>CM060902.1:1184533818-1185783818 GCA_030737815.1 Allium fistulosum
GAGAAGAGGCTTAGAACCAAGACGGCCAGGTTAGTCAAAGTCCAGTGGAACGACGATGACAGGGACTGTACTTGGGTGATTGAGAGAAAGATTAGATATACTTATCCTGACTTATATGATGGTATGTTTTACCTCTTTGATTGATTTGTTGTGTCCCTTACTGTAATTTCGAGGACGAAATTCTTTAAGGAGGGGAGTCTGTAACACCCCATATTTTTGGTAACATCATTTAGGATATTTAATTAGTTAAATAAAATAAAATTATGTGTTGATTAGGGGATTGAGATTTTATTTTATTAAGGGGTAGCCGTGCCATAACTAATGAATTAAAATTAGAGTTAACATGAAATAGAGGAGGGGTAAAATAGGAAAGATGCCATTCCTATATCCTCAAAACTCGGCCGTGTATTCTCATATGCACGTTCATTTCATTTTATAAATTTTCAAAACAAGAGGCCGACCACCATTAACAAGGAAAAGACGAAGAAGACTAAGAAAAGCTAAGGGAGAAGCTAATTCAAATCAATTCCATTCACATCCCAATCTCTTTAATCTCTAAGGCTAAGCTGAATAATGTTTACATCTCATATTTCTTTTATTTTTGGTTTTAAGATGAAATTTGAAATATTTTGCATTGATTTGCCATTTTTTAAATGATGAAATGATTATATATATACTTGTTAATGATTTATAGTTGTTTATATAGATTTCATGACATGTTTTGATATGAAAACCTTATTAAATAACATCCAAATGCCTTGCAAATTTTTATATAGACCAGAAATATTATTTTAGAGATGGGTTTCAATTTTCGGAATTTTCTGAATTTATGTGGAATTTATATAAATTTTCTAGTAAAGAAAATGTTATTTTGGATTATAAATTATTTATGGTTATATAATAATTAATTTGGATCTGAAATTTTTATATGTTGGAAAACATATTAAAAGAGATTTTCTGGAATTTTTGTAGAATTTTCCTAAGTGTTTTAATGGGTATATAAAATTATTTAAGGTATGAGACTTAAATGTTTTATATATTCATAAGAGAAGAAGGGGCTTTTTGCAAATAAATTTAAATTGTTAATTTTGGAAAGTCGATAGTACTTTTAGAAAAGAGAAGCTTGCAACCAATCATAATTTGACAAACAAGGTAGGTTCGGTACAAAGAAATAGTTTAGAAGGACTAATCTACATGTTTTTCACTATTTCGATGCTTTCGGCACCAGGTTCCACCTCCTTACCTTCGCCTCCATCTCTGTCGAAACCACTGCACATGGTACCAATTAACTGGTACATAGTGAATTGGATATTGGCGAAAGGTATAAGATCGAAACTAGAGGTTTCGAAAGGGTTGAGGCATTACTTTGCTTTAAAATAAAAATGTGCCTGCTTGCTTTCGAATGATTAGCTTTTGACTAGATTGGCTTTCGACCAGGTCAAATGGTTTTAAAGGAAATGGTTTCGAATGGGTTGCGCTTTTGTTTTAAAGGACTTGTTTCGACTAAGTCGAAACCTTTTAACTGCCTCTTTCTTCCTTTCGACCTAGATGGTTTCGAAGGGGTTGCTTTGTTTTTAATGGCAACTTCTCCAATGCTTTCGAAGGGATGGTTTCGACACCATCACTTCTTTACTCAGGAAATGGTTCCAAAACAAATGCTTTCGACTTAAATGGTTTTAATGTGAAAGAGATGATTTAAATGATTTCGAAAAGAAGTGCTTTCGACTTTAATGGGTTTCTGCTCCTTTTGCTCTACTTGAAGGAATAATCCAAATAGTTTCGACCGAGACGATTTTCAAAGGTTTCGAAGGAAAGTTTTCTACATGTTTTAAATTAAACCCAAGTGCTTTCGAAAGGTAGGTGTTGACGCCTTCGAAAGGTTTTAATGAATGGTTTCGAAGGGATGGTTCCCTAGGGTTTCAAAAGGGTTGAAAGGAAAGGTGTTTTCCTATGTTTTCGAAAGGCGGTATCTAAAGGTTTTAAAAGAAGGATGTCAAGGATTTTAAAGACTTTCAAAGGGAAATTTTTTATGCTTTCGAAAGGAAGATTTTGAATGGTTTCGAAAGGAAAGATTTGGTCTTTCGGCCTAGGTTAAGTAAAGGGTTTTACTTGGTTTCGAAAGGATTACTTTCAAGGGTTTCGAAGGGGTTGTTTAAAGGTTTTAAAAAAAGGTTTCAAATGTATTAACTAGGAAATATAGCCTAGGTGTTTTCAAGTCAAAAAGGGTTTTAACTTGTTTTGGAAGGATAGCTAATCCTCATTAAAATTCATCAACATTATTTTGAGTAAAATATATATAACATGGCAAAATAGCTTAGAATAAAGCTAAGATTATATTTTCCTTGTATAAGTATGATTTAAAAGGTTAAATCATTTTGAAAAGGTTTTCAAGGAAAAAGATGAAGGGTAGTTAATCCTAAGAAAATGATTCGGACAGTTAGTCCATTTTGATTCGGACAGTTAGTCCAGTTTGCGGCCAATCAGCCCAGTTTTCGGATAGATAGTCCATTTATTACTTGTGGACAGATAGTCCATTAGTTACCTAATTTTAGCTTAACGAACATAGCTATCATTATCATTTTTATAATCAGTTTGATTAACCAGCTTGGTTGTAGGAAAAGATTTGCAAAATATTTGTTTTAAAGAGGATATTAGTGAGGGAAAACTCGTTCTGCTAAGCGACGTGGTCTTACTTAATATTAGTAAACCGAGATGTAACAGTATTATTCATACTAGGATTTTTGTCTGACTCGTAGTTTTTGTTTCTCCTTAAACTCTCAGGTGCTCAAAATTGATTTGAGTAGGCTGAGGGTTGAGGTTTTCAGGTTTTAGTTGTTTTGGCGAATAAAGCTTCCAGAGACGAGCAGGTGGCTGACGGATAGCTAATTAGGAGTTATAGTTTGTCTTGTTTTGATTCCTCTGTGTATATTAAGTCAGATATGACTATATTGACTCTGATCAACCAAGGGGGCATCGTCATATGTCGCTTTTGGCGTATTATTGTAATTAAATTATATCTTTACCTGGGAATCGATTATGGGATTATGTAACTTAGATATGACTTTGTTTTGAAATGTAATCGGTAAAATTTTGTTTTTAAAAATATGTGATTTTATTCATATTCAAGTGCTTCTGATATTGTGGATACCATTAGCATTACCGTATTTTATCATCAGAAGTTAATACTACGGATGACTGCAGCATTTGTAGCGCTTAGCTTTTGGCCTCTACATACAGGATGTTACAATACAAATAGAAAATCCTTAGGAAAAATTATTTAATCTATTGCGGTTGCGAATGTGTTCTTAACCTTGAGTTTCGAATCGAATATTTCAAATACATACACTTAAATTGTTCCTAGTCAAGATGCATGGTGAAAAGAATATCGATATATATGTTGAGACTAGTGTACATAATAATCTCCATACGATGTATGGTCAAATTACCTATCATCCTAAGGACATCATGGGATTATGTAGTTGTAGTTGTTTAGAATAGAATGACTCAACGAGTGTCTTCTATAGGTTAATGTAACTAAGTCAAAAAAGAAGATTTCATGTAATGATGTGTAGTAGTCTTCAGACTTGAAAGTACGGTTGATCTTCATATCTAAACTATACTTTGATTACGGCCAATTTATGACATCATGATCATGTTATAACCATAGTGGGGTATATGTTTAACTACTTGAAGTGAAACACCATGTAAGAGAGGATTTGTTTCCTTCTTTGTAGACGGTTAGTATCACCGCAATTAGTAGCCAACTTAAACTCAAAACTTCTAGCTAGAGTAAATTAATTAGTCAATAAATGTTATCAAACTAATCCAAGGGCTATGATGGACAATACATAATAAATTGTGGATATTATTGGAATTTTTTACCACCGACCAAACTATCTTAGTGATATAGTGACAACGAAAAGAAAACATGCACTGTTATCGTTACTTAGGGGATAGCTTAATAAAAATTAGAAATTGGATTCGACCTAAATAATCTATAAGCAACTGAACTAGCACCTGATATTGTACTTCAACAAAGTTTGTTCATGCTTTAATATTTAAATTGTCTAAATATCACCGAGGACCTAGTTCTGAAGGAATCAAGCCAGTCGCAAGCGGGTGAAATAGAGAGATTTCAAAAAAAATTCTAATTTGGATCTACTAGGTCTATGAAGTCTAAAAGTTTGTTAGATCTAATATAATGAAGTTTTATATAAAGTAAAATTTTATTTAGTTTGTAATAAGGAAGTTTTAATTTTAATTTTAATTTGAGTATATTATAATGAATGTATCAAATACATTCGTATTTTTAAAGTGTAAGTGCAGCATATAAGTAGTGTATATATGTGTACCTAAACATGTAAAATTTAGGAAAGAAAACATTTTGTTTTCTTATTTTAACAAGTATAATTAATTAAGGGTAGGTGAGGATATAAAAGTAGAGAGAGAAACCTTTCACTTCTTCTCTCTCGCTCTCGTTAATTAGATTAATTGGAATATTAAATGGCAGTTTTACAAAAATTTGTACTTGACATGTATTGTGTATATAGCCATTAGTCCCTTTACACTTGCCATTATGGACCAAAGTCTTAATTTAAAATACATGCACACATATAAAACTAAGGATAGACCTAAAATTAAATTTTATGATTTTGTATAAAAGTTCATTTTATAAAATTTGAGTTAAAACATAAACATACATAGGTTCATAAATAAATAATAGATAATTATTGTTAGTCGCTATGCACTGGATCGTTGATGGCCAACAGTAATAAAATAAACATTGAAGCGCAATAATGACAATAATAATAATATAAATATAATAGTAGCGGAAAATGCAAACCACATAGTTGATTTTATACTACTTTAGATCTGCAATTCTACATCCTATTCCAAAATCACTATTTTATCTTTTCACTAACTAACACCCTCGCTTCGCTCGGAGGAATAGGCCTTACAACACTATTTGATTTGCGGCCCACAAGCTTACCCACCTGATTTATAGGCTCACCTACACACTTTGTTTGAGATACGTTACAGGACATCAACTCTATATCAAAGAAAAAAACTTCTTTTGCAACAATGTGTTTATAACACTAATTTGTCTTTTTGACACTTTACAATTTCCTATACCACTCAAATAATCGAGGAATTGATGAAGTGGAGTTTTGAAACTTTTGGATGTGGAGTATAAATACACAAATTTCTTCTTTAATGTTGGCTAGGAATTACGAATTGGAAAGTGGAGAGCATAGGAATATGGATAGGAATGAAAAAGTTGCTTTTATAATGGAATTGGCTTAGATTTATATAAAAATCAAATATGTACGATGAAGAGCTATTTCTATTTGATTTACAAGCATTAATGAAGAGAAACGATGCTTGAATGAAGAGAAGCAACGTTATAAATGAAGAGATACGATTTGAAATGAAGACATACCCTTTCAGCCTAAACCGTCCAGGCTCATGCTTCGCACACGGTCTACATGCTCATGCTTCGCACACGGTCTACAGGCCCGTGCTTTGCATACAATTTCTTTTTCTTGATTTTTAAGCTTCTAAAAAATCCGAAAAAATTCATGATAAATCTAGGATATGTAGAGAAGGTTGTGGCCAAGTTTTGTGTAAGTTGGAGATCATTTGAGTGGTTTTACAAAATCATTAGTATAAATACTCAATATTGATACATTTACACTTTGTAACTCTTTTGTCCTTCTTTGAGTGTCATTTGAGATCCAATTGACTTGTTGACTTTGTTGTATGGTCTTGAATGCACGTACCCTAGTCCACTATCATTGATTATTCTACATTTGATTTTTTCTTTCATATTTTTCCTCTTTGTATATTATAACTTCTCTATTTTAGCTACAACAACTGTAATAACTCACATCAGTAGCATTGTCGTATGGTTGTTATGATCAAAACACCATAGATATGGTTCTTTCAATCATGCCTTAATATCAAACCAACTTATGTATGAAAGTATTATTATCATATATATATATATATATATAAATTTAAAGTTTAACAAAGTGAAATCAAAATCTCAATTAGGAAGGAGTAAAATGATTTATGATTTGACATAAAACCCATTTATCGATTTTTAAATTGAAATAGTTTTGCATTAATGCAACTAATAACAACATATAATATTTTCAAATCAACAAGTTTGTCAAATTGTTATTAATCAAATTATTTTAAAAAAACATGGAACATATATGTACATACTTAATTAAAAGGTTTTTAATCAAAATAGTTTTGATTAAGAAATTGTTTGCAATCAAAATAATTGAAAGTTAATCAAAATGGAATTTAATCATAATTGTTTGAAAAACCATATGAGTTATATGTGTGTGTCTATGGGTATGTGCGTGTGTGTACTTAATTAAAATTAACAATCAGTTTTTTTGAATAATAATTGCAAAACAACGTCAAACCAAATTGGACTATATAAGCACCTGTAAATCCATTGTAATAATTCAGATCTAAACTACACACAAGAACAAATGAAAAAGCTAAAATATATGTTAAAATAAAGATTATACAATTAATCGATGTGTAGAAAATGGATTTAAATTAAATTAGCATAATGAACATTTAATAATTAGACGTGACAAAAATATATCTGAAATATATTACAATTAAACAAAAGCATGTCATAATCAATTATATAATTATATGAATTTGTAATTGTAGATGGTACCTTGCTATTGTCCAAGAGAATACCTAGAATATTGAATCTTTATTACTACGTTTGAAACCTTGTTCAACATTTCCAAAACAACCTAATCGAGAAAGTTTCACACTATTCATTTTTATATTAACTGAATATGTGTTGTATTTGTTGGTTAAATTTTAAGATAAGGAGAGAAGGATATTTGGCCATGGCTCGGTGGGAGATATGGAGGCACAAATCCTAGAAAGAAATTATGAGAAAAGAGTGGCAAGAGATGTTTAAATATCATAGAAAAGAAGGGGTCAAAGGTAAAAACAAATCTTTATTTTCCTTAGCCATTTACACATCTTTTAGAATTAAATTCCAAGCCAATTCCTTTCCATCATGGCTGATCATACATGTCTCCCTATTGGGCCTCAATTCACTTCAAGCATGATCAATATTTTACATTTAAATCAAATTTAAATGTACATCAATATCTTATATAGACAAGTATGCATATAACTTTTATATACACACTTTTTTTTTTAATACTGATCAACAGTATTCAAATTAAAATTATAATTAAAATGTCATAAATATTAATTAATTTAATTAATTATAAAGATTATAATTTAATTAAATCGGGTGGTAGACGGAGGATTCAGCATTGCGGTTGTATTGACTCTTTAGGTATAGATTCCGTCAGCGATTAATATCGAACAATTAGAATATTAACATTCACACATCACCTTAGCTAGTGGTGTGACATTTGGTCAAATTTGTAGCTTATATAGCTTTAGTAAAATCCAATTTGACATATTCGAGCTTGAGCATTACCCGGTATTGACAATTATTTACACCAATTCTCTTCTTCAAAACTATATCATATTAGGACTTAGGGAATTTGTAACAGTTAAAAACTTTATTGTTTAAACACAAAAGTCTTTGGTTCAATAATAACAATTATTATTTACCAAAATGCTCTGGCCAGAGACTTTGAGTAACGACCTAGAGTTTCGAACATTTCGTATTTAAATATCTGAATTATTTAAATATTTGAATCCAAGATTTAATGTGATTAAATATGATTTTATAACCTTAATAATACTTTTAATTAATAACTAATGTTAGAATTTTTTTTGAAATGTGTTTACAAAAATACACACTTTGGATAAATACTGAAAATGTGACTGGAAAACGTTTTATTAAAAGTCAACATTTTATACAATACAAGTTGTGTGAACATATTGCAACTTGAATAGTTATTATGTGTAAACATAATATAAGAATAAACACCTTTTTCTAAGCTAAAATTAACTAAAAGTAACCATGTTTAATTAAGGGAACATTAAGGACAAAAGGACCCTTAAATCACTCCTTGATTTAAAGAAAGCATGCTTGTGTAATAGCTTGGTCTTACATGATTAACTTCATGGCTAAGGAGGGGGTTTTGCGCACTTTTACCTCAAATTCCTAAGCCTATAAATACCCTCTCATATTCACTCATTCATTCACAAACAAATTCACTCTTATCCTCACTTCTTTCTCTTCTTCCTCTTCTTATACTTGACCGTGTACCTTGTGAATATTTTAAGGCCTTTGGTCATGAGTTTGTGAGCATTTGTGGTGGAGGAAGAGGAGACTAAGGCCATGTACTATGGTGATGGAAGGAGTAAGGTGCGTAAGCTATGGTGAAGGGGGAGGAAGGCCATGAGCACCTTGATGATGGGGGAGGGTGTGCGTGTAGTTTAAGGGATGAAGGAATGGATTTTAGTGATGTAAGGATGTAGTATAAAATGATAAAAGAAGTATTGTTTGAAAAGAAGGTTGGTAGGAAGAGATATGGATTGATAAAAGTGAGTTATTCTCACTTTGAATAAGGTTAATTACTTGATATTAATGCTTTTTGGAATTGCTTGCTCTTATATATAATAATAGACACTAACTACTTAAAGTTACAATCTTTTATTATATGCTTACAAAAGCATATGATTTGTTAAAGTAGTTGCTTTAAAGAGAATGGAATTATGATATTTAAATTAAGTACATTTAAACATCTAAAGTGGACATATTGGTTAGTATATATGTTAATACATGTTAAGTAGTAATATGATTTGAATTTGGAATCATATATGTGTATAAAATGGAATGAAACTAACTATCGAATTGAATACATAATTGTCCGTATAGCGATAGTCGCTATAAACGCACTTTGAATCCCTTAAACTATAACTTGTGAAAATGGTGATTTAATAACATATCTTTATAATAACTTGTTTGGTTATTATCTACATTCAATAAGTATTTAGAAAAGTAAAGAATATGTTTTGGAAAGTTATAGAAGAAGTAAATTAAAGTAACAAAAGATAGAAGTAAAAAGGTCGCTATAGCAACAGTTTTAAAATAGCATGTTTTTGAAAATAACGTGCATTTTTTGGAAACTTTCTTAGGGGTTGCTTCAACAATTAATCAAGAAAATAATATATTATTCTTATTGGGAAATTTTTGAAACCTAATTCAATTGAAAGCTAGTTGAACAAAGTGCAAAACGTTATAGCGAAACAGTCGCTATAAGTGTAGTTCGGTAAAATACCCAATTTTCGAGAAATTCTCTAAAATAAATAAAAGATGTTCTTTGGGAATTTTCTTCATAATTTTCAAGTACCCAAAGTATACTAACTAATGTAAAAAGAATGGATCTAAAATCAATTGTTATGGCATTGTAAGCTAGACACAAAGTTGTAGCAAAAATGTGATAAAACTAGTAACAGAACTTTAAGCAGCACTTCTATAAGTGCCACCATTGTAAATTAAAGATGTAAATTGTTTAAAAATGATATTTAAATTTAATATTTTTCTCTAATCATTTTATGATTGTTTTCTAACTTATAATAGAGAGTTTTAAAATTAGTTTCAATTTTAAATATATTTTTAACATTTAATTTTGAATTTCTAAACTAAGTAGCTTTTAAAATTAAAACTTGTTTTTCTATTTATTTAAAAATTCCTTATTTTTATATAATATTCTATACAAATAATTATCATATATTTTAAGCAGTTGTAAAAGTATTTAACATAATTAATAAGTATTTTAAAGATATTTCTTTATATAAAAGTTTAAATATTAAATTAAGTATTTTATAACTATAATAAAGGGAGTTTGGATTTTAACACTTAAGTTAAAATAAGTTATTTTATGGAATCAAATGAAAGTGTATTGCCTTAATTAATAAGTGTGGATATTCTTTGATCTTTAAATAAATGTTTAAAGTTATTAATGGATAAGTAAATACATTTAGGTTATTGTAAACGATGTTTTTAACAACACTTGTTTTTAACCCTTATTATTAATTATACTTGGGAATATAATTAGGTATTTAGTAATGGATATTTAGTAGAAATATACAAGTAAATGGTTTGGGTTTGTTGTGGCAAATGTTTTGAGCAACACTTGTCTTTAACCCTTAAATATAAATAAATCTTTAAGAAGGGAGTTTTAAAGAGGAAAGTTTTCAAAATATAAAATGTTTGGGTTTGTTGTGACAATTGTTTAGCAACACTTGTCTTTAACCCTTAAATGTAGTTAAACCTTTAAAAGAGGAGTTTTAAAGATAATGATTAAATGGAATGGTTTTGGGTTTGTAGTAAATAATATTTTAGCAACGTTTGTTTTTAAACCCCTGAATTATATTTTGGAAGGAATATTATAAATCTTTAACAATGGGATTTTACAGATAATAACAAGTGTTAAAATCTTTTATAAAGAGATAGAAAATGTTATATGTTTAATTTATAAAAGAAAAGGAGTTTATTATAAAAATATTTTAGTTTGTTTTAATCTCTTTGATTATATTTCAAGTAAATAAAACTTATTAAACGATTTGTGAATACACGTATACCACTGGAATAAGTATATAAATACTTTTTAAGTATTAAAAGAATAAAAGAATATTTAAATTTATAAAGACAAGTATATACCTTTTATAAAGAGAAATCCAATATATTTATACAAGTATATGAAGGAGGTTTTAATTAATAAAAGTGTATTAAATAATAAAGGAAGTCTTAATTTATAAAAGAAGTTTTATTAGATAGAAAAAGATGTTTTACTAATAAAAAGGGTTTTAATTAATAAAGGATAAATTAATTATAAAGGGATTAAAAGTCGTTTATATGACTTGATTATACTTGGATGATAAGTAACCACTATGTAATGACCTTGGTTTAGTTGTTTATGGGATGTTAGTACTAATATGCTTAACACTAAAAGTCGAACGAGTAAGCTTCTCTATTTGTGAGAGTCAAGACTGATGTTTAGGTAGGACGGAGCAATAGAGGTCTAACCTATCGACATTCTTCTAGGTCAAGGAATAGCTAAGTAGAAAGGTCGGAAATGTGTAAAGTATGGAATCTTGATTCCCATAAGCAAGCGTTCAAGACTCGATAGTCGATTAGTCAACTATCGATCTTGACCAAACTTAACTTAGGAAGTATATGGAATGCTTCGTGGATCTATAACAATAAGAACACCTAAGGAGGAGTATTGGTACGAAACTCCTCTAGCTTTAGATTACTTCTAAAACAACCGAAATTAAGTTAACCCAATTTATCGATTAGTTTTGAAGAGTCCGAGATCGGTAAGTGTTTTACTTACCGAATACCACTTTAAAACTATTATACAGGTTCTATGTTTTAGAAGTGGATGATGGAAACCATGTGTAGTTTCGAAAATTTGTTGAGATGATGGAATCCATATGGGCATCATTATGTGATCTTGTCTACTTGGAAATTCGTGTGAAGATGCTGAACGTAGCCTCGACATCGGAAAATGACTAAAGACAGAGTAGGATGCATGATCCCGGATTCAGCTAACCAAAATAGGGGGTACATCAACTCCATTATCTAGATTATGCTTATCGATTTCTTGTGCATGGGGATTTGATGATACTCAGTTCATGTGTTTGGGCATGGGCTGATTGTGTTTAGCTTATGGTATAATTTATCTAGAGATATACGGCGCTCAGAAGGTAGTGTCTGACCCTTGTCATAGGTGATCAGTCTTCGTATGGCTTACGAGTATACTCGAGAGGTCTCCATAAAAAAATCCTTTTATACGAACGTCCCTTAGTGGTTTTGTTTGTATACCTGAATATGCTATCAAATGTAATCAATGTAACCATTTCAGCTATGTTATATTTATATTAAACACCTTAGACATTATTATAATATCACATTATTTTATATATAAATGTTATGGTTATCGTAAGGTAAAAACCCATCCGTGTTTAATTGCGGTGTGGTCTTATGAGATACCTTTATTTACAAAGGTTTTATAAACATTAAATAATTCAAATGACTTGAGTTTTCTCACGTTGGTTTACCGGACTGATCCGGGTGTTATTCTTCTTATAATGCTCGGGTCAGCCCCGTGTATATTTCCAAAAATCGTTGATGATTCATTGGAGCTCTAGGAGAAGAGCTGGATGATTACTTACCGTAGATTTTATTTCCACTACATTGCTTTGCTTATTTCATCAATTGTAAGGACAAGCAGTTATAACTATCCAAGCCAACGACAGGGTAGTTTGCTCTGATTATTGTACCTATACAGATTTCCTTTGTAAAAGGTCATTTTGATATTATATGTTATTGTTTTGTTGTGAGATTCTAATATTATGTTCTCTTCTTTCTTGTTCCTTTTCTTTTCCTATTTTATTTTATCCTAACGTTCTGCCATTCAGGCACTTGGGTGCTTGGCACATGAATAATGTGGATGTATTAGTGTCAACATTTAGGGGTTTAAAAGGCATTCATTACAATGGTGGTATCAGAGCTGAAGGTTAAGCGAGAACCTTGGATTTAGTTGTGTATAGCTCATTAAGAGATAGGGTATGGAATGCCTTATTACGAGTTTGAGTGTATTGTATATATGAGAGCGTATTTGTTAGTGCTATAACAAAATTTTGAGTTGTGTTGATTGGTCCGTTGAGTGCTTATGGATTCTGGTCGATGCGTCTGATCAGCATTATAGGGATTCCTAAATACTTAAACAGAACAAACCGACACGGTATTATTTTCAAAATCGGTGAATGAAATAATTTTACTTAGGGTTATATTTTATATAAAAGGGTAATTTTCAAATAATTAACTTTGTTATTTATAATGTATTTGTCAATTAGGAAATGATAATATTTAATTATTATCATTTATTGTTTGATTAGTCATGCTCAGCTAGTTTATGGGCATTGACTATTGTTTATTCAATTGTAAGTAAATTAAATTTTCACAACATGAGTTGGGTGGATAGTAACTTATAGTAACATTGAAATGTACACCTTGCGAATTAAGTTTCACAATTTGATTGTAATGCATTCGATGAAAATGTTGGGTTAAAAAGGTTAACTTTAAAAAGTTAGCATAATTTAAAAGAAGGTAAGATATTTAAAAGATAAATACTTATGAAATGATTTAGTATAAGAAAGTAAATTTATATAATTATGACTTACATAAATATGCTTTATAGAAATATAACTTATATAAATATGGTTTATATTAACATAACTTATATAAATATGGTTTATACAAATATGACTTATACAAATATGGTTTGTATGATTTATAATCAGAAAAGGATTTAAATCGAAAATTTGAGAACTTAAATCCCGATGTTTTTGGAAATGTTTTCTAGGGGTTTGGAAAAATAATAATAGTATTATTTAAAAAGGACTAATGTTATTAAAAGAGCTTTAAGATTTGCTCGAGTTTGATATTACTCTCGGAAACAACAAGTCGATTCGAAAAACAAAGTTATTTTATGTTAGCTAGTTCAAGTGGCTTGAAAGTGACTAAAAATTGGGCAGGAGATGTGTTCGGTTGGATAACACTTCTCTTAAGTATTACCCTTCTTTATAAAGGGATTATATTGTACTATTTGGTAAGACCCAGTTCCTTGTATCATTTTGTTGTTACTCAATCTTATGAATATTTTTGAGGGATTTTAAAGAAAATATTTTGGAAATTGGTTTTGAAAATGATTTTGGTTTAATCCTGAAAAATATGATTTGACATCCAAAATGTGTGTGCGTGTGTGTTACTTCGAATAATTTGATATAAAACCCGTAATTTAGTTCTTAAGTTCTCTATTGAATTATATTATGGTTGCATGTATCCTTTGCATTAGGGTTGTTTGGTTGTGCATCTTATTATGATATATTGTTTGTTAGTTATCAATTATTAAAATAAAATGGAATTTTCGGCGACTTTGGACAGTCGGGAACTTCCGAATTGATACAAAAATTAAAGCAAAGTACTTTTGAAGAAATATAAAAGTTGAATTTTTGTAACTCTTAAATTGAAAGGATAGTAAATTGAAAACAAGTTTAAAATTTGTTAATCATCCTTGTTAAAAAGAACACTCGATGTTATTGGGACAACTAATAAACGTCTTTACATTAGGGTTGACTAAGGAAAGTAGACTCTAGTCTTGAGTTTGGATACCAAAGTCCTACTCTACCTAGCTACTTACCTAACCCAATGGATAAAGAAGTTTAGATGGTTAACTCAATTATAAGATCCAAATTTATTTTTGGTCTTCGTTGAAATTTTAGAAAGTAAAATTGTAAAAGAATGTTTTGTATATACTATTAGGATATAACTGAGTATTATACGAATAATGAACTTAAGTCTTGAAATGTTTTCAAAATTAAATATTGTTTTAATAAAATGTTTTCAAAAAAATATAATAAATAAATAAATAAAGTTAAGTCTTTAGGAAATATTTATAGAACTTAAGTAATGTTTTAAGAAATGTTGCATAAATGATTTTAATATTACATAAGAAATGATTTTGTGTAAATAAATGGGAATTGGAAAGTAATTGGTGTAGTTAAGAAACCAAAAAAATTAAGTACATAAGTTATACATAGATTATTTTATTCCCATTAAAGTTCTTGGTCTAGGATTCGAGTATATGATTTCAAGGCGGTATACACCGGTCCGAAAAAGGATTTTTTTTACTAGAATTTTTTACAGCGAACACTTGATACAGATTCTTGAGATGATCCTTAACTTTTCTATCATAGTTAATTGCTACGTAAGGAGAATGGAGGTGTCCAAACAAGGAACCAAATCGGACTCCGCACTAAAGAAGTCAAGTGAGACAAACTTGTACGGAAGTGAAATCTATGTCATTGAGCAAGTGGTCAGATCAATATTGCGTAGTGATGATATATATACATCATACGAGCTTTAGCATAATTACATACTATATTGTTTGGCTTATGGCGAGTTCGGGAAATGACTCTTCGGGTTGTTTAAGGTAATATGAATAATCGACTAAGTAATAACCTGAGGTTATTGAGCGAAAGGTACCCTTAGTAGTTTATTTATCATCCTTATGCGATGAGAAGATTTTTGGGCCTGGGCAAACCGTTGGCCTTGTTTGTTAATAAAAGTAATATTGTTAAGTATTATCGTATGGTTGTTTCTTGGATTGTTTGCGTTGGAATTTCGAGGATGATATATACTAAGCAGGGAGAATGTAACGGCCTAGAATTTTGGACACTTCGTATTTAAATATCTAAATTATTTAAATATTTGAATCCAAGATTTAATGTGATTTAATATGATTTTATAACCTTATTAAATACCTTTTAATTAATAACTAATATTAGAAAAATTATTTTTGAAATGTGTTTAAAAAATCTACACTTTGGATAAATACTGAAAATGTGACCGGAAAACATTTTATTAAAAGTCAACTTTTTATACAATACAAGTTGTGTGAGCATATTGCAACTTGAATAGTTATCATGTGTAAACATATGATAAGAATTAAACACATATTTTCCTAAGCTAAAATTAACTAAAAGCAACCGGTTTAATTAAGGGAACATTAAGAACAAAAGGACCCTTAAATCACTCCTCGATTTAAGAAAGCATGCTTATGTAATAGCATGGTCTTACATGCTTAACTTCATAGCTAAGGAGAGGGATTTGCGTACTTTTACCTAAAATTCCTAAGCCTATAAATACCCTCTCATATTCACTCATTCATTCACAAACAAATTCACTCTTATCCTCACTTCTTTCTCTTCTTCCTTTTCTTATACTTGACCGTGTACCTGGTGAATATTTTAAGGCCTTTGGCCGTGAGTTTGTGAGCATTTGTGGTGGAGGAAGAGGAGGCTAAGGCTAAGTACTATGGTGATGGAAGGAGTAAGGTGCGTAAGCTATGGTGAAGGGGGAGGAAGGTCGTGAGAACCTTGATGATGCGGGAGGGTGTGCATGTGGTTTAAGGGAGGAAGGAATGGACTTTAATGATGTTAGGATGAAGTATAAAATGATAGAAGAAGTGTTGTTTGAAAAGAAGGTTGGTAAGAAGAGATATGGATTGATAAAAGTGAGTTATTTTCACTTTAGATGAGGTTAATTAATTGATATTAACACTTGTTGAAATTGCTTGCTATTATATATAATAATAGACACTAACGACTTAAAGTTACAACCTTTTATTATATGTGTTATCCGAGTTTTTAACCCAGCAGGACCTAGTAGAAGACAGAACAATCCCGTGACATTAGAATGGCTTAGAACTTAACCAGAAAGTCTAAAGCACCATGCTAATGAGAGTCAAGCCATATTAACAAAGCAACGACTAGGTTTGACTAAACCAAGAGACCAGCATCCGTTCAGCCCAATCAGCAGCCAAAGCACAACCAGCTACCAAATCATCGTCAAAACAGAGCAACATGCAACGAGACTACGTAAACAACAACGATACAAGGTCATGGAAGCATCCCAAACTTTAGACTCTAAAAATAGCCTAAGTACTTGGATCGCCAGCGATCCATACCCTATGGATCGCTAGCGATCCATGCAAGATAGTGGATCGCTATGGCGCAAAGGAAGTAAAGGAGACCTAGAAGATACATCAAAAAATATGCTAAGTGTATGGATCGCTAGCGATCCATACACCGTGGATCACTAGCGATCCATACTGGACAGAGGAGACTTAGCGAGCTAGCACACTGAAGCAAGGAAAAGGAGCTAAGCAAGTAGCCGCACACAAGCCATAAACTATGGATCGTTAGCGATCCATAGACCATGGATTGATCGATGGTTTTGGCTCGGGTCACGAGCTAAGGTCCATAGCCTCTTCCTATGTCCATCTGCAAGTAGTCAGCGAACAGGCCTGGCCCAGAAGCTCTCCGATCTCTATAAATATCATCCTACCTGCAACATAAACTGGATCTTCTCGGGACTGGTTGCTGAAGCTCTACTAGAAACAGTCTTCACTCTTTACCTCCTTGACAACAATCCCTAAAGGAATTCGCTGTGATTCTCCAATGGATTCCAACTCTAGGGATTCGATCTACCTAAGGATAATCAAAGCCTTGTAATAAAACAATACTTGTAACAACAATCGGTCTATAACAAAACTATAAAGTGGACGTAGGCTTCGTTAACAGCGAACCACTATAAAAATTCCTTGTCTTCTTTCTTTTACTGTCTTTTTCTATACCTTTTATCTGTGATATTTCTCTGTCAGAACAGGGCTGGTGATTTCAAACTCAAACCAAGGTGTTGATCCATTTTTTAGGTTAACATTTTGGTGCTTTCACTGAGAATTCTAACTCAGGATCCAGATCTAGCTATTTACTTTGGATCCCATAGGTCCAAAAGTTAGATCCCCAATCTTTGCTTGAAGAATCCGCTGTTTGGAATCAATGGCCTCTGGAAGAAGAAGAACTGCCTCTGGAAGATCCATAGGGGCAGTAGTAGTTGGAGAAGATGTTAATCCCCAGCAAACTGAAGTAAATGGTGCAAACTTAGGAAATCAGGCACCAGCATCCTCCAGTCAGCACAAAGTTGTCACCAGGGATGAGTTGAATAAAATGGTTGATAAGATCAACCAAAAAATGGACAGTAGCCAAAAGGCTCTAATGGATAAGCTTAACGCTCTCCTAACCCTACAGTCAAATCCTGCTCCAAGGACTATGCTTGAACCCGTGGATGCTATAGAACAAGAGAATTCCTCCATTTCAGGTCTACATAGAAGAAACGGAAAACAGCCACAAAAAAGGGTGACATCAGGACTTAACGTGGATGGAAATGCAAGTACTCCATTCACCACAAGGCAGCTTATTCTGAACTTGAATCAAGGGGCAAAGACCCCGTTAGAAGACATAGCTATGGATCTCTCTGACTCAGAGGACGGAGAGCAAGACGACAAATTGGAAGAGAATCTCAATGCATTCGATAATGCTACGAATACTCAAACTGCTCCAGTTAGGCCAACCGCAAGCCAACAGACCTTGCATGGGTGGCTCTCCCGAAGATAAGAGAGCCTAGGTTTCAGCCCACTCACCAAGACCGTTTGCAAAGCCAAACACTTGGCGTAGTGACTGATTGTCATTCTTAGGACTACCGGACATCAGAGGCATACATATCGGATATGGTTAAATGATTAATAGAGGAGAGTAAAAATAGAAGAGATGATGAATGAGGATCTGTACCAAGTCGGACTCCCTTCACTGATGAAATCTTGAATGAGAAATATCCAGAAATATTCACAATCCCAACTATTCCATCCTATGACGGGATAAAAGACCCAAAACCTCACTTGTACAAATACAGTTGGTATATGGACGGAGCTAATGCCTTCGAAATTGTTCGGTGCAGATGCTTTCCTATCTTTCTCGAAGGAGTTACGTCAATGTGGTTCACTAGGCTTCCACCAAGATCTATCACTACTTTTGACCAACTGGAGACAAGGTTCCTTGATCAGTTCAAACTCCATGCCGCACAGCTAAAAGACGTCATGTCCCTATCTGGATTGTTCCAAGGGCGTAACGAAACACTCAAATCTTTCATGAACAGGTTTAACACCGTAGTGACGGAAGTAAGAAACCCCAATGAAGACATGGTTTTTATGGCATTAGTTCATGCAATTCACCCGGAAACTAAATTCGGAAAGTGGATTAAGATGAAGTAACCTACCACCAGGAAAGATTTCAATCATAAAGCAAGTCAGTACCTAAGGTTGGAGGAAGCGCAAGAATTGGAAAGGAAGTCTACTAGTGTGCAACCGACGAACGTCGAGCAAAGCGATGTAGCAATGAATCAAAATGCCCACACTTCTCGGACTGCTGAAGGATTCACTGGGAAAGAAGGAAATTCAAAGAGAAAAAGTCAAAACTCCAATAAGAAGAATGGCAATAGCAACAATAAAAAGCTAAAAGGGTTTAGGCCCGAAGGTTACACTCCCCTAAATGACACACCGGAAAACATCTTTCCCGCAACTCAAGGGACTGAGGAGTACAAAAAGCCTCCCAGAAAGAAAGCAACTGAACAGCAAAAGTGCTCAAAGAAATTTTGCCGCTTCCATGAAACACACGGCCACAATACAAACGAATGCCGCCACCTAAAGAATCTCATCGAGTAGCTGATCCAGAATAACAAACTTCAGCAGTACATGAGGCAGCCACAAAACCTCGATCAATCTACGACTCCTCAGCATCCAAGTGAACGAAGGAATCAAGCTGGAACTAGTGAAGAAGGATTGAAATGAACTGACCAAAGGCTCATTACTGGAACAATATCTGCGGGACCACACCTCGGACAAAGGAGTTGGGGGAAAATGGAGCGATATGCAAGTTCGTTGAAGCATGCTCCGCAGGAATCATGTTTAGCTATAGAGGACGAAGCTCTAGCTAAGCTGCAAAGGGTCGTGAATGATGATAGAGTGTTTCAAAATTGGGACACCGAGGGGATCGAATCTCCAACTCTCGATTCGATGGTGGTGACGGTATGAATCGGACCCACTGTAGGTCGACGGGTGTTGGTTGATAGAGGCAGCTCTGTTAACATACTCTTCAAACGTACTTTTGATCAAATGAAGATTGTCATGAAAAGTGTATCCACGTGCCAAACAAAGATTCAAGGGTTTACCAGCGAACCCAAGCAACCGATAGGTACAATTGACCTACCTATGGAGCTTGGAGAGGGTAAGCGAAGGGTCACCCTCATTCAGATTTTTGTGATCGTGGATGAAATGTCAGCATACAATGCCTTCTTGGGACGGCCAGCATTAGCCGAGTTCAGAATAGCATTGGCCCAATGGTGCCTTACAATGAAGTACCCTATAGAGCATTGAGTCGGAATTGTGAAAAGAGACCAAAGCGCCGCCCGGGAATGCTACATCACAGAATTGTGTGAGTCAAGAAGGAAGGAAAAAGGAAAGGATGTGGGGAAAACTCTCCACATTCGTGAGCCCACTGAATAGCAATTACAGTGCCGCCCATGGCTCGGGGACCATAGCTGATTCGACAAGGCTTTGGACCCTAGAAAAAAGAGTTCAGGGGAGGATCGAGCAGCACCGGCAAAATTGACGGTGCATGTCCCTGTCTATATGGATGACCCAACACGGGTCTTGAAAATTGGATCGCACCTTGGAAACAGGATGCGGTCATAACTAACTAAATTCCTCCACGCCAATTTGGACGTATTTGCTTGGACGCACTCCGATATGTGTGGGGTATCACCCGAAATTGCCTGCCACGTGCTCAATATTAACCTTAAATTCACACCAATAAAGCAAAAAAGACGCAGCTTGGGTCCTGAACGGTCCAAGGCACTGAGAGAGGAGGTAGATAACTTATGGCTAACGGCTTCATCCAAGATGCAACTTACCCCGATAGGGTATCAAACCCGGTCTTAGTCAAGAAGTCTAATGGAAAATAGCGAACTTGTATTGACTTTTCGGATCTAAATAAAGCTTGCCCGAAAGATAGCTTCCGGCTCCCTAGAATCGATCAGCTTGTGGATGGAACGGCGGGGTATGAATTGCTATCATTTATGGATGCATACTCGGACTACAACCAAATCCCGATGCATGAGCCAAATTAAGAGAACACCAGCTTCATCACCGATTTGGGACTGTACTGCCATAGAGTAATGCCATTCGGTTTAAAAAACGCCGGGGCAACATACCTAAGGCTGGTGAATACTATGTTCAAATGCCAAATCAGAAAGACTATGGAAGTTTATGTGGATGACATGTTGGTCAAATCTTGAGTAGCTGCTAACCATTTAGAAAATCTCGCTGAAATGTTCGAAATACTCCGAAAGTATGGAATGAAGCTCAACTCACTCAAATGTCACTTCGAAGTAGCCTCTGGAAAATTATTAGGGTTCATAGTAAGTGCCCAAGGCATCAAAGCAAATCCAAAACAAATAACGGTGTTACGAGAAGTCCAAGCCCCGAGAAATAAGAAGGAACTTCAAAGCTTGAATGGAAAAGTCGCAGCACTGAGCCGATTTATCTCAAAAGCTACAAACAAGTGCATAACGTTCTTCGATGCACTAAAGAAGGGAAATAAAAACTTCGAATGGAGTGAAGCTAGTCAAACGGCTTTTGAAGAACTGCTACGACACATGGAAGCTCCGCCAATCTTACCAAAGCCGGTGGATGGGGAAGACCTATTCATTTTCTTAGCAGTCTCACCGCATGCACTGAGCACCACTCTCGTGCGGGAGGAAGTGAGAATCCAACAACCCAAGTATTACATTAGCAATCATTTCACCGGAGCTGAGAAGAATTGCCCAAAACTAGAAAAGCTAGCGTATTGCCTCTTGATCGCGTCCCGGAAGTTACGACCATACTTTCAGGCACATCCGATCAAAGTATTAACCAACCAGCCCTTGAAACAAGTATTGTACCGAACCAAAACTTCCGGGCGACTCCTCAAATGGAACATAGGACTAAGTCAAAATGATATTGCATGCCATCCTAGGAAATCTATGAATGGGCAAGCGTTAGCAGACTTCATCGCCAAGTTTACCATACGGGACGACGAGGAAGAAGGGCCACTGGAGGTGGAGACTCAATGGAAACTCTATGTAGATGGTACGTCTAACAATCTTTGTTCAAGGGCAGGGGTAGTGCTCGAAACCCCCGAAGGGAGAGCCATTTGCTACACCTTGCGCTTGGAATTCCCTATGATGAATAATGAAGCGGAATACGAGGTGCTTATTGCAGGACTAAAGATTGTGAAAGAGCTTAAGATAAAATGCATTCACATCTACGGCTACTCCCAGCTGGTCGTCTGTCAAGTAAAGGGGGAATATCAGGCTCGAGGAGAGAATCTTACCCCGTATCTGTCCAAAGTGCAAGAACTAATAAGCGACATCGAACATTATACCATAGCCCACATTTCACAGGAACAAAGCACAAAGGCGGAATATTTGGCAAAACTAGCAAGCTTCGAGGAAGCTCAATCATTGGAGCTCGTCCCAGTCGAAACTTTAACCACCCTGAGCATAGATGAGATGAACGTCGACTGGATCCTCGAGATAGTCGTTGAACCAGAAACATGGATGTCACCAATAAAGGGCTACTTACTTGCGGAAACCCTTCCAACTGACCGGGACCAACGGAAAAAGTTTCTTCGAAAAGCACTACGGTTCGTGATACAGGATGGAATTCTCCATTGAAGGAGATTCTCGACCCCCCTTCTTAGGTGTGTGACCAATAATGAAGCACGACGAATCCTAAAGGAGGTACATGAAGGCGAATGCGGGGACCATACTGGAGGGTAGACCCTAGCGAAGAAAGTCCTTCGGTATGGATATTTCTAGCCAACAATAAACCACGACGCCACAGACTACATCAGAAGATGCAATCGATGTCAAAGATTCAGCAAAATTAAGATAACTCCTTCAATGGAGCTAACGCAGATGGTCAGCCCATGGTCGATTGCAATATGGGGAATCGACTTGATTGGCGCTCTGCCAATAGCAAAAGGAGGGGCCAAATATACTATAGTTTCCGTAGATTATTTCACAAAATGGGCTGAAGCTGAACCACTGGCCACCATAACCACAAAGAAAGTCATTAACTTCGTTACTAAAAACATTATTTGCAGGTTTGGTATGCCCCAAAAAGTCATCATGGACAATGGAACTCAATTCGAAAGTGCCGAGTTTTAAGAATTCTACAAGCGTTTCCGAATTGAAAATAGCTTTTCCGCGGTGGCACACCCTCAAGAAAACGAGCATGTGGAAGTGATAAACAAGATCATCAAGTCCACTATCAAAAAGCGATTAACAAAAGCAAAAGGAAATTGGGTTGATGAACTTCTACTTGCACTATAGGCTTACAGAACTACACACAAAGTGGCAACCGGCCACACTCCATTCTCCTTGGCCTACAGTTCAGAAGCAATGATTCATGTTGAACTAGAAATCCCCTCGCACCGAAGGAAAAACATCAATCAAAAGAAAAATGAGCAGCTCCTACTTGAATTGCTAGATATGATCGACGAAAGAAGAGAAGAAGAAAAGTTGAGAACCACCGCCCACCAAAAAAGGGTCGCACGGTACTTCAACCCCAAAGTTCACAATCAAACCTTCAAAGTGGAAGATCTTGTGCTCAAGCGATTTTACCCCGTTTCGAGGACCTTCGGATCAAACTGGGAAGAACCATATGTCATCAATCAAAAGCTAAGAGACGGGACCTTCAAGCTAACTATCGTCGATGGAACTCAAGTTCCCAAGGCATGGAATGTGAATCGCTCCGCCATTACTTTATCTAAAAGCTACCTTATGTACCTTTTATTTTCCAGCAAATAAGCCATCTCAGAATGCCGGGAGCATTGTAAATAGGCAAAGAATCTGCCTTGCTTTCCTTAATAAAATTTGATTCGCTCTTTTGAGCCGACAAAATTGTGTCATAATAAATACCTGCCGGGTCGACGAAAGCAAATCGACTCAAACCGCTGGATCAGCGGAACCCGATCCTTGCCTTCTAAAAACCGGTGTTGGTTCGGCAACGTCGAGAAGGCCCAAAACATGTGCTCCTCGCATTGCCTGAAGATAGGCAACGCAGAGGAGTACCAAAAGCTGCGCATTTCGTAAGCCGTGCACTAACTTCCAAAAATACGCTCCTCATGTTGCCCAGAGATAGGCAACACCAAGGAGCGCGAAATGCCACGCATTTCGTAAGCCACACACTAATCTCCAAAATGCAAACTCCTCACGTGGCCCGAAGATAGGCAACACTGAGGAGAACTAAAAACCGCGTTTCTCATAAGCCATGCCAAAATGCACACCCTTCAGGTTGCCCAAAGATAGGCAACGCCGGGGAGCATCAAACGCCGCGCATTTAATCCCAAAACACTAACTCCTCACATTGCCCGAAGATAGGCAACTCCAAGGAGTGAAAAATCGCACACTGATTCTTAAAACTTAAACTCCTCACCCTGCCCGACGATAGGCAACATTGGGGAGAACTAAAACATACTATCCTTGCGTTGCCCGAAGATAGGCAACGCCGAGGAGCACCGAAAAACCGCACGTCCCATAACCAACGCCAACTGGTTCTATAATCAGGAATAATGAGCACAACTCCAACGAAATTGGAATGCTCCAAACCAATAGAAAAGTTTCAACTATGGACACTTAGTGATTAAAACTGCCCTTAATTAACCCATGCAATGTGCACCTCTCAAACACGCATATATTGCATACTTGCTGGAATATTACAAGAAACTTGGACTACGTGCTAAATTTGCAAAACTTCCGAAAAAAGGAAAATCAAGCTATGACTTAGCTAAATTTCAAGTTTAATGTGAAAATTATCTAAATCCTAAGTTACCGGTCATTTGAAAATTGTTTGAAGTAAACAGCCCTATGAACTGGGGTGCATACACCGGTACTTGAATAAAAATAGGTGAAAACAATACGTTCACAAGCTCTGTCACTCCAAACAAAGAATTTTTTAGTTCTGTTAATTTTTAAGTAAAGAATTTTTAAGTTCTATTAATTCTTAAGTAAAGAATTTTTAAGTTCTGTTACCTCAAACGAAGGATTTTGGCAGTAATCACAGAACTAGATAAGTATAAATAAAACTGGCATAAGGGCACAAAACATGTATGAGCAGACTGATGAGAATACAATCAAAATATCAATATATTACTTATAATTTTCTTTACACAGGGTCAAAATGTGGGGGCCGTACCCACACAACACCGGCCAACAAAAAGAAAATACAGACTCCACAGCAAAAACACCAAGTGCCGGCTCTGCACTTGAACAGAATGATTCAAAAGGAACCAAAAATCAAATCATTCTTCGCACAAGCTCCTCAACGCTTCCTTCAACCGCTCCCATTTCCGCCCTTTATTGGTAGCTTCTACTTCGTCTCAGGAGTAGTGTCGCTTCCGGTAATGTCAACGAACACCTCAGTGGCAATGTCCTCCTCTTCCTCTGCAGCCTTCTCAGAAGATTCTCCCTTCCCTTTGCATTTCCATGATTTACGGGAGCTCTTTGAGGCCTTGATCACTTCAACCTTTTCCTTCTTAATAGCGACCACCTCGTGCTGAGTCTTGCGGGGCTACTATGTCTGAACTTCCTGCTCCTTAATTTCTTCCGCTGTTACGTCACCTTCTAAAGACACAGAAGGGTCATCCAGGCCATGAAGCACAGCTATCTTTTCGGACTCCGGCCCTGGCTGCGAGCCAGACACGGACGTAGAACGGGAATAGGAACATAGACAACCACGGAGGCTGTAGAAATAGTAGCGGGTCTGGGAGCAGAGGAAGCTGGCACATCAACAAGAAGGGTGGACGGACCTATAAGATCAAAAACGAAACCGTTAAATTCTTCCTGCTCTTGCGGCGTAAGTTGGAAGCTCTCGAACTTGGAGGAAGCGAGAACATTACCTGCACCGGAGGAATGGTCAAGAATGTCGACTTCATATTCACCACCTTCGACTTCTTTCGATGGTTCTACTACCTGAGGGAGAATCTCGAGCTTTGAACTTGCTGGAAGGTCGTAGGGCTGTTCTGACGATTTGCCCGCGGTAGAGATAAAAGGCTTGGTGAGAACTTTGGCGACAGTCGTTAAAGCAGCGCCGGTGGCCTATTTCTCTCTTTCGACTCGAAGAATCTCCCGGCCCTCGAGCAACGCCTTCTTTGACTTTTTATTAAGGCAGGCATCCTGCAACTTCCACTCAGTATAGACATCATCGCTATCAAAAAGCGAGATAAGATCTCTTCCCAAACAAAAGCGAGAGTGCACGGGAACTTTGGACCCAAGTAGTTGAGATTCCCTTTCAAAAGTATTTTCGAGCTTCAGGTAATCCACTCTGACAACGGCATTCTCAACTTTAACGGCAGGCTTATCGGCACTAAGCCGCGCGACCCGAGCCTGTAGCCTGGCAATTGTCTCGGCTTGGTTGGAAATAGTCTCGTTGTGCCCTTCAACGATGAGGTCGTGATCAACAATGGTTTTCCTTTGATCCTCAATCGTTGCACTGCAAGCGACCACTTCTTCTTGTAATTTCGCCTCTTCGACGTGAACCTTCTTTATCTCGTCTCTATAGACAATCTCAATTATGGCGTGAGCCTCTTTTACTTCCTTAAGTAAGTTGGCGCTCCTCTTGCCCTCTTGCAGTGTCGCTGCCTTTTCTTCCTCTAGCAATTTAATCTTGGCATCACGTTCTGACAGCGCCCTTTCAAAATCATCATTCTCCGACTCGAAAGAGGTAAATATTGCGATTGGTGTCCGCCAGCTGTTTACACGGTCTCTCCTATCCTTCGGCCTGATCCAAGTTGCTCTGAATAGCTTGAAGGTGGGGCATGTACGAATCTTTGTGAACCAGGTGCAGGTCATGGTCAAACTTAACTCCCCTCAAGAACTATCCAGGAAGCGCTGCCTCGAGTTTAGGAGGAACCGAAGGAAGAATGTAGGTAGGCCTCTAATGGGGGCGCGAAGCACCGAGAGCAAGCACAACTGAAGATGGTGGAATACAAATCGAAGGCAGAGCAGGAGTAGAAGTGACTGGGATTTCTTGATGCGTTGAGGAGCGCATCGGAGCAGAGACCTGTTGTTCCGAAGAATTAGAACGGTGGTCGAATTTCGATCTCTTCGATGGCTCCTCCCTTTCATCAAAAGATCTCCTTTTCTCATACCTGCCTTTGTATGACCGGCTCCGATCTCTTTCATCTTGGCGGCGGGCTTCGACCTCGAATTCCTTCCTCCTCCTGTATTCCTCCTCCGTTTCTCGATGCTGATAACGGCCGGAAAGGTGCTTAGACCAGCGCTGGGAGTCGGTGAACTCTTCGAAGTCGTCATAGAGGCCACATCCTCTCATCATACCTGGCACAAAATGTAAATAAAAGATTTCAGAACCGTAAGATAGACACAGAGAGAGTATAAGAAAGTAAGTGTAATCCTAGTGATACGTGTAGTGTGTTTCGGGAGAAGGCCTAGATCGTCATCACAAACTAGTTCGACCAGCTGTTGTAGGAGGGATCAGACTAACTTCAGCCATTGTAGGCAAAACCGGACTAACTTCAGGTGCAGAATTGACCGAATGAGGGGGCACTTCCTCGAATTTAAAATCATCTCCCATAAGCGCATCAAAATCAACATAGACATCGCTCAAATTACCAAACTACGATCCAGCATCTTTACTTATAGAATCTTGAGGCCCTCCAATCTCTGAGGCTTTGTCTTTAACGCTCGTATCTGGAAGGGGTGAGCTCGGAAGAACGGGTCTCAGTCCTGGAGTTTCATCACACGATTCCGAGTCCTCATCATCGGATTTTGCGTAAAAGTCATCACTTGCAGTAGACTCATCGCTGCTACTCTCAAACTCCCCCTCTTCCTTTTCTGAGTCCAATACAGCCTTGCCTTCCCTTTGCTTGAACTCTTCTTCTCCTTCCTTCTGGATCGGGGGCATTCTAACCGGGCCACTAAATCCAATTGCATTAGCATCTCCTCCTTCGGGGGCCTCCTCACTTGATCCTCCGAATAGACTCTCTCTCTTGAGAGGCACTTTCTTCAGAACCGCGGGAAGAAGAAGTAGATCTTGTGCGAACTCTAGATTGGGTAGGAGAGGGAACTTCAACTTAAACAGCGGATCTACCCGGATATAGTAATCCAAATCGATGCAAGTTTTCATCAGTAAGCAACACTTTAACGCATCTCTCCTCGGCATCAATAGCTGTTAGTGTCTGAAAAACTTCATCAAGAGCCACGTCTTTGTTCGGCCTTGGAATAACTGAAAGAAGTATACAGCTCATTAGAAACTCCATAGCAACGCGTCGAAGCTCAATAAGTATGAAAAGGAACTTACCCCCTATCGTCCACCGACGATTGAATCACTTGGGGCATCTAGCAAAAAATTATTGCATCGTGAATTGCGACAAGTTGCTCAGCAGACGCAGAACGATATTTCAGTTTCTTTGAGCTTCAATTATGATTAGGAAGTGGCAGTCATCTCTCCTTTTAAACGACAGAAAGTATTGCAACTCATCAAAGCTTGGAGCGCAGTCGAATGTCTGCATGAAAAGAACATGTAGGCAAGTCAAGATGGTATAGCTATTAGGGTGAATTTGAAATAGAGCAATGCCTAAGTTCGAAAGAGTCTCGCGCAGAAAGTCATTAAAGGAAGGCATGGCTCCATTCAAACACATATACTAGTGGCAAGCGGTGTATCCTGGAGGAGGCATATGAGCGAACCCATCCTTCTTTGGTAGATGTACATCCTCCTCTGGAATACCATGTTGCGCACAGATGTTATGAAGAACTTTAGCAGAAACCACCGAAGAAGCTCTCTCAGGCGAATTGAGTAGAACTCTAAAGTTGGGAGGTGTTTGATCCACCATTGACCCAACCAGGACCAACTGACCGTATTCCACTTGAGAAGTGGTAAGAGAAAGAGCGACGGACGATGACTCGGCTGCGGAAAGTGCTGGACTTCCTCCACTTGATTTACAGCGCGAAGATGGGTGCTTCATTCTAAAACAACAGAACTCGTATTCAAAACGGTCAAGTGATTTTATTCTAAATTAATAATTTTCCCCTACAACACTTGAATTCCGAAGAGATATCGATCCGTGCCCACGCAACGGACTTCAAGTGTGAACCGGGACAAGCACAGCGTGCTGTCTATAATGGGTGAGCTCAGTATCTGAAGCACTACAACGCTCTATCCCATGTAGATAGTCCGTTTGCAGTGGAAATGGAGAAGAATTTCCCACATCGCTCCCATTTGTTTTCACT
Organism: Allium fistulosum; assembly: GCA_030737815.1. Taxonomy (NCBI): domain Eukaryota; kingdom Viridiplantae; phylum Streptophyta; class Magnoliopsida; order Asparagales; family Amaryllidaceae; genus Allium; species Allium fistulosum. The sequence continues at coordinate 1,184,562,548 of CM060902.1, forward strand.
TCCTGTATGCTTACCTGTTATCGATCAACGATCGATAACGGATCCGTTGTCCGAAGCGACGTGGAAAACTCTTCTCAATACGGGGACACTGGGTGTGCAACGAGCAAGCAAGATAATCTAAATCCTCCCAAAGAATCAGGACTGATTAGTGATGTGTCGTGCAGTAATAGATACGAAACTTAGCATAAGTCAACTCTGGTGTAATGGATAAAGATAGCAAAACGCGTCAAGCATTGGACCAAAGCCTGAATGTCACTCCGGGAGAAAAATCAAGACCCGATTTACTATCTTTCTTCATTAAACTGCAATCAACTCAAACATCTCATGATCCACATTGCAAATGCAAACTCGCCATCAAATCGTAACACGAACACCGTAATTAGCAAACCCACCATAGATTGAATTCTAGAACACGGGAATGATTGAAGAAAAAATCAGCGAACTGTGGATGGATTGGTGGCAAGGTAAGGAATCAGGTCGCTTGAGATCCAATGAAAAGTCACGAACGATTCAAGGCAAGGGTTTTGGTCAGAGACAAACTGGGAAGGCAGTGGTGCTCCGGTGGCGGTGGCGCTAGAGAAGATATGGCCCAAAGCTCGGACAAGATGGATCTAAGGAGGCATTGGATCGAGTTGAGCAAGATAGGTCGAATCGCCTAGGGTTCCAGATCGCAAGAAAGCTAGTTCGAGTTGTGTAAGAAATAGAAGGATGGGTTAGCTTGAGTTATGTATATAAGAAAATAAAAGAACGAAGCAAAAAAAATTTGCTAAGTCATTAGGTCGCCTACGATCCATCATGGATCGTTAGCGACCCATTTTTTCGAAGAAAAAATTTCCATGTGGTCAAGTCGCTAGCGATCCATCGTACATGGATCGCTAGCGACCCATGAAGTTGGGGGAGACTTTTCTAGAACTCGTGCTCTACCGGGAAGCTATAAGAAGAAATTTGATCTGTTACGACAAGCGATAGCAGTCAAGAACCAAGCTAAGTGATCAACAGGATGACCTGCCTTTTGAAACTTCGTGTTTTACGTTATTTCGTAAATACGATATTTTGACTATGACAACTATACAATCATTTATATACTAACTTGTTTTTGCAGGGATTAATCTATGACAAGATTCGACTATGTACAAATTTAATATAAGATTGCTTCGAGTTCTTGTCTAGAAGTTAAAATATGTTAAAGTCTCTCCTATATGATATATGCTACATCTCATTATCATTTCATTTGCATATATTTTGTTTTAAAGCAAAATCTCATTTTCATGTTACATTCAGACGTCTGAATGCTCCAATCCAAACGTCTGAATCTGGAAATTTGAATGTTGTAAAATACAATATTCAGACGTCTGAATTGGATAATTCAGACGTCTGAATCTGGCAATTTTTTGCCTATTTTCTTTCTGGTCTAATTTCGTTGCATTTCAGAAGTCTGAATTTTTAATTTCAGAAGTCTGAATATTTACAACGGCTAGTTTTTTGAAAAGGCACTTTCATTCGTGAAGAGTTGCAATCTTTAATCCAACAGATATGATCATAACTCTTGATGATAACTCTTCACGAACAATTACAAATATTTATTATCTATATAAACACATTAGAACCAAATTTTCATATAACAATTCAATTGATTATTATTCTACTCTCTGAATTCTTGATTCTAATACACTTGTGCTTTCAACATCATTCAAATTCACTTTCTTACTTCCTTATTCTTCACGCATTCACATATATATCATAAAGGAGAAGATTATAGGAAGGGTGTACTATAATTAACAAATTAGTGTTACTCAAGAACACATAGTGTCAAGAAATATTGTTCTATAAAAGTCCCGTTCTGCTGCTCGTGCAAAGTGAAGTCCTCTTCGGCTGTTGAGGCGAAATCCTGTTCAGTTGCTCAGGTCCCTGTTCGGCTTCTCAGAGGTTGTGAACTTGTTCCTCCGGGTTAAGTGAGGATTGTTGTTAGTGAAATTCTAGAAAGGAGTCTGGGACTGGACGTAGAACGGGAAGTTCGAACCAGTATAAAAATCCTGGTGTGCTCGTTTATTATTTACTATTATATGCTAATTGTTCTATTATTCCGCGCTGCTTTCATACTATTCCATATTACTCGATCCTATAGTAACTTTCATTTGGTATCAGAGCAAGGAATCTTATAACCGTTACAAAGTTATCTGATACGTTGCTAATATGGAAAATAACACCAGCACTAGCACTGTCACTAACACCAGTTTTGTAGAAGGTCAATCCACTGGACGACCTCCACTATTCAATGGCATGAATTACAACTATTGGGATACACGAATGCGTATTTATATGCAAGCAAATAGTTTTGATTCATGGAATGTTACACAAACAGAATACACTACACCCACTACTGCTTATGCAGAATGGACTACTTCTCAAAAGACAGAAGCCACTGCTAATGTTAAAGCCATGAACATGCTATTTTGTGCCTTAGATAGAAATGAATTTAATAGAGTTAGTATGTGAACAACTGCTTATGAAATTTGGAGAACTCTTAAAGTCACACATGAAGGTACTAACAAAGTCAAGCAAAGTATAATATCCATGCTCAAAAGTCAGTTTCAAAATTTCAGAATGAAGTAGGATGAGTCCATAAATGATATGTACTCTAGATTTCAAGATATCTATCATTCATTACTAGGACTAGGACAAACATTTACGGATTTTGATATTATCTCAAAACTATTAAACTCTTTAACTGATGATTGGGAAAGAAAGGTCTTAGCTATTGAAGAAGCCAATGATCTTTCCACCATGAAACCGGAAAAGTTAATAGGAAATTTAATGTCCTATGAAGTTAATATGCATGCTAAAAGAGTACAGGCTCAAGACAAAAATAATGTGGCTTTCCATGCTGAAAAGGAAGAAGAATCAGACTCAGATGAAGAAGACTTAGCCTTTATAGCCAAAAACTTTAAAAAGTTTTTGAAATACAGAAAAGGAAACAAAAGTAATAACAAACGGTTTTTCAACAAGCCGTCAACTTCTGTATTAGAATGCTATAACTGCCATAAGAAGGGTCACTTTCAGAAAGATTGTCCAGATCAGAAAAAATCATTCAATAACAAAAATAAGAAGGACAAATTCAAGAAAAGGGCTTTCTCAGTTACATGGGATGATTCAGATTCTTCATCTTCTGATAGTAGCAGTGATAGCGAGAATGAGCAAGCAAATGTATGCTTTATGGCAAAGGAGAATGAGGTTAGTGATCTAACTTTTGATGATATGATTAAATTAATTCTGAACTTCTTGACACTTTAAAAAATCTCAAAAGAAAATATAAAGAAGCTTTAGAAAATCAAAATAGAGCAGAATTTGAAAGAGATATGTTAAAAGATGAAAAGAAAATATTAGAAGAAGAACTTGAGAAAATTCAAGAATCATCTTCTGATAATTCTCAATTTGCTCTATTAAGTCAGGAAATAGAAACTCAGAAAGTAAAGAATGATACTCTAGCCTCTGAAAATCATGAGCTTAAAACAAAAATCAAAATGATAGAGTTAGAAAACACCAGTCTTAGAACTAAGCTATAAAATATCACCAAGAATGTTTCAAATTTCAATAAAGGTAGAGAAAACTTGTCTAAGATTATTGAAAGTTCTCAACCGCCATCTAATAAAAATGGATTAGGTTATGTTAAGAAATCACGAACTCCACCTACAAAAGAAAATAAAAGGAAAAATATTTCTAAAACTATACCTTTCATTGAACATTCAAAGAGGAAAATCAACGTAAAAACCATAAAAATATGGATTCCTAAAACAAACAATAATTTGATTAGGAAGAGATATATAAATTCCTTCATTGAATCTGTGCATAAAAATGAAAACTATATTTATAAAGGGAATACTGAACCCTCTTGGGTTTGGTTTCCTAAGACCTAACTCTTAGGACCCTAATAAAAAAGTGGGTACCAATGTCTTCACTTATATTTTTTGCAGGTACCACCAAACAAAAGAGGAAAATGGATACTGGACAGTGGATGCTCAAAACATATGACAGGAAACAAGGAAATGCTAACAAATATCATCTACTCAAATGGAGGTTCTGCCACCTTTGGAGATAATTCTAAGGCATACATCATCGGCAAAGGCGATATGAGCAATGTCGGTACATCTAAGTTACCTCTTATTTCTAATGTCTTACTAGTTAAGAATTTAAAACACAATTTATTAAGTATCAGCCAATTGTGTGACAAGGGATTTAAAATCAATTTTTTTGAATATAAGTGTAGCATTTCTGATCACAATAACAATCTTATTTTTGAAGGTTCTAGAGATAAAAATATTTGTGTTTTGAACATGAATATACATTATAATTCAAATATGTGCTTATTAGCCAAAGAAAATGATCCTTGGTTATGGCATAAAAGATTTTGTCATATTAATTTTAGAGCCATATCCAAATTATCTAAGAATGATTTAGTAAGGGGCTTACCAAAAATGAATTTTAAAGTAAATAATCTTTGTGATGCTTGTCAACTTGGGAAATTATCAAAATCATCCTTTAAATCTAAGAAAATTATTTCTACAATGCAACCATTGGAGTTATTACACTTGGATAAATTTGGTCCAACTCAGGTTCAATCTATTAATCACAATAGATATGTGTTTGTAATTGTAGATGATTTTTCAAGATATACCTGGACTATATTTTTGAAAAATAAAAATGATACTTTTGAAAATTTCAAAATTTTTGCAAAAAGAATTCAAAATCTTAAGGATTTAAAAATTAAAGCTATTAGAAGTGATCACGGAGGTGAGTTCGACAATAAAGCTTTTGAACATTATTATGATAAAAAGGGTTTATCATAATTTTTCTTTCCCTAGAACACCACAATAAAATGGTGTTGTAGAAAGAAAGAATAGAACGTTACAAGAATGTACAAGAACTTTATTAAATGGTAGCACGTTACCAAAACAATTTTGGGCAGAAGCTGTAGCAACTGCTTGTTATGTTTTAAATCGTGTTTCCATTCGACCACTAACAAAGCACACCTCATCTGAACTTCTAAATGGTAGAAAACCAAATATTTCTTATTTTAGAACATTTGGTTCAAAATGTTTTATTTTAAATACTAAAGATCAGCTTGGCAAATTTGATTCCAAATCCGACAAAGGAATATTCTTAGGATACTCAGAACGAAGCAAAGCTTATCAAATTTTCAATAAAAGATAAAAAATTATTGAAGAAACTCTTCATGTATCTTTTGATGAAAATTTTATATCTAAATATTCTTTTGATGATGATGAGATAACTCCAAAAACAAGCATCAAATCTTCTTCTGATGATGATGAAAACATTGTTCATGACATAAATCAAGTTGATAATTTGATTCAACATGAAAACATTGTTCATAATGAAATAAGATCTCCACCAAGAGTTTTGAGGGATCATCCTGTTCAAAACATTATTGGAGAAATTGATTCAAATGTTAGAACAAGAGGTCAAATTAATCAAATGGGTCATGTAGCTTTTCTCTCTTCAATAGAACCTAAAAATATTAAGGAAGCCTCAACTGATGATTATTGGATCATTGCTATGCAAGAAGAATTAAATCAATTCGAACGAAATGACGTTTGGGATTTAGTTCCAAGGCCCAATGACCAATCAGTCATTGGTACTAAATGGGTTTTCAAAAATAAAGCTGATGAATAAGGAAATATTACTAGGAATAAAGCTAGATTAGTAGCACAAGGATATAATCAAGAAGAGGAAATTGACTATGAAGAAACGTTTGCACAAGTTGCTAGACTAGAAGCAATACAAATCTTACTGGCTTTTGCATGTTTTCATAACATCAAACTATATCAAATGGATGTTAAAAGTGCTTTTCTAAATGGTTATATAAAAGAAAATGTTTATGTTGAACAACCTCCTCTATTTTCTCATGAAAAATTTCCAGATCATGTCTATAAACTCAAGAAAGCTTTATACGGTTTGAAACAAGCACCCCGTGCTTGGTATGATTGTCTTAAAAGATATCTTATAGACTCTGGTTTTGACATTGGAAAGGTTGATCAAACTCTTTTTATTAAAAGAACTAAACAAGATATTTTAGTTATTCAAATATATGTTGATGATATTATTTTTGGATCTACTAATAAAAATTTATGTAAAGAATTTTCAAATATTATGAAAAAAGAATTTGAAATGTCACATATGGGCGAACTATCATACTTTCTTGGTTTACAAATTAAACAATTACCAAATGGTATATTTATTAATCAAGAAAAATATTGTAATAATTTAATCAAACGCTTCGGAATGGAAAATACTTCTGCCAAACCAACTCCTATGAGTACAACTACCCATCTTGATAGAGATGAAAATGGCAAGAGTGTTGACCAAAAATTATATCGAAGTATGATTGGATCATTACTATATTTAACAGCTATTCGTCCAGATATTATGATGAGTGTTTGTTTGTGTGCTCGATTTCAAGCTAATCCAAAAGAATCTCACTTAAGAGCGGTTAAACATATATTACGTTATCTTAGTAATACCAAGGACTTTGGTTTATTCTATCCAAAAGAGTGTCCGTTCGAGTTGGTATCATATAGTGATGCTGATTTTGGTGGATCTCGAACAGATAGAAAAAGTACTAGCGGTACGTGTCATTTTATTGGAAAATCGTTAGTATCTTGGTTTAGTAAGAAACGGAACTGTGTTTCACTCTCTACTTGTGAAGCAGAATATATTTCTGCTGCATTAGCTTGTGCTCAAGTAATTTACATGCAACCGACACTTAAAGATTTTGATATAAATCTTTCAAATTCAACAATATATTGTAATAATTCAAGTGCTATTAATTTATCAAAAAATCCTGTCAATCATTCACGAATAAAACATATTGATATACGTCATCATTTTCTTCGTGATTTATTGAAAAAGGTTTGATAAATTTAGATTTTGTCTCGTCCGAAAATCAATTGGCTGATATCTTCACTAAACCACTTGTTGAAAATGTGTTTATCAAATTAAGACGAGAACTTGGAATCGTCTCTTTTAGAGATTTATAGTTAATTTTTTTGGAAACTTATATTCATATCATTTTGTATGAATTATGTTATCTACTTTTGTTAAAGTTTGCATTTTTTTTTGTTATTTTATATCTTATCTGTTTCTAAATCGAGTGGTCTATTGTTGTCCATTCATTTGTTGTCTATTGTTAGCTTTGAATTTTTCTGGCACTTATGTTTTCAAGCACAACTACCACCAATCTATGCATTTTTTTGTTTAGCCACAAAATGTTTATCTATTTTTATCTCTTATTTCTTCAATATTTTCCACTTCTCGGTTGGGTTTGTCTCATTCATTCTGGCTTCAAATTTTTTATCTAAACTATGGATTTTGTGCACTTCTTTGCAATATTTTTCTATACCATGGCCTCAAATGGTTACTCTTCTGAGGAACCTTCTGCATATTCCTCCGAAGATTTTTCTACACCCTCTTCTGCATATTCTTTGGACTTACCATCTCCAACCCCCACTCATCAACCTGCCCGGCATGTTTCTCCAAGCAATCATTCCGGTCACACTCCAGAGAAGAAAAAGGCTAGACGTTTCTTGTTTTTCGGTTCTCCTCAAACTAAACAAAAGATAGATGAAATTCATCATTATCAACGAGAATCGATGGGAATTCAACGAGAAATGTATTACGAATCAAAATTTAACTCGCAACGGCTTAACTTTATGGAGAATCTGGGCTTTAAATTTTGTGGTGTGTCTCGTTCAAATGTTCATCAACCAACTTCATATTGTACACCACAATGTCCCCCTGTTTCACCTAACTCATGGGAGCGTGGTAGTACCCGACATTCTTTAGAATCATCTAAAGGGAAGGGAAAACAGAAGATTGAACCAGACGAGTATAAAACACCCGAAAATCCGCCTTCTTCATCAAAATAATTTATTTGTTGTTATTTATTGTTGTATGTCTCTATATTTTGTATTCTATGTTGCATTTGTTTTTAAATATAACATCTTGTTCTTAATTATTTAAAATACTTTAGTTGTTTTCACAATTGTGCATTTTTAATCAAATTCAGCCGTCTGAATTAATGATTTCAGATATCTGAATATTGTTGTGATCATATTTTTTATTCCAGATTCAGACGTCTGAACCACCTATTTCAGACGTCTGAAAGTGCCTCAAAGTACACTGTTTTCGTTCTGTTTTAAATTTTGCAATTTTAGACGTCTAAAATTGAAATTCCAGACGTCTGAATCTAACTGTCAATTCAAACTTCAAGGGTTATTTCAAATTTTTCCCATCCACCAACCAAATTAAATCCTTCATCTACCTCTTCAACCCCCTACTTCATCCAAACCAGTTTTCAATAACTCCATTTTTTTCAAAAGAGGGCTTCAAACTCTTCAATTACATCACAAAAATCTCCAATGCCTCCAAGATCAAAACGTCCAAGGGCTTCAACCTCTTCATCGACACCGAATGTAGATCAATGGTTATGGAATGATGAAGCTAAGAAAAGATTTGCTCAAATGGATAGATCTAGCTTCTTCCTAGGAGCTTTTGTAAAATTTGACGAATTTGCACCCTATAGAATTCAACAAATTGCTCGCTCAAGTGGGTTAGAAACTCTCTTATCCTTCTCTGCAAATAATGTTAAGATAAATCATCTTTTAGTTAAATTATTCTATGCTAATATGAATTTGGACCATCATCATCCTCATAATAGAGAGGACTGTATTTGGACTTGGGTATGTAGTGTCAAATTCTATCTTCCCTTAGTTCGTCTTGGAGATATTTTACAATGCCCTTCATCCGGAACATATTTGGATAATATTGAAGCTTCACTCTCTTTGGATCAAAGAGATGAAGTCTCCCATAGATTTCTTTCCGATGATATCACTAGGCTTACTTCCATCCAACTCCGACCACAAGCTCGTATTCTTCATCGAGCTCTAATTCGCTCCGTCTTACCGAGAACTGGAAGTTATGAAGTTGTAAATAAATGCAACTTCCAAGCTCTTTATGCCATCTATTCCGGACAATCTATAGATTGGGGTCGTGTTATTCTTGAGGAGTTTATGGATGTTAATCGTCGCCATCGTTATAAAACTTTTCATTATGGTGCCTATATAATGAAAATTCTTAGAAATTATGGAGTAACTTTTCCGAAATCATAATTTTCACCTATAAAGGAGCTAGGATCCAAAACCTTAGGTCTAATGAACTTGCCTAAGCGTCCACAAAATCTTGACTTTATTTCTTCCCAAGAATGGATCACAAACCAAGATCAAAATAGACCTCAACCTCACCAACCTCAGCGACACATTGCTCCACAAGCTCCTGAGCATGATGGTAATGACATAGAAGTGCTTACTCTTGAATCAACACCAAAACAAGCCTTGGTTATAATTTCTCAAAATCAGGCTAAGCTCAAGACCAAGATTGATAGATTCGAGAAGCAAACCAACAGAAAGTTTAATTCTATTCGTGGCTTCCTAAACAAAATTTGGGAACGTATTGGTTGCTCTTCTTCCACTTCCACCGAGGTCTTTGATCATGCACCCTTTCAATGGTCTTCAAGCTCCGGTGCTAACAATAATGAAGATGATGATGACGATAGTAACGAAGGTGAACCTAGTACATCTTTTTAAATTGGTGGTGGTATGGATCTTTTCGGTACTATTTTTTTTGGGTCTGTTTTTTACATTATGACCTTTTCTAATGTTTTTGTTATGAATCTTTTTAGTACTTCAGTTATGTCTTTTGGTATGTAACTAAACCATATGCTACTACCTGTTGGTTCTATGTATTTTATGATGATTCTGTTGGTTCTTTGCTCTCCTACTCTTGTTTGTGTTATGTAACATCTATGATATGCATGATATTTTAACTTTCCTTTTTGTCGATGTCAAAGGGGGAGAAATATTTTCTATCGACAGGGGGAGTACTTGTATTTTCTGCTTCTATATGATCATATTGTATACTATAATTTTATGTAGTTGTCATCATAAAAAAGGGGGAGAATGTTGAAACTTCGTGTTTTACGTTATTTCGTAAATACGATATTTTGACTATGACAACTATACAATCATTTATATACTAACTTTTTTTTGCAGGGATTAATCTATGACAAGATTCGACTATGTATAAATTTATATAAGGTTGCTTTGAGTCCTTGTCTAGAAGTTAAAATACGTTAAAGTCTATCCTATATGATATATGCTACATCTCATTATCATTTCATTTGCATATATTTTCTTTTAAAGCAAAATCTCATTTTCATGTTACATTAAGACGTCTGAATGATCCAATCCAGACGTCTGAATCTGGAAATTTGAATGTTGTAAAATATAATATTCATACGTCTGAATCTGGCAATTTTTTGCCTATTTTCTTTTTGATCTAATTTCGTTGCATTTCAGAAGTCTGAATTTTTAATTTCAAAAGTTTGAATATTTACAACGGCTAGTTTTTTGAAAAGGCACTTCCATTCGTGAAGAGTTGCAATCTTTAATCCAACAGATATGATCATAACTGTTGATGATAACTCTTCACAAACAATTACAACTATTTATTATCTATATAAACACATTAGAATCAAATTTTCAGATAACAATTCAATTGATTATTATTCTACTCTCTGAATTCTTGATTCTAATACACTTGTGCTTTCAACATCATTCAAATTCACTTTCTTACTTCCTTATTCTTCACGCATTCACATATATATCATAAAGGAGAAGATTATAGGAAGGGTGTACTATAATTGACAAATTCGTGTTACTCAAGAACACATAGTGTCAAGAAATATTGTTCTGTAAAAGTCCCATTCTGCTGCTCGGGCAAAGTGAAGTCCTCTTCGGCTGTTGAGGCGAAATCTTGTTTTGTTGCTCAGGTCCCTGTTCGGCTGCTCAGGGGTTGTGAACCTGTTCCTCCGGGTTAAGTGAGGATTGTTGTTAATGAAATTCCAGAAAGGAGTCTGGGACTGGACGTAGAACGTGAAGTTCGAACCAGTATAAAAATCCTGGTGTGCTCGTTTATTATTTACTATTATCTGCTAATTGTTCTATTATTCCACGCTGCTTTCATACTATTCCATATTACTTGATCCTATAGTAACTTTCACTACCACGTATCCGTAAAACCCTAAGGCGATCACTTGGAATTCGATGAACGGATATTGAAAGCGATAACTTCTAGAGCACTCCTTGTTTCCAACGAAGACGTACTCTTGGGTGCAAATGTTATCTGGGTTTTTAACCCAGCAGGACCTACTAGAAGATAGAACAATCCCATGACATCAGAATGGCTTAGAACTTAACCTAAAAGGCTAAAGCACCAAGCTAATGAGAGTCAAGCCATATTACCAAAGCAATGACTAGGTTTGACTAAACCAAGAGACCAGCATCCGTTCAGCCCAATCAGCAGCCAAAGCACAACTATCTTGAAGATCATTGTCAAAATAGAGCAACGTGCAACGAGACTATGCATACAACAACGATACAAGGTCATGGAAGCATCCAAACTTTAGACTCCAAAAATAGCCTAAGCACTTGGATCGCCAGCGATCCATATCTATAGATCGCTAGCGGTCCATGCAAGATAGTGGATCGCTATGGCACAAAGGAAGTAAAGGAGACCTAGAATATACAGCAAAAAATATGCAAAGTGTATGGATCACTAGCGATCCATACACCATGCATCGCCAGCAATCCATACTGGATAGAGGAACCTTAGCGAGCTAGCACACTGAAGCAATGAAAATGAGCTAAGCAAGTAGCTCGCACACAAGCCATAATCTATTGATCGTTATCGATCCATAGACCATGGATCGCTAGCGATCCATGGTTTTGGCTCAGTCACGAGCTAAGGTCCATAGCCCCTTCCTATGTCCATCTGCAAGTAGTCAGCGAACAGGCCTGGCCCAGAAGCTCTTCGATCTCTATAATACCATGCTACCCGCAACGTAAACTGGACCTTCTCAAGACTGGTTACTAAAGCTTTGCTGGAAACTTTCTTCACTCTCTACCTCCCTCACAATAATCCCCAAAGGAATTCGCTGTGATTCTCCAGCGGATTCCAACTATGGGGATTCAATCTACCTAAGGGTAATCAAAGCCATGTAATCAAACAATATTTTTAAGAGAAATCAGTCTATAATAAAACTATAAAGTGGACGTAGGCTTCGTTAACAGCCGAACCACTATAAAAATTCTTTGTCTTCTTTCTTTTACTTTCTTTTTCCATACCTGTTATCTATTATATTGCTCTGTCAGAGCTGGGCTGGTGCTTTCAAACTCAAACCAGGGTGTGGATCGATTTTTTGGGTTAACAATAAGCTTCCAAAAGCATATGATTTGTTAAAGTAGTTGTCTTAAAGAGAATGGAATTATGATGTTTAAATTAAGCACATTTAAATATCTAAAGTGGACATACCGGTTAGTATATATGTTAATACATGTTAAGTATTAATATGATTTGAATTTGGAATCATATATGTGTATAAAATGGAATTAAACTAACTATTGAATCAGATATGGAATTGTCCGTATAGCGATAGTCGCTATAAACGCACTTTGAATCTCTTGAAGTATAACTTGTGAAAATGGTGATTTAATAACATACCTTAATAATAACTTGTTTGGTTATTATCTACAATTATATAAGTATTTAGAAAAGAAAATGTTTTCGAAAGTTATATAAGAAGTAAATCAAATTAACAAAAGATACAAGTAAAAAGGTCGATATAGCAACAGTTTTAAAATAAACTATTTTTGAAAATAATGCGCATTTTTATGGAAACTTTCTTAAGGGTTTCTTTGGCCATTAATCAAGTAAATAATATATTATTCTTATTGGAAAAGTTTTGAAGCCTAATTCATTTGATAGCTAGTTGAATGGAGTGCAAAAAGTTATAGCGAAATAGTCACTATAAGTGTAGTTCGGTAAAATTCCCTGTCTTCGGGAAATTTCCTAAAATAATTAAAAGATATTCTTTAGGTTTTTTCTTCATAGTTTTTAAGTACCCAAAGTATACTAACTAATGTATATATAATGGATCTAAAATAAATTATAAGGCATTGAAAACTAGATACAAAGTTGTAGCAAAAATGTGATAAAACTAGTAACATAATTTTAGGCAGCACTTCTAAAAGTGCCACCATTGTAAATTGAAGATATAAATTGTTTAAAAATGATATTTAAATTTAATATTTTCTCTAATATTTTTAGGATTGTTTTCTAACTTATAATAGAGAGTTTTAAAATTGGTTTCAAGCTTAAATATATTTTTAACAACTAATTATGAATTTATAAACTAAGTAGCTTTTAAAATTTAAACTTGTTTTTTCTATTTATTCCAACATTACTTATTTTAACATAATATTCTATATAAATAATTATCATATATTTTAAGTAGTTTTAAAAGTATTTTAACATAATTAATAAGTATTTTACATATATTTCTATATAAAAAAGTTTTAAATATTAAATTAAGTACTTTATAACTATAATAAAGGGAGTTTGGATTTTAGCACTTAAGTTACAATAAGTTGGTTTATCTAATCAACTAAAAGTGTGTTGGCTTAATTAGTAAGTGTGGATATGCTTTGATATTTAAATAAATGTTTAAAGTTATTAATGGATAAGTAAATAGTTTTGGGTTGTTGTAAACAGTGTTTTTAGCAACACTTGTTTTTAACCCTTGTTATTAATTATATTTGGGAACATAATTAGATATTTACTAGTGGATATTTAGTAGAAAAAAACAAGTAAATGGTTTGGGTTTGTTGTGACAAATTGTTTGAGCAACACTTGTCTTTAACCCATAAATTTAAATAAATTTTTAAGAAAGGAGTTTTTAAGTGGAATGTTTTCAAAGTATAAAATGATTGGGTTTGTTGTGACAATTGTTTTTAGCAACACTTGTCTTTAACCCTTAAATGTAGTTAAACCTTTAAAAGGAAAGTTTTAAAGATAATGATTAAATGGAATGGTTTTGGGTTTTAAGTAAATAATGTTTAAGCAACATTTATTTTAAACCCTTGAATTATAATTTGGAAGGAATATTATAAATCTTTAACTATGGAATTATAAAGATAATTACAAGTATTAAAATCTTCTATAAAGAGATAGAAAATGTGATACGTTTAATTTATAAAAGAAAAGAGTTTGTTATAATAATGTTTTGGTAGTAATTGTTTTAATCTCTTTGATTATATTTCAAGTGACTAAAACTTGTTAAACGATTTATGAATGCACTTATACCATTGGAATAAGTATATAAATACTTTTTAAGTATTAAAAGAATAAATGAATAGTTAAATTTATAAAGACAAGTATATATCTTTTAAAAGAGAAATGTAATATATTTATACAAGTATATAGAGCAGGTTTTAAATTATAAAAGAGTATTAATTAATAAAGGAAGTCTTATTTGTAAAAGAAGCTTTATTAGATAAAAAAAGACGTTTTACTAATAAAAAGGGTTTTAATTAATAAAGGATAAATTAATTATAAAGGGATTAAAATTCATTTAAGTGACATAATTATACCTGGATGTTAAGTAACAACTATGTAATGATCTTAGTATGATTGTCTATGGGATGTTACTACTAATATGCTTAACATTAAAAGTCGAATGAGTAAGCTTCTCTATTTGTGAGAGTCAAGATCAATGTTTAGGTAGGACGGAGCAATAGAGCTCTAACCTATTGACATTCTTCTAGGCTGAGGAATAGTTAAGCAGAAAGGTCGGAAATGTGTAAAGTTTGGAACCTTGATTCACATAAGCAAGCGTTCAAGACTTGATAGTCGATTAGTCGACTACCGATCTTGACCAAACTTAACCTAGGAAGTGTACGGAATGATTCACAGATTTATACTGATAAGAACCCCCGGGGAGGAGTATTCTTACGAAATGCCTCTAGCTTTTGATTACTTCCAAAAGAACCGGAATTGAGTTAACCTGAAATTTATCGATTAGTTTGAGGAGTTCGGAATTGGTAAGTGTTTTACTTACTAATTCCACTTCAAAATTATTATACAGGTTTTTTGTTTTGGAAGTGAATTATGGAAACCATGTTTGGTTCCGAAAATCTGTTGAGATGATGGAATCCATATGGGATTCGTCATGTGATCGAGTCTCGTTGGAAACTCATGTGAAGATGCCGAACGTAGCCTCGACATCGAAAAATGACTAAAGACGGAGTATGATGCATGATCCTGTGTTCAGCTAACCCAAATTTGGGTACATTAACTCCATTATCTATGATTTGCTTATCGATTTGTTACGCATGGGGAGTTGATGAAACTCGGTTCAAGTGTTAAGGCGTGGGCTAGTTGTGTTTATGGTATATTTTATCTAGAGATATACTGCGGTCGGAAGGTAGTTTCCGACCCTTGTCATAGGTGATCGGTCTTAGTATGGCTTACGAGTATACTAAGGAGGTCTCCGTGGAACATCCATTTATACGAACGCCCCTTAGCGGTTTTGTTTGTATACCTGAATATGCTGTCAAATGTAATCAATGTAACCATTTCAGCTATGTTATATTTATATTAAACACCTTAGACATTATTATATTATCACAGGATTTTATATATAAATATTTTGGTTATCGTAAGTTAAAAAACCATCCGTGTTTAATTGCGGTGTGGTCTTATGAGATACCTTTATTTACAAAGGTTTTATAAACATTAAATATTTCAAATAACTTGAGTTTTCTTAGGCTGGTTTACCAGACTGATCCGGGTGTTATTCTTCTTATAATGCTCGGGTCAGCCCCGTGTATATTTGCAGATATCATTGATGATTCATTGGAGTTCTGGGAGAGGAGCTGGATGATTACCTACCATAGTTTTTATTTCTTCTGCGTTGCTTTATTTATTCCAGCAATTATAATGACCAACAGTTATAACTGTCCAGGCTAATGATAGGTTAGTTTGCTCTAATTACTGTACCTATATAGTTTTCCTTTGTAAAAGATCATTTTGATATTATATGTTGTCGTTCCATTGTGAGATTCTGATATTGTGTTCTCTTATTTCTTTTTCATTTTCTTTTCTTCTTTTATTTTACCCTAACATTTTTCCTTTTCGCACTTCGGTGCTGTTAGCGCCAAAATTGGTCACTAACACCCAAATCCAGATGAAAGCACCAACCAACAATCACAAATCACAGATAGAATGTATGTAGAGAGTAATAATGTGAAGAACAGTAAAAGTTAAAAAGAAAGCAGTAAAAACAAAGGATTTATAGTGGTTCGGCTGACTCCGGCTTACGTCCACTCTAGAAATTTCCTTTTTATTGATATCAAAATCAATTACAGTTACAATCCAGAGTTTTTAGAACCACAATGGCAGAGCAGCCTTAGTATAGAAGGTGAAGGGAGACAGAATGGAGAGAGATCCCTTTTCTGGAACCCCACACGCTGTATTTATAGGCAAAACCTGAGTTATTGGGCTTCCTGAGTAATCCAGGCCCATCAAGGCGATAGCCTGTTAACGCTAAAAATTGAACGCTAACACCTGGTGTGTGTAATAGAGTTGTGAAAGCACCACCCGTGTGACGGGAACAGGAATTAAGCAGTAAAATAGTGAAAAAGCAGTAAAAGACAGCAGTTTATAGTGGTTCAGCTTGAGGTCGAGCCTACGTCCACTTTGAATCTGTTTATTACTGAATCTGGTTACAAAATGATACAATACACTTGTGAAATACGATATATTTCAATTCCTAAACACTTTCGACTATTAGCTCAAGCTTCGATGTCGAAGATCTCCTCGAATTCGTGTTGAATGCGGTAGATTTCTCTCAAAGCTTGTTGTAATCTCTTGAGTGATTGAAGTTCTTCAAATGTTGGATGAGTTGAGAATTCGACAGAGTAATGACGCTTCAAGAAATGATCGGCCAAAAATTCCTCTCCATGTTGAAGGTAGTGATGTATTTATAGGGAAATCTGGACAGGAAATTCTGCCAAGTCCTGAGTCGTAGCCGACTTAAGATAAGTCGTGACTCGTGGTTGGCTTAAGGTAGCTCGTGGACGACTTGCTGAGTCCAGCTCGTGATTTGGTAGAAGACAAGTCCTAAGTCGTGGCCGACTTATAATAAGTCGTAAGTCGTGGCCGACTTAGCAGATAAAAGCGGCATAGGTAAAGGCATTGGATTTTAACTCGGTAGCTTTTAGGTTGTGGTCGACTTAAGCTAAGTCGTGAGTCGCAAATAACCTTAAGTCGTAAGTCCTTTTAATTCCTTAGGTTGGAGCTTCCCTTAAGTCGTAACATCCCTTAAGTCGTCTATTCTTTAAGTCGTAACATCCCTTAAGTCGTTAAGTCGTCTGGGTCGAAGAAGTTTTCTGGACTGTTTCAATTCTTGGGTCGTTTAGACCTTAACTCGTTGAGTCGTTCTCACTTTAGCTCGTTAAGTTGTTCATGCCTTAACCCGTTAAGTCGTCTAGACCCTGAGTCGTAGGTCGTGAAGTATTCTGCTTGAGTCGTCCAATTCTTGAGTCGACCAGTACTTAAGTCGTAGAAAATTAAGGGTTAACATTTGCCCCTCGAAGTACACGCCTAAGTCGTAGGTCGTGTGCTTCGACTTATCTTAACTCGTGTGTGCCTTTTCGTGTTCCACTGCCCTGAGATATAAAAGGCTTGAGTCGTTCCTCCTACTTCCTTCTTCTCATTGCCTATCTCCTGAATCGTATCTGCCATTAACATTTCTTCGAGCTTCCTCAAGGCGATTTTTCCCTCTCTTTAACAATCAACCAATCACCGATCCCTGATCCTTTATTGCGTAAGTGTTCCTGCTTCCTCCTCGATCCTTGATCATCGTTAATTCGTGAATTCTCCTTCTTGTACTTAATCCATCCCCTTGTGCAATGCCTCGTCGCGAATTCCACTGTATCGACAGTTCGCGAACTCGATTCTGCTCGATTTAGCTTTAGATGATTGGGGCGATGAAGATGATGGGTTACTGTGTTTTAGGCTTAACTGATTAGATTGGCGAGGCTTTGGTGATCCCAAATTGGTTTTTCGGATGATTTAATCAGTGTGAAAAATGAAAGCTTATGTTCACGGAGGGGTTAACGGGTTAGGAGGATAACGGATTAGGAGGATAATGGGTTAGGAGTATAACGGGTTAGGAGTTAAGGAGAAAAGTTAATGGGTCAAATGAAGTGGGATGTTAGCTTGGTCCCGATTTAGCAGCCTTGTACGACCTATGAACCCTCTCGACTTAAGTCTTTACCGACTTATCCACTTACGACATATGCTTTGAGTCATGGACGACTTAGGACTTGGGAAATTTTTACCTCACTTTGAACTGAAGCCTCTTTCTTCTTTTACACGTCTTACAACTTGAAGTACTACCGACTTAAAGCATTAATGACTTAGAATTGAAACGACCTGTCCTGACTTGCCTTGAAATCCTTAAGTCGTGGACGAGTTAACACTTAAGTCGTTGGCGACTTAGCATTAAGCTTTGCATGAACTTTGAACTGTTGAACTTTGAATTGTTGCATTCTTCCACAGATCACTCTAACTTGCAAACTATCAATCTGTTTAATACAACATTTACAGAAAATTGGGACGAATATACTGTCACTGACTGCCCACATCAAATGACAGATTAGTTAATAACAGATAATCAACTCAAATAGATTGTGTGAACGAAGCACTTTAAATCAACAAATCCAAGCAAAGTATTAAAGCAACATTGAAATAGTTAACTGAAAATGACCGGTTTGCACTAATACTGTACTTGAACTTTAAATTAACAAGTCCTGAAATTTGATAATCGATCAATTACCGACTAGCTTAATTCCAGTTGTATTTACTTGTTATCTTTACTAGTTTTGCACAACACTTCACACTATTTAGGAAACGTGCACCTTCATATTTGAATATCCAGTTGCTTGTGTAGAATGACTTCTCAGCAAGGAGATGTAACAGTCCAGACTGGAGAGTCCACTCTTATTCCAGCTCCTTTAGTCAATCCTCCAGAAAGAGCCTCTACCACTCTATCGTACAGAGTTTTTCGGCAATTGTGCACCCAGTTTGGCATTGCTGAAGCTGATGCCATTCTTCCTGAGAAGAATAACACTGCTGATGTAGCGCCTCCTGGCTTTGTAGCGGTGAATCGACAAATGTGCCTGAGTGGAGCCGTTCCACCTTTCAACAACTTTCTCCAGCATCTTCTTCGACAACTGGCCATTTCCCCATTTCAGCTACATCCCAATGGCTATGCCATTCTAATGGGGTTGTGTGTGCTATTTGGAAGAACTCTTGAGCGACTTCCGAGTTTTGATGAGATTTGCTACTTGTGCTCCTTTACCAAAACCAAAGATCATCCTTCTATCACTGTCGTGAGAAGCGCCAGAAACCGTAAATTGGTTGTCGGTCTTCCCGACAGTGTTCACGGGTTTTTAACTCAATTCTTTTATATTCGCTGTCCCCCGGGGTTTTATGCTGTGTGGAGGGAAGGAAGTAAGATTGTCTATCTTTTCTTCTTCTATTCTCTGAGTTTTGTGAAGTCCGAATCACCAAGTGTTAACTTTGCTTTCTCATTTCAGCGCTCCCCCCTCCTTCTAGGGATCCCAGTCACAAGCAAACTCTGGAGAGGCTCATGGCTGTACCAGTTGAAGAGCGGGACGTGAAATTTTTGTTGAAAGACGAATTTCTTCACCAGTTTGGACTTCTTCATCCCTCTCGCTCCACTCAGCCTCGCGAAGTTCCCAACTCTCCTACGGAGGCACCAGATGTCCCACTTTCTATTGAGGAACCCATACTGAAGGAATCTGCTACTGAAACTCCACTGGTAAAATGCTCCTCACTTACCGATGTCGCGAGAC
The DNA here is from genome assembly GCA_030737815.1 of Allium fistulosum. Classification (NCBI taxonomy): domain Eukaryota; kingdom Viridiplantae; phylum Streptophyta; class Magnoliopsida; order Asparagales; family Amaryllidaceae; genus Allium; species Allium fistulosum. The sequence continues at coordinate 1,184,582,398 of CM060902.1, forward strand.
CGTCCAGCAAACCGGCACTTGCTCCAATTATTGAAGAGGAAGAAAATCCTCGAATTTCTGAAAAGTCAGCCGATGTGGAAGTTGAAAAGGAGAGTTCTGCTGGGCGCCATGGTGATGACACCTTCGATGACTTGAGTGATATAATGATATCTTCTCGAGAGCTCTTTAAAGACGACATTCAAAAAGCGACTTCTCCTGTTGTTGAAGCGACTTCTACTTTGCAACAAACTACAACACCCCATATGCCCGCTGTCTCCATTCTAACACCACAGAGTGGTTTGTAGCCTGATGCGCATAGTTTACACACCACACACACCTAGGATGCTTATCACTTAAATGCACTTGGCCTCTTTGCTTTGAAGATCTTTAACACTTGTCTCTTTTTCTTTTTCAGATTCTTCGATGGGGCGGAGCGGATCGTACTACGACAAATTCCAGCGCCATAGAGGCCGCGATACTTATGATTTTAGGCGCTATCTTCCTTCCCGTCAGGAGACCGATGAAGAAAGGGCCTCTAGAAAAGCTCGCGAGAGACGGGATTATGAAGAGCGCCGCAGAAGAGAAGATGAACAGCATTATGGGAGTAGGGACGAGCGATACGACTCTTCCCGCAGAAGTGACGATTCTCAAAAAAGGAAATCTTACGACGACAAGGGGAAGTGTCACATTGTTGATGGTTCTAGCAAGCGGACCAAACTTAGCGAAAAGGACACGTCTGCAATTTCGGAAAAGACCGATGCTCCCATCTCTCCTAATATTCCATCCGGCTCTCCTGCTTTAAAGAAATCTGACATCCAGGCGATCATCAGCAGACCTCAGTATCAGGTCAAAGATGCCCCTCCTATTCTTCAAAGCCGATTTCCGAATTGGTGCTTAAAAGGGGTGCGTTTTGACCATGATTTGGTTCCGATCGATAAATCGGATATGCTGCGTAGCCTTGATGCCGTCAAACTTAATATTGAAAGGGTGTCCGGATGGCAAAAGCTTGTCGATGAGCTACAAAGAGTCAATCGTGCGAATCTTGAAGCCATGCTGACCATGGAGAACGACAAGACGGAATGGGACAAAATTTGCAAGCAGCATGACGCGGAAATGACAAGTATTGCTGAAGACAACGAGAGACTTGAGACTGAAGTTAGAAAACTCAAAGACGAGCTTGCTACTTCTTCTACTTCCTTTACTCAAAAGGAAGAATTACTTCAAAAGCAAGTTTGCGATGCTCATGCTGCACAACGAAATGCTGAGGCCCAACTTGAAGCCGAAAAGAAGATGACAGAAATCTATCGCGCCGACATCACCCAGCTACGAGAGAAGGCAAGTTCCCAGGATTTGGAAATTATGCGGTTACGAACTCAGCTATCAAAGACTGAAAAAGAGCGCGATGAGGCCATTGCCGGAAAAGAGGCAGCTGAGCAGTCGCATGAGGCGACGAAGGCCAAAATTAGTTCCACTTTGTTTGATTTCTATCTGCACAGCGTCCTGGGGCGTGGTAGTCTCTCCTTTTTGGGACCAACATATGAGACCACTTTAGCCGAAGTGTGGGAAGCAATAATGGACATGTTCGGAGGTGCTGGATATGCCGAGGCGGATCTTGAAGCAACTTATCTGGATGATGAGGCGCGCGCCGCCCTTGCGAGGGGAAAAGAGCAGCTTGCTAGGGAGCGAGCCGAAGCAGCGGGAGGAGAATGTTTAGAAAAAGTGACGGTAACGGACTCTGCTCGTCCTCCGGCTTCGGTCGGTCCCGAAAACATTGGCTCTAGTTCCCATTTTCCACCTCCTGCAAATGCCGAAGCTAAAACCATAGCTACTGAGCCTTCCACTGCTCAGGACGAGGAGAAGACTCAAGACGACATTGAAGCTGAACAATTTGAAATCAATGTGATCAAACCAACTTCTCCAGGTAACTTCGATGTTGATCCAAGTCTAGCAGACTACTTATTTGCTTCAACCGAGTTTGATGAATTTCTCAATTGTTACTTAAGTGTCAATGAACCAACATCTTTGCTTTTTCCGGAGAGTACTGATTTTAACTTCTTTTCTCTATAGTAGAAGCACCGAATACTGCACAAACTTCCACTCCTCTAGTTATCGCTCCTTCATCTTCTCAAGTTACTCCTCCTTCTGCTTCTCAACCGGGATCATAGGCAGAGAAAATTGAAGCTCTTCAAGGCCTGGATGATCCGGCCGCTTCGCAGGAGCAGAAGGCGGAGGATCTTGATGACATCGAGAAGACCCCAGAGCAGTCTCTTGATGATGACACAAAGCTTTCTACACTGCTTGCTACTCCGGGAAGCGAATCTTCTTCGAAGAGGAAGGGGAAGCGCGTCATGAAGAAGAAGAAGAAAAGTATTTCCGCTGGAGAAGATAAAGCAGAGGAAGATCTGGCTACACCTTCTCCTCCTCCTTCTCCGACCCGTCCACGCCGGGTTCCGAAATTAATCATCAAACCAGACTATGGTACTAAGGGCGGCAAGAAGAAAGAGTGATAAGCTGGGCTCTTCTTTTCTTATTTTGCTTTTTGCTTGTATCGACCGGAGATTGTGCGGGTACCGGTCCCTGCTTTTTTGAGATCTGCACATGTAAAGAATTTTCACAATATTGAATAAAATAATTCTTTTACTTGTACGAATTCTTGTATATGTAAGAATGCATTTATTTCTCATTTTAGTGTAGAATAAGCGATTCTTTCTACTTGTACAAACTTTTTGTCTGTGTTTGAGAATGCATTTATTCCACATCTTTTCCGCGTGATATTGTGATGTGCTTGCGGTATGTTGCTTGGATACTACTTTCATTGTTGTAGTTTTATTGTATTATATTGCCCCTATACCACAAGTGCATTGCAATATCTTTCTGCTTTGGCGAGACTTGTACTCTTATTTTTGGAGAATAATTATTCCGTCTTTGAGGAAACAATTATTCTACTTAAATAGAGCGTGTCTCATTTTTGGAGAAGTTTTTGTGCTCCAACCTTCGGAGATGGTCACTTCATATTTTTGAGAAGTGAATTCTCCTACGCGGTAGAGCAGGCCTCTAAAGGGGATTTTACTTAGCACTTCAATTTCTGGGGAAGAAATTTTCAAGATGAACAAGTAAATCTTCCTTGAGAATTGAAGTGTGCCTCTGAGGAGGGCTTTTCGTTATTTCTGAGGAGTAGCATTTGGACTCCGAAGAGTAGCATTATGCTTTGTGAAGTAGTGTTGTGCCCCCGGAGAGGTCTTGTGCTTCCGGAGAAGTCTTTTGTTTGTGCTTCCGGAGAAGTCTTGCGCCTCCGAAGAGGTCTTATGCCTCTGAAGAGGTCTTGTGCCTCCGGAGAGGTCTTGTGCCTCCGGAGAGGTCTTGTGTGCCTTGGGGAAGGTCTTCTGCCTCCGAAGAGGGCAGTATGTGCCTTTGGGGAAGGCTTGTGCCTCGTGAGAGGGCTTGCGGTGCCTCGGGAGAGGTCTTATGCCTCCGAAGAGGTCTTGTGCCTCCGAAGAGGTCTTGTGCCTCCGTAGAGGTCTTTATTTGATTGCCTGGAAGTTACTTTCTCACAGTTAAATGGATTCACAAGGTGGACGCAAGTTATTTAATTGGATATTCATTCGCACAAACGATCGCAATTAGTTAACAAAGGCCTTGCCTCAGTGGTTCCATCAACCTTTTTGTTGAGAAGAGCATTTCCATTTATTGGCGTGCCTCCGAAGAGGGCCTGTGCCTCCGTAGAGGTCTTTATCCTCCGAAGAGTTGCGCCTCCGAAAAGGTCTTGTGCCTCCAAAGAGGGCTTGTGCCTCTGAAGAGGACTTTTATTGATCAGCTCGCCCATGTCCCTTTGTTGTTGTCTCCGAGCCTATGTTCCTTTCCTTTACAAGCAGCTTGTTCTATCCAATAGAGTGTACTTTTACTGTTGACTGATTCCATGGGACATGCGCAAGTTATTCAATCAGATGTTTATTTATACAAACGATCGTGATTAGTTAACAAGCGTCTAGTTCCTTTTCTTTGGAAAAGTGTCTCTTTGGTGGAATCATCAACCTTTGGTGTAAAGTTCATTTTACGTTGGATTTGAATTGAACTTTTTGTGGCTTGAAAATTTTCTATTGAGCGATTTGTGGGGTTCACTTGGCATTGTGATGGGTAAGCTTTGTTTTAATGACCTGCCGTATTGAATCGACATTTTAGCAATACATTTAAAGCATTTACATATCGAAATAAACAGGCATATTATAATAATAAAGAACACAGAATTTATAGTGGTTCGGCCAAAAATTGGGCATACATCCACTTTATAGCTCTTCATTTATCATCACTGATTTTACAATGGTTTACAATACAATCGATACATCTATAACCATTTTACAATTTCAAGCAAAGCTTTTTAAGTAAAATATGGGCGCAAATGATTGCTGTTCCAGGCTCTTGGAATTGGATCTCCTTCGACAGTTGTGAGTTTGAATGTGCCATCAAGAAGTTTATTGCCTATGACATACGGCCCTTCCCAATTTGGTCCAAATACTCCGACTGCTGTCATGATCCTTTTCAAAACTAAATCCCCGACTTCGAAGCTTCGCTGACGGACTTTAGAGTTGAAGTGCCTTGCAATTCTTCGCTGATACGCTGCAACTCTGAGTCTAGCTTCTTCCCTTCTCTCATCAAGAAAGTCAAGTGCTTCGAGTTGCAATTTTTCATTCTCGGCCTGATTGAAATGAACCCTCCTGTGCGAAGGGACTTCTAGCTCAACTGGAATCATTGCTTCCGACCCGTATGCCATTGAGAATGGAGTGTGCCCAGTTGCAGTTTTATGGGTCGTTCTGTATGCCCATAGTGCTAGTGGTAGCTTATCAACCCATCCACCTTTTGCTTTTTCAAGTTGCTTTTTGATGGTTGACTTGATAATTTTGTTTACTGCTTCCACTTGCCCGTTTGCCTGTGGATGAGCCACTACCGAGAAACTTTTTCGGATTTTGAATTGTTTGCAGAAGTCCTGGAACTCTTCGATTTCAAATTGAGTACCGTTGTCCATGATTATCTTCTATGGCACACCATATCTGCAAATGATATTTTTCGTTACAAAATTTATCATCTTTTTAGAAGTAATAGTGGCCAAAGGCTCAGCTTCAGCCCATTTAGTGAAATAATCAACAGCGACAATAGCATATTTGATTCCCGACTTGGCAATTGGCAAAGGTCCGATTAGATCTATCCCCCAAATGGCGAACGACCATGGGCTGACCATCTGTGTTAGTTCAGTTGAAGGTGCTCTTGGGATTTTTGCAAATCTCTGGCATTTGTCACATTTTTTGGAGTAGATAGCAGCATCTCGATTAATATCGGGCCAGAAATACCCATACCGAAGAACTTTCTTGGCAAGTGTTTGACCACCTGAATGATCCCCACATTCTCCTCCGTGTACCTCTGCTAAGATTGTCCTAGCTTCTTCCTTGGTTACACATCGGAGTAATGGCATTGAGAATCCCCGCCTGTATAACCGCCCGTCTTGAATTACATATCTTGATGCTTTTCTTAACAGCTTTTGGCGTTCTTTAGAATTTTCTGGTAAGAAGCCGTTGAGCAGATATTCTTTGATTGGGGTCATCCATGACTCTTGTTCTTGAGATACAGCCATGATCCAGTCGATATCCATATCATCAATGCTTGGAGCTGACAAAACCTCCACAAGAACTAATCCCAATAACTGAGCTTCTCCGGAGCTTGAATACTTTGCTAGAGAATCCGCTTTCACATTTTCCTCTCGAGGTACGTGGCTTATCGAATATTGATCGAAGTCATTGAGAAGTTCAGAAGCCTTCGACAAATAAGCGGGCAGATTTCCTCCTTTAGCTTGAAATTCCTTCTTTACCTGACACACAATAAGCTGAGAATCACTGAAGATTTGCAATGCTTTGATGTTTAATTCCTTTGCAATCTTTAATCCAGCAATTAGAGCTTCATATTCTGCTTCATTGTCTGTAGAAGGGAATTCCAATCTTAATGCGTAACATAACGATCGCCCTTCGGGGGTTTCAAGCACAACCGCAGCTCCGGAACAGTAATAATTTCTTGAGCCATCGACATATAACTTCCATTTGGTTGGGATGTCTGCTGTAGTCTCTTCCTCTTTATCACCTTTATCTGTATACTCTGCGATAAAATCCGCTAAGGCTTGTCCATTGATCGCTCTTCGAGGATGATAAGTAATATCATATTGGCTAAGCTCAATATTCCATTTCAGAAGGCGGCCCGAAGTTTCAGGGCGAAATAGGACTTGCTTTAGGGGCTGGTCGGTGAGAACTTTGATAGGGTGAGCTTGAAAATACGGCCTCAATTTTCTAGAAGCAATCAGTAAACAGTAGGCGAGCTTTTCTAGCTTTGAGTAATTCATTTCTACCCCAGTCAGTCTTTTGCTGATATAGTAGACCGGACGTTGAACTTTTGCATCCTCTCTTACCAGTGCTGCACTCAGGGCATGAGATGAAACTGCCAAGTATATGAAAAGGTCTTCGCCGTTGTTGGGCTTAGAAAGTATTGGAGGCACTTCCATGTGGCGGATTAATTCATCGAAAGCTTTCTGGCACTCAGGTGTCCATTCGAAGTTCTTCTTTCCTTTCTTTAAAGCGTCAAAGAAGGGGATGCATTTATCAGTGGCTTTGGAAATGAATCGACTTAAGGCAGCAACTTTTCCATTTAGGCTCTGTAGTTCCTTCTTTGTTCTAGGGGCTTTAACTTCTCTTAGAGCAGTAATTTGAGCAGGATTGGCTTCAATGCCCCTAGCGCTTACGATAAATCCTAAGAATTTCCCGGACTCTACTCCGAATGAACATTTCAAGGGGTTGAGCTTCATTCCATATCTTCGGAGGATTTCAAACATTTCTGCTAAGTGGTCCATATGGTCAACTGCTTTCTTTGACTTCACTAGCATATCATCGACATAGACTTCCATAGTTTTTCTAAGCTGTGATTTGAACATTGCATTAACAAGCCTTTGATACGTTGCCCCTGCATTTTTCAATCCGAAAGGCATGACTTTGTAGCAGTATAAACCAACATCTGTGACGAAGCTCGTATCCTCCTGGTCTGACTCATGCATCATAATCTGGTTATACCCGGAGTAAGCATCCATAAAAGATAACAATTCGTGCCCGGCTGTTCCATCTACCAGCTGATCGATCCTTGGCAACGGGAAGCAGTCTTTGGGACAGGCTTTGTTTAAATCCGAGAAATCAATGCACACTCTCCATTTTCCATTGGCCTTCTTAACCAGCACAGGATTTGAAACCCAATTTGGATATATGGACTCTCTGATGAAATGATTTTCCATGAGTTGGTCTACCTCTTCCTTTAGCGCTGCTGACCTTTCTGGACCTTGGGTTCTTCTCTTCTGTTTCACAGGTGTGAATTTCGGATCAATACTCAGAGTATGTACAGCAATCTCTGGAGATATTCCACACATATCGGCGTGACTCCAAGCGAATACGTCCAGATTTGCTTTCAAAAATGATATCAGCATATTTTGGACTGCCATACTTAGTTGAGAACCCACATTTAGCACTTTGTTTGGGTCTTTAAGATCAACAGGTACTGGTACCGTTACCTCCATCGGCACCACTCTATTCTCCTCTGCACTGGCTTTTCTGGGGTCCATTTCTCTCCTTGCACCACTATGCTTGCCAGTGCAGGGGCCACCCTGTATTTGCTACAAGGTTGGGCTTTTGATGTGGAGGGGAGCTGCCGCATCTTTTCCCATTTCTCTCTTCTTGGCCTCTCGAAGCTCTATAAGATAACATTCACGTCCAGCATTTTGATCTCCTTTGATAACACCAACACCATTGTCTGTAGGAAATTTCATAGGTAGGCACCATAGGGCCAAAATGGCTTTGAATGCAGCTAGAGTTGGCCGGCCTAGGAAGGCATTGTAGGCAGAAAATCCATCAACAATTACAAAAGTTTGTTTCCGAACTACCCTTTTCTGCCCTTCTCCAAGTTCCACGAACAAGTCGACAGTTCCGATTGGTTGCTGCGGTTCCCCAGTGAACCCAACAATCTTTTGTGATGAATCCTGAACGTCGGTCATTGGAATCTTCATTTGGCCAAATGTTTTCTTGAAGAGTATATTGCAGGAAGCACCGCAATCAACAAGAACTCGTCTTACAATAGCTGTCCCAATTCCTGCAGAAATGACCAAGGGATCTATGGTTGGAGCTTCAATACCCAGAGAATCCCTGGTTTTGAACATAATATCATCATCAGAAGTTTTCTGCTGTTTCAAGGGTGCAACGTCTTCTAGAACAAAAACATCTTCTTCTGCTGGAGTGTATTTCAAAGCACGAGCATATCGTTCCATTTCACCCCAGCTTCTGCCCGCTGGGTGTGGGCCTCCTGTAATCACATTGATAACATGCCTTTCGGATTCATGTGCGGTAGTTCCTTTACTCGAGCCAGATGGAAGAGTAGGAGGTTGCTGCCCCTGAGTGGACGAAGTTGGGTCATTCCTGTTCTTTTTAACATACTGTTGCAGCTTGTTTTCCCTCAACAACTCTTTAATTAAGCTCTTCAAGTGACGACATTCATTGGTATCATGACCGGGTTGGTTGTGAAAGCGGCAGAATTTTCCATTTCGCATAGCACCCTTTCCAGGTTTTATCTCCACTGGTTTAGGATACTCCACAACATCTTTGGTGGCGAAGAAGATATTCTCCGGAGTGTCAGTTAAAGGAGTGAAATCTGAGGGTTTAAAGAAGCAAGGTCTCTTTATATCCTTTTGTTTCTTCCCATCATGATTTTCCCTCTTCTGACCTCCGGAATCTTTCTTAATCGAAGCAGCAATATTATTCTCCACCTTTGTTGTCACCACTTTCATTGGTGCAGGAAGATTTTCCAAGCGTATGAATTCATCAGCTTTCTTATAGAATTTGTCGAGCGAATTTGGCTCCTTCATTTTCAGCCATTTTCCAAATTCGCTTGACTTATCGATAGCCCGCATCAGATAAGTCAAAATCATTCGCGGTTCCGCGTTGTCGACTTCAGCCAGAGCTATGTTGAAGCGATTCAGGAATGACTTAATAGGCTCTCCCGGATTCTGCTCAAGACTAGACAATGACATTATGTCTTTCGCCTTTGAAGCATACAACCTGAATTGCTCTTTAAATTTTCGGGTTAGATCAGAAACTGGTCTACGGATCGAACGGGAAGCTTGGTAAACCAAAGAAGTGCCACCCCTTCCAAATATACTGGGAAATACCGGCACTTAATCTCATCAGTTGCCCTTGCGCCGGTCATGTGCCAGTCATATTTATACAAAAATTGATTTGGATCACTTGTCCCCCGATAAGCAGGAATAATGGGAGGAACAAATTTTCTGGGAAACTCAGCTTTTAAAATCCTCTCAGTAAACAGAGTTTTACTCGGTGCGAATCCCCATTTGCTCTCATCTTCATTTCTCTGCATGCTTTCTTTCATTATTTGCCGAATCATGCCAGAGAGATATTCTTCATTGTTTAATGACTTTGCGGAGTAAACTTCGGCCATTTTCTCGGAAGTTTGTCCGGGCAAGTGTTCGCGGAAAACTGGCGATGGCCTGGATCCTTCAGCTTGGAGGGGTGCCCCTTCAGCAGCACCTGATCCCCCTTGAGGAATATTTCTTCCTTCGGAGTTGTGAAGAGCATCAGCGATGTTTTCTTCATTATTTACCGGTCTTTGACTAGCCCCGAGCAAAGCACTTAACTTCTATATCATTAGAGTATTCTGAGTTTCAATTTGCTGATACAACCCGGTCACTACAGCATCTAACTCTTCTCGCGTCACTCCAATGCTGGGAGCTGCTTGACTTGGAGAAAGAGAAGTAGCAGTGTTATCATGAGCATCTTCAGATTTGACAGTCTTGCGTTTTCTTCCAGAAGCCATTATATCCAACAAACTTCTGGTTTTGAATGAGACTTTTTTAACGAACTTTTTTGAAGCAATGATGACAATCTTCCTGAGTTGGGTTCTCAGTGAAAGCACCAAAATGTTAACGCTAAAAATTGAACACTAACACCCGGTGTGTGTAATAGAGTTGTGAAAGCACCACCCGTGTGATGGGAACAGGAATTAAGCAGTAAAATAGTGAAAAAGCAGTAAAAGACAGCAGTTTATAGTGGTTCGGCTTGAGGTCGAGCCTACGTCCACTTTGAATCTCTTTATTACTGAATCTGGTTACAAAATGATACAATACACTTGTGAAATACAATATATTTCAATTCCTAAACACTTTCGACTATTAGCTCAACCTTCGATGTCGAAGATCTCCTCGAATTCGTGTTGAATGCGGTAGATTTCTCTCAAAGCTTGTTGTAATGTCTTGAGTGATTGAAGTTCTTCAAATGTTGGATGAGTTGAGAATTCGGCAGAGTAATGACGCTTCAAGAAATGATCGGCCAAAAAGTCCTCTCCATGTTGAAGGTAGTGATGTATTTATAGGGAAATCTGGACAGGAAATTCTGCCAAGTCCTGAGTCGTAGCCGACTTAAGATAAGTCGTGACTCGTGGTTGGCTTAAGGTAGCTCGTGGACGACTTGCTGAGTCCAGCTCGTGATTTGGTAGAAGACAAGTCCTAAGTCGTGGCCGACTTATAATAAGTCGTAAGTCGTGGCCGACTTAGCAGATAAAAGCGGCATAGGTACATGCATTGGATTTTAAATCGGTAGCTTTTAGGTCGTGGTCGACTTAAGCTAAGTCGTGAGTCGCAAATAACCTTAAGTCGTAAGTCCTTTTAATTCCTTAGGTTGGAGCTTCCCTTAAGTCGTTAAGTCGTCTAGTTCTTTAAGTCGTAACATCCCTTAAGTCGTTAAGTCATCTGGGTCGAAGAAGTTTTCTGGACTTTTTCAATTCTTGGGTCGTTTATACCTTAACTCGTTGAGTCATTCTCACTTTAGCTCGTTAAGTTGTTCATGCCTTAACCCGTTAAGTCGTCTAGACCCTGAGTCGTAGGTCGTGAAGTATTCTGCTTGAGTCATCCAATTCTTGAGTCGACCAGTACTTAAGTCGTAGAAAATTAAGGGTTAACATAGCCGAACTATACTCAACACTACGACCGACCCAGCCAAGCCGACCCACATCCCCCGGGCTTTACTTGAAGCAGTCCTATCCAAGACTCGGAGTAAACTTGCCTGCGACTCGAAGCAACCAAGTGCCGAACCTCCTTCCTTAAAACACCGACCTCCTGCTATGCCGATCTACCTACTACGGTCGAACCACTCAAATGTCGAACCATACATGCCGAACCACCTTCGACCGAATGGCATTAGCTTATTTCCTTTGTACGATCCACTCAACCATGCCGAACGACCTACGCCGATCCACATTGACCGAACCACCTTGATGCCGATCCACTTTTCCACGATCGACCCAGAACACCACACCGAACCACATCATCCAGACCAACCCACACCCTCAAGACCGATCCATAGCGTGCTGAACCACCTTCAATCGCCGATCCACCTTCCATCATATCGACCCACATCCTTGGAGTCGAACCACAAAGACTCGAAGCAAAGGGCAAGAGGACATCGAATGACACCTTGAGCAACCATGTTGATCCAGCTGATACTCCACCGAGCTCCCCGAGTGATGACCCGAAGTCACATGTCTCAGGACTCGAAGTTGCTGAGCGACGACCCAGGCCGAACCACCATTTAGCTAAGCCGAGCCACCCTCCACGACGAGCCACCAACACGGCCGAGCCACCTATGTCGAACCACCTTCCATGCCTATCGAACGACCTCGACTCAAAGTATTCCTCCAAAAGACATAAAGCTCAAATCCATATGACTTGAAGCGAGTCCAGGGCGAGTCGAGACTCGTCGAAACCTAAGCTGCAAGTATTCAATAGCCTTCGCCCATTGAATATGCTGAATCCCGGCTGCATAATCATGATTACCATCCATGATTGATTGTCTATCTATCCAATTGACTAAAACCCATCGTATTCCAGTCTCGACAACCGGGATACCGGTTTAGTTAAATCCGCCTGTCTACGGCCTTGCCAAAAGGCGGGTTAATAGGTGCTCGGCATGTGAATACGGTGGATGTATTAGTGTCGACATTTAAGGGTCGAATAGGCGTTCGTTACACTTTGACTTTTGGTTGACTTAAGTTAACTATGTGATACTAACCCCATATTACTAAGGAGACGAACTCTCTCTTGAATAGTGTTTTACTTCCAATGCTTCCACTCGGCCCAACTATAGTCATTTGATGGATGTCGTGCCATGATTGAACTATATCAAAGCACAGTTTCCATATTGAAGCTGGATAGTTTTCTCAAGTTAAGGGAATTGTGTAACATTGTCACATTGATATTCTCTATTTGACTATTATATTAACCAACATAAAACTATTGAGTGAGACATTATGTAGTTATCCAATAACTATTAGTATGCAACCTCTTGGAGCTCTCGGTAGTCATGAGTAATACACTGCCTGATATTTGGAGAGTGTTACATACTATAGTCTCCACGGATATATCGGTATCCGATCTTGATACACATTGAATATTTAAAACGATATGTTGATTATATTGTGATAAATTACTCATGGTTAAACACATTGTAACTACCATCATAAAATATACCATTTATGAATTTTCTGTTAAATATACTTAAATTGAATAATCAATTATTTATAACACATTATAACAAGTATATAACATAAAGAAAACACCTTTTATTTTGAACATGATTGGTTATCGAGTAATTTTTATGTAACAAATTACATAATCACCCTTAGTGCATACCTATAACTCTACCAAGTTCACACCAGGGAGTCAATGCAATAGTGTTGTTATTTGTTTTATGAATTGAACTAGCAACACAATGGTGTTGTTATTTGTTTTATGAATTTAACTGGTTAAAATTAATTATAGATGTTTTAGTTAATAGTAAAAATTAATACAAATGTCGTATTAATGTTATTTGGCTTTTAATTATTTATTTAGGGACTTCAAATTAGATTAAATATTATATAATTGCCATATATTAGTTTAATTAAATATTCGGTCAAAATAAATATTTAATTAATTAATCTATAATGCTAATTTAGCCCAACATCATGGGATTAAATCCCCAAAGGGGTAAGGATCATACAATAAGTAGGATAAGGGTTTTAACTAAATATCTTTGACTTAAATCAGATCCATATTTAAAAAAGGGGAAAAGATAGAGAATTTGTGATATCCGATGACTATAAATAACCCCACCTCCCATTCTATAGATAGATAAATAAAAACCCTAGTCCCCATCAAAACTATTGAAGCCTATAGTTAGGATCTGTATACCAAGCTAGGAGGAAGTAGGAGGCAAGCTTCAAAAAGAAAAATCAGCAACATGATGTGTCAAAGATCGGCTTGGTTTAAAGTTAAATATAAATTGCATAGTGATATATAAATATATCTCTATATATTTTTTGCCATACATAAAATAGATAGATAAAAGTGAATTAAAGTTTGTGTATACATGTATTTGTTAAATTCAAATATATATATGCATATTTACTTCTGGCTAACACAACCAATGATCATTAGTGCCATATAAATTTACTTCATGATTAGCTACCCTTGATATGTATATGAATCCCCAATAAATTAAAACTAACAAAATTCAGATTTGGAATTAAATTGATTTAAAGACAAAATTGTATTATAATAGCTTTAATAAAAATATATTACAACAAAAATTAAAAATAAATTACTTTAAAATATTAAAGTCTTCATTCATCAAAAATGCACTAAATATCATTTATTGCAAATGACATTTAAACATTTAGTGAAAAGTTAATAAAATGATTTTTTAAATTTTCTCTTATTACCTAGCCACCAATGTACCTAACACAACACATATAAACTTTAATATTTAAATGGTCTAAATATTACCGATGGTTGAGTTCACATTAGGTATAAAATAACCGCCATTTCTCATAATTCATCAAAAATTGGTTCAAAAAAATAACTCATAATTGCTATAAATTGAAACAAAGAAAGATTACACATAAATTTATGTGTTGATTTGTTAACTCGTTATGGGTTCGGAACTAAAATTTAATATACTGATTGTTATATGTGTGTGTATACATAACTAATATATATATATATATATATATGTGTGTGTGTGTGTGTTTAATTCAAATGTACCTTTTATTAGTTAAACACTGGGTTCGTCATTTAGTAGTCCAATAGCATGTAATTATACATGCACGGAATGCCTTGAAAGGTGAGCAGAGCTATAAAGGTGTAAAGAATAGTGTGCTTGGATTAATTATTTATGAACGCACATGTTAATGGGTTTTAATTTGGGAGTTACAACACCTATAGACTCATTCTCTTTAATGTATTCCATGAAACACACCTATTCTAAACACATATAATTCTACTTTATCTTCTCCAACTTTCTAAACGAAAGTTAAATTACTTTCTCTCAAGGTTATCTTGCAAATAATTTTGAGAGTTGAAAAATATTCTTTTAGAAGATGTATCTAAAGTGTGACAATTAGGCATCTTCATCAAGAGAGCAATAAGGTGCTTCAAAGATGAGACTCACAATGCAACATGTAATTAAGTGATAAGTTTATTTTGGTAGATTCTTTATTTAAAACTGTTGTATAACTAAAAGGGGTATAAGATTTTGTATTTATGTTTCTTCAATTTGTTTACATGTATTTGGTAGTCAATTTATTAGCAATAAGTTAAGTTGTCTAATTTTTTGGACTAATATATTAAAATTGATTGGCATAAAGTTGTCCTTGTAATTCTTATTCTAGCACAACATTTTTGAAATACTTACTAGGATATAAAATCTCAATTTAAATTTGTGAGAAAATACTCGATCTAATTTGGGACTGAAAGAAAACATAGTTATGTTGTGTAATTGGATTATATCTCAAATGTAAGGGGATCTGCTCTGATCTTTGTTAAAACTCTGACATTATTTCTTCACCCTTCTTCTCCCTCACAACGGCCATTAAAGGGCAACTGAGATCCTTCTGGTTGTCTCTAACAATGGTGGCTTTATCGACCTTAGGAAAGAAGAGTCATATTGTAATCCAAATTCCTTTGTAATAGGAGTTGATCAATAAAAGCTATAAAGTGGACGTAGGCTTCGTTAACAGCTGAATCACTATAAAACTCTATTATCTCTTTACTTTTTCTATGACTTACTATTGCTTTTTCTATTTTATTTGCCTTGATAAACAGGGTTGGTGCTTTCACACTTAATCCAAGGTGTAGATACATTTTTTGTGTTAACATTTTGGTGTTTTCACTGAGAAAAATTCAACTCAGGCTTAGATCTAGCGATCTATTTTGGATCAGATAGGTTCATAAGTTAGATCCTCAATCTCTTCATAGAAGATTCACCATTGAGAATCAATGGTACCAGGAAGAAAGGGAACAGCTTCCGAAAGATCCATAGGAGCTATAATAGCTGGAGAAGAAACCAATCCTCAGCAAGTTGAGATCAATGGTACCAATAATCCACTAATTAGAGCAAATTCTGGAGCCAACACAGGAGATCAGTTGCCGGGATCTTCTATCCAGCATGAAGCCGTCACTACAGGCAAACTAAATAAGATGGTTGATGAAATCATTCAAAAGATGGAGAACAGCCAAAAAGCTCTAATGGACAAATTAAATGCCCTCCTGACCTTGCAATCACTAGCCTCTCAAAGAACCATGTCGGAGCCTGCGGTTGCCACGGAGCAGGAGAACTCTTCCATCTCTGGCCTAAATAGGAGAATTAGAAGGCAGATGCAAAAAGGAGTGGTAGGTGGAGCTGTAAGAATCACTATAGAAGGAAATGCAAGCACTCCACCGATTGCAAAGTAGCCCACTATGAACTTGAATCTAGGGGCAAAAGCCCCACAGGAAGATATAGCAGTGGATCTCTCCGAATCTGAAGATGGTGAGCAACTTGATGACGATAAGTTGGAAGAAAACACTAATGCACTCAATAGCGGCAAGGAGGTCCAAACTTCCTCTACCCGACCAACCGTAAGCCGACTGAACTCCGAGGGAGCGTCTCTCCTGAAGATAGTAGGCCCTAGGCTTCAGCCCACTTACCAAGTTTGTTTGCAAACTTAAACGCTTGGTATAGTCACTAACAGCCAACCCACATACTATTGGACATTAGAGGCATATATTGCGGATATGATCAAGTGCTTGATGGACGAAAGTAAGGATAAGAGAGATGACGAACGGGGATCTGTTCCAAATCAGACTCCCTTCACTGATGACATGCTTAATGAATGGTACCCTGAAAAGTTTACTATGCCCACTATTCTGTCTTGCGATGGAACCAGAGACCCAAAACCTCACTTGTAGAAATATAGTTGGTACATGGATGGAGCAAATGCTTTAAATGTTGTTTGATGTAGATGTTTTCCAATCTTCCTAAAGGGAATTGCTTCTATGTGGTTTACCAGGCTCCCACCTAAATCCATCTCCACTTTTAATGAATTAGCAACAAAATTCCTTACTCAATTTAGGCTTAACATGGCACAACCAAAAGACGTGATGTCCTTATCTAGCCTATTCTAGGGATGAAATGAATCATTAAAATCCTTCGTGAGTTGGATCAACACCGCGGTGATTGAAGTAAGTAACCCAAATGAAGATATGGTCTTAATCGCACTGGCCGCACTATCCATCCTGACACTGAATTTGGAAAATGGATCAAAATGAAACAACCTACCACTAGGAAAGGACTTACCGAAAGGCAAGCCAGTACTTGCGATTGGAAGAGGCGAAGGAGCTAGAAGGAAAACCTGCAAACTTACAACCAACGCTGGCCAGAATGCTATGGCAGCTAACCAAGATGCAAATACCTCCGTGATTGCTGCAAGAAACGTAGGAAAGGATGGAAACCTGAAAAGGAAGAACCAGAATTCCAACAAGCAAAATGGAGGTAATAAGCGACTTAAAGGCTTGATCCCCAAAGACTACACCCTGCTCAATGATACTCTAGAAAACATCTACTTTGTGATATAAGGGATGGAGGAGTACAAGAAGCCGCCTAAAAAGAAAGCAACCGAACAACAAAAGCGTTCTGGAAAGTACTACCGCTTCCATGAAACACATGGTCATAATACAAATGAGTGTCGTCACCTAAAGAACCCGATTGAAGAGCTGATTGGGGAAAACAAGCTTCAGTAGTATGTGAGGAAACCACAAAATCCAAACCAGCTTGCAGCACCTCAAGCGCCTAAAGATTGGGAAAACCAAGCTGGAACCAACGAAGAGGGATCCAAACGAACCGACCAGAGACTCATCATCAGAACAATATCTAAAGGACCTCATCCCGTGCAGAAGAGTTGGGGAGAAATGAAGTGATACGTAAGCTCACTAAGACACACTTCGGAATGATGAGATAGTTTTCCAAAATCCTGCCAAGCAGCAAAGAATCCTGAACGATGAGATAGTTTTCCGAAATCGAGACACTAAAGGAATAGAAGCTCCGACCCTCAACCTAATGGTCGAAATGGTAGGAATCAGACCAGCCATGGTCCAACGAGTGTTGCTGGATAGTGGCAGCTCTATGAATATCCTGTTTAAACACACGTTTGATCAAATGAAGATCGGTACGAAAGACGTATCCTCTTGTCGAACAAAGATCTAGGGATTAACCGGTGGACCTAAGCAACCTATCAGAATAATTGATTTACCCATAGAACTTGGAGAAGGCGACCGAAGAGTTATCCTTATCTAGATCTTTGTGATTGTAGATGAAATATCCACCTACAATGCTTTCTTAGGTTGGCCCACTATAGCAGATTTCAGGATTGCTTTAGCTCAGTGGTGTCTAACCATGAAATATTCGATAGAGAATGGAGTTGGGGTGATCAAAGGAGACCAAAGTGCCACTTGAGAATGCTACATCATAGAACTACGCGTGTCTAGAAGAAAAGAAAAAGGGAAGAATATGGGGAGAACTCTCCATATTCGTGAACCTACCGAATATCAACTACAGAGCCGCACCTAGCTTAGGGATCATAGCCGATTTGACAAGGCTTTAGATCCTAGAAAGAAGAGTTCGGAGGAGGATCGGGTAGCAACGGCATAATTGATGGTGCATGTCCCAGTCAATAAGAATGACCAAACTCGGGTCCTGAAAATTAGATCACATCTTGAAAACAAGATGCGATAGGAACTAATTAAATTCTTCATGCCAACCTATACGTATTCCCTTGGACACATTCCGATATGCGCGAGGTGTCGTTGTAGATTGCATGCCACACACTTAGTATTGATCCTAAGTATACACCGGTGAAGCAAAAGATGCACAGCCTAGGACCCGAACGACCCAAAGAGCTGAGAGAAGAAGTGGATAAGCTGATGGCGCATGGCTTTATCAGCGATGCAACCTACCCCGAATGGGTATTCAACCCGGCCTTAGTCAAGAAGTCCAATGGAAAATGGCGAACTTGCATCGACTACTCAGACCTAAACAAAGCTTGCCCAAAAGACAGCTTTCCTCTGCCTAGAATCAACCAGCTTGTGGATGGGACGGTTGGACATGAATTGCTATCGTTTTTGGATGCCTACTCGGGATACAACTAGATCATGATGCATGAACCTAACCAAGAAAACATCAATTTCATCACTGATCTAGGATTATACCGCTACAAAGTGATGCCATTCGGTTTAAAGAATGCTAGGGCAACCTACCAACGACTAGTAAATGCTATGTTCAAACATCAGATCGGGAAAACTATGGAAGTCTATGTAGATGATATGTTGGTTAAATCACGCATAACCGTAAATCACTTAGACAACCTCGTCGAAATATTTGAAATACTCCGCAAATATAGAATGAAACACAATCCACTTAAATGTCATTTCGGGATAGCCCCTAGAAAGTTCTTGGGATTCATTATAAGCGCCTAAGGCGTCGAAGCAGATCTCAAAAAAATTACCGCCTTACAGGAAGTTGAGGCCCCAAGGAACAAGAAAGAGTGACAAAGCTTGAATGAAAAAGTTGCAGCACTAAGTCGTTTCATCTCAAAAGCAACCGACAAATGTATACCGTTCTTTGATGCACTAAAGAAAGGAAAGAAAAACTTTGAATGGAATCAGGTTTGTCAGACTGCCTTCGAAGAATTGCTGCGACATATGGAGACTCTGCCTATCCTATCTAAGCCGGTAGACGGAGAAGACTTGTTTATCTACCTAGCAATCTCGCCCCATGCATTAAGTGCTGCACTCGTACGAGAAGAAGCTAAGGTCCAACGACCAGTATATTACTTCAGTAAACGATTTACCGGAGCTGAGAAGAACTATCCGAAGCGGGAAAAACTAGAAAACTACCTCTTGATCGCATCCAAAAAGTTACGACCATACTTCTAGGCACACCCGATCAAAGTACTGACAGATCAACCCTTGAAGCAGGTGTTGTACTTCCCCAAGACCTCTGGACGGCTTACCAAATGGAACATCAAATTAAGTCAATATAAAATCACTTACCATCCTCGAAGGGCGATCAATGGAAAGGCGCTGGCAAACTTCATTGCTGAGTTTACAATATGAGATAACGAAGAAGAAGTTACTCCGAAAGTGGTGACACACTGGAGGTTGTTCGTCAATGGTGCATCTAACAACTTCTGCTCTAGGGCAGGAGTTATGCCCGAAATTCCCGAAGGATGATCCGTTTGCTATGCCTTGTGCTTGGAATTCCCTACAACAAACAATGAAGTAGAATATGAAGCATTGATAGCCAGGTTGAAAGTTGTGAAGGAACTCGGGATAAAGTCCATACCGTTGAATATGCTAGTATATGATTTTTGTTTGATGATAATAAACATATATATATATATATATTCATTTAAATGTATTTGTTATTGTACTATTTTATTTTTCACATAATTAATTAAATATTTGCTGAATAAAATAAATAACACAAAATTTAAATTAAACAGATATTTTATTCAAACAAATATTTTATTACGATTTTGAATAGTACAAATTTGAGCTCTCACTATATATACAAATTTTTCAATTACAATACAAATTCGATTACATTACAATTTTTCACTATACAATGTGCACCTCCCTACATATCACTCATTCACTCGTATTTTATCTTCAACTCTACTCCAGCCCGAACCCAGCATCTGAGTTATCTGCAAAATACACACTGACGTAGTAAAATTGAAAAAGAAATATTTATGCAGTGTAAAATAAATTGTGTATTTTGAAAATGTCATTTGCCTTAGTTATTTGGGTTAATCGTCATTATTTATTTTGAATTCATCATACACGAACAGCTTGTGACATGCACAGTGTATCACTGTACATGCCACAAGGCCATGCACACCGATATACACTTGACAACACTGTAGGGACAGGTAAGCACAAGTTCAAACCCAACCAAAAACCAGGTTCAACTCAAGTGCACTAAAAATAAAGTCACGACATAAGCACAAGGTCAAACCTGAGCTTTAAGCTGGATTCAACTCAGGTGCATGCAATAAAAATCAATGGGTCAAGTTTTTAATGACTCGAACATGCCTCGACCAAAAATTCAAATGTACACTTGAACCCAGACTGGTTAGAGAAACCAAAATGCAATGACCAGAATATAGTAATAAACTATAAATGGAAATATCAATGCACACTAGAGTATGCAAGCATTTAGAAATGAATCAATGCTGACATGACAACATGTATACATATATTTGTAGCTACCACCAGATGAAGCAAAGTAATAAACCAGTAATCAAGTACAAACTCATATACAAAGTGCAAACCTCACCAGCACACATATGTACAAAAAGACCAAATTAAATCAATCCAACCTGAACTAGATTACAAGAGCAATGAACAAGAACTAAGTACACATGAACCGATGGTCAATGTCAACACAAATGCTCCAGACCAGACCAATAGGAAATGGCAACAGTCAAATGGTCAAGACTACAATTACAAAGAGCAACAAGATTGATGATATACAAAATGTAAAATGACAACATTTAAGTTCATCATAAAACAGTGCAGACTTGACTGCAATGACATGATGACCAATACAAACTCGAGTGTTCACAAGCTTCAAAACCAGTACAGTTAAAGCTTCAACATTTACAAGTACATATGAAGTAGGTAATATGAGATACAATGGAAGCAAATGCAAACTAACTCGAGGGAACAAGCCCATGAAACAGCACACAATATAACAAATGCAAGGCTACCAGGCTCAAAAACAAAGTGTACAGGAAAACCAAACTGCAACAGAAAAATGCCCGACATCAAATGAACACAAATATATGCATATATATGCAGTGCACAGTGCAGACTCGAATGAATAGTGGAGAGAAGCTCAACAATGAACCAGTTCAAAAAGGCAGAAAGTGGTGCACAACAACTAAACATGAAGATCATCAGGGATGCAACTCTATTCAAATCCAGATGACATAAATATATACATACGTGAACATATATGTGCAGTGAAACCAGAGGCAATAGGAAATAAATGGTCAAACTACAGGACAACTACACTTGAAGCAAATGGCAGTGCACATACCAGAAACAAGTATAGATATATATATATATATATGCACAAACACGCACGTGTATATATATATGCAGTAATATTATGTATGCGGTGACAGGATGCAGTGAAGCAGGTAAAACACAGATGAACAAAGACAATGTCGCAGGGTAGCAGTTTCAAAATAACCAAGTGAAGTTCAAATTAACCAGAAAAGCAAAAGGAAAATCACATGAAACAAGCTACTGGACATAAGCCTTCAAACTAGCAGTGACAGTGCCGAAGTCATAGAGAAATCCAAAGCCGTGATGACCAAGAAAAAATCGAACAAGCTAAAATCAAAGCCGTGGTGACCAAGCAACCATACAAAATTGAACCGGTCAGGATCATCGCCAACAATCAAATTAAATCAACGGACGAGCTAAAGTTACAGACGAATTCAAACAGAAGGATACGAACGAAAATAAAGGGAATCAATCCCTATCTAAACCATCTACATCATCGGCATTAAAATCATCGAGTTCAAGAAAGCTAACCAGTAAAGCAAAAAGCAATAAATCACATACCATTTTAGTTCGAGCTCGATCGAATTGAAGTGGCCATCTGCGAACTAAAGTGATAAGTTGATTGTTGAAGAAAAATGTAAATAATTCATCATTCAATCAACAACTACAGTCGGCATCTTCAAAATAACGAAGCCCTAATTTACTTGAAGAGGAACGAATGAAAATTGAAGCAGCCATTTTGAAAAAGAAAGAATACAGGCCGATAACTAGAAAGGAGAAGGGGATATTGCTTTATCACTTTACCTATTTTTGGGCCGACTTAAAATTCCATTGGGCTTTAAATTATTTAAATTAGGGTTTTATTGTTTTAAGTTGTTTTTAATTTGTATTTCTCTTTTAAACTATTGTAAAGTCTAGTCGTGTGACTAGGGGACGAACTACGGTGGTGTAGTTGGAGAATTCGCAACTCAGTGGTGGAGTTGTGGTGGAGTTTTGAGCGTAGAGTTAGGTTCGTCGATAGCGGGTGTTGCGAGTTTACGTGTGTAAGCATCTGACTACTTAATTTCTAGTAGAAACCTTGGGGGCAGCACGTAGGCATGGTTTTGTCGAAGCTGGGTAAATCTGTGTTGTTCTATTTCTGCATTTTTATTCTGCAATTATTTATGTTGCTATTATCAGTGCTGCGATTATTTTATATACTTCCGCATTAAATTTTTATAATTAATAGTATCACCCTATTCACCCCCTCCTCTAGGGTGAAATCGATCCTACAAGTGGTATCAGAGCTAGGAAAAAAAGCCAATTTTGGTTTTTAAAATTTTGATTTTTCAAAAACAAATTGTTGTTTTAAAATTTTTAAATGGCTTCTTTTAATAATTCTTTTGCTGAGGGTCAGTCCATAGTTAGACCACCAATGTTCAATGGTGAATATGCTTAGTGGAAAAATAGAATGAATTTTTTTCTAAAAACCATTGATGCTTGGAATATTGTTTAGACAGGTTATAGGACGCCAACTATAGTTATAGATAATCAAGAAATAGATAAACCAATGGATAAATGGACATATCTTGAAAATAGACTGCAGAATACTAATGCTATGAATTCTATTATATGTTCATTGGATCAAATCGAATTTAATCGTGTCTCACATTGTCTAACTGCACAGGAAATCTGGCATACACTTGAAGTGCCTCACGAAGGAACATCTCAAATCAAGGAATCTCGCCTTGCCATGCTGAGTAGCGAATACGAGAATTTCACAATGGCCAAGGAATAAAATGTCAAAGAGATGTATGGACGACTTTCCAATATTGTATACAAATCAAAAGCTCTCGGAAAATCATACACAGAGTTGGAGATAGTCCGTAAAATCCTCAGAGTTCTTCCATGAAATTTTGAAGCCAAAGTCACTGCCATTCAAGAATCAAAAGATTTGAAACAAATCAAAGTTGAAGAACTCATCGTAAATCTCACTACTTATGAGCTAGAAATGAAATTCAAGGAAGAACGTGAAGGAGGTGATACTCGAAAGAAATCAATAGCTCTCAAAGGAACAACGGAAAGTGATGATGATGATGGAGCAGCTGAACTAGCGCTGATAATAAAGAAATTCAAAAGGTGGAATCGCAGATACGGAAATCCAGCTCTAAATCAAAAATTGAAAAGAAGAATAGTCAAAGCACTAGACAACCTAGAAGAGCAGAAGATCATCTGCCACAAGTGCAATAAACCTGGTCACATCAAGCCCAATTGTCCTCAGAATTGATTCAGCCAAGGAAAGAAACCAAAAAGGAGAAGTTCTGCAGCCACTTGGGATGAAACTGATGAAGATGATAAAAGCACTGGCAGTGAGAGTGAAAAAGCAGATTTGTGTCTTCAAGGTGATATAACTGACAGTGATGATGACGAGCCGAGTGAGGTATCAAAACTTGCTCATTCGGAATTGCTTATATATTTTCACGAAGTAAATGGCTGTTTTGAACGACTTAGGGGGAAATACACTAAAATTGAATCACAAAGAGACACTTTGATAGAACTAAATAAACAACTTGACCAATTGGTTAAAAACTATCAAAGCAAGAGCCCTAAGTGTGATAAGTGTCCATCACTTGAAGAAGAAATTAAAAAATTAGAAATCGAAATTAACATGCTTGAAAATGAAATTCTGATTTTGAAAGAAAGTGAAAACACAAGGAGAGAAAATTCTATTAAAAAGTGCACACAATTATTGAATGAAAATGAATCTCTCAAAACACAAGTCCAACAATTGTCTACAACTTTAGGAAAATTTTCCAAAGGAGAAAGATCATTAAATATGCTGATAGGAAAACAAACAGTCAATATTGATAGACAAGGACTTGGATATACTCAATCTAAACGTATTGGTAGCAAAATTAATCAAGTAAATTCCAAGTGCACAATTTGTGGAAAAAATGGACACAATTACAATATTTGCTGGTATAGACCCAAACACGTGAAAACCATTCCAATTTGGGTTCTAAAAGGCACTAATATAAAATCCCTTAAAGTCAAACAAATCTGGGTGCCAAAAGGAACAAATATAAATAGTTTTGGGCCTCCACAAACTTATTTTTCAAAATTTGTTGCCACTAACAACCATGGACCTATAAAAACAAATAGATCACAAAAATCTTTTATCATGTAGGTGTGGTGGCAGGCTAAGGAACAACAACCGTGTTACCTGGATTCTGGCTGTTCCAGGAACACGACGGGCGACAAATCACAGTTCCTTAGCCTAGTATAAAGGTAGCAGAATCACAATGGGCAACAACGAAAAATTAACGGCAAAGGTAAAATAGGTAACGGTACATTTATCTTGAACGATATATTAAATGTGAAAATCTACACCATAATCAGAATTAAATCAGCCAGTTATGTGATAAAGAAATAAATGTTGATTTTGATTCTGACTTTTTCAAAATTGTTGGCCAATTATATTTTTATGCTGAGAACACTATAAGTACATCTAGAATCTCTGGACTAGTTCGTATAGATTTGTTTGAACTAATGATGTTGCTTTATTGATTGCTGATTACTCATGATACGAGTGGATATATTTGCTTATTTTACTGCTTCTGGATCTGATACTATGTTCATTATTTGTTTATTTGCACGGCTTCAATTCAATTTCATTTAAAAGCTGCTAAAAATGATTTTAAGATATTTTGTTGCACACTTCATGGTCTGGTCTATGACATCAATCTAATGATAATCTTGAGTCAAAGGGATATTCAGATGCAGATAACACTGGTAATCTAGTTGATAGAAAAATTACTAGTGGAACGTGATTTATGCTGAGACATTCATTAGCTGCATCATATTTTCAAAGAAAAAATCTGCATATTTTTCATTTTAACTAATTTTCAAATAGCAAACATTTCTCTTATAAAACCCCTTCCAGAAAATCGTTTTTGTTGACCTTGTTTCAGATTAGTCATTTTAGAAAATTTGATTATTTTTAGATTTGATCTTAAATGACTACATTAACTAATCTGACTCCCTACTAATTATCGAAAAGATAAATAGTGATTGAAAAAGTGATGAGTGTTGATATTAATCATATATTATAACTTGAGATGGTATAATTAGTAAAAAAAATTAGAAATTTAAACAAGAGTTATAAAAACTTTTTGTTGGTAAAAATTCCATGACCATCTCTATTTCTATCATATTTCTAACGACTATCACTCATTAAAATCCAATCTAGTATGTCAATATGTGGTATTTTAAATGGGAAATCATTCGTTTTCAATTTATTATATTTTTAGCAATAAAAACATCCAAAGTATTCACTCTCATTTAAAAGTCCTCACGGTTATGCATGGGTGAATTACTTCGAATTTTTGATTATGTGCTTTCATGCTCATTTAAAAGTCCTCACGGTTATGCATGTATGGAACACATATCAAAATTGATTAATTAAATAGACAAGTTAATTCTAATCCCATTTAAAAGTCCTCACGGTTATGCGTGGTTAGAAGATACTTGAATTCATTTTTTTTATAAAAATTTAGAATACTACTAATCTCATTTAAAAGTCCTAACGGTTATGCATGGTAAGTAGATATTCAATTTCCTGATATAAATATACCACAAATAGACACAGCCATATGGTTTTGCATCATCCCTATCATTCTAAAGTGGAATATGCGCCTAACAAAGTATTTATGATTTTTGTGTGACTTTTTTGTTGAAATTATATATTTATACTCGATTGGGTATTAATGTTGTATTAATGTCTATCACTTTATCTCTAATTTTTCTAACACTATTACTCTTTCACTGATAACAAAAGGGGGAGAGAAAAGTTAAGATTTTGACAAATAAAGGTCAAATATTTTATTTGTATTTTCTACTTGCATCTAGGTTCATTTGCACATTTTTATTTATGCATATATGAAGGGAGAGCTTTGTTGTAGAGAGGGAGCATTCAAATAGGGGGAGCAAATAGAGTTCATTAATGATCAAATACATTTAATAAATTCAAAATCTTAAAAATATGTTTGTTATCATCAAAAGGGGGAGATTGTTTAATATGCTAGTATATGATTTTTTTTTTTATGATAATAAACATATATATATATATATATATTCATTTAAATGTATTTGTTATTGTACTATTTTATTTTTCACATAATTAATTAAATATTTGCTGAATAAAATAAATAACACAGAATTTAAATTCAAACAGATATTTTATTCAAACAAATATTTTATTACGATTTTAAATAGTACAAATTTGAGCTCTCACTATATATATATACATTTTTCAATTACATTACAATTTTTCACTATAAAATGTGCACCTCACTACTTATCACTCATTCACTCGTTTTTTATCTTCAACTCTACTCCAGCCCGAACCCAGCATCTGAGATATCTGCAAAATACACACTGACGCAGTAAAATTGAAAAAGAAGTATTTGTGCAGTGTAAAATAAAATGTGTATTTTGAAAATGTCATTTGCCTTTGTTATTTGGGTTGTTCGTCATCATTTATTTTGAATTCATCATACACGAACAGCTTGTGACATGCACAGTGTATCACTGTACATGCCACAAGGCCGTGCACACCGATATACAGTTGACAAAACTGTAGGGACAGGTGAGCACAAGGTCAAACCCAACCAAAAACAAGGTTCAACTAAAGTGCAATAAAAATAAAGTCACGACATGGGCACAAGGTCAAACCCGAGCTTTAAGATGGATTCAACTCAGGTGCATGCAATAAAAATCAATCGGTCAAGTTTTCAATGACTCGAACAAGCCTCGACCAAAAATTCAAATGTATACTTGAATCCAAACTGGTCAGAGAAACCAAAATGCAATGACCAGAATATAGTAATAAACTTTAAATGGAAATATACAATGCACACTAGAGTATGCAAGCATTTAGAAATGAATCAATGCTGACATGACAACATGTATACATATACTTGCAGCTACCACCAGATGAAGCAAAGTCATAAACTAGTAATCAAGTACAGACTCATATACAAAGTGCAAACCTCACCAGCACACATATGTACAAAAAGACCAAATTAAATCAATGCAACCTGAACCAGATTACAAGACAATGAACAAGAACTAAGTACAACATGAACCAATGGTCAATGTCAACACAAATGCTCTAGACCAGACCAACAGGAAATGTGCAACAGTCAAATGGTAAAGACTACAATTACAAAGAGGAACGAGATTGATGATATACAAAATGTACACATGACAGCATTTCAGTTCATCATAAAACAGTGCAGACTTGACTACAACGACATGATGACCAATACAAACTCGAGTGTGCACAAGCTTCAAAACCAGTACAGTTCAAGCTTCAACATTTACATGTACGTATGAAGTAGGCAATATGAGATACAATGGAAGCAAATGCAAACTGACTCGAAGGAACAAGCCCATGAAACAACACACAATATAACAAATGCAAGGCTACCAGGCTCAACAACAAAGTGTATAAGAAAACCAGACTGCAACAGAAAAATGCCCGACATCAAATTAACAGACATATATGCATATATATGCAATGCACAGTGCAGACTCGAATAAACAGTGGAGAGAAGCTCAACAATGAACCACTTCAAAAAGGCAGAAAGTGGTGCACAACAACTAAACATGAAGATCATCGGGGATGCAACTCAACCCAAATCCAGATAACATGAATATATACATGCGTGAACATATATGTGCAGTGAAACCATAGGCAACGGGAAATAAATGGTCAAACTACAGGATAACTACACTTGAAGCAAATGGCAGTGCACATACCAGAAACAAGTATACATATATATATATATATATATATATGCACAAACACACACGTATATATATATATGCAGTAACAATATGTATACAGTGACAGGATGAAGTGAAGTAGGTAAAACACAGATGAACAAAGACAATGTCGCAGGGTAGCAGTTTCAAAATAACCAAGTGAAGTTCAAATTAACCAGAAAAGCAAAAGGAAAATCACATGAAACAAGCTACTGGACATAGGCCTTCAAACTAGCAGTGACAGTGCCGAAGTCACAGAGAAATTCAAAGCCGTGATGACCAAGAAAAAATCGTACAAGCTAAAATCAAAGCCGTAGTGACCAAGCAACCATACAAAATTGAACCGGTCAGGATCATCGCCAACAATCAAGTTAAATTGAACGGACGAGCTAAAGTTACGGATGAATTCAAACAGAAGGATACAAACGAAAATAAAGGGAATCAATCCCTATTTAAACCATCTATATCATCGGCATTAAAATCATCGAGTTCAAGAAAGCTAACCAGTAAAGCAAAAAGCAATAAATCACATGCCATTTTAGTTCGAACTCGATCGAATTGAAGTAGCCGTCTGCGAACCAAAGTGATAAGTTGATTGTTGAAGCAAACCGTAAATAATTCATCATTCAATCAACAAATAAAGTCGGCATCTTCAAAATCACGAAGCCCTAATTTACTTGAAGAGGAAAGAACGAAAATTGAAGCAGCCATTTTGAAAAAGAAAGAATACAGGCCGATAACTAGAAAGGAGAAGGGGATATTGCTTTATCACTTTACCTATTTTTGGACCGGCTTAAAATTCCATTGGGCTTTAAATTATTTAAATTAGGGTTTTATTGTTTTAAGTTGTTTTTAATTTGTATTTCTCTTTTAAACTATTGTAAAGTCTAGTCGTGTGACTAGGGGACGAACTATGGTAGTGTAGTTCGAGAATTCGCAACTAAGTGGCTGAGTTGTGGCATGGTTTTGAGCATAGAGTTAGATTAGTCGATAGCGGGTGTCGTGAGTTTACGTGTGTAAGCATCTGACTACTTAATTTCTAGTAGAAACCTTGGGAGCAGCACATAGGTAGGGTTTTGCCGAAGCTGGGTAAATCTGTGTTGTTCTATTTCTGCATTTTTATTCTGCTATTATCTGTGTTGCTATTATTCTGCTATTATCAGTGCTGCGGTTATTTTATATACTTCCGTATTAAATTTTTACAATTAATAGTATCAGCCTATTGACCCCCCCTCTAGGGTGAAATCGATCCTACACATACATATCTATAGCGACTCTCAGCTAGTTGTCTATCAAGTGAGAGGCGAATATCAAGCCCAAGGAGAGAACCTCGCTCTATATCTGTCTAAAGTGCAGGAATTGTTGAACGACATCGAATATTACACCAGAACTCATATCTCGAGGGAAAAAAACATGAAGGCAGATTATCTAGCTAAATAGGCCAGTTTCGGAGAAGGTCAATCATTGGGACTGGTCCTAGTTGAAACTCTGACCGCTCCAAGCATAGGCGAGATGGATTATCGACTAGATTTTTGAAACAACCGAAGAACCCGAAACATGGATGACACCGATCAAGGACTACCTGCTCAGAGGAACACTCCCCACTGATAGGAATCAATGGAAAAAGCTCATCCAATAGGCATCACAGTTCGTAGTACAAGATGGGATACTCTACCGAAGGGGATTCTCTACCCCTTGCTCAGTTATGTGACCAATGACGAAGCTCGAAGAATCCTCAGGGTAGTTCAAGAAGGCGACTGCGGAGATCACACTAGGGCGCAGACCTTGTAAAGAAAGTCCTCCGATATGGATATTTTTGGCCAACAGTAAACCGCGATGCAACAGATTATGCCAGACGGTGCGACTGATGCCAAAGATTCGACAAGGTCAAAGGAACTCCTTCAACAGAGTTAACACAGATGGTCAGCCCGTGGCCATTCGCAATATGGGGAATCGATTTGATTAGTGTATTGCCAATAGCCAAAGGAGGAGCCAAATACGCTATCGTTGCTGTTGACTACTTCACCAAATGGGCTGAAGCGGAACCGCTGGCCAATATTACCACAAAGATAGTTATTAACTTTGTCACTAAAAACATTATTTGCAGGTTTGGAGTGCCACAAAAGATCATCACGGATAATGTGACTTAATTTGAAAGCGCTGAGCTTAAAGACTTTTGCAAACGCTTTCGAATCGAGAAAAGCTTTTCCGCTATTGCACATCCGTAGGAAAATGGGTAAGTGGAGGTAGTGAATAAGATCATCAAGTCCTCCATCAAAATGTGGCTAACTAAAGTTAAAGAAAATTGGGTTGATGAACTTCCACTCGCACTATGGGCTTACAGGATAACGCACAAATCTGCAATCAAACACTCTCCCTTCGCCCTGGCATATGGTTCAGAAGCAATGATCCCATTCAAGCTAGAAGTCCCTTCTCATCGAAGGAAAATTTTCGATCAAAGGCAGAACAAGCAGCTCCTTCTCGAGTCGCTCGATATGGTCGATGAGAATAGAGAAGAAGTCGAGCTAAGGACCGTTGCTTACCAAAAATGGGTCGCATGATTCTTCAACTCCAAGGTCTGTAACTGTACTTTCGAAGTAGGAGACCTTTTCCTCAAACGGATCTACCCTGTACCAGGAACATTCGGACAAAACTGGGAAGGGCCTAATGTAATCGGCCATAAGCCAGGGGAAGGCACGTTCAAGCTAACAATCGTTGATGGAATTCAAATCTCCCAAGCTTGGAACAGTGAATCACTGTGTCGTTATTTTATCTACGGCAATCTTATGTATTTTCAATTTCCTGCAAATAAGCCATCCCGGAATGCCGATGGCATTGTAAATAGGCAGAGCTTGCCCAACTTGCTGAGTCGATGGGGTCAAATCAACAAAATCATCCAATCAATGCTTGAGGTAAGGGAACCATGCTCAAGTATGCCTCATCTACCCGCTTAGTCGACGGAAGCAAATCGACTCAAACCGTTAGATCGACGAAACTCGATCCCTGCCTTCTAAGAACCAATGTTGCCCCGGCGACACCGGGAAGGCCCAAATCAAAGCCGCTCATTTCGTAAGCCATGCACCACCTCTTAGATTGTGGAATCACGTCCAAGTAAACACAACTACCTAAGTTGTGCATCTCGTAAGCCGCTCATGGATTCTTGGTTCGCAAAACTACGACCATGCAAGCACCAATCCTACTTTGCACATTTCGTAAGCCACACACTACTACTTAGGTCGGAAAAATTGCATCCAAAGATGAGGCACTCTCATATTGCAAAAAATCACATACTTCCCCCGGAGCCATGAAAATAGCACTCCAAGGAGCAATACGTGTGCGCGATAGCCTGAATGCCAGCCTCGCAACGAAATCACTTAACAAAATTTCAAGTAATCGGTGTTGCTCCGATATCGCAATCACTTAAGTATGTAAATCACTTGAGTGTGTTAATTACTTGCCATGAGGCTGCTAAAGAGCTTCACATGTATCTTAAGCCAGAAGCTCCCAAAGAGAGGAGTTGCAGTATAGACCTGACTAGGGGCCCCCAGTCTCGTATCAAGTGTTCGGAGTAAACAGCCCTATGAACTAGGGGAGGCACACACCAACACTCAACCAAAGTACCAAATACTTTATAGTTCTGTTACTCCAAACAAAGAATTTTGGCAGTAATTACGGGACTAAATAAAACGGTAATGAGTAAAAAAGAGTGGCATAAGTGCATGAAACATAGATAAGTAGACAAGTGAAGTTGTAATCAAAATTTCAACAGTTTTATTACTTATAATGTTTCTAGTGTACAATAACAAACAAAGGGGGTCGTGCCCACACAATATCGGCTAAGAATAGGAAAATAAAAACACCACTATTGCAACAACAAGTAGTTCTAAGTACAGACTCCGCACTTGTACAAAATGCAACTAAAAAAGCAAAAACTCTGCTTCACGAGTACACGGAAAAATCATGACTTCTTGTCACCTTTTTCCCTGTCTCCTTTCTCGCCTTTAATCGGAAACTTCTCAGGCTTCTGCCCTCCCGGGGGTGATCTCGCTCTCTGAAACATGGCACTAGCAGACCCTCCTTTTCCTTTGTGCTTGCGGGATTTGTGAGAACTCTTTGACGACCTTTTTTGCTCTTCAACTTTATCCTTCTTCACTGCTATCATCTGTTGCTCTGTCATTGGCTGCTTGGCCTCTGCTTTGTCTAGTTGTCTAGCTTGATCCGCCTGATCCCATTTATCAGTAGTTTCCAAGCCTTCCTCTTGAGATACAGAGGGGTCATCCGAACCATGCAGTGCTGCAAATTGCTTGGAGTGCGAACCGAGCTACGAGCCAGATGGTGAGACAATGGTTGATGCGGTCAGAATGGCAGCAGATCCGACATTGTAACGAGGAGTTAACTTGGAAGGAAGAGAGGGTTGATCTATAATATCAGGATAAAGGCGGTCATCTTGGCAATTTCATAAGGCGTAAATTGGAAGTCTTCAAGCATGGGAGAGATAAGAAAATTCCCTACTGTGGGGGTCTGCTCATGTGCCACAACTTCGTAGCCATTGCCCTCCTTTGATGGCTACGTAATTAGGAGAAGTAGAAATGATCCCCTCATCAGCATAAAGATGCGAAGATGGCTCACCACGGCCTGAAAGGAAAATGCCCGGTTACAGCCTTAGCGGCGGTCGTGGCATCTTTAGCTTCTCGTTCCCTCTCTAGTCTCAAGATTTCCTAGCCCTCCACTAAAGCTTGGCGGGATTCTTCATTCAGGTATGCCTGAACCAACTTCTCTTTGGTGTAACTGCCACCCATGTCTTGAAATCAGGCCAGAATCTCTTCCCAGACTACAGCAAGTGTACAAGGGAACAACGGACCCAAGTAACTAAGGCTCCTTTGGCGCAGCACAGAGTTGACATAGAAGCCTAAAATGGTAGCATCCAAGCCTTCCATCTTCTTTGCGACGGTATCTTGAAGCTCTGAAAAGCTGGTTTCCATGCTAGCCTTCTCTACCGCCAGCTACTTTTTCTCAGCATCCAAAGTCGAAACTTGTTCGTGGAGAGAGGCAATTTCTTGAGCCTGTTCGGCAATGGTTTTCTTCTAAATCACAACCATCACCCCGCTTATCCTCAACTTTTCTTTTAAAGATGCCTCATCAGTGTGGCACTTCTTTATTTCATCTCAAAATATGAGTGCGGCCTGGTCAGTGGATTCTTTCAGCTCCTTAAACAGAAAAACACTTTTGCTCTCTCTCTTGAGGGCATCGTCCCTTTCTTTCTTCAGCCTCTCAATCTCCGCATCACGATCCGCGAGCTGCTTTTCATTCTCATCCTTTTCGAACTCGAATGAGAGAATTTCTTGGTAGTTGTTTCAATTAATAGTGGACAGCTGCATGCATAATTTTTCCCAGCCCTCGGCTTGCTCCAAACCGCTCTGAATCGAATGGAGATGGGGTGAATAAGACTCGGCATGAACTGACTTCAAATTGGGCTTATCAAAAACAATCCCCCTTAAGAACAAGTTAGGGAATGCAGCTTGTAGATGCGTGGAACCAGCGGGGAGAATGTAAGGTGCACGCCTAGAAATTGGGAGAGAGGTGATCATAGCAGCATGAGTGGAGGAGGTCACGACAACGAAAGCAGAAACGTTTATCCCAATGGAAGCAGGAAGCTGTGAAGTGGGTTCTCGCTCTTGGTCTCTTTTTGGCCTCTTTGACGGATCTTGCCCCTCAGTCGGGCTCTTCCTCTTCTCATAGCCACTTTCACTATCACGGCCTTGATCTTTCTCGGCACGGCGACGCTCTTCCACCTCCCTATCCTTCCACCTCTTCCTCTCCTCATTAGTCTTTCGGGGAGCATGGTACCTGGAAGAGTGTCTCTGCGAACGCTGAGACTCCAGTATTCGACCAAGATCACTGTAAAAGCCACGAGACAAGATTCTTGTAGCAAATGGTAAAATGACTTTAGGAAAGAGGCATTTGATGAACTAAAACATACTAGAAAATAATAAAATTATAACGTGTGTGATCCTAGTGAAGTGTGTGCTGCAATTTAACGACCCCGAAAGAGTACACAAACCAGATTGATCGTCGACTAATGTCGGGACATTGATTCCTGTAGGGGTGATCGGAGTAAGCGGAGAGGCAACCCTTCTGAAGTGAAGTCATCGATCAAGTCAACCATATTCACAAAAATGTTGCTTCTATCTCTCAAGTCAATATTGGCACCTTCTAGCAAAGAGCTGGATACACGTTTATTCTTGGGAGAAGCTCCTTCAATGGGCTCTTTCAAAGGAGGTGACATGGTATGTCCACGGCTCAATCTTAAGGCCTTGTCACCTAAGTTGACGTCACCCTCATCAGTGTCCTAATTTATTTCTTCCACATTTACTAGATGCTCCTCACTGATCTCTCCTTCCTCATTCACTTTAATCAATAGAGCCTTGCCCTTCTATTGAACAAACTCTTCTTCTTTATCTTTTGGGGTCAATGGCATTTTGAGCGATCTGTCGACCCTGACTTGAATTCGGATCTCCTTAGGGGTCTTCTTTGACCCATCAAACGGGTCACTTTCTTCTTCCTCATCGTCATCATCTTCACCAGAGTCAAGGGAAGAGGAAATAGAACGGGTCCGGGCTCTAGCGGGAAGGAGCGCTGACGAATCCAACAGACCTCCCAAGGTGTAAAAGCCAACATCAACGAAGATTTTCACCGGTGAGCAAGAACCTAATTGTGCGCTCCTAAGCATCGACCGCTTTTAGGGCACTATGGACAATGCCAAGTGTCAATTCCTTATTAATCTTTGGAAGAACCGGAAGGAATATGTGATCGTTCAGAATACTTGTAGCAATTAAACAAAATTCCAAGAATGGTGAAAGAGGCTTATCCTACATGGTCCATAAATGGGTGAATCCCTCTGGACATTTAGCGAAAAAGAACTGATTCTTGAATGAAGAAACTTTGCTGGAAAGATCCAGTATAAGTTTCTGGCTACGTTGCGCCTTAATATAAATAGGTGATGGGTTCGCCTCTCTCTTTTGAAAAATAGAAGATACTACAACTCAGAAAAACTCAGGGCATGATTGAGCGTCCGCATGAACAGAACATATAAGCACCTCAGCATGGCATATCCATTTGGAAGAATCTGGAATGGGTTAACCCTATGTTCTGAAGTGTTGTT
Source organism: Allium fistulosum (assembly GCA_030737815.1). NCBI lineage: Eukaryota > Viridiplantae > Streptophyta > Magnoliopsida > Asparagales > Amaryllidaceae > Allium > Allium fistulosum. The sequence continues at coordinate 1,184,617,851 of CM060902.1, forward strand.
GTTATGAATTGATTGAATGGGGGCACTGCACTATACATGCACATATATCGGTGTAAGCCACGTATCCAAAAGGCGGCCTATGAGTAAATTGTCCTCTCGATGGCATAAGCAGGATGTCCTCTGCGATACCATATTATGAGTAAATGCTATGCAACATCCTGTGTGTAGAAGGTTCTTTCTCCGAAGGATCAAGTAAGACTCTGAAGTTAGGAGGAGAGAGATCGACGATGGGACCAACTAGAATCAGGCGACCAAATCGACCTGAAGTTATGGAAGCGAAGGATCCAGCTGGGATCAACAATGACTTTGCTCTAGAAAGAGGTGAGTTCCCCTCAACTGGTATGCGCCAAGAGGACTTGCGCATCATTTTATATAAGAAAGTTTGTGTTCAAAATGGTCAGGTACGTCTAGTCTCTAAACTACAGACCCTAGTGTAGTTGATACTTGAAATCCGAAAGATAATTGATGGGTACCAACCACCATCGGATTCCAAGTATTAACCGAGGGTGTGTGAGATGTGTAATCTATGTGAGAATGGGTTCGGTGTCCTGAACACTGTGAATAAACCATTCCGTGTAGATGGCTCACTCACACCGGAAAGTGCGATCTGTATCACCTATTAATTTATTTTCTTCTATACTTACCTGTTATTGATCAACGATCGATAACAGATTCGCTATCTAAAGAGACACTGAAAACCCTTCCTATTCCAGGTTCATCGACTATGCAATGACAGGACCAATCCAAAGTGAGTGACTATATATCGATGGGCCTGAATCAAATAGAGAATTCTCAACATAAGTCGATTTTAGTTCTGTGGAAAGTGATAACAACATAAGCTGCATACAAGATGCTACCTTAAGTTATTATCGCCTTCTATAAAAAACAAAATCGATCTGCAAGATGCTGTGCCGAGATCGACTGTTTAACTTGGTGCAAGTTAATTCTGACTTCGTGGACGAAGATAGCAAAACATGTCGAGCACCAGGGCAAAACCCTAGCTTCGTTCCATGAAGAATTCAAGACTCGATTTACTAACTTCTTCCACAAAGTTACAATCAATTCGAATCTTCCATTGTATCTATCGCAAACAAAACTTCATCACCAATTGTTAATGTAGTAATATGAAAAAATCCACATCACCAACCTTCAAAATGGAGAAAAGTGATTTGATCTCTGATTCAGGACAACCTGAACTAGGGTATTGGAGGGATCAGATCAGCAATGCATCGAAATGGAGGAGATCACGATAGTAGAACCTACTTAGAATAGCGACGGTCGAATAGAAATGAAGTGAAGTAGGGGGTCAGCTTGTATAAAAAGGAAGAGAAAGGTGGAAAAATTATTAGGTACTTGGATTGGTACCGTTCTGATCCAATTGGATCGGTACCGATCCAAATTTACTCCTCCGAAAGGTCTCGAATTTTCCCTATTTGACCTACTCGATGTTCATATTCATTCTGGAAATTATCAAGTCAAGATCACTTCATAATCATAAACAATGGAATTCACACTAAGGACAAGACAGTTAGCTAATACATCATAGGTAGCCTTTCAAGATGGCCGAATACGACCAATGAAACTCCTTAAAATAGAAACCCAAAGTAAACAATTCCATAGCACACCTTGTTTTTAACGAAAGTGTACTCTTAGAGGCAAATGTTAACCGGGTTTTTAATCCAGTAGAATTCAATAGGAGTTAGAACATTCAGATTAAACCAGAATAACTCGGAACTTGATCGAAGGCCCAAAAATACAAGACAAGAGATCCCAAGAAGTTTGCGCCATTTTTATGCAAACATTTCGGATCAATACTGATCCAAAATGTTGCTTTATTGGGTCTCTGATTGACTTGTTTTACACTCCTATGTCTCCATTAAGCTTATCTACCAAGTTTGATTACATTCCAAGCATCAGGTTTCTAAAAGTGGAGGTTCATCTGATTCAGAATACAGTTTAATCTAACCTACAGGTGAATCATCATCAAAACAAGTCAACAAGCTATGAAATTACTTAAAGTGCGTCACTATGGAGTAAGAAGCCTAACCAAACAAATCAGAGCCCAAAATTCGCTAAGGATTTGGATCGGTACCGATCCAAAAGGATGGACAATTTTGGCTCCAAACTTTCTAAGCTTTCTCTGCATGACGACTATAAGCTTTTGACAAAGCGATTCTCGGCCCAAGAGCTTTCCAACCTCTATAAGTAACATCTCATCTGCAACAGAAAGGGGATCCACTCTGATCTCTGCTGAAACTCTGCCATTATTTCTTCACCCTTCTTCTCTCTCACAATGGCCATTAAAGGGCAACTGAGATCCTTCCGGTTGTCTCTAACAATAGTGGCTTGATCTAAATTAGGAAAGAAGAGTCATATTGTAATCCAAACTCCTTTGTAATAGCAGTTGACCAACAAAAGATATAATGTGGACGTAGGCTTCGTTAACAGCCGAACCACTATAAAAATCTCTTGTCTCTTTACTTTCTGCGATTTACTATTGCTTTTTCTATTTTATCTACCTTGATAAACAAGGCTGGTGCTTACACACGCAATCTAGGGTATTGGTCCATTTTTTGGGTTAACAGGAATAATCCCTCCATCATTTCCTATTGTCGAGCTATTACTTCATCTTGCATCTCCTTCATCATTCTCTACAACTCCTCTCTGCTTATGTAGCTGGATTGATTAGAATTTAAGGACACCTCCTAGCTGCCTCCATATTTGGTTGACAGCCTCCAATCGTAGATTTGATGTTAGGCCTCTTCATCCTCTCCAAATTTTAGATCCAAGCATTAATTCATCAAACATAGCTCCTTCTTCGTGAAAGCACCAAAATGTTTGCACTAAAAATAACACAAACACCCTAGAAGTGATTGAAAGAACCAAAAAATGTATAGGTCTAGTGAAATCAACTTAAAAGTGGTAGAAACAACATAATTTTTATAGTGGTCCGACGAATACTTTGGCCTATGTTCACTTTAATCTTATTATTAATTGTTTACTCTTCGAATTATAATGATTATAACTCAAATCAAACCATAATCTAGTAGATATGGAATTTGGGGGTGTTTTGTGTATTTGGGGAAGAAGAAGATGGAAGAGAAATCAAAGTGCGAAAAGTAGAAGAAGAAGAGGAAAAAGCCAAAAATAAGTCCTTTCTTGGTTGCTATAAGGTCTATATTTATAGAGGAATTTGCCAAAAGAATCAGAGGCCCACGAAACACAAGGTCCAATTGCAAGCCCATAGGTGTAGGAGAACTGCAGTCGGCCCCATCATCAGTTGAAACCACTTGGTACCGTAAGGTTCCTCTCTATATCGAGAGGTATATGTTGGTGGAAAATTTCCCCTTCTTTTCCATTCTACTTCCTTTCTCTGATCCGTATGCTTCAAACGCTTTTCCTTGAAGATTGAGTTATTCCTGATAATTTCCTTGATACTGCCTGTCATTTCCTTCTTTTTCTGCTTTCTTCTAAAAAATTCTTAGAATTTCTCGTTTATCTCTTAAGAAAAGCATTTCATTACAAATACTTGAGGTAGTGCTTCAAGTATAAGTGGTTTAGGAGGTCCAAAGTAGATTAAAAACCTCTTGGTACCGAGACATTCCTCTCAGTATCAAGTGGTCCACTTTGCTTCTTTTCCCTTGAAGCTTATTGAGTATGATTTTCTTGCTTTTCTAAACATGTTCCCAAGTCCGTGAATCATTATCTTAACGTTTTAATTCCAATTGAAATTCCGCTTGGTCAAAAAATTGGTTAACACCAGAAAATAAGTTAGGCATATTCGAAGAACAAAAGTTTCAAAAATAAGCCCCAAAATTACATAAGAAATTAAATTAGTTTAATATCATTGCTCTTTGATATATAACTAATAGACTATTTAATTCACTTCCAATATTTTAGAAACAACTGTTACACTTGAATTTATTATAATTTGTCAAATGAGAAATTTTACAATAGATAATTACTCAACCACCAAAATTTTAAGTTGATTTATTATAACTTCTTCTAATATCCAGACATTAATTAAACATCATCCATAGTTTTTCAAGAGGTTTAACATAAAGAATTTAACTTCTAGCGTTCTTTATTTTTACTGTCTATTTACCAGTAAATAGGTTAGGCATATTCGAAGAACAAAAGAATATAATTTTTTAAATATTTAGATATATATAGACAGTGTCCATTGTTTCTCAAGAGGTTCAACATAAAGAATTTAACTTTCACCCTTCTTTATTTTTACAATAATTACAACTAAATAGATTAGGCATATTCGAAGAGCAAAAGATTCAAAAATATGCCTGCAAATTACATAAAATAAATAAATTAGTTTAATATAGTTAACATTAATCTTTGATATATAACGAATAATCTAGATATTTAAGAGAGATCATACTTTAATATATACATTAGAATTTATGACGTCCTTTTGAGTTTGTGTGAAGCTCGAGATTAAAGTGAAAATCAAATGAAAGAAGAGAAGAAAGTGATCAGAGAATTTTGTTTGATGACATTAATCTTTGTTATATAACTACTAAACTATTGAATTCACTTTCAGTATTTTAGAAACCACCGATACACTTGAATTTATTAAAATTTGTTAAATGAGAAACTTTACAATGAAAGATTACTCAACCACTAAAATTTCAAATTGATTTATTTTAACTTTTTTAAATCTATATATAATTTAAGCCATTATCCATAGTTTTCAATGAGTTTTAACATAAAGAATTTAACTTTCAAACTTCTTTATTTTCGTTGTCTAATTAACAACACATAGGTTGGGCATATTCGAAGAACAAAATATTTTAATTTAATTTAATATTTATATATATTATAGACACGATCCATAGTTTTTTAAGAGAACATAAAGAATTTTAACGTTCAGCCTTCTTTATTTTCACTATAATTACTGGCAAATAGATTAGGCATATTCGAAGAACAAAAGATATAAAAATAAGCCATTAAAAATAAATTAGTTTAATATTATTGACATTAATCTTTGCTATATAACTAATAATCTGGATATTTGTGAAAGATCCAACTTTAACATATATAGTAGAAATTATGACACCCATTTGTGTTCGTGTGAAGCTTGAGATTAAAGTGAAAAATCAAATGAAAGAAGGGTAGGAAGCGATCAAAGAATGTATTTTAGATGAGAAGAAAAGTAATATTTTTGCTTAAGGATCGAAGTACCTAGATATTTATAATGGAATGGAATAGAATGAATAAAAATAGGAAAAGCTAATCAAATGGAACTGTTAAAGGGAGAAGTGATTTGGTTAAGGATATTTTATTTACAAAATCAAAATTTGATAGGGGTAGAAACGTTTAACTTATCCCAAACCTTTTATACAAGATTATTATAAAATTTTCCACTAGTGTATTACTATTGGCACCCATCTTTTTTCTTTTGGCCACCAAAACTAAAGGCACCTTAAACAATTCTATTTCCCTCTTCCTATCACCAATTACTATTTTATTCACGTAAACAGGCACCCAAAATTCAAATTACTTCTCTCTTTCTTCCAAAATGAAGCATTCCTTCTTCTGTTCTTTTATGAAACCCTGAATTTTCAAATCGTGGTTGAATTGGTCATCGTTGATTGATTTATTGAAGAATAAAAAAACTCTAAACCACATATATATGATTGATTTGTTAAAGAAAAATAAACTTTAACACATGAAAAGAAAACTAACATCTTTGTGATTATCACAATTGGGATTATCCACTAAATCTTCATCTTTTATCATCTATTAGGAAAAACAGAGAATTTTTTGGGTTTAGGGTTTGGTCGAGAAATATATCAGATTTGCTGAAAAGAGTAGATAGGTACTGTAATTTAAGGCTGAGTGAAACAATACAATATGGTTGCCAAAAGTACATAAAAAATATTGATGTCTAATAAAATTATAATGGTCGTCGAAATAAAAAATCTGGACGCCAATAGTAGCACACTTTCCACTATTATCCTTCATTTAATTTGGAACTATTTTTTTTGTTTTCCATTTGTGTCACTTCAATGTAAAATAAAATAAAATATTGATATTAGTTTTGTTTGAACAAATTAAAATTTATTTAGATGGATATTTACTTATTTATTTTGAATCACGATTAAGATATAAGATCTCAAATATTTACGAAATACAGTGTTGGAATATTGAATATGAAAAAAAAATTCATATCATCTTGTTTTGGTAGAGATTTAAATGGAGATTGAGAAAACAGTGATTGCGATGGAGATTTGGATGTATTATCTTTCACGATCTCCAAAATAAGAAAACTAATATCTAAAATTAGGGAATCAAGGTTTAGGTTAATGGATGAAGAGAAAAAGCGGTTGAAGATGAAAAATAAAGATGAAGAAATATAAAAGGGCAACTTTTAGTTTAATTTTATAGGGAAGAACCAATTATTTAAGTCTTCCCTTACCAATTATATTTTCAGTTAATAAAATGATTTTTCTTTATCCCCTTATTATAATTTTGTTTCGAGGGAAACAAGTGTGTAGCGTGAGAATACACAGCCGATTATATATTGATATAAATAAGTAGTAGTTGACCAACAGGCCTGATCGATAGCCAAAATATAAGTTTCACGGACCAACCTGGTCCCAAGTTCAGCATACAAAGAAAGAAATATATACAAAAAACAGCAGCATTGTGTAAAAGTACCAAGCCAAAGTAAGAGCATTACTACTACCGACTATTAAGATGATGATCATATATATGGGTCAGAAAGGGGCCAGCAAGAAGAGACTTCCCATGTACTTTCCAATTAGTCAGCAGGAGCATTGTCACTGGGAGGGAGACGTAGAGTGAAAGGCATTCTACGCGCTGATCCTGTCCATAGCGTAAACATGTAAGAGATTCGGTTACAGATTCCTTCAATACTGCATCTGGGCTTGTTGAAAACGTATGCATTTCTTTCTTTCCAGATGCACCAACTGTAAATGGCAATGAAGGAGTCGAGTTTTCTATCCGGAGGGTTATACTGCCAGTAGTCAAAGAACGAGTGGAGGACATGATGTAGCCGATGAGATTAGCACTGGTCATGGCTCAAATGTAGTAGGAGAAATCACATGCAAAAAAGAGATGAGAAATGGATTCATCTTGCATAGAGCACAAGGCACAAAGAGGGTCTAGAGGGATATTCATACGTCTAAGTCTATCTTTGGTGTTGATACGAGCATGGATGAGGCACCATTGGAAAAAAAGGATGCGTGGAGGGAGTCTGCATTTCCATACTCTTGCGAAAGGGAATGATCTGCTGGGTGGTTAAGGAATGAGTAGTATGAGGCGATTGAAAAGCCTTTCTCAGGATATAAGGCCCAGGTATAATGATTTGTTGTGTTAGAGAGCTGGAGTGAAAGGAGCAGGTTAGTGGCTGAAGTTAGATCATTCATGGTTTTAGGGTCAAAGAGGGATGGGGGACACAGGCAGTCTGGGCCAAGGGTTGAAATCTCGCCAACTGTTGAGTTATGGTGGAAGGTATGGGAATATAGGTTAGAGAATGAGCGGGCGAGGGGTGTTTGATCATGCCATATGTCTAGCCAGAAAAGATAGCTACTACCGTTGCCAATGGAGACATGGAGTAGGGATTTGACACGGGGTATGGATTGTAAAACGCCAGCCCAGAAGGGAGAAGGTTTAAGACGAGGGGTGGAGTGAAGGACCAGGTGAGGGTTGGAGTGATAATGAAGCTGAAGTATCCACTCTTTCCAGATGAAATTGCCCGGTGTGATGATACGCCAAAGCCATTTGGATAGGAGAGCTATGTTGAAAGTGTCGAGGTTAACTATTCCTAGGCCACCATGACCTTGGTGCAAACAGACAGACTTCCAGTTGATCAAAGATTTTGCTTTATTGCCATTCCAAAGAAAAGATCGTCTAATAGCGTCAATTTTCTTTATAACCCAATTCGGCAGTTTGTGAAACGACATCCAGTACGAAGGAAGGGCTGATAGGACTGATTTGACAAGGACGAGACGGGCTGCAGATGATAGAGATTTGGCCTTCCATGATGAAAGCCGAGATTCAATCTTGGAGATAAGCGAGAGCCAGTCCAGACGTATGGCATATGGCAACGGTAGTAGCTGTCTTTTCTGGCAAAGAGAAAGAAACTTGTTACACTTGGATTTAAAATATTAGTTAGTGATATTTTTTAGAGTTGGAAATTACTAAACTGTCAAAATTTTGATTTGACTTCTTTTAATGTTATTTGATATCCAAACACAACTCAGACATCACCCATGGTTTTTAAAGGGGTTCGATATTTTTAACTTTCAACCTTTTTTATTTTTATTGTTAACAGCAATTAGATTGTGCATATTTAGAGAACAAAAGATCCTAAAATTAACCTAAAAATTACAAGAAAAACTTAAATTGGTTTAATAGAGTTGAGGTTATTCTTTGTAATGTAATTAATAAATAATTAAAATCAGTATTAGTATTTCAATTGCCCATCTAAATTCATGATCTAAACTTAATTTATAAAAATAACAAATTAAAAACATTGTACAGACTAATTCTTACTATCTATAGGGAAAAGGATGAAGAAACTGTTATATAGACTTATCATTTGAGATAATAAAATTAAATTTTAAGAAAAAGTGAAGACTTGTGATGATCTAAAGAAAATAGTTTATAGGTATAAATATAAAAAATAAATTATACACAGAGTAAGAAAAAATTCGAGTGAATTAAGTTCGAAAAAGAGTTGAATATCATTAAAGTTTAATGTTTACCATCTTATTATGTGAGCCTTTCTAATGTTTATTGTGCAATTGAAATTTGGTACCATTTTGAGTTCTTGTGATGTTTGAGATTAAAGAGAAACTATATTAAACTGTAGAAATATAGAGAATAGAGGTATAATTTTTGATGAGAAAAAGAAACTACTTTGTCAGGTTTGAACTTCATGGTGAAATAAAATAGATTAAACCTATTTAAAAGAAAGTCAAAGGTATGCTATTATAATCGAATATTAAAATTTGTTAAATGAGAAATTTTGGAGGGGTAAACTAAAAATATACACATGAATCATGGAGAAATAATTATTTTAATTCTAAAATTAAGAGAAAAAAGTAAAAGCGTTAGGAGAGATCTAACTTTAATATATATAAATAAGTCTTTCTGATGTTTGAATTATGCAATTGAAATTTGGTATCGTTTTGAGTTCTTGTGATGTTTGAGATTAAAGAGAAACTATAATAATTTGTGGAAACAAAGAAAATAAAGAATTATTTTTGATGAGAAAAGGAAACTTCTTCGTAGGTTTTGAACTTCATAGAGAAATAAAATAAAATTAAAATTAATAAAAGGAAAGTCAAAGAGACATGCTATTACTGTTGAATATTAAAAGCTTCTTGAATGAGAAATTTTAGATGGGTAAACTGAAAATATATGCATAAATCATGGAGAAATAATGATTTAAATTCTAAAATTATGAGAAAAAGAAAAGGATTAGGAGAGATCTAACTTTAATATATATATTATAAGAATAATAAATTAAAATACATTATACAGACTAATTTTTACTTATATATAGGAAAAAGGGAGAAGAAAATAAACTTTAGATATGTTGTACCTTTCAATTTTAGAATATTTTACAAACTTATCTTCTGAGATAATAAATGAAATTTCAAGGAAAAGTGAAGATCTGCGATGATCCAAAGGAAATTGCCTACGAATATGGAATATAGAAAAATGAATTATACATAGAGTAAGAAGAAATAATCAAGTAAATTAAGTGGGAAAGAGAGTTGAATATCATCAATGTTTAAACCCTACCACCATATTATCTGACCCTTTCGAATGATTGAATTATGCAATTGCATTTTGAAATCATTTTGAGTTCTTCTGGAGCTTGAGATTGAAATGAAACTATAATGAAAGATTAAAACAAAGAGAATGGATATTTTACATTTGATGAGAAAAAAGAAACATCTGTTTAAGGTTTTAACATTATAAAGAAATAAAACAAGTTCGAACAAAATGAATTATACTAATAAATGGGAAAGTCAAAAGGACATATTGTTACAACTAAGTATATCAAAGCTTGTTAAATGATTAATTTAGAGGGATAAATGCAAAAATATAAACATGAATCATTGAGAAATAAGGTTTTTAATTCAAAAGTTAGAAGAAAAAAACAAAAGGATTGGGAGAGATCCAACTTATATGTATGTGTGTGTAGTAAGAAAAATGGCATGTTTGTACTTAATAGGGTATGTCGTACTGAATGATGGAGGGTAGCATGGGTGGTCTATTATTTTAGGGTTTGTTTGATTTTTGTTTTTAGGCCGGGTTTGGTAGCAGGAAGAATGCGGTAGTGTTAAATGGCTATGTGTTTTAAAGGGTGTTGTTTTGTGTTGTATTTTTTTTCTTGGTAGAGTCGTAACTATTACTTAACAGGAAATATGTCGCGGTCATTTTCCTTACTACACTGGTAAGGTTTTTCAAGGAGACAAACTCTACTATTGGTTCTTTTACGTCTTTAATAGAGAACCTATTTTCAAAAATAATAGCAAGAAAAAAAAATCAAGTGGATTGAGTGGGAAAGAGAATTAAATATCATCAAAATTTGAACCTTCGTATTATGTGACATTTCTGATGATTGAATTGTGCAACTGAAATTTGATATCATTTTGAGTTATTGTGGAGCTAGGATTAAAGAGAAAATATAATAAAATAATAAAACAAAGACAATAAAGATTTTATTTTTGATGAGAAAAATATTTTTGCTTAGGATATCAACTTCACTGAGAAATAAAATAGAACTAAATAGAATAACCAAAACGAATAAAAGGGAAAGTCAAGAGATATGCCATTATAGTTGAATATATTAAAGCTTGTTAAATAAGAAATTTTAAAGGGGTAAATTGAAAATATATGCATAAATCATGGAGAAATAAGAATTATAATTCTAAATTATAAGGAAAAATCAAAATGATTATAAAAGGTCTAACTTTAATGTGTGTGTGTATTATAATAACAATAAATTAAAATACATTATACATTGGGAAATAAGGAAGAAAATAAACTCTAAGTATGTTATACCTTTTGATTCTAAAATACTACGCAAACTTTTCTATTTCGAGAGAATAAATGCAATTTCAAGGAAAAGTGAAGATATGCGATGATTTAAAGGAAATTGTCTATAGATATAGAACAATAAAAATAGAATCATGCATAGAGTAAGGAAAATAACCAATGAATTGAGTGGGAAAGGGAGTTGAATATCATGAAAAGTATACTTCTTACCTTCATATTATGTGACCATTTCTAAAGATTGAATTATGCAATTGAAATTTGACATCATTTTGAGTTCTTGTGGAGCTTGAGATTAAAAATAAAATATAATGAAAGATTGAAACAAAGAAAATACATTTTTAACTTTTGATGAGAAAAAGAAACAACTACTTAGGGTTCGAACTCTATATAGAAATAAAAATGATTTGAATAAAATGAGTGAAACTAATAATTAGAAGCCAAAGAGACATATTGTTATAGTTAAATATATTAAATCTTATTAATTGAGAAGTTTAAAGACTTAAATGTGAAAATATATGCATCAATCATGAAAAAATAAGGATTTTAGTTCTAAAGTTATGAGCAAAAAGAAAAAGGACTATGAGATATATACATATATATGTGTGTGCACGCGCGCACACACTATAAGATATCACAAGATTACATGAGGCTAATGGTTAAGTTAGCAAAAAAGCGTAAGACAAAATTATGGCTCTCAAACTAAATATATGTATATTGAATTATTATTATTATTATTACTAGTACTAATTTTTTTTGGTCATATTAATGTTATAGTAAGTGCTTAAAAATAGTACTTTTCAATTAACTATATATTTCAAAAAATAGGACCAATGAAATTCGAGTAAAGATCATGCTCATTCAGAATAGCTACAAAATATAAGATTTTATAGTAACAGCTTTGATTTTAAATGTAGGTGGCAAGAGAATCAATAAAAAAAAATCTATAAATGAATTAAGTGGTTCTAACATATATTGGATAAAATGAGGTCAACTGGATTCGGACCTCGGTGCTTGATTTTAAACTAAATTCAGGTATGTAAGGATATCCTTAGATATATCATACATAGGAGTAGCTAGTGGGATTTGAACTTGTGACCTTCTTTAGAATATACTGAATCAAGGAGAGATAAGTAATTAAATTCTAAAATTATGAGAAAAAATAAAAAATAGTGAGTGAGATCCGACTTTAAGATATACAGTATAAAATATCATCCCCATTCAACCGAATCTTGTAACTTATAATGGTATCACTGCCTTAGTCATTTTAAAGAAGAGCATAGACTTTGAATGTTGTACTACCTAGCAAATAAACTCCATTTTCAATATAAATGAAGATGAATTAATAGACAAAGGCTACCCCATCTATTTACGTTACGTCCATAGAAGAAACCTATAGACATTACACTCAGTAAGGTACGCATATGCCCGTTCTTCTTTATTTTGCCCTCACATTCTCGAACCATTACTACCGTTAATCAAGCTAGTAGGTTTATTGTTTCTTTTAAGTTAGATCAACACTTGAAACATAGAATCTAACTGATTTGTTTGTATTTTTATAGATAAACCCAACAAACAAAAGAAACATCTAACCTACGACCCTCATATCAACGAGATTTTTAAACTACCTATAGAGGCTAGATGTAGGGAAGTCCTGATAACGACCAAGAACCTCTTGCATGTTGTATTATTTCACCTTTAGTTTTGTTAACTATAATTCCATTTTCTAGGGTCAAAATAATTCCCCTACCCTCGAGGCCAACAAGACAACAACAAAAGCCACAGAGAAAACAGAAAAGAAAAGTAAACTATTAACTCCTGGCAAGGAAGATAACAAAAATATTGAGAATTTGATGATAATGATTTTGAATTGAAATGAGAATAAGGATTTCGGTGATATTGATAACAGATTGATATATTGCACGATGATTTACAATCCGATACATACATTGTTACATTGCATATTGTGTTGCTTTTATATTTGCAACTTGTTGTAATTGGGCTAAAGGTTACGACCCAAGTATCTGTTATCTCATACCCGAAAGCTTAAGATATATTACATAGCCTCAGATCTATACGATACATTGCATTCCTCATTTCTAACACCCCCCTTAAACCGACATTTGGTTAGGGTTCTAGAGGTGATTTTCTTAATTCGTGTGCCGCTGCATGATTTCCTCTGAATTTTGTCAAATTGAAGCGGTTCTTTGACTTGTAGATCCTCCTTAGCTTTATTCTTCATGTTTTCATCGAGTTGGTCAGCAACTTTGCTGTGTTTCAGTAAAGTTTATAGCTTTACTCTTTGGGGTTCAGCAACTTTAACAAATCTGCTCGTATTCGTTTCGATTGCTTCAACTCTCAAGTCACTTCTGAATCTGATGAAGATTTGTCTTGACAACGCCTTGGTAAGGGTATCTGCACGCTGCTAAGTAATTGACCTGTAGATTTCCTTTTTAGATCCGTTCTTTGACAAAATAAAGGTCTATTTCAATATGTTTTGTTCTTGAATGCATTATTGGGTTTGCTAACATGTAAATTGTACTCTGATTGTCGCACCATAATGTCGGTTTGGTCTGTAAATTGACGTTTAATTCATGAAGTAGAGATTGTATCCACATTATCTCTGCCATTGCACTTGCGACGCTCCTGTATTCAGCTTCTGCGTGGATCGTGAGATATTCGACTGCTTTTTTGAGCACCAAGACACAGGATTATCTCCTATATATATATATACGCAGTATCCAGTTGTAGACTTTCTATCATCTATATAAGTCCCCAGTCTGCATCATAGTAGCCTGTTATGTTGAGATTGTTGCACTTCTTTATAGATAGGCCATAGTTTGTTGTTCCTTTTATATATCTTAGTATTCTTTTCACTGCCTTCCAGTGATCATCATGTGATTCCTGCATGAATTGACACACTTTATTAACATTGAATGAAATATCAGGTCTTGTAATTGTTAGATACTGTAAAGTGCCAACAACACTTCTGCATTGCTTAGTGTTTGTTATGTATTCTCCCCTGTTTTTAGTCAGTTGCTGATGAATTATCATTGGAGTTGGTTGTGATTTTGCATTGTCCATTCTGGTTTTGATCAGCAACTCTGAAATGTATTTCCTTTGACTGAGAAGTATTTCTGATCCCGATTCCTTTTGACTTCTATGCCCAGAAAGTAATTTAATTCACCTAGATCCTTGATTGAGAATTCTTTGTCTAGATGATGAGCAAGTTATCTGATTTCATCTTCATTATTTCCTGTAATAACTAGATCAACAACATATATTAGCATATATATACTTGATTTTTTTTACTTTGATAAATAAAGAATTATCCGATTTAGTGGGTTTATAGCCCAAGAGAGATAAAGTAGTTTTCAATTTATCAAACCAGACCATTGGTGCTTGTTTGAGGCCATATATATTCCTTTTTTAGTTTGCACACAAGATTTGAATCTTGTTTGTATCCTTATAGCTGTTCCATGTATATCTCCTTCTATAGTATACCATTTATAAAAGCATTGTTGACATCAAATTGTCTAATGCTCCACTGATTATACAAGGCAATACTTAAGACACTTCTTATAATGGTTGGCTTGACCACTAGAGAGAATGTTTCATTAAAATCAAACCCATATTGTTGAGTATACCCCTTAGCTTCCAGCCTTGCCTTGTATCTAGCTATAGTTCCATTTGGGTTCTTCTTTAATTTGTAGGTCCACTTACATCAAACTATATTTTTGTTATCTGGTGGACACACTAACTTCCATGTCTTATTCTTTATTAGTGCATTATATTCTTCATCCATTGCTGCCTTCCAGTATTTGTCTCTTGCAGCTTGTTCAAATGTCTCTGGCTCTTCTGAGACAGATATTGTTGTGTATGCTTTTGGTTTAAAGATCCCACTTTTTGATCTTGTAATCATTGGATGACCTTTTCTAACCTGTGGTGAAGTTTCTATACTTATTTGATCATTGATGTTTTCTGATTGCATTTGTGAACCTATTGAACTTCCTTCTCTAATTGATTGAGTTTGATCTTTTGTTTGTACATGAGATTGACTATGATAGCTGGGTGGATCTGGTGGTTCATAACCTGTTTCACTCAACATTGTGGGTTGTGAATCATGAGCTCCAACAGTCCTTTCAACTTCCTCTGGTTGCAGGACATCAGTGCACACAGGTATACTGGGTATTGATACTTTTGAGTTGTAAATCTTCTGTGTTGTTTTTATACCTGCATTGCTAAAAGGAAAAACATATTCATTAAATACAACATGCCTGCTTATAACAAAGTTTCCATTGTAATCAAGGCATTTATAGCCCTTTTGGTTTGTCCCATATCCTATGAATGTACAAGGTCTTGACTTGGAACTCAATTTGTTGGCACTATATGGTCTTATATAGGGAAAGCACAGACATCCAAAAGATCTTAAACTTTGATAATCTGGTTTAACTCTATTTGTACCAAAATTTGGCATAACACTCTTGGGAAGGGTTTGAAGAGATAAAATGAAGAAATTAAATGGAAAAAGAGGATTATCTAACAAACACATCAAAAACAAACAAGAAAGTACGCAGAAACAAAGAAATTTAGAGTGGTTCAGCGTGTTGCCTACGTCCACTATGAAATGATTGATCTTTATTAACTTTTGGTTGCTGGTTACATCGAATTGCAGCAGTAAATCTTGAGTACAACAGTGGAATTCAAGTACAATGGTGAATTCGGTAGAGTCTGGATGTCAAAGAGCCAAAAGATCCTTTTTCTGTAGGCTCTGGGATGCTATTTATAGGCGTAGGATGCAAATATCTCGCTCAGATCTTGGGAGACCTCTTCTAGCACGTGAGCGGGCCCACGCGATCGATCCCACGTGATTTGCACTCGGTCCGTGATCGATACAAATGAATTTCGTATCGATCAAGATTTCACCCAATCGAGGCGAAATTTAGCATGAACATTCTTTAGGTTGTACGCAAGCTCCTGTGAAAATTTGGTGGCATTTGGACTTGTAGGTTGTGAGTTATGATCGATGTAAATTTGGGCTATCCAGCCACTGCTCTCTTCATGTCGATGCTCCTCGTATCGATTTGTTCGGATCGATCCTGGCACGTGCCTGCAAGTTGACGTGGCGCTAACTATTCGAATCGATCCATTTTTCATACCGAGTCGACCGGGGCTTCCTTGTGCACGTGCCTTGTTCGTATCGATTAGAACTCGCTCTGTTTGTATCGATCACTCATCTCTGTTCGTATCGATCATTATTGCGTTATTCGTATCAATCGACTGCATCTCATTTCGTATCGATCCTTTGCATGTCCACTGCGTATCGATGAGAGGTGTTGGTTTCGCATCGATGTAAGGTCAATCAATACGAAGTGAGATGCAGTCGATTGATATGAACAATGCAATAACGATCGATACGAACAGAGATGAGTGATCGATACGAACAGACCGAGTTCTGATCGATACGAACAAGGCACGTGCACAAGGAAGACTCGGTCGACTTGGTGCGAAAAATGGATCAATTCGAATAGTTAGCGCAATGTCAACTTGCAGGCACGTGCCTGGATCGATTCAAACAGATCGATACGAGGAGCATCGACACAAAGAGAGCAGTGCCCGGATAGCCTAAATTTGCATCGATCATAACTCACAACCTACAAGTCCAAACGCCACCAAATTTTCGCAGGAGCTTGCGTACAACCTAAAGAATGTTCATGCTAAATTTTGACTCGATTGGGTCAAATCTTGATCGATACGAAATTCGTTCGTATCGATCATGGACCGAGTGCAAATCACGTTGAATCGATCGCGTGGGCCCGCTCACGTGCCAGAAGAGGTCTCTCGAGATCTGAGCGAGATATTTGCATCCTACGCCTATAAATAGCATCCCAATGCCTACAAAAAAGGATCTTTTGGCTCTTTGACATCCAGACTCTGCCGAATTCACCATTGTACTCGAATTCCATTGTTGTACTCGAGATTTACTGGTGTAATTCGCTGTAACCAGCAACCAAAAGTTTATAAAGATCAATCATTTCATAGTGGACGTAGGCAACACGCCGAACCACTCTAAATTTCTGTGTTTCTGCGTACTTTCTTGTTTGTTTTTGAAGTGTTTGTTAGATAATCCACTTTTTCCATTTAATTTCTTCATTTTATCTCTTCAAACCCTTCCGAAGAGTGTTGTACCCAATTTTGGTACAAACGCTTTGGTGCTTTCATTGAGAAAAAACACAGTTTTTTCCTTCCGCTCGTTGGATCTACTGTCGATATCGAATTGCAAACATCCACGGGGAAGATCCAGATCTCAATTTCAGAAGTTCTTCCATCCTATTCAGATTTGCTACAAGTCTAGGAGAGAGCTTCATCATCCATCATGGTTAACACAAGGACTACTTCCACAGCAGCAAATCCTGAAGGACGGGACAGACAGAATCCCGTGCAACTGCCTCCAACTGATCAGAATGCTACCGGACCATCAGATCTGCAAGGCCCTGTCACCAGGGACGAATTTCATATGTTGATGCAAGAATTGACTCAGAGCCGCCAACAGCTCACTCAACAGCTCCGTGCTAATGCAGAACTAACCAACCAACTGAACCATCAGCGACGAAGGAGATCCAAGAGGGATCAGGCTTCCTATTCCTCCACCGAGAGTTCAGCCTCTTCTGATTATCATCACAGATCTACATGCCCATGGCTAGACGGAAGCTACACACAGGCCACTGGGCATCAACATACATTGAATGTTGGGCAACTGAGAGTTGGCCCGTCAACCAGCCATCAGACTGGACCCTCCTCCCGGGGAGGCGCTACCCCACATCATATTACTGATAACCATACTGCGAAAGCTACTGATTTGGGCGCTGAGACAGGAAATCGGATAGATATGAACCATCACCAGCGTGAATACCATCCTGAGCCTTACGTCCCCGAAGACATAGAACCAAGGAGGCGAGACATAGACCATCGACAACGACCGACCCCTCCTCGTATTGTGGAACCCGACCACACCTTGGTCCAACCTGCTCAAAATGTCCAAATGCCCGACCTGCCAGCAATGATCCGTGAAAGTCAGGGTCTTAGCAATGATGACTGGGGAATCTCCCTAAGTCATACCCATTTTACTGATGAGATACTCTATGCTGAACCACCTCGGCGATTCAAGATGCCGACTTTACCCGTTTATGAAGGAAACTCTGATCCTAATCAGCATATCCTGAAGTATGAATGGCTGATGAATGTTGCACGAGCTGATGATGCAGTCAAGTGCCGAAGCTTCCCGATCTCACTTGGGGGCATAGCGACTATGTGGTTTACCCGACTGCCACCTTGATCTATCTCATGTTTTGATCAGTTGGCAACAAATTTTATTGAGCAATTTCGTATGCATGTCGCGAGACCGAAGGATGTTAATACCTTATCTAGTGTCACTCAAGCTCCTGGAGAGACACTCAGGCGTTATTTAGAGAGATTTCATGCTGCGTGTGTTGAGATCAGCAACCCAAACGATAACTCTATTCTTATGGTACTGACTAAGGGGATTGAGTCCGATTCTGAGTTCGGCAACTGGTTGGTCGGAAAACCCCCTACATCATTGGACCGTTTCTATTCCAAGGCAGCTCAATTCTTGAGAAGAGAGGATGCGAAACAATCTAGGAAGAAGGATGATGCGGGGCCTAGTGTGGAAGGAATTCAGAGTAATATTGCTGTTAAACAATCCTGGGAGAGTTTCGGAAAAGTGCAATTGAACATTCAGAATAAACAAGATCAGCAAAAAGGTAATGGTAACCCGAATAGAAAACGGGATCAGAACCATGGTCCACGACGTAGAGCTCCTATATTCGATAATTATACTCCTCTGAATACGTCGCTGGAGAACGTATACCTACAAACCTGCAATACCATTCAGTACAAGAAGCCTGCTCTGAAACAGTCGTCGGAGAAGCAAATTCAAACGAGGAAGTTTTGTAGATTCCACGAAAACTACGGACATAACACAAATGAATGCCGACACTTGCAGGATCTCATCGAAAAGTTGATAAGAGAGAGGTAGTTAGAAAAGTTTGTGCGAGCGCCGCAGTCTGGAGGTGTGGGCCCATCGAATCAAAATCATGTACCGAATCCGGCTAGACAGGAGGAACCCGCTCGTACTGGCAGGAGGTTGGTGATAAATACTGTTAGTGGTGGTCCTCATCCAGTAGACCGAAGTTGGAAGGAAATGGAGTCGTATGCCAGCTCTATCAAGCATGCGGACTTTGAATGTTGTAGTAATTCCGAAGATGGGGCTCCGGCCAATCAACAAAGGACGATGGCAGATGACATCATATTTCGAGGTCGGGATGCCGACAGGGTCGAAGCCCCCACTATTGATCCGCTTGTCATATCAGCTCAAGTAAGTCCTGCTTGGATGAAGAGGATCTTGGTAGACAGCGGAAGCTCTATGAATATCTTGTTTAAATGAGCCTATGACCAGATGAGAATGGAGACTAAAGACTTGAAGCCGTGTCAGTCTTGTATTCATGGCTTCAACGGGAGTGCAACTATATCCACTGGAGTGGTGGAATTGCCAGTGGAGTTAGGAATTGGTGAACGCCGGAGAGTCCGGATACTGCAGTTTGTTGTTTTGGTTATAAACTCCCCATATAATGCTTTCTTGGGCCGACCAGCCCTAGCTGAATTCAAGGCTGCCATCGCCCCATGGTGTTTGACTTTGAAATTCCCTACCGAGAATGGTGCCAGAGTTGTTCAAGGGGATCAGGCCACAGGACGAGCCTGCTACATTGTTAAGCTACGCGAGGCGCAGTGGAAAGAAAAAGGAAAGGGCGTAGAGGAATCTCTCTGCGTCCGCTTTGCTGATAATTGACAATTAGCGCCTGGGCCCGGGCCCGGGCACCCCAACCAATTCCAAAGAGATCTTTACCCAAGAGATACCGAAAGTGAAGATGAAGGCAAAGACAGTCAAGCTTCTCCGATCGAACTGACGATCGATGTTCCAATCGACGATGATGACGACTCGAAAATGATAAAGATTGGATCTCAGCTAAGCCAACAAATGCAAGAGGAATTGGTTGAATTTCTCCAGGTAAACCTTGATGTGTTTGCCTGGACGCACTCTGATATGTGTGGGATCTCGCCGGACATTGCAAGCCACACACTAAATATTGACCCACGGTACGTCCCGGTCAAGCAAAAAAGGGGTAGTATGGATCCAAAGAGAACTGCCGCCCTTAAAGAAGAGGTAGATAAGCTTAAGACGAATGGATTCATTCGAGATGCATTATACCCGGAATGGGTATCCAATCCTGTACTTGTCCGAAAGCCAAATGAGAAATGAAGGACATGTGTTGACTACTCAGACTTGAATAAAGCTTGCCCAAAAGACAGTTTTCCACTTCCACGAATTGATCAACTTGTAGACTCAACGGCTGGACATGAACTTTTATCTTTCATGGATGTGTACTCTGGCTATAATCAAATACCCATGCACTTGCCCGACCAGGAGCATACCAGCTTCGTAACCAATATGGGACTCTATTGCTATAAAGTTATGCCTTTTGGACTCAAGAATGCTGGGGCAACTTATCAACGGTTAGTTAATCGAATGTTCGCTAACCAGATTGGAAAAACCATGGAAGTTTATGTGGACGACATGCTAGTCAAGTCGCGATTTTCCACCGATCACATCAGAGACCTGGAGTCAATGTTTAATATCCTCCGAGAATACATAATGAAGCTCAACCTATTGAATTGTCACTTTGGGGGTAGCATCCGGAAAATTCCTTGGGTTTATCGTCAATGCTCGAGGAATCGAAGCCAATCCCGAAAAGATCTAGGCGATCCAAAATCTTGAAACTCCAAAAACTATAAAGCAAGTCCAGAGTCTCAACGGGAAAGTTGCAGCACTGAGCAGGTTCATTTCAAAGTCCACTGACAAATGCATTCCCTTCTTCGATCTGATCCGAAAGGGAAAATGAAACTTTGAATGGACTACGGAATATGAGGGTGCATTCCGAGCACTAATTCAACATCTCTCCACACCGCCAATTTTGTCAAAGCCTATCGATCATGAGAAATTGTACATATACTTGGCGGTATCAGAAAACGCAATCAGTGCCGCCCTAGTTTGGGAGGAGGACCGAATACAAAAGCTGGTCTACTACATAAGCAAGCGGCTAACCGGAGCTGAGAGAAATTATCTAAAGCTAGAGAAGTTGGCTTATTGTCTTGTTATTGCCTCGAGGAAGCTCCGTCTGTATTTCCAGGCTCATCCAATCACCGTTTATATCGACCAGCCGTTACGATAGGTCATTACGTGGCCTAAGACGTCTGGTAGGTTACTAAAATGGAATATCGAGTTAAGTCAGTTTGACCTTACTTACACTCCAAGGCGAGCCATTAAAGGACAAGTCCTAGCGTATTTCATTGCTGAATTTACCATCCCAGAGGACTTGCCCGAAACCAGTGAATCTCCTAAGTATATCTGGAAGCTTCATACAGATGGTGCATCAAATGACTGTTTCTCAGGTGTAGGGGTTGTACTTGAAACTCCTGAAGGTCGATCTATATGTTATGCTCTAAAGTTCGACTTCTATGCAACTAATAACGAAGCCGAGTATGAAGCCCTACTGGCTGGATTGAAACTTGCTAGAGATTTAAGAATCATCGCGGTAGAAATTTACTGTGATTCGCAATTGGTTGTGTGTCAGGTTCGAGGGGAGTACCAATCCAGAGATCGAAGATAGGCCGCTTACCTTGCTTAGGTTCAGGAGACATTGAATCAATTTGACTATTATGCCATTTATTACATACCACCAGAAAGCCGACTCGTTAGCGAAGTTAGCCAGTACTGGTGAAGCACAGCAAATGGGACTTGTTCCCGTAGAGACATTATCTTTGCCAAGCATTGATCAGATGGAAACCGATTGGATACTTGATGTTGCTTCCTAGAGGGTGTCATGGATGACTCCATTCAGAAATTATCTTGAGCACAGAACCCTGCCAGAGCGTAGGAGTGAAAAGAGACAGATTCTTCAAAAAGCTTCACAGTTCACTATTCAGAATGGAGTCATGTATAGAAGAAGATACTCTATTCCTTTACTCCGGTGTATCGCTCACGATGAAATCAAATTAGTATTGCATGATGTGCATGAAGGAGAATGTGGCGATCACACCGGGGGCAAGCTCTTGCCAAGAAAGTACTTCGATATGGATATTATTGGCCGACTGTAAATCGTGATGCATCAGATTATGCCAAGAAGTGTGATAAGTGTCAGAAGCATGCTCGAATTCCTAGAGCCCCACCTAACGAGATAACACAGATGGTCAGCCCATGGCCATTCGCGGTATGGGGCATCGGTATTATTGGCTCTTTACCTCTAGCCAAAGGTGGTGCAAAGTATGCCATCGTAGCAGTTGATTACTTTACCAAGTGGGCGGAAGCCGAGCCCCTTGCTACAATCATGACGAAGAAGGTGATCAACTTTGTAGTGCGTAACATCATCTGCCGATTTGGTCTCCCACGTACTATCATCACTGACAACGGGACCCAATTCGACAGTGCCGAATTTAAGGATTTATGTCAACGATTCCACATTCAGAAGAAATTCTCCGCAGTTGCACACCCTCAAGCGAATGGAAAAGTTGAAGCTATTAATAAAGTTATAAAATCCATTCTGAAGAAATGACTGGAAAAACCCGGGGGCAAATGGGTCGATGAGCTTCCTATGGCCTTATGGGCTTACCGAACAACCCACAAGTCCACGACCGATCACACTCCATTCTCTCTCTCTCTTATGGTTCAGAAGTTGTTATTCTGGTTGAATTAGAAGTACCTTCTCATCATGTGACATACTATGATCCAAAGACAAATGCTATATTACTTGTTGAATCTCTCAATTTATTGGATGAGAAGCGTGAAGAGGCTGATTTGAGGGCAGCCGCATATCGAAGTCGAGTCGCTCGATTATACAATGCCAAGGTCCGACCCCGAACCTTTGAACTTGGAGATCTCGTACTCAAAAGAATTTATCCGGTCCCTTCGCATATGAAGCCAACTTGGGAAGGACCATATGTTGTTTAACGAAAGCTCGAAGATGGCACATTCAAATTATCGACCGTTGTCGGTCTCACTCTTCCGAGAGCCTGGAATAGCGAGAGTCTTCGTCGCTACTACACATAACAGGCTCTGTTTATTTATTCAATCTATTTTTTCATTTGCAATTTGTTTATGCACTTCGAAATTTGAATTTTTAACAAGGCAACTGATTTTTCCATATTTTCTTATTTCAGCAATAAAGTGCAATCTCTTCGGGCCAGAGCTGTGATTTACTTGAAATACTTCATACGACCATCACTATGCACAGAGAGCTAAGTTCCATCATACGGTGGAATTTATTAAAATAGGGAGTGACTGTGATACGACCGGTCACTCACTAAGTGAAACCCGAGCTCGGGGACAAGCCATCACACTAAAGTCAAAAAAGGATTGGTGCACGACAATCCTTTACCTAACTTCGGATTCCCAGAGTGCGAACTGGAGTATAAACTTACAAATACAATTTCGAAGAGGGTGGATCCGCCACCTAACGACTTCGCCCGTATTCGAACCAAGTTTGAGGAGGATGGACCCGTCCATCTAACGACCTCACTTGTTAACTCAGGGTGGATGTGATCCGACCATCCACGATCTTGATGCACCATTCATTCCCGAAGTGCGAACGAAATTCAAAAACTCACAATAGATGTGATTGACCATCTGTTTACCAACTACGGATTCCCGGAGTGCGAACCGGAGTATAAACATCAACCAACTCTAAGTTCCCAGAGTGCGAACTGGAGTATAAACATCACCTAACTCCGGATTCCCAGAGCGCGAACCGGAGTATAGGCATTAAAATGATCCGGATTACCAGAGTGTGAACCGGAGTATCAACATAAACACCAACTCCAAGTTCCCAAAGTGCGAATTGGAGTATAAACGTTAAATCAAAATCCCCGGAGAGTGGATTGAAGTTTGGACATGAGCCGGATTGGGATCGACCATCCGTAAAACAACTCTATGTCCCCAGAGCGTGGTTAGAGTGTAAATGCAAAACAGGTGTGATTAACCGCCCGTGAAAATAACTTAAGTCCCCTGAGCGTGGACGCATCCCTGAAACTCAAGCAGGCGTGACCGACCGTCGACGCACAAGTGCATTCCTGGAGCGTGGATAAAATCATCGATAAAAGAGCGAGTGTGATTCGACCACTCGGATTCTCCTTTTTTCTGCATCAATTCAACGATTCTAAGCATGATGCATTGAAGGCAAAATACGACTGCTAGCCGATCTTTTCAATTCATCCCTAAAACTGGGGGTAGAGCTTAAGTGTCAATCGCTGGCTGAAGCAGTACAACATCGGAGTTCAACTTAATATCCAGTCATGACATGCGGCCGTGATTTCAGAACTTGACGGATAAACTCAAACGAGATTCAAAAGTTGAAACTTCACAAGTATATTGAACAAGGAATCCAAATGCTGGATCACTTAAGCAAATAAACACACATCAAGTTCAAAACAAAATAAAGTTTCATTTCAACTATTTGTGAAAAGAAATTATGTACAAGTTAATTCCAAAATTCCTACTAGCGGGGGCCGAACCCGCATCTATACACGGCCTACAGAAGAAAAATGAAAGTAGATTCCTATCTATCTAACAAAAATAAACCTAAGAAGCACGTTTACTCTCTTTTCTTTTTCGGCTTTCTTTTCGCTGTAGACCCACTGGAGATGCCACTTATCTTTCTTTTTTCGAGCCTTTGCCTTTCGGCGGTTGATCTTCAATAGGGGGCATGATATCAACTTCCTCATCCGAGCTCAAGTGTACGGGAATGCTCCCTGAAGGTGGAGTCGGTGGAACTGGATCGACTATAGGAGGCAGGATAGGCACACATGTATCAATAACTGTACCACCAGGTGATATCATCCTTAAAGGAGCTGGACCAGGTGCCGCCATCCCACCTCCAAAACTACCACCACGAGCCCCTGCCTCCATTTCAGCGTCGATTTCGGCCAATATTTCTTCTTCACGAATTGCTTGGGCCTCGCTGGGAGCATCAGTGGTTGGCATTGAAGAGCTAGTTGTTAGCACCAAAATTGGTCACTAACCTCTTAGAGAAAGATTCTGTAGAGAAATAAGTGATGAAGGTAAATTAAACAGAGAAGACAATGCTAATTTAAATGTAGAAAGTAAGAACAACAAATTTATAGTGGTTCAGCGTAATTGCCTACGTCCACTTTGAGGTTAAACTTTATTGATCTT
The DNA here is from genome assembly GCA_030737815.1 of Allium fistulosum. Classification (NCBI taxonomy): domain Eukaryota; kingdom Viridiplantae; phylum Streptophyta; class Magnoliopsida; order Asparagales; family Amaryllidaceae; genus Allium; species Allium fistulosum. Next base: position 1,184,643,205 of record CM060902.1, read on the forward strand.
CTTAATAGATGATTACAAATACAATTCGTGAATCAAATGCTTGAATGAAGTTGTTAAGTAGAGAAGATGAGTCTATAAAAAATGGCAGAGTTTCCCCAGTGTTCTCTCCCAAAAAAGGATCCCTCTTCACTGTGACCTTGCCCCTCTATTTATAGGCAAATATGGGCTGGACTTCCCAAGTGGGCTTGGTGGCCGAATACTCTAGCCCGAGTACAGTGTTTGCTGCTTGCCGAACCAGGCACGCCGAACGTCATAATGCCGAACGGTCCTCCCCATGCCGAACGGTCCTTTCTATGCCGAATGGTACGTCTGATGTGTGGGGAGTGCAGGATGGTTGCAGTTGAATCCGAACGTAACACTGTTTGAAGCTCTTGACCGAAGAATGCTCCCTGACCGAACGATAGTGTCATGTTGAATGGTTAGGTACACCGAGCGTCTCCCGGATGCCGAGTACTCCCGTTGCCGAGTACTCCTGTTGGATGCCGAGTGCTCCCGCTGCCGAGTTCTACACTATGCCGAACACTCCTGTTGCCGAGTTCACCTGTCGCCGAGTTCTACTACACTCCTGTTGCCGAGTGCACCTGTCGCCGGGTTCTACTACACTCCTGTTGCCGAGTTCTATTGATGCCGAGCGCTAGCTGACGCCGAGCATTAGTTGATGTCGAGTGCTAGTTGACGCCGAGTAGTCTTGTATGCCGAGTACTACGATATGCCGAACATTCTATGACGCTGTGTTCCACTGGAAGCCGAGTACTAGTTGCCTGGTCAAATCTCCAGGAAACACTTGCCCTCCAAAGTGTATTACGTGGCTGAATCGTGATACGCTTTGAATTTCATATCCCCCGTACTTCGCTTCGAATCTAGGTTAACTCTCTTTGGAGACGCTTTCTTGAGAATATCAGTGGTGGAGGTGTATGATGAGCGTGGTACAGATGCCGAACGAAGCAGTCGAAACCGAACACTCCTCATGTCGAACGACACTGCCTTCCGATGCCGAACACTCTGGCTTTGACTGGTTCCACCGGGTATAGCCCCTTCGACTTCCACTTCCCTTCCCTATAAAACCAGGTCTTTTCCTTCTTCTCCCTTTTACTTTTTTACTTCTGCCGTTCTTCGAATACTTGTAATTCTATTCAGACGTCCGAATTTAAAACTTAACTACACCATCCCCATCTCCGACCTGCAAACTTAGGTATTTTTCCTCGTACGATTCAAGTAGGTTTCAAACAAGATGGCCGAGTGTGTCGCGTAGAAAGTTTTCGAGTAGGTCGTCTTTATTGCATCTCTACTGCTGAACGATGAGTATGTGCTTAGTTCCTTCGCGTCGAACCGAAGCAGAAGGGAAGAAGAAAGAATGGAGGTGTTGGAGGAGGTAAGGGTGTTGTTTGGCGTAGCACTGCTCCGGCGTATGTCGTCATGCGCCGGATGGTGGAATGGAAGGTTGGCGAGCACTAACTTGGCCGATCAAACCCAGGCCGAGCACTCATTAAAATGCCAAACTATAACTTAGTCGAACGAAGCTTTTAGCCGAACATTGACTTTAGCCAAACACTCCTTAGGTCGAACAATGACTTTAGCCGAACGCCGCTTTAGCCGAACAATGACTTCAACCGAACAAAGCTTTTAGCCAAACATTGACTTTAGCCGAACAAACATACATGCCGACCTATACTTAGGCCGGACATTCTCAAGTGGGCTTGGTGGCCGAACAAACCCTAAACCGAAAAATACAATTGCCGAACAATCCTTAGGTCGAATAATGACTTCAACCGAACAAAGCTTTTAGCCGAACAATGACTTAGCCGAACAAACATACATGCCGACCTATACTTAGGCCGAACATTCTCAATGCCGAACGAAGCCTAGACCGTACAATACAATTGCCGAACACCATTTAAATGCCGAACAGTATAAATGTCAAACTACACTTAGGCTGACCACTTCATAAATTATATATCTGGAACTGTAATCACCACCTGGTGGGCTTTTCGAGACAGTCAGTGATGACGGTCTTCGAAGACGACGATTCGCAGCTCATTTTTATATCTTTTTATTGCTTGTACACGATTGCTTGCACGAGTTCACAAATCACGTGGGGGGAAAGTTCGTGTTGTTAATTCTAACGTTCAACGTCTTTTGAGTATAGTTTTCTCGGGCACTTAGCCGGATTCGTTATTTATTGAGGATGTCAAGAAAGTCTAGCTCCGCCACTATATCCGACAGGCCTGGGCCGTCATCAAGGCCAGAAGCTACTGATACTTCTAATCCGTCGACTTCTCCTGCTCACAACTTAGCACCTGATGCCCTGGAGGCAGCAATTCTTCTAGACAATCCGATCGATTCACAAGCTTCGAAGATCAACGAAGCCGCTCTCCGATGGATATGCTCCATTCATGGGATCCCTTTCACCGACGTGTTGGTCCGTTCGCGACACGATCGTCCTCATCTGCCCCCAGTCAGGTATACCGCCTGTAACAAGTTCATGTGTTGGATGGGCAGCGTGCCTCCATTCAATTTATTTCTCCGGGATGTATTGCAGTATATTGACATAGCTCCGTCGCAGCTGCACCCGAACGGCCATGCGTTTCTATACGGGACCTACTTACTTTTCATGGCCGTCTTCTCTAGACCTCCAACCGTTGGCGATATCAGATACATTTATATTATCAAGAGACGAAAAGACAGTCCTTCCTTTATGTTCCTCGAGCCGTACCACAAATGCCAAATCTTGACGGGGGCATGCAGTAAATTCGCCCTGTACAAACAGGAATTGTTTTATGTGCGCTGCCCTCTTGGTTTTGCGAGGAAATGGGTTGAAGGCAGTAAGTCTCTCTGCCGAGTCACTATTCGCATTTAACCGGAGTCATGCTTTTCCTAACTCTTTGTTTCATCTTTTCAGGTATCAACCCGCGTCCGGAAGGCTGAGGATATTCTGAGGCTATTGAAGCCATTAGAGCTCTTTTTGCCGAGGAACGAGACATCCAGACTATCATTTCAAATGAATCACTATCGGGGTTTGGCTTGCTAGCCCCTGGTCGTCGGATCAACCTTCCAGAAGGTGTCATCATTCCCAAACCTTCGTCCGGTAAAGGGAAAAAACAGGCCGGATCGTCGTCGCGCCGCACTCCCGATACGCACGAAGAAGGTGAGCGTAAAGAAGACGAAGCTCTTGAGACTCAAGGCGAGAATGCGGGTCCCGCTTGGAATCCAACAGTCGAAGTTCAAGATATTGAGACGTCATCCTCCCCTTCGAAGGGAAAGAGGAAGTTAAAATATAAAGTTCAGAAGGAGAAAGTTGGTGGCACTTCAAAAGTCATGCCTATCCCGCCTGAGAAAGAGGCTTCCTCGCATCACCTGGAAAGTTCCCTGAGGGGCCTGTCGAACCTGTCTATTCCCGATGATATTCTTAATTACGGGTTTGACGATCCTGAAGCCCTCAAGTTTTCTTCGCCCGTTAAAGGCAATGCGGGAGTTCAACTCCCGGTCCAAGGAGACAACACTCCGATTAGTAAAGATAAACGAACGGGTCCGTCGGGGGGAACACTAGGACACGCACGCACATACACATTCCATCATACACTTCATTTTTTTTATTTCCCGGATTTTTCCTAACTCGTTGTTATCTCCATTCTTTGCAGGTGACATGGGACGCTCTCACGGACTCGATCGCCTTCATGGCTCTTCCATATTTCATCACTCCGGACGGGACTCAGGCTCAGGCAGACGTAGGGACAGGGATGATTACGAAGATAGAGACAATCGTCCCCGCGATTCGTCTCACCGTAAGAAGGCATATCCTCAATCTTCACAGTCCCATGATCCTCTTCCTCCAACTGAGCCAGATAAAGAGAAGTCTTCACAGAAGGGTTACCAATCTGATGCTCCTCGAGAACAACACTCCGGTTCATCGAGTACAAGGCAAGTTTGGGAGCAACGAAAAAGAGCAGAACTTCCAAAGCCTCCTCCTCCTACTCCTGCGGTGGACCCAACTGTTGCGGAAAAGATGGTCGATCTTACGGCCAAGTTTCCAAAAATTTGCTTTGACGGTTTGAAGTTCCTCCCGGCTATTCACCATATTCCTGGGCACGTGAAGCAGAGTGCCATTGCCTGCAATAACGATGTCTATGTTCAACATGACGCGTTTGTGCACTTGGTGGAGAAGATCTCGGAGGTGTCTGTTGAGCGTCAACATGAGATTGATCGCCTGAAACTGGAGGCTGGCTGCGACAAAAACATCATCGAGCACCAAGACGTAGAGCTCGCTTCGTATAAGTCGAAGCTGGAAGCCGCTGAACAAAGTGCAAAAGATACTGCTGAGGCAGTTACTCGCTTAGAGATGGCTCACAAGAAGGAGCTTGATGAAGCAGTCCAGCGCAGCGGTGCCCTCGCCCTAGAAAAAGACTCTGTCCAAAAAGAGAGGGACGCGCTCGTCGTGCAAGTCAGAGAGCTGAAAGAATTACTCTCCAAGGAGAAGGAGGACAAGGTAGCTGCTCAAGAAGAATCACAACGATACTGTGATGAAATCGTTGCTACTCGTCTCCTGAAAACGAAGCTCAATGACGAACTTGCTGGGGTTGAGAAAATGAAGGATGAGGCCCGTGAGGAGGGCAAAAGAAAGGCTGCGGAGGAGATTGACTCTCGTCTCGAGGCGGCCGCAGAAGCCGGCAGGGAAGAAGTCAAATGCATGTTTGACCCGTTGATCGCTGAATATGGAGCCCGCGTTCTTATGCATCGCGACTTAACATTCTTGGGCGACGGCTACCTCGAATCCCTAGCTGAGGCCTGGGAAACTTTGATAAAGATCAGGAAAATCGAGTCGGGCTCTGAAGAGGTCGATGAGGATGCTTTGGTGAAGGTGTTCCTTAGGGGGAATGAGCCAGCGGATATATCCGCAGCATTGACGCTTTATAGCAAAGGCTCTCCCCTTCCAAAAGAGAAAAATGATGAAGCTGGCTCGTCTGGGGCTGAGACTATGGCTCCTCAAACTGCTGCTCCTCATAGTGCTCAATCGGCCGGTCGGCCGACACTTGACCCGTTCGAGCAGCACGCCGGCTACAACCCTGAAGATCCCGGGCTTGGTGTTCATGTGCTATCTCCTATTCTGGAGGGTGAAACCCCACGCGCAACAGATAGACAACCAGAACCCGGTAGGAAACTCTTCTTTTCTAGAAGTTAAAAGATCCCGTCATTTTTCAGCAGTGGTTATTCGTTCTAACGCTCATTCTTTATGTTTTCATGTAGGCTGTTCTGACGCCGAGCCGACTCCAAGGAGCGATGATGCCAAGAAGGAGGCAGAGAAAACTAGCGATGCTGTCCATGCGGGAGTAATTCCTGGTCCCGATGCTCAAGTGATTGGGGCGCTAGATGATGATAAGCTTGACACTTCATCTCCTGTCGAAGGTAGTGATGAAATTGAAATCACTGGTGCCTCTGAGCATACTTCACAGATGAGCATGAAGGACCGCCTCGCCGCAGAGGAGAAGAAAATGGCCGAGGTCAAAGTTGAACCTGGAATCCTGGAACTTACCGACCCGCGGAACAGACCTTTGAAAATCATTCTCCTGGGCAGGTCCAAACCACTAGATGTTCCGTCTCCTACTCCTGAGTCCGCTTCTTTAGCAAGCAAGAAATCCAAGAAAAAGCGTGAAGGAGAGGAGTCGTCGGAAAAAACAAAGGAAGACAAGAAGAAGAAACCGAAGAAATAATTAATACACTCGTTCAACGAGCTTCTTGCTTAAGTCCTGTAGCCTGTATAGATAAGTTCTGAACTCTGAGTTTTGTAGGAGTAACTGTGTAACCCCATTTTGAACTATTTGAATGAAGTTTAGTTTCTTTTTTGTTTGAATGATTCTCTTGCTTTTCTTTTGTTTGATGATTAACTGTAGTCGCATTATCTCCCAGTCCATTTTCGTGTTGTTCAAACATCTCCGGACGTGGCATATTTCTTGTTCCACATCTCTCGAGTACTTGGACTTTTTTCTAAATCTTCGCTCCGGGGATTTAGAGTAAGTTGATCCACGTTCAGGGGATTCGGAGGTTCGCATCGTTTATACTCTAGTCCGCATTCTAGGGACTTAGGGTACTGCGATCCGCGCTCTGGGGACTCGAAGATTTGCAATCGTTTATACTCTAGTCCGCGCTCCGGGGACTTAGAGTACTCCGATCCGCGCTCCGGGATTCGGAGATTTGAGATCATTTATACTCTAGTCCGCGCTCCGGGGACTTAGAGTACTCCGATCCGCGCTCTGGGGATTCGGAGATACGATATCGTTTATACTCTAGTCCGCGCTTCGGGGACTTGGAGTACTCCGATCCACGCTCTGGGGATTCGGAGATTCGAAATCGTTTATACTCTAGTCCGTGCTCCGGGGACTTGGAGTACTCCGATCCGCGCTCTGGGGATTCGGAGATTTGAAATCGTTTATACTCTAGTCCGCGCTCCGGGGACTTCGAGTACTCCGATCCGCGCTCTGGGGATTCGGAGATTTGAAATCGTTTATACTCTAGTCCGCGCTCCGGGGACTTGGAGTACTCCGATCCGCGCTCTGGGGATTCGGAGATTCGAGATCATTTATACTCTAGTCCGCGCTCCGGGGACTTGGAGTACTCCGATCCGCGCTCTGGGGATTCGGAGATTTGAAATTGTTTATAATCTAGTCCATGCTCCGGGGACTTAGAGTACTCCGATCTGCGCTTTGGGGATTCAGAGATTTGAAATCGTTTATACTCTGGTCCGCGCTCCGGGGACTTGGAGTACTCCGATCTGCGCTCTGGGGATTCGGAGATTCGAGATCGTTTATACTCTAGTCCGTACTCCGTATAGGATAATGTAATTCGTCATCCGGTCATGGGGTATAGAAACATTAGTGATCTGTGGAAAATACGGCTTCAAGCCTTTATTAATGAAAATCAACTAAACTGCTCGATTACAACTTTAAAAAGAAACTAAGTTATGACTGAACGGAAACATGCAGGAAATAAAAGTGCCTAAAACAAGAAAGAAAACATGCTAAATGTAATAGTGCCGCAGATGTTCACTGTTCCATGCTCGGGGGAGTGTCGTGCCATCAATGGTCGCTAGCTTGAATGTTCCCTCTCCAAGCTTCCGTTCAATGGCGTACGGACCTTCCCAGCTGGGATTCATACGTGATGGTACCGGGAAAACTTGTTTCAGAACGCGATCACCCACATCAAAGATCCTTGGGCGGACTCTGCCGTCGTAGTAGCGCTTGACTTGGTGCCTATGCGCTGCCGCCCTTAATTCGGCTTCTTCATGCTTTTCATCGATGCAGTCCAGTGATTCCAACAAGAGATTCTGGTTCGTCTTGGGATCATAGTATGTCACTCGGTGTGATGGAACTTCAAGTTCCACGGGTATAACGGCTTCGGAGCCGTATGCCAAGGCGAATGGAGTGTGGCCGGTCGCGGACTTGTGGGTAGTTCTATATGCCCATAATGCTGTCGGGAGTTCATCTACCCACTTGCCTCCAACCTTCTCCAGACGCTTCTTCAGTATGGACTTGATTATTTTGTTAACGGCCTCGACTTGTCCGTTAGCTTTTGGGTGTGCAACGGCGGCGAACTTTTTCTCGATGCCGTACTTTAAACAGAACTCTTTGAACTCTCTACTTTCAAATTGCGTCCCGTTGTCCGTAATGATGGTGCGAGGAAGGCCAAAGCGGCATATAATGTTTCGTACAACGAAGTTAATGACCTTCTTAGAGGTGATTGTGGCCAAAGGTTCTGCCTCCGCCCATTTTGTGAAATAGTCGACTGCAACTATCGCGTATCTCGCACCACCTCTGGATATAGGCAAAGAGCCGATTATGTCGATTCCCCAGATTGCAAATGGCCAGGGACTAACCATTTGTGTGAGTTCCGTTGCTGGAGTCCTCGGTATTTTCGCATATCTTTGACACTTGTCACACTTTCTTGCATAGTCTGCGGCGTCCCGGTTTACAGTTGGCCAGTAATATCCATAGCGGAGGATCTTTTTTGCTAACGTTTGCCCCCCAGTATGGTCGCCACATTCCCCTTCGTGAACCTCTCTTAAGACCCGCTTTGTCTCATCATGAGCGATGCATCGTAATAATGGGACTGAGAATCCTTTTCGATACATTGATCCATCCTGCATTACGTATCGCGCGGGCTTTCGAAGGACCTGCCGTCTTTCGCTTCTTTTTTTTGGTAAAGCCCCGGTCGTCAGGTACAGTTTGAATGGGGTTATCCATGATTCCTTCTCGATTTTTGTTTCCAACACGCAATTGACTTTCATCTCGTCTATGCTCGGGGCATGCAAGACTTCAACGGGATACAATCCCATTTGCTGTGCATTGCCGGTACTCGCAAACTTAGCCAATAAGTCGGCTTCTTTGTTCAGTTCGCGCGGGACATACAAAATGTCATAACGCTCAAGATTTGATAGTAGTTCATGGACCCGAACAAGGTACGGAGCAAGCTTTCGTCCCTTTGCTTGGTAGTCTCCCCGCACTTGATAGACCACCAACTGTGAGTCACAAAAGATTTCAACTGATTTAATCCTGAGTTCTCCGATGAGCTTCAAGTCCGCAATCAGTGCTTCATATTATGCTTCGTTATTTGTAGCTGGGAAATCGAGCTTCAAAGCATAACAGATTGATCGGTTTTCCGAAGTTATAAGAACTACGCCGGAGCCGGAGCAACGGTCGTTTGATGCCTCATCAGTGTATAATTTCCATCGGACGGGGGGAATGACGTCGTGATTATCCGGTTCGACGGGAATGATAAACTCAGCGATGAAATCTGCTAATGCTTGCCCTTGGATGGCTCTTCGTGGTAAGTAGGCGATATCGAATTGGCTCAATTCGATGTTCCATTTTAGCAATCTTCCAAAAGTTTCCGGCCGTTGGAGTACCTGCCTCAGGGGTTGATCGGTATAAACACTGATTGAGTGTGCTTGAAAGTATGGGCGCAGCTTACGTGATGCAATCACCAAGCAATAAGCCAATTTCTCGATTTTAGGGTAATTTCTCTCCGCCCCCGTTAAACGCTTGCTAACATAATACACCGGCCTCTGGACTCGATCCTCCTCACGAACTAAAGCCGCACTTATCGCATGCGGGGATACAGCCAAGTATACATATAGCATCTCGTGGTTTACTGGTTTTGACAGCATTGGTGGACTCTCCAGATGCCTCACCAGATCCCGGAAGGCTTCCTCACAACTAGGCGTCCACTCAAAATTCCTCTTTCCTTTCTTTATCATGTCAAAGAATGGGATGCACTTGTCAGTTGCCCTGGATATGAATCGACTTAACGCGGCTACTTTTCCATTTAAGCTCTGCACCTGCTTTATAGTCCTGGGCACTTGCACATCTCGGATAGCTTGGATCTTTTCTGGGTTAGCTTCGATTCCTCTAGCATTGACGATGAATCCCAAAAACTTCCCCGATGCAACGCCGAAGGAACACTTCAGAGGGTTGATCTTCATCCCATAAAACCTGAGTATGTCGAACATTTCAGCCAAGTCTCGAATGTGGTCGTTTGACCGTCGTGACTTCACGAGCATGTCATCCACATAGACTTCCATCGTTCTACCCAGTTGGTCCTTGAACATTCGATTCACTAAACGCTGGTAAGTCGCTCCTGCGTTCTTCAATCCAAAGGGCATCACTACATAGCAATAAAGCCCGACATTTGTAACGAAGCTGGTGTGTTCTTGGTCTGGAATATGCATCGGGATTTGGTTGTACCCTGAGTACGCATCCATGAATGATAACAGCTCGTGTCCTGCGGTGGAATCGACCAACTGATCGATCCTTGGCAACGGGAAACTGTCCTTTGGGCATGCTTTGTTCAAGTCGGAATAATCTACGCAAGTCCTCCATTTCCCATTCGCCTTTTTTACCAGCACGGGGTTGGATACCCATTCAGGGTAGAGGGCGTCGCGGACGAACCCATTTGCTTTGAGTTTGTCTACCTCCTCTCTGAGAGCAGCGGACCTCTCCGGGTCCATTCCTCTCCTTTTTTGTTTAACCGGGACATATTTCGGGTCTATGTTCAACATATGACTCGTGATGGCGGGAGAAATCCCACACATATCAGAATGCGTCTAGGCGAAAACATCAAGATTCGCCCGGAGGAAGTTGCTAAGGTCTTCAGTCATCGCGGGGCTAAGCTGTGATCCGATCTTCAGTATTCGCGAAGGGTCGTCACGACTAACTGAAATGTCAATCGTTAATTCAGCCGGCGCTGCCTTCTCTTCCCTGGGTTTCTCATCGTCGTCTCTCGGATCTATATCTCTGAAGATCCGAGAACTATGCCCGAGCCAGGGCTCGGGCACTACTTGTCATTTATCCGCATTAAGGATGCGGACGGGATTGTCCGCAACCTTTCCCTTCTCCCTCCGATGGGCCTCTCGGAGCTCAGCCACATAACAGGAACGACCAGCTGCTTGGTCGCCATGAACAATACCTACTCCTTTGTCAGTTGGGAACTTCAAAGTTAAACACCACGGGGCTAACGCTGCCCTAAACTCAGCCAGGGCCGGCCGGCCCAAGAAAACGTTATATGGAGAATCCACATCCAGAACTACGAAGGGTAGAATTCGCACCCTCTGACGCTCGCCTTGTCCCAGTTCAACTGGTAACTCGACATACCCCACTGCATCGGTCGCAGCGCCGTTAAAGCCGTGAATACGAGTTTTGGATGGTTTCAAGTCTTTTGTTTCCATTTTCATTTGGTTGTAAGCCTTCTTGAAGATTATGTTGACAGAACTTCCGCAATCAATCATAATCCTTTTCACATATGCTGGTCCGATCGTCGCAGATATGACCATCGGGTCGATGGTCGGAGCCTCTACCTGATCAGCATCTCTGTTTCTGAACACTATATCGTCTGTCATTAAGCGCTGCTGCTTAGGGGGAGCCCATCCTCCGTGTTCGAACAACACTCAAAATCTGCATGCTTCAGGGAACTTGCATATCGCTCCATCTCTGGCCAATTCTTATCTGCGGGGTGAGGTCCGCCGATAATTGTATTTATGACCAGTCTGCCTACGGTTCGGGTAGGCTCCTCAGGATGACACGGAGCTGGTGCACGACCTGGGTTGGACGTTCCCTGTCCTCCTTCCTGTGGATCCTTCACAAATTCTTGCAACTTCTTTTGCCTGATCAACTTCTCGATAGCGTCGTGCAGGTGTCTGCATTCTTCCGTATTGTGCCCATAAGTCTCATGGAAGCGACAATATTTCCCGGTCCGCTTCTGTTCCTCGGTTGATTCTTTTGGACGTGGCTTTCTGTACTGAAAGGTATTGCAGGTGGATAGGTAGATGTTCTCGAGCGGCGCGTTCAGCGGAGTATATTCGCTATAGCTTGGAATTCTCGACTTCCACTTCCCCGCTTCTCTCTTCTTCCCTTGATTTCTTCCTCCAGACTCCTTAGGCTGTCCAGGCTTGTTTTGGACATTGACTTGGACCTTTCCCGAGCTGTCTCCGGACTGCTTCACAGCAATGTTGCTCTTCATAGACTCTTGGACAGGTCCTGGTGCCTTATCTCGTCGTACCCACCTAGCTTCCTCTCTTCTTATGAACTGGTGTTCCTTTGAGTAGAAACGCTCTAGCGTAGTCGGAGGTTTTCCTGCCAACCAGTCTCCAAATTCAGACTCCGGATCCACACCTCTCATCACAGCCATTAGAATTGCATGATCATTGGGATTACTGACTTCAGTTGCCGCGACATGGAACCTTTGTAAATATTCCTTCAATGACTCCCCGGGACTTTGGATTACACTTGACAAAGACATTACGTCCTTCGGACGAGTAGTGTGTATCCTGAACTGCTCAATAAACTTCTTTGCCAACTCCTCGAAATTGGATACAGACCGCGGAGGAAGTCGGGTAAACCACATAGTAGCGATCCCAGATAGAGTAATTGGAAAGCATCTACACTTGGTGGCATCATTTGCTCTAGCTGAATCCATCATCCATTTGTACCTCATGACATGCTGTCTGGGGTCAGTCTTTCCCTCGTACGCAGGGATAGTTGGCATACTAAACTTTCTTGGGTACGCCGCTTGTAACACAACATCCGTGAACGGAGTGTGACTTCTTGACACTCCCCAATCATCGTTCGATAAGCCCTGATTTTCTTTCATCAATTGCCTGATCATGGCTGTCAGATCTGGTGTCTGTATGGAAGGCGGAAGGTTAGAGTCTGTTCTACACGCCTGTCCATGCTGATGCCTCCTCTCCTGGCGATCTGCCAATTGTGCGTCTTGAGGTTCGACATCGTTAGCGTTTTGATGATCTGGGCCTCCATCCTCCATTTGTACTCCGGTCCTGAAGTTTCCAGCTCTTGCTTGGTCACGGTCTCCAGCTGTTTGAACAGCAGCTTCTGCTCGTACAGCTTCAGTCTTGCGGCGTCTGCGCCTGGGAGGTTCATCAGAGGAAGTAGAGCTGTCAGATGAGGAATAAGGAGCGGGATTTCCCCCAGCATTCTATTGCTGCTGTTGAGTGAGCTGTGCCATCAGGTTGGTGTTAGCTTGCATTTGCTCTCCTAGTTGTCTCCTGTTTTCCCTGAGCTCTCTCATCAAGTCGTTGAACTCTATTCTGGTGACAACTGGAGTTTGGTCCTGGGCGGTAATCCCTTCACCCGGAATTGCTGGTTGGTTGCTAGGTCCTGCTTGTTGCACGCTAGCAGTCTCGCGGGCATCCGCATTATGAGAAGCTGACCTGGTACGTGGTCCTGCCATTGTAGAGTTATTGGTATGAACTCTGAGTAGAATCAACGGATGTCCTATCAGTGAGTCGGATCTTCTTTGGGGGATTTGTTCAATCCAGTAGCTTCAAAGCAGATCCTTGAGGTCTGAGAATTCAATTCTCAGTGAAAGCACCAAAGTGTTAGCACCAAAATTGGTCACTAACCTCTTAGAGAAAGATTATGTAGAGAAATAAGTGATGAAGGTAAATTAAACAGATAAGACAATGCTAATTTAAATGCAGAAAGTAAGAACAACAAATTTATAGTGGTTCAGCGTAATTGCCTACGTTCACTTTGAGGTTAAACTTTATTGATCTTCTTAATAGATGATTACAAATACAATTCGTGAATCAAATGCTTGAATGAAGTTGTTAAGTAGAGAAGATGAGTCTATAAAAAATGGCAAAATTTCCCCAGTGTTCTCTCCCAAAAAGGATCCCTCTTCACTGTGACCCTGCCCCTCTATTTATAGGCAAATATGGGATGGACTTCCCAAGTGGGCTTGGTGGCCGAACACTCTAGCCCGAGTACAGTGTTTGCTGCTTGCCGAACCAGGCACGTCGAATGTCATAATGCAGAACGGTCCTCCCCACGCCGAACGGTCCTTTCTATGCCAAATGGTATGTCTGATGTGTGGGGAGTGCAGGATGGTTGCAGTTGAATCCGAACGTAACACTGTTTGAAGCTCTTGACCGAACAATGCTCCCTGACCAAACGATAGTGTCATGTTGAATGGTTAGGTACACCGAGCGTCTCCCGGATGCCGAGTACTCCCGTTGCCGAGTACTCCTGTTGGATGCCGAGTGCTCCCGCTGCCGAGTTCTACACTATGCCAAACACTCATGTTGCCGAGTTCACCTGTCGTCGAGTTCTACTACACTCCTGTTGCCGAGTGCACCTGTCGCCGGGTTCTACTACACTCCTGTCGCCGAGTTCTATTGATGCCGAGCGCTAGCTGACGCCGAGCATTAGTTGATGTCGAGTGCTAGTTGACGCCGAGTAGTCTTGTATGCCGAGTACTACGATATGCCGAACATTCTATGACGCTGTGTTCCACTGGAAGCCGAGTACTAGTTGCCTAGTCAAATCTCCAGGAAACACCAGTAGAAGGTGCACTTCCACCCATAACAAATGGTAGGTCCGCAAAGGGGTTGCTATGATGACCGAAGAGTTCCTCCATCATCTGCTCATCAAAAATAAGCGTGCTCCCCTGCGTTCCATCAATCGACGCAGTTGTAGTTATGGTGGTCGCTTCAGTGATGGTGGACTCCTGCGCTTGATGTGATTCTTGAGTTGCAGGAGGCGCGATCGTGTAACTCCAGTCACTGGATAGAGAAAAAAGGAAGACTATTAGTAAACGCTTCAAATCAAGCTCCTGATTTTGAGCAAGTATGCAGAATGTTCAGAGTACCTTCCTCAATTTGGCTCGTGGACGGCTGAACGGCTTCAGAAACATGCTCTCTAGCCGGAGATAACTGCAGCTGATCCGGATTGTAAGCAGGAACAGATTGGAAATCAACCCTAGGTGCAGATTCAGGCTGGGTTGGCATAGGAACTTCAGCACTTGCATCGTGGTGCTCAACACCAAAACCTTCTCCGGCCTCCAAGTGTTGGGTGCCGAGCCTTTCTTTTTCATGCAAAATCATCGACACATGGAGAATCTTTCTTTCATCTTCGTTTAGCATATGATTCTCAAGCTCAAACTCGTCGATCGATTCACCCAGATGCACCGCCTTCTCCTCCTCAACCAATCAGTCCCAAGCAATGTATAAATGTGTTGGGTAGTTGTCGAGCCAGGCTAGATTTCTGTGCCTCAAAACATTAGCATTATAAACAATGAGGAGACCTTCAATGTCAGTTTCCAGCCTAGACTCTGCCATTCAGACCTTCTCCTCGACCTCAGTCTCCACCACCCGGACCTTAGCTATTGCTGCATCCTGTTTGCCCCGAAGCACAATGGCATGTTCACAAGCCCCTTGGGCAGCTCTATTTGCATCATCTTTTTCTTTGATGATTTCAGAAAATTTAGCTTTAAGCTCAGCAAGTTCTTTCAGAGCAGCGTACCGTTCAGTTGTGACAGTGGTGTTTCGGTGGCCCATCTGCTCCACCAAGGCAAAGTGTGTCTGCCTCATCCTCTCTATGGCTAAGTTCGCCTCATCGGCCTTTTTGGTGGCCTCTAACTCTGATTTCTGAGAGGACTCGGCTTCATCATTAAGCACTTGGATGATGCGGTCCTTCTGGGCGAGATCAGATTCTAACTTTTCGATTATTTTAGCCCGTTCGAAGGCCACTTTCGACGCTTTCTCTACAGCCTTCGCCAGTTCTTTGTAATGGGAATAAATATCATGAATGTAATCATGCATTGTGTTCTACGCCTTCGATGGAATTCTCTTTAAGTGAGGGGGGGAAATGTAGCTGTCAAAGCATATATTTGGGAAATCTTTCTTTAGCTAAGAAATTCTAATAGCCCCTTCCCCAGTGGGCTTAGTGATAGCTTGCTCAGCGACGACGGGAGGCTCAACCTCAGTTCTATAGTGTTGCGACTCAGGCTGAGAAACATGCGAAGATGGTTTGTGACGAGGGGGATCTACCGGCTATTTTCCCTGGCCCGAAGGTTGCGTAGGGAGTCGAGGGGGTGGAGAATTCGATCGGGATCGATGTCTCTGTTCTTTGTAATCCCTATCTCTATCCCTCTCATACCGTTCCTGACTAGAATAACCGCGATCGCGGTTTCAGTCATCCTCCCTCCGGCGAAACTCATAATACGAGCCTGACCATTGGCGTGCCGAACGAAGACTGTTGAGCATGGAATCTCGTTCGTTCGTCGTACCTATAAGGTAAAAGGAAAACGGAGTTAGTGAATTCTTGAAACAGGCAACTTAAAGCTAGAAATCATGTAGTGCCGTGAAGTGTGTATGTGTGTGCAACCCCCCGACTAACCGGTAGTGTCGGCCGCACTGATAGGCAGAGACTCGCTTAAATCTAGAGCGTTTTGAAGCTCCTCTAATCCGGTATCATGTGGAAGTGACACAAAGTCCGGAATCGGAATATCGGCAAGCCCTTTAAAAGGACTCTCTGTTGGCGAGGGAGGAGCCTCTGAGATTCTAATACCAGGGACCGGCAAAGAGACCACAACTAATTTCCACCTCGAAGACTTAGAACGTTTGTAAGCAGCGGCCTTGCCTTTTCTTCTTCCTTTTGTCGCTTGAAATCCGACCGAAGACCCAGCAAAAAGTTCATCATCCGTGGGCATTCTCTATTCATCACCTCCCTCAGCAATTACGACCCTGGGTGCTTTGTGTTTTATCTGCTTCGTCGGGGCCACTTTTAGTGTTCCTTCAAGCCTTATGCTTTGATTCTGCTCAATCAGTCCAACGATTCTCAAATTTCTGTCGGTTAGAACCGAATCGATGTCCCTTATTTCACTTGGAACTTCTTGAAAGACCCTTACTATTTCTTTGAAGTACCCACCTTCAGGTCGTGAAATTGCAACTATAAAGAAAATAAGATATTAGTTTTACATCAACTAATATTATTTTGACAACTCTTGGAAAAGAATGCAACACTTACGTCTGACTAACCATCGGCTAGCAAATCCTAGGGGGCATCGGACGTAGAACCATTCTGTTTTAAAGTAACTCAGCCTTGTCCAGGACCCAGTTACTACTTGACAATTCCTAGCAGCCTCCAGGAATGTAAAAGATGGACTATCTCCCCTACCCTTGATGTTGAAAAGATACCTAATCTCGATTGGAATCGGTGGCCGAAAGAGAAGCTCCATGAATACAATAAATAAACTATTCAGCATAGCGTATCCGTTGGGGTGTAGTTGTGATGGAGCAATTCCGAAAAAAGACAACACTTCTCTGTTGTATTGGTTAAATGGAGGAAGTGTGCCTGCTGTGCATCCATGACGATTAGAGGCAGTAAACCCCTCTGGGGGAGCGTGCGGTCTATCGTCTGGTCCTGGCAATAGTACATCGTCCAATGACAAACCATGCCTTAGGCATATTCGTCCCAACATGTCTTCAGAGACATTGGACGGTACAGAATCTTGGGGATTACAGATGAACGTAGCATCTGGTAGTTCGTCCGGAGCGGGGTCTATGACTTCGGCGGCGATGGCCGGCAATTCTATTATTGGAAGAGACAGACTCTGACTTTCCTGTTGCTGTGAACTTGAGGACTCCATAACTAATCAACTCATTAAAACCCATCGTTAGATGATAATAAGCCCATGTATTCCCCAGTGTGAAGTGCGTCAATGTGTTGTGTAGTGCAGTGCTAGAAATTACTTGAGAAATTCTATAGAGTATGAGAAAATATGCAAACGACAAGACTTCGAAATTCAACTGGAGTGACCGTCATCGATGACCGTCACAACCATGCCATCCAGATTTTAAAGACCGATCCAAGTTAAAGTTCGTTAAAAAAATTTTAAGTTACAGTTCCATTGACAAGCTTCAATAGGCAGTCAAGTATGCAGTTTAACAATTAAGTCCAGATATGCAAGACAGAAGCTCGTTGGAGTCAAGTGTTAGAGCGCACATAAAATTTTGTATCCATTGAGGTTGATCACTTCGTATCGATCAAACAGGTCGCTTCGTATCGATCAAACCGGTCCTTTCGCATCGATCATGCAATTAGATTTCTGTATCGATTATCCAGGATCGATACGACCTCCAACCACTTCCAATCGATGCGAAGGCACTCCTTCTCTCGATACGAAACCATGTCTGTAACCATTGTCATGAACTTTAGATACTTTCAGATCGATGCGAACCACAACACTTCGATCGATACAGATGACCTCTTCGTATCCCCACACACTTCGTCTTCTCCAAAGCTTTGCAAAAACTCCTCCTTCATCAGAACCGGTCACGGAAACAAGGGGAACGGCAAAGAATTTCGAGTCTTGTCGTTTTCGATGCAAATTCATGTTTCAATTACCTAGCCTAAGCGATTGGTTGGAGGAATTAGCAAGTCAATTGATTCGGAGACGAAGGCAATTTTTTTTCCTCTCGATCTTTCTATCGATACTAAGGCAAGAGTGAAAAAAATGACAAATAGAAATTTGGCTAAGTCCCAAACGCTTTTATATGGACCCAAGAACCGAAGAGAAACGATTCGCCTCCAAGTTGTCTCGACCGGTAGACACAGGTTTCTCCCATGATCGATACGAAAAGAGCTATTCGTATCCATCAACTCGAGTCTTATCGACATTCGAGTCCATCTTAAACGCATCGATACGAACTATTTTATTCATATCCATCAATGTACCCATGAAGACTCGTATCCATCGATACGAATAATGCCCGGAGGACCAGCTGCTCTATTCGTATCCATCATAAGTCCCTCGATACGAAGATCACTGCAAAATTATATCTGGACAAATCAACTCTATCGATATGAAACACCAATCTCGTATCCACCAACTTCGAGACCTAAGGCTTCGTATCCATCGATACGGAGCATCTCCGAAGACTGTCCATTTCGTATCGATGGCCATCGATACGAAGCATGCATCCAATTTCTCGAATCGATCCAAGAGAGGATCGATGCGGAAGAAATTACTTAAAATGACTATCGATCGTTCCTACAACTCGAATTTCACATCGATTCAGGAGAGGATCGATACGAGATTCGATAAACAAAAAAAACACTGACAACGACTCGTGAGCGTACGAACGTTAACGAGAGTCAGGTTAACATACATACATGTATAATATGCTAACGTCCAATTTTTAAAATTCGCAGGAATTGAATACTCACCTGACGACAATTACAACAACAAACAACAGTTTGCTATCATCCAACACTCGGTTACAAAAGTGCACAGTACAATAATTGGCGGTCAACAATTCATTATTTATATTACTAAAAATCCATCAAATGTTACATCTTTTGACGAAAAGACAGCTACCGGTCAACAAGTGAGATAAAACTGTTCATAATGAAGATTGCAGCTTTTCAAAGCACGTCGTGTTTTCACAAGACGTACTTTGGGGGGCAAATGTTATCCTGCCTTTTGGCAAGGCCGTGATACCAAGAACTTAATTGAAAACCGAGGACAGCCCGTCCCGAAGATCGGTTATACGCACGTTCACTATGGATATCGATGAATTTTATCCGAGTTCGGATCAAGCTCCAATTGATATGACGAGGCAAGCAAAGCTATGAAAGCCAACGTTCCAGATTTCAAGTCAATTGGAGTTCATATGCTCGAGATATGATCGATGCAATTTAAGCGATCACCTTGTTCGTATCCAACAAAGCAACCAGAGAAAACCCTCCTTCGAATCGATCTGGTTCATATCCATTAGGTGCGCACGGTTTCATATCGATCAGGAGAGCAGTGTTCTACGTATCCATCAAGTGACCTTAGTTCGTGTCCATCAAGTGACCTTGGTTCGTATCCATCAAGTGACCTCAGTTCCTATCCATTAAGTGATGACCTCGGTTCGTATCCATCAAGTGACCTCAGTTCGTATCCATCAGGTGACCACTGATCAACATCCATGAAAAAGCATCGCACTTCGTATCCATTGATTGTAACGTTAATGTCCATTTCATATCGATCAAGTGTCACGCACACTCCGTATCGATCGGCCTTACATCGATGCGAAACCAACACCTCTCATCGATACGCAGTGGACATGCAAAGGATCGATACGAAATGAGATGCAGTCGATTGATACGAACAACGCAATAACGATCGATATGAACAGAGATGAGTGATCGATACGAACAGAGCGAGTTCTGATCAGTACGAACAAGGCACGTGCACAAGGAAGACTCGGTCGACTCAGCACGAAAAATGGATCGATTCGAATAGTTAGCGCCACGTCAACTTGCAGGCACGTGCCTGGATCGATTCGAACAGATCGATACGAGGAGCATCAACACGAAGAGAGCAGCGGCCGAATAGCCCAAATTTTCATCGATCATAACTCACAACCTACAAGTCCAAGCTCCACCAAATTTTCACAAAAGCTTGCGTACAACCTAAAGAATGTTCATGCTAAATTTCGACTCGATTGGGTCAAATTTTGATCAATACGAAATTCGTTCGTATCGATCACGGACCGAGTGCAAATCACTTGGGATCGATCGCGTGGGCCCGCTCACGTGCCAGAAGAGGTTTCCCGAGATCTGAGCGAGATATTTGCATCCTACGCCTATAAATAGCATCCCAGAGCCTACAGAAAAAGGATCTTTTGGCTCTTTGACGACCAGACTCTGCCGAATTCACCATTGTACTCGAATTCCACTGTTGTACTCGAGATTTACGGCTGTAATTCACTGTAACCAGCAACCAAAAGTTAATAAAGATCAATCATTTCATAGTGGATGTAGGCAACACGCTGAACCACTCTAAATTTTTGTGTTTCTGCGTACTTTCTTGTTTGTTTTTGAAGTGTTTGTTAGATAATCCTCTTTTTCCATTTAATTTCTTCATTTTATCTCTTCAAACCTTTCTGAAGAGTGTTGTGCCCAATTTTGGTACAAACAAACTCCATGTAGTTTTTCTAATGGACTGATTCCTTTAAGAACCTTTGTTAGTAGCCTATTGATTAGATATGCAGCAGTATTAAAGGAATCAGGTCAAAATTTTAGTGGTAGAGATACCTGTGCTAGTAAGGTTAAACCTGTTTCTACAATATGTCTGTGCTTTCTCTCAATCAAGCCATTCTGTTCAGATATATAAAGGCATGTAGTTCTGTGAACTATTCCCCTTTTATTGAAAAAATTACTGAGTGTCTTATACTCAATGCCACCATCAGTCTGCATAATTTTGATTTGATGATCTCTCTGTTTTTTAGCTAAGGATATGAAGTGTATTACTACATTATAAGTTTCTGACTTTGTTTTCAAAAAATATATCCATGTATATCTAGAGTATGCTTTAATAATAGATATATAATATCTATATCCATAATTTGAGTAAATTGGGGCAGGTCCCCACAAATCAGTAGCAACTAATTCTAAAGGTTTTGAATATTTGGTTAGTGAATCATTGAATTCTAACTTATGGCTTTTGCCCATTTGGCAGTAGGTGCAAACAAATGGTAAAGAAATATCATCAAATACAATTTTATTTTCATTAAGTACTTGTTTAACTACACTCATATTTGGATGACCAAGTTTATAATGCCATAGATCAAACACAGTTCTATTCCTTTTGGGTTGAGCAAGTTCAACCACATTACAACATTTTTTTCTCTCTTAGAATTACTACTGCTTCCTATATTGAGTATGTACAGCCCTCTGACTACATCACCCTACAAAAGAGTTTCGTTAGTCAGTATATTTTTAATTAAGTAATAACTTGGATAGAATTCAAAGTATGTATTATTGTCTTTTGCAAACTGTGATACACTCATGAGATTTTTTCTTATTCTTGGTACTCTTAGCATATTGTTTAAAAATAATTGTCTTGCACCATTGATACATGCATTACTAGTATGTGTAATATTAATTGATCCACCATTCCCCATGCATATTGACTGTTTACCTCTGTACTCTTTGTTGCCAAGATTTAAATTGTCAAGATTGCTTGTTATGTGATTAGTTGCTCGTGAGTCTGGGTACCAGCTTTCATCTTGTATATGTTCTAGTCTTGTAGTTGTAATCTGATTGATTACACCACTTCCTTCTGCCTAAGTGCTTGAAGCTTGCTGTGTTTGAGCCAGGTTGACACTGATATTACCACTTCTTTGATTGTTTGAATTGTGATTAAGTATGTAGTTAGCATTAAATCCGAAATAGCATTTCATAGCGGTATGACCAAGTTTCTCACATATTTGACATTTTGGTCTGTTACTGCTGTTATTCCACCTGCCTCTGCCCCTTGATCTGTTTGCATAACCACCTCTTTGATATGATTGACCTTGTTTATTGGAGTTTTGACCTCTGTTCTTGGAATTGAATGTGTAGTTAATTGATAAGTCTATATCTTGTGGTTTCTTGTGTTCAATTCTTGCCTCAAATGCAGGTAGATTTGCATGAACATACTGTATTGGTGGTAAAGTTGGTTGGGATGATATAACTACAACTACTGCTTCATATTCTTCATTAAGTCCATTCAAGATACTTAGTACTTGTTTAGTTTTTGTTACCTTATGCCCGCTGCTTCCAATAAGTTGCATACATTGTTGACTTGAGATATGTAATCCCTCATGGTCTGATTGCCATTACTGATATTTTGTAATTGCCTTTTGTAATGCATAACTTTTGTAGCAGACTGTGTATTGAAAATTCTTTCCACTGTGATCAAGATATCATTAGCAGATTTGCAGTCTATTACTTGAGATAGTAGACTTGTATTGATAGATGACAATAGCCAAGAATTTATCAATCTATCCTGTTTGTAATACTGTGTGTACTCTTCATTACTAATTGCCTTGTTTTGTGAATCGATGATAAATCTTTGTGTGATTGGAATAGTGCCAAGGATGAAACCTTCAAGGCAATACCCTTGCATTGCTATTTCAACTTGAAGTTTCCATAGAAGATAATTGTCTTCTTCAAGGTGTATGGTGATCAATTGACTTTGAGGACTGATGGCAGTCTTGATCAACCTATCAGTGGAATCAGTGGTCTGTTGTTGAGAGTTGCCTATGTTTTCAGAGGTTGCTGAAATATTATCACCTTCAGCCATGATGATACAACAAAGAATAATAGTCAAACTTGAGGATTCAGATAATTGTTGATCAAGAAAGCTTCAACAGCGATCTTGGTAGGTTAGTTGCAGCCAGAATCCAAATGATGAACCTGTTCTGATGGGTTCTTGGCAGGGCAATAGCTCTCTTTCTGCTTTGATTGCTTTCTTGGTTTCTGATTTCAGCCTTTTTTCTGAATTTTTCTTGTTTGAGAATTTGTTTATTCCTTTTTTTGATAAAAAGACTGATGGGTTCTCAAGATCTCAGATGATGATACTGTTATGATGATTTCTTGATTTGGGATATTAGTTTTGATGCAGAAGTAAGAGTACTATCTCTTGTGATGCTAATGCCGTTAGGCTGAGTGTGGCTTTGATACCATACTGGGAATTTGATGATTTGATGATAATGATTTTGAATTGAATTGAAATTAGAATAAAGATTTCGGTGGTATTGATAACAGATTGATATATTGCACAATGATTTACAATCTGATACATTGTTACATGGAATATTGTGTTGATTTTATATTTGCAACTTGTTGTAATTGGGCTAAAGGTTACGGCCCAAGTATATGTTATCTCATACCTAAAAGCTTAAGATATATTACATAGCCTCAGATCTATACGATACATTTCATTCCTCATTTCTAACAAAAAAACTCACAGATATTATACCATCTTTTGCACATTCTTCCAAGGGTGTACCACAGACTAAGGGCATAACCAAAAATGGCTTGTTTAGTTGCTAAACAAGCCACGGAGCAACCAGGTGTGGCTTGTTCACTTTCTCGTGGCTGGTTCGGAGTGGCTCTGTGGCTGGTTAACTGAACAAAGGACTGGTTTTTATAATGGCAAAGACTTTGCCGTTATATTATAAAAGTGTACGCAAATGCATAATTTAATATGTTTGCAGCTACAAATATATGAATGAAATCACTACATAAGCACGTGTAAGCTGTTGGAAAGTTGTACAAGCAAAATAGGTGGAGCCCAGTTGAAAGTTTGTATAAATGGAAGGCTAAAAATTTGTGTAAATTATAACGGCGCATACTCCGGGTTATAATTAAAACTCCGTCGTTATAATTAATCTCTTTTTAATTATAACGGCAGAGTGTTTGCCGTTATATTCTTATGTTTTTTTCTTTAACTAATCCATGGCTGGTTCCGCCGTTATCTGGTTGCGCAGCTCATTCGTTCAGTCCAAAAGCATAAAAGAGAGTGAAGTGAACATATTCAATTTTTGGTAATGGTCTAACGTTCCATATAGTTGCTTTCAGATTTTATAATAGATTTTACTATGCATTTTTTTTACCTTTATTGTTAAACTCTTTTTAGTACTTATTATCTTTTAATAACTTAGTCTTCCATATTTAATAAATTTTTCGTCGGTAATCTCATCCATTAAATCAATATATCCAATAGGAAGGGAATATCCATCAAGGCTATCACATTCCTTAAGTCACTGTCAACATGTCCAAGCATGGTTCTTCTACCATCCTAGCTTCAGATCAAAAGAAGTGCAAGAAGATTCAACAACCCAAGGACATTGTTGTTTAACTTTCTTCGGCTCACTCTCCACTTAAAGTTCTTACTAAACCATTTCCCATTTTTGAGAATATTGTTTTCTCCACTAGAATGGAGAAAGTTTCTTGGATGATTACTTCTCACCATCCTATGCACTCTCCAGATCCTTCAATAAAGAATGTTCAAACCTTGGTCTCTCAAAGTTTATCCTTTGATGTAAAAGCCCATATACACATTTTACAAGTACATAACAAGTGTATTTACTTCAAAAAGTTAGCATATATTGCAAAGAATTTCTAAAAACATTGCCATCAAGCAAAGTTTTAAAGTTCTCTGAACAGTCCTTCATCTAGCGGAGAAAGACATTAAAGAAAAGGGTGAGAAAGCCATAAACTTCAAGAAGGTGTTGAAAGAAACACAAACAAAGCTCTTTGATTCCGAGAAGATACTACAGTCCAAGATACCACCTTAAGGAAGGAAGATTACCAACCAGACTTCCGCTCATAGGATGGTCTTGGAACTCAAAACTTCTTATATTAACAAAATATCTCTGCTCTTCAAAAAAGCATTGTCTAACATGGTCTCCACGACCAAAGCTGAAAATAAATGTTAGGGAGAAAGCCTTCAAGGTGTTAGGGTTGTCTCGCATGTTTAATGGAGGAACGACGGTTCGGATTTGGAAAGTCCCACATCGCTAAATAACTTAGAGAAGTGGTGTATAAATATGGGTTGGTAGGCACGTAACATTGGGGATTCCTTTTGTTACAGCAAAGTGTGTGCCAACCCATATGCATATGCCACGTGCTGGAGATAATGAAGTGTTAGCTCGTACTTTCTAGTTTAATATTATAAAGAGAAAAGGAGGATGGAAGATGGTTCCTCCTCCTAGTTTGATATCTCCCCAATAGAGCAATTTTTGAAAATGATGAGGGATCGAAATGCTAACACTAGGAAGGAAAACATCTCGGTACAACACTAAACCTTGACTATTTAGTAATACATTATTATTATCATGTACAAACTCATTTTATTTATAAAACTTGTTTTTCTTTCATTCAACTATCTGCTTGTTTTATTTATACTTAATTTATTTTTAGACTAAATCGTGCAAGTCATCATCTTTGAATAATACCCATAAAATTTTATAACTGAAGTTGGGCTAGGTGTTCTCAACTTTTTAAAGACATAGCAAATCTTTAATGTCGATTTCATGCAAGCAGGCTTCGTAGCATATGTCTAATTGGTCAAATTACCGAATTAAGGGAATATCATGGTAAACAATGTGCTTAACAATTTGAATCACTTGGGTTAAAACATCATAGGTTAAGCAATTAAATTATTGATTTTCTACATAAAGTCAACATTATTTCTTAAGATCATGATAATCTTTACTATAAAATTTTATTGCTATCTAGATGTTATTCTAATGACGAGATTCTTATAAAAAATCGACTAGAGTTTTACCGAAAGCCCTAAGGAGGATTGGATATAATTATATCAACTTCATGCAACTCTTAATGTAAGTGCAAGTTCAACTTTTAATCTTGAAGTTAACATGGGTTTGGTAGTCACACAAAATCTAATCCCCTTAGTAATGGCTATGCATACTAGGTTGATGGTGTTAGAACAACAGTTTTGGTATTTTGATAATAATAACCATAAGACAATCAACTAATGTTTTTATTGAGTTTTACAAGATGAAATTAATCTTTGTAGTAGCACAACATCGGACAAAAAAGAATGACTGCTACATTTAGGGCGAGTACAAGAACATATATCAAAATAAAGAAACAAAGACATATGGAGTAGAGAACGAGCTTTAAAAAATATTTAATAGAGTTAATATATCTACCAGAACATAACAAAGTCAGAGAAGTACTTAAAGATGGACAAATTGGAATAAAAATAAGGTGTTTTAGTTATCAAGTCCTCAAAGATTGCCTATATTCTAGATTTGTCAAAACCTTACAGACGACCTCCAAATCGCTCAAACTTCATTACAACCTTATATATATATCCCAAAGTATGTTTGAAATTTTTTCTGGATTTTTTAAAGTGCTATAACAGGTCAAATTAAGAATCAAAATCCAACAAGGAAGAGATATACACACGGTCAACATATGTCTTGCACGTGTCGACTTGTGCATCATCCATAGGTCGACCTTTGGATGAAAACATTAAGATGTGCATGCCACAGAGGTTAACATGTGTAGTTGTTTGACTATGAATTCTTAGTCTTGTGATCTCTTCTTCACATCCCTTCATCTCTTTCGTTGCTTCTCTTCATTTGGGCAATATTTTCAACCATTGCAACTTTTCAATTGTACTATACAAAAACTATAAAAGTCCCTAAAATCCTTAAGAACAAATCAATTATTATGCACTTTAAATTGTTGACTTATTGCTATATTACTCTACTATTTTAAAATTTCCAAAGCAACCAAAATCTGTAAATTCAGTTCCACAACCATATTATCCAATTCACTTCCTTCA
Source organism: Allium fistulosum (assembly GCA_030737815.1). Lineage (NCBI taxonomy): Eukaryota > Viridiplantae > Streptophyta > Magnoliopsida > Asparagales > Amaryllidaceae > Allium > Allium fistulosum. The sequence continues at coordinate 1,184,669,623 of CM060902.1, forward strand.
CACTTTTCTTTTACCCCAAAGGTATATCGTATAGGTTATAGGAGCATTGTACTGAAAGAAGACTCATCTATATACCAATGATATAAATAGTTTGTAAGTTTACTCGTATATTATAGCGGAAGTCTCATTGATGATTCAGCAAACAGTATGGTTGAACTCTAATTCAGTAGCTCCGGCAATGTTGTTGTAAATCTATTCCTCGGGGTAAGGTCAAAGTTGAGTTAGTGAAATTTTAGAAAGGGATCCTGGAAGTGAACATAGATGAGAGTCCAAACCAGTATAAAGATCCAAGTGTGACTAACTTAAAGTTATCTTTACTTTTCATAGCTTATACTTAAACAAGCTATTATACAAACTAAAATATATGCAAGTACACTAGTTAAAGTCATATTAGAGCACTATTTTTCAAAAATTCTAACATCGCTTTTGTATACTATAATTGCCATTGCTACCTTCCTAGAAGGTCAATCGACTTCACATCCACCTCTGTTAACTAGGTAAAATTATGCATATTGGTAAGGGTATATGAAAATTTGTATGGATCATACAGCCTTGGGATCTTGGCGTTTGGAATACGGTTATAGTATTTGATGATATCACCTTTGTGACAAAGCAAGTAACAATTTTATAAAGTTATTTTTGGTACAAGTGCACTAATAGGGAAGAGGAAAATTAACCGTAATCTTTGGAAGCTCGTTTAAAGTTATTTATCCAGAGAAAACTGATTTGAATCTATTGGAATGAAGGCATGCATTTTAGAACACTAATTGCAATGATAATAAATCATGTGCAACTCACAACAACATTCGAAGTTGAATATAAATGAAAAATTACACAAGTACATGTTGTGTGTCAATTTTAAGTCATTACAGTTAGAATTTGTTAAAACCGCACAATAATATCCAAATTTCTTCAAACTCTGCCACATCACCTAAATAACTCTCTTCTATTTTTAGGTTAGTTATCATATTTTTTATGCTTGTTTGGACAAGTTAGAAAATGAAAATAAGCAAAAAGCATACACGAGAAAACCATTAATTGGTGTCCCAATTAATTAATCGGTCTATCGATAATTTAATTATAACGACCAGTAAATTAATCGCTTTGTATTTGAATATTTAAATAATTTTTAAATATTTAAATAATGGATTTTAATAACCAAATCAACATATTTTAAATATTAATCAATAATATTAAAAACATTTTCAAATTTTGTTTACCAAAATAAATAGTTCAAATAAAAATAAAAAATGTGACCGGAAAACCGTTTTCCGAAAATTCGACTTTTCGGCATCAGAAAGTCATCGAAAATGTTGCGCACATTATTATATCACTCGTATACACATGCACATATGTCATATGATAAGATAATTAATGTGTTAAAGTTAATAATCAAGCTTCGTTTAAATATAAACCTTGATACCTAACCATCACCTAAACTAGGACCTAAAGCATGGTGTAGGTGGACCTAAGGGGGGGTGGAGAGGTAGGGCTTCCTTGTTACATGATAACATTTATATTATTTAAATGTTTAAGTTAATTTAAATAATACTCCACTTCTTTGCCTATAAATACTCACCATCTCCACACATTTTCAACTTTACCTATTCATTTCCATCTTCAATTCTTATCTCTTCATGTGTATGAACACTTCCATGGCTTCTAAAACTATTTCCAAAATCAAAAGCTAGCGAATACACTTCCAAAAATCAAGTTAAACTCCTTACTTCACTTCCAAAAACCATATTCGCTACTAAACAAGAACCAATACCCATACATTTCCACCATGGCCAAGCCCATATGATCTAGGCCGAACCTAAAAGCCCACAAAAGTTCCACTAAATCAAGTCAAGTGCTTAGGAAAGCTTAGTTCAAGTGTTGTTTGAAGAGTTATTGCGGTTCTGATTCAAGTTAATAAGCGTTTTGGTGAGTGAAGCTTCCACCTTTGAACCATAATGTTTGAACTATATTCATGCTCATATTTGTAGCATTAAATGCTTATTGTATAGTTGTGATAATGGTTTGGTTATTGGATTAATTTGTTGCTTGAAAGTTAGTCGCGTTGGAAAGTTAGTAAGCGAATCATTAGTTATATGAAAATCTAGTAATTAAACTAATTCTATTGTAAATAAATGCTTAATATATGTTGTATTATTGTAAATCATCATGTATGTATGTTTGTTCCTTTGTTATAGGATGTATGGTTGTTGTTAATGTAAAAAATGGATCAACACCCTGTATTGAGTATTAAAGCACCGCCTTGTTTATCAAGGCAAATAGAATAGAAAAAAGCAATAGTATATCGCAGAAAAGAGTAAAATACCAAGAGATTTTTATAGTGGTTCGTCTGTTAATGAAGCCTACGTCCACTTTATAACTTTTATTATTGACTAACTGCAATTACAAGTTGAATCTGATTACAATGTGATTGAATCATGTAAGTTAGATCAAGTCACCAGTGTTAGAGTTCACCGGAGAATCACATTAAACCCTGTAGATGACTGTTGTGTGGGAGGAGAAGAGTGAAGAGTAGTTTCTGTAGAGTTTCAACAGCCAGTCTAGAAGATCACATTTATCTTGCAGGTAGGATTGTATTTATAGGGATTGGAGAGCTATTGGGCTAGGTCCCCATGCCAAAAGCTTGCCTTTGGAGATACGGAGGTGCATTGAAAGTTTCATAGCCAACCGAGTCAATTTGATGGATCACTAGCGATCCATAGGCAATGGATCGCTAGCGAACCATAGTTTTGGGGTCACTGATGATTCAACAGCTTGGAACGCTCTCCTTCATCCTTTCCTTTAAACTTCATGGCAATCTAGCACAATCTAATGGATCGCTAGTGATCCAAAGTGCATGGATCGCTAGCGATCAATGTACTTAGTTGATTTTTGGGCTCTTTTGAATTGCATTTGTTGTCTTGTGTTGGTGTTCTCCATGTAAATTTGTAGTTGTTCGCCTTGTTCTGATGATGATTCGTACAATATTTGCATTGAACTTCTGATGGAATCAGACGAATGCTCACTTCTTGATCCAACTAGCTTGGAATTCCTTCAAACTTAGCAATCATTCCTAGAATACCTATTGGATTATGGTGAAAGAGGATTGGAGGATCCATGAGCGATCTATATGGATCGCTAGCAATCCATAGGAGATGGACCGCTAGCGATCCATTACCTTAGCATACTTTTGCCTTCTTTTCCTTTAGCCTTTCTTGGTTGGTTCTTCTACTCCTTTTCATTGGTTCTTGAGTTGCTCTGACTAGACGTAGATGTTACGACTTCGTTTGAATCCTGTTGGGTTAAAAACCACGTAATAGTTGTGTTGTAAATGTCTTATGCTTGAATTCTGAACTACTCGTATAGCGATAGTCGCTATATTGGCACTTTCGGAAAATCACCTTTTATCGAAACGAGTTATTGATCAATGATGTTTTCAAGCAAGTTTTTGATTAAAATCAAGTGAGGTTTTGATTAAAGATGTTTTCAAAAATAATTAATTATTTTAATAATGATTATTTAATTAAATTAATTAATTATTTAATTTATAAGGATTAAAGTTGACTAATTAACTCATTAATGGTGTGTTTTAAATTTAACTAATTACTTAGTTAATGATGCTTTAAATTTAATTAATCATTTTATTTAATGATGTTTAAGGCTAATTAATCTTTTGATAATGATGGATTATGATTTATTAATTAATGATGTGTTTAAAATTAATTAACCCTTTTTAATTAATGACTTTTAAAAGTTGATAAATCTGTTTAACCTTAAATAAGTCTTTCCTTAAATAAACTTTAAATTTATTGATCACTTTTAAATAATGATATTTAATTTATTTGATTGGTTATATTATTAATTAATTGAATTAATGATGTTTAAAGGAGATTTACCCTTTTCTAATTAAAGGTTGCTGAAGTAAATTAATTAACTAGTTAACAAAGTTTTCAAGTTAATTTATCAATGTAATAAGGATGTTTTAAGTTGTTAAATCCTTTTTAATGATGTTTCAAAGTTAGTAAACTCTTATAACAAAGTATTTTAAAGCTAATACTTGTAATGTGAAGCGAAGTACGAATTTGTGTTTTTAAAATAAAAAGTTTGAATTGTTTATGGAAATGAATTAATTTCCATAAAGCGATTCACTTGTATGGAAACAATTTATTTGTATAATTAGCAATAAACATCGAAGAAGTAGACTTGTTGCTATTTCAGAAGTTAAGAATAATCATGGGACATGACTTTGAGGTAACACTACCTTGACTTGTCCGTTATTGTTGTTAACCAAGAAATAGTATAAGTTTGAATTCGATGAGTGGTTGTTACTATACTAGACTTAATTTCCATATACGATCATTTTATGTTCTCGATAGTTGGTTTCTCAGCTATCGGTTATTTCCGCTTCTTTATTATCGTCATTGTAAGACAATTTGTTGCTCCGTTGAGCTTTGTTATCCTTTGTCGGTAAATGACTGAACCCAAAGCGTGAAAGGACGTCCAGCTATGTGAGGTTGCTTCCATTAGGGTATTTTAACATCCCATCTAGATTAGAATCATTTGCGCATTTAGATGTGAAATATTCGTATTCTCGGTAAGGTTTGGCGGGGTATGGCTGGTACATTTTCGAGGAGTGTCATGGAGTATAGGAGCTTCTCAGAAGTATATTACTAGAGGTATATTTCAAAGGTGGTGCACCTTCCTAGTCATTTGGTGGAGATTTTACTTTTCTTATTTGATTCAAACCTTCAAAATTATTTCTTATTTGCATTAGGAAGAGTCAACCACTCTTCATGGTATTTAATTATTTATCCATTCTTTACGTTTGGATTTTGATTTATGTGGAAGTAAACTCGTTCCGTGTTCAGCGGCAGGGTCTCACATTTTTGTGTTTAAATTTCACACTTATTGTTTAAATTTTTACTCATACCATACATATCATCTGACCCAAGTTGTTTGTTTCCATAACTCTCGGGTACTCATTTTATTTGAGTAGTCCGAGAGTAGCAGGTCTTTTGAGGACTCTTTTGAAGACGGCATCCGAGCAGGAGGCTTTCATCTTCTTTGTTATCTATTCCACTGTATTATCTAGTTTGTGTAAGTGTATTTTGTTTCATCATTGGTAGATGTAGGATGTGATAACTGCCTAAGCTGATTTGTAGTACTTTTGTGTAACTCTGATAACTCCTTGTTAAGGAGTAACCTTACGTGCTATTGACTGTTATGGTTTATTTAGTTGTTCCATTGTTAGGTTTTCTATTCTGTTCTTTATTTCACCCCATGATGATTCATCTTTTCAATTCTTAGGCAATGGCACATGAACATCGAGGATGTGTTAAGTGTCGTTCATAGGGGTCAGAATGGTGGGTCGTCATAGTTGGTATCAGAGCTTCGATTGAGCGAACACCTTAGAATTGGAGTATAACTCATTAGAGATAGGGTGAGTCGAGCCCTAGAATGAGTTAATCTTAAGAGAGTGTTTCTTTTCTCCCCAAAGAGTCTGGTTTTAGATCCTTTATTGCAGTTTCCTTTTTTCATCTTTGACTCTATCTTTGTATTTTAATGATACTTGTCACTTATCCAGGTTATTGAAAATGAGTACAAGAGGAAGAAGAGGGAGGGGATATGGAACCATCACAACTACAAATGGTAGAGCTCCTAGAAATGAGCCTGTTGTAGAGCCGGTAGTAGAAGCAGTGATGCAAGTTCAGTCGCCTCAGAACTTTGCGACCTTGTGCAAGATTTACACTTCTTTAGTTAGTAAGCCTTTATATGGTACTAAAGATATTTTGGGAGTTTAGACATGGCTCTGCTCTTGTGAATGGATATCTTGGGATCTTTGGTTGGGAGATGCTAGAAAGAGATTGTTGGCATCGCGTCAACTTCAGAAAGCAGCAATGGATTGTTAGGATTCAATCACCATGAATAAACCAAAATAGGATTTCTCTTAGGCTTAGTTTTGAAGGTCAATTTATTCTAGAGGCAGGAAGGACTTAGTTGTTCAGAAGTTTTATGGATTTGAAACAGGATGAGATGACAGTGACGCAGTATGAGCATAAGTTCAATGCATTGTCCCGCTTTGGACCAGGATTGACTGATACGCCAATAAAAAAGAATGAAATGTTCGTGAAAGGAATGCAACCAGAGTTCCATTAGGAAATGACCAATCATTTCAACGTACCTTTATCAATCTGATCAGTATAGCTTTGAGATTTGAGGCTCTTGATATTGAGCAAGGAGTGCAGAAGGAGGTAGTGCCAGTAGTCAATGCCCAACCTTTATCAGTTATACCAATTGCTAGTAAGCCATTTTTCAAGCGCCAAGGGAAGAAGAAGTGGTCGGGAAAGAAGCCTAGAGGTGGAGCTCCAGCACGGAATTAACAATTAGACTTTACCAAGATCCTTTGTTATAAGTGCAACAAAATGAGCCACTTTGCAAATCAGTGCCCGAACCCGGCTAGTGGACCACTCTGCTACAATTGCAACAAACATGGACATATGAAGAACTAGTGCCCTTTTCCAAAGAAGGGATCACAGGGATGAGCCTTTACTATTGAGGAAATACCATCTACTTCTAGGGATCCAAAAGGAAAGCGGGTGTAGTTTCTTTTATTATTCGAAAAGGTACATTATCCACAATATTCCAGTTAGAGTATTATTCGACACCGGTGCATCCCATAGTTTCTTTTCAGTAGATCTTGTTGATAAGTTTAACCTCAAACCCATTCTTTTAGACAATTCTCTTTATGTGTCGAACCCAATTCTGGGTCCAACCAATCTTGATACCATGTATCTTAAAGTGCCTATTTCTTATCGAGATTGGCACTTCTCGTTCGACTTATTCATTCTTGGGTTCATGGGTTTGGGTTACTTTTGGGGATGGATTGGTTATCTAAGTTCAATGTCATCCTAGATTGTAGTAGAAGAATCATTGTGATAAAAGATGCAGCGGGTAGGAGCATTGATATCTTTTGTAGAGAGCCTAATAGGTTGATGAGCAGTTTCCTTTATTCCCTCGAATTACCCAAAGAGGAGATAAGAAATATACCAATTTTTGGGGACTTCAAGGGTATTTTTGAAGAAGTGCAAGGTTTACCTCCTCAATGGGAATTAGAGTTCCACATTGATTTGATTCCAAGAACCAGACCGATTGTACAACCTCCTTGAAGGGTGGCTCCAAAGGAAAGAAGAAAATTGGAGAAGCAGACCTTTGATTTATAGCAGAAGGGTTTGATCATGTGCAGCACATCAAGTTGGGGATCGCCGGTAGTTTTCGTTACCAAGGCAGATGGTTCTCTTAGATTATGTGTAGATTACTGAGAGTTGAATAAGAGGACTATCAAGAATAAGTATCCTTTACCTAGGATTGATGACATGTTTGACTAGCTCCATGGAGCTTGGATAATTTCTCGATTGGATCTTCCCACTGGTTTTCACCAATTAAGGGTAGCAGAGGAGAGTGTACCCTTAACAGCTTTTCGAACCCTTGATAGTTTTTTTGAGTGGTTAGTCATGCCGTTTGGATTGACTAACGCACCCTCTTATTTTGTGGATTTGATGAATAGAGTGCTTTGGGATTTTCTTAACAAGTTTTTTCTAGTCTTCATTGATGACATTCTCGTTTATTCTAAAATGGAGGAAGAGCATAAATACCATCTTCAAGTTGTTCTAAGAATTTTAAGAAGCTGTGTTTTAAAGGAAAAGTTTTCTAAGTGTCATTTCTGGAAATCCAAAGTTAGATTTCTAGGGCACGTAGTTTCAGAAAAAGGCATATTAGTGGTCCCTTGTAAAGTAGTTGCGGTTCAAGATTGGAAGAAACCATAAAGTGCGACTAAGGTCAGGATTTTCTTGGGTTTGGCGGGTTTCTATAAAAGATTTATTAAAGATTTCTCAAAGATTGCTTCTCATCTGACAAAGCTAACGAAGAAGGATGCTAAGTTTGTTTGGACACCCAAGTGCGATCAAGCATTCAATGAGTTAAAGGAGAAATTGACTAATGCTCCTGTCGTGATTATTCCAGATGGGTTTGAAGGATGAACAGTTTACATGGATGCTTGTAGGACTAGATTGGGAGCCGTTTTGATGCAGAAAGGTAAAGTAATAGCGTATCCGAGTTGACAGTTGAAACCTCATGAGAAGAATTATGCTACGCACGATCTGGAGCTTTTGGCAGTTTTCTTCGCATTAAAGGTATGGAGGCACTATCTTTTGGGTGCAAAGTTTAAGTTATTTATGAATCACAAGTCATTAAAGTATTATTTTACCCAAAAGACCTGAACATGAGGCAGCAAAGATGGCTGGAATTTCTTGCGTCTTATGACCTAGAGATTATTTATACCCCAGGGAAAGAAAACGTTGTTGCATATGTGTTAAGTAGGAATGTGGCGACGATTGAAAATTTGAAAGTTAAGCCAGCCCTAATGGAGAGAATTGCATATTTCCAGGAAGAAGATCCTATTATAGCTCGGCTTAAAAAGGATGTTGAAGATGGAATTATTTCTAGTTTTCAGATTGACTCCCGAGACATTTTAAGAATGAATGGATGGATTTGTGTGCGCGACGTTAATGGAATTATACATGATGTGCTGAGAGAGTGCCATCGATCAAGGTCATCTATCCATCCAAGAGTAACCAAAATGTTTCATAATATGAAGAAGACCTTTTGGTGGAAAGGGATGAAGTGAGACATTTCGATCTTTGTGGGCCGAAGTGCAAATTGTCAACAGGTCAAGAGCGACCAGCATAAGACTGCTGGGTTACTTCAACCATTGGAGATACCGAATTGGAAGTGGGAGCAAGTACCTATGGACTTTATCGATGGGTTGCCCAGAACAAGAAGAGGTAATGAAGGCATTTGGGTAATTGTAGATCGGTTGACAAAGAGCGCCCACTTTATTCCAGTGAAGTTTACAAGAAATGTAGCTTCTTTGGTAGGGATTTATTTGAGGGAGATCATTCGACTGCATGGAATTCTAGTAAGTATAATCAGCGATCGAGATCCTATCTTTACCAGTCGATTTTGGGGAGCATTGCAAGCCCCTTTAGGGACAGAGTTGAATTTGAGCACGGCCTATCACCCGTAGACAGACGGACAAACCGAAAAGGTGAACCGGATTTTGGTGAATCTCTTGAGAGCATGTATTTTGGATTTTGGAGGTGCTTAGGAAGGTCATCTACATTTGGTAGAGTTCTCTTATAACAGTTACCAAGCTAGTATTGGCATGGCACCCTACGAGGCTTTGTGTGGACAGCCATGTAAATCACCTTCATGTTGGATTGAGACTGGAGACCGTTTAGTTCTCAGACCAGAGATGATTTGAGAAGCATTAGAGAAAGTGGCTATGATCAAGGAAAGGATGAAAGAAGCTCAGGATCAATAGAAAAGTTTTGCCGACCAATGGAGAAGGGACTTAGAGTTTGCGGATAGGATTTGGTATTTGTGAAAGTTTCCCCGATTAAAGGAGTTATAAGATTTAGAAGAGCAGGAAAGCTAACACCCAGATTCACTAGACCATTTAGAATCCTTGACAGAATTGGATCGTTGGCTTATAGAGTGGATTTTCTTGAAAAATTATCAGAAGTTCACAATTCCTTTAATGTATCTCATCTGAGGAACCATGTTCATGATCCGTCGCTGATTGTAGAGATGTTTGTTCAGGAAGACTTGAAAATAGAACTGAATTTGACAATAGTCCGTTACCCAGTTCATATTGTAGATTGAGATGAAAGGAGATTGAGGAACAAGGTGATTAAGCTTGTGAAGTTTCAGTGGAGTGATGATCCCTGTGATTGTGCTTGGGAGACTGAGGATCATATTAGGGAAACTTACCCTGATGTAATGTTAGGTTAGTTGTTGGTCCTTTGAATGCATTATGAATGTTCTATTACGGCATAACTGCTTTGCATTGTTATATGAATTTCTAGGTAAAATACATTCCTTTTGGATAGTCTTTTGTGTATTAATTTCGGGGACGAAATTCTACTAGGGGAGAGAGTGTAACTACCCGTAAGTTAATCGCTTTGTATTTGAATATTTAAATAATTTTTAAATATTTAAATAATGGATTTTAATAATCAAATAAACATATTTTAAATATTAATTAATGATTAAAATCATTTTCAAATTTTGTTTACCAAAATAAATGCTTCAAATAAAAATAGAAAATGTGACCGAAAAATGTTTTCCGAAAATTCGACTTTTCGGCATTGGAAAGTCGTCGAAAATGTTGTGCACATTTTTGTATCACTCATATAAAAATGCACACACATGCGTATATGTCATGTGATAAGATAATCAATGTGTTAAAGTTAATAATCAGGCTTAGTTTAAATATAAACCTTGATTTGACATAAAATGCACAAAATATATTAAAAAAACCTTAGGAAATTAATTAATTAGCCTAACCATCACCTAAACTAGGACTTAAAGCATGGTGTAGGTCAACCTAAGGGGGGTAACGTGTGTACTTGAGGGGTGGAGAGGCATGGCATCCATGTTACATAATAACATTTATATTATTTAAACGTTTAAGTTAATTTAAATAATACTCCACTTCTTTGCCTATAAATACCCACCATCTCCATACATTTTCCACTTTGCATATTCATTTCCATCTTCATTTCTTATCTCTTCATGTACATGAACACTTCCATGGTTTCTAAAATTATTTCCAAAACTAAAAACTAGTGAATACACTTCCAAAAATCAAGTTAATTACTTCACTTCCAAAAACCATTCTCTACTAAACAAGACCCTATACCCCTACATTTCCACTATGGTCAAGCCCCATATGATCTAGGCCGAGCCCAAAATCCCAAAACATGTTTACTAAATCAAGTCAAGTGCATAGGAAAGCTTAGCTCTAGTGTTGTTCGAAGAGTTAGTGCGAATCCGATTCAAGTTAATAAGCGGTTTGGTGAGTGAAGCTTCCACCTTTGAACCATGAAGTTTAAACTATATTGATGCTCATATTTGTAGCATTAAATGCTTATTGTATAGTTGTGATAATGTTTTGGTTGTTGGATTAATTTGTTGCTTGAAAGTTAGTCGCTTTGGAAAGTTAGTAAGTGAATCATTGGTTATATGAAAATCCATTAATTAAACTAATTCCGTTGTAAAAAAATGCTTGATATATATTGTATTATTGTAAATCATCATGTATGTATGCTCATTACTTTATTATATGATGTACGGTTTTGTTGCAAATGTCATATGCTTGAATTCTGAACTGCCCGTATAGCGATAGTTGCTATATCGACACTTCTAGAAAATCACCTTTTATCGAAACCGTTTGGTTTCATTATCGTGCTTGGAATTATCTTACAAGTTAAGCGAGTTTTTGATTAATGATGTTTTCAAAATAATTAATTATTTTAATAATGATTACTTAATTTAATTAATTAATTTAATTATTTAATTATTTAATTTAATTAATTAATTATTTAATTTATAAGGATTAAGGTTAACTAATTAACTTATTAATTATGTGTTTTAAATTTAACTAATTACTTAGTTAATGATGTTATAAATTTAATTAATCATTTTATTTAATGATGTTTAAGGCTAATTAATCTTTTGATGATTATGGATTAAGATTTATTAATTTATTAATTAATGATGTGTTTAAAATTAATTAACCCTTTTAATTAATGACTTTTAAAAGTTGATAAATCTGTTTAACCTTAAATAAGTCTTTCCTTAAATAAAGCTTTAAATTTATTGATCACTTTTAAATAATGATATTTAATTTTTATTTAATTTATTTGATTGGTTATATTATTAATTAATTGAATTACTGATGTTTAAAGGAGATTTACCCTTTTCTAATTAAAGGTTGTTGAAGTAAATGAATTAACTAGTTAACAAAGTTTTCAAGTTAATTTATCAATGTAATAAGGATGTTTTAAGTTGTTAAATCCTTTTTAATGATGTTTCAAAGTTAGTAAACTCTTATAACAAAGTGTTTTAAAGCTACTACTTGTAATGTGAAGCGAAGTACGAATTCGTGTTTTTAAAATAAAAGGTTTGAACTGTTTATGGAAATGAATTAATTTCCATAAAGCGATTCACTTGTATGGAAACAATTTATTTGTATAATTAGCAATAAACATCGAACAAGTAGACTTGTTGCTATTTCGAAAGTTAAGAATAATCGTGGGACATGACTTTGAGGTAATACTACCTTGACATGTCCGATATTGTTGTTAACCAAGCAATAGTACAAGTTTGAATTCAACAAGTGGTTGTTACTATACTAGAATTAATTTCCATATACGATCATTTTATATCCTCGATAGTTGGTTTCTCAGCTATCGGTTATTTTCGCTTCTTTATTATCGTCATTGTAAGACAATTTGTTGCTCCGTTGAGCTTTGTTGTCCTTTGTCGGTAAATGACTGAACCCAAAGCGCGAAAGGACGTCCAGCTATGTAGGGTTGCTCCCATTAGAGTATTTTAACATCTCATCTAGATCGGAATCATTTGCGTATTTAGATGTGAAATATTCGTATTCTCGGTAAGGTTTGGCGAGGTCCCACTGATACATTTCCAAGTAGTGTTATGTAGTATATGAGCTTCTCAGAAGCATGTTACTAGAGGTATACTTCAAGGGTAGTGCACCTTCCTAGTCATTTGTTGGAGATTTTCCTTTTCTTATTTGATTCGAACCTTTGAAATTATTTCCCTATTTGCATCAGAAAGATTCAACCACTCTTCGTTGTGTTTAATTATTTATCCATTCTTTACGTTTGGATTTTGATTTATATGGGAGTAAACCTGTTCCGTGTTCAGTGGCATGGTTTCACATGTTTGTGTTTAAATTTCACACTTATTGTTTAAAGTTTTACTCATACCAGACATATCATCTGACCCAAGTTGTTTGTTTTCCCTAAACTCTTGGGTACTCATTTTATTTGAGTAGTCCGATAGTAGCAGATCTTTTGAGGGCTCTTTTGAAGATGAGGTCCGAGCAGGAGGCTTTCATCATCTTTGTTATCTATTCTGCTGTATTATCTAGTTTGTGTAAGTATATTTTGTTTCAACATATGTAAAGGTAGAATGTTATAATTGGCTTAGCTGATTTGTAGTACTTTTGTTTAACTCTGATAACTTCCTGTTAAGAAGTAACCTGATGTACTATTGACTGTTATGGTTTATTTAGTAGTTCCATTGTGGGGTTTTCTATTCTGTTCTTTTTTTCACCCCACAACGATTCATCTTTTCGATTCTTAGGCAATGGCACACAAACACTAAGGATGTGTTAAGTGTCGTTCCTAGGAGTCAGAAAGGTGGGTCGTCACAATAATCCATGTATCGATTATTAATTTATCATTATACCAGTTATTGATTTATCAGTGTACTAATTATTTTGTTTTTGCATTGTTGCTATAGAATCGTCACATCCCTTCGCCTTGTTCCCCTTTAACTTAATTTCATAGAAATTTCTAATAGTTGTAACTCTTCATATACATCTCTATAAACCTAAATAACCCTTTAACATCTTAATTGGAGTTTAATTAAATTATTTTCAAGTTATGTATGTTAATTTCTATATATTCTTTAGTCTTGTTATTCTCAACTGATTTTTATGTTATTCGATCTTTAATAATTCATTTCTAATCATTTGATCAAATGTATACAACCAGTGACCATTTAGTTCACCACCCTCAAAATCTAGTCAGACTGAATCTTCGAACCACTACACCTCCACTCAGATTCATTTATGCTGGTTATAGGAGTCTTTGTACTACATTGTTGATCAGTTTCTTTGAGTAAAGTCGGTCTAATACTAAAATTTATGAAGTTCTGTTGAGGTGTTCTCAGGCCTTTGTGTTAAAGTCCTATTTTGTAACAATTCGAGATTTTCGACCCTTGAAAAACGATACTAATACATCCACTGTATTGCATGCCTAGCAGTCGAATGTCGAAAAACCCGATTGTTAGGGGAAAAGAAGAAGGAAGAAGAAGGGAGAAAGAAAAGAAAGTGAAAACTAAACAACACATAATCTCATAGCGGAACAAACACTCTATAATATACAACAAATCTTTATACAAAGAAAAAATATAATATACTTTCAACAATCAGAGTAAACAAGCTTATTTCAGCCCGGATAGTTATAACAGCCCGTCCTTACAATTTTTGATAAATACAACCAACTAACAACACAACGGAACACAAAGAATTACGTAGATACGTCTTGGACCTCCAGCTCGTCTCTCGAGCTCCAGTGCATTTGAAGCAATTTGTAAATATGCTCGCCCGAGCAGTATAATAAATAACACTCGAGTCGGTCTGGAAAATAGCATGAGAAAACACATCCAACTGGATTTTAAAGTTCTAAAAAACCTTTGATATCAAAAGTATCTCGTAAGACCACGCCGTACATAAACATGGATGGGTTTTTATCTTACGATAACCAAACCATTTCAAATGAAATTCTCAGATATTATAATAGTGTCTAAGATACAAATACTTATTAATCATAGCCGAAATTGTTACATTAATTAAATTTCAGCATAATATGTATACAACTAAAACCGTAGAGGCACGTATTAGAAAATGGATTCCATAGAATGATAGGACTGCTGGGGTATCGCTCGTCATGGTGCATCTCTAGATAAAATAACACCGAGGTCAAAGTTATGGACCCCTGCCAACACAGAACCAGCCTACCCCATACTAGATAGTACCGAATATGATCACCCCTTTTTTTAACGGGCCCGAACCATACAAATGAGAGATAATATCGACTCAAGGTAGGAATGATCATACCCTAATGGGAGCGACCCACCTAGCCCTGTGCATCTCCCATGTTTTAGTCATTCACGGTTGATGAGTCTTGAGGCTATGCTTAGCTTTCATATAGCACTTCCCACTTGGAATGCTAACACCATCCTTCAGGCAACAATGCAATGCCAACATTCATCCATACAAGTTGTTCAGGATATGAACAAATCGAAGGCACTACTTTTACTACATCCATTTTGGAATCACCCTCAGGATTAGTAGCAAGCAGCCCTTGCACTTCAAAAAGCTCCATCTTCAATTCCATCATCTTCAAGATGTCCTCACTTCGAAATGCTTGAGTTGGATCGAAGTGGTTTTGGGATAATATATCCAATCCCGGTCT
Source organism: Allium fistulosum (assembly GCA_030737815.1). Classification (NCBI taxonomy): domain Eukaryota; kingdom Viridiplantae; phylum Streptophyta; class Magnoliopsida; order Asparagales; family Amaryllidaceae; genus Allium; species Allium fistulosum. Next base: position 1,184,684,748 of record CM060902.1, read on the forward strand.
CTTTGAAACAACATTCGATAGTTTTTAGTAAACTCAACCCCGGTTCTTAAGGAAATAAACAGTCAAAGATAAGAGCGAAGATCATTTCCTAACCGTTAGTGGACAGATTTCCTTATCGTTTGTCCTGGGAGAACGAAATGAGATTTATACACACGGTACAACATCATCGGAGATGACTGTGCTATAACTCATATGTTTCTCCTAGATATTTCCAAAGTTACGTTTTGGGTCCATATTTGATAGTCGATAATTTAACTATCAAACAAACACACATTCAAATCAGGGATTTAATTCCATAAGAAAAACTAGCATTGGTTAAGCACATAAGCAACCACTAACCTTTTTGATTAATATTTTCATTAATTAAAATGATCTTGTAAATTACTTGTGTCAAAATACTTTTCTAAAGATTCATTCACAAACATTAATATTTTCAATATTCGAAAAATATCTATATACTTATCTTAACGGTATAAGTATATTCACAAAATCGAGAAGGATTTCCCTTTTTATACAATTCTAAAATCATTTATAAACTCCTTTATAAATCTCCAAAATCATTTAAAACAATATTAATATAAATAAATAATCTTAAAACAATACTAATTAAATAAATAATCTTAAAAATCATTTTCAAATGAAGAAAAGACAGATAATAAGGTTGGAGTAAAATATAAATTAAATCCTTTTAAAAACAAAATATTTTTGAAAACCCAAATTTCAAATTTTAAATCATTTCCCGTCCCAAAAACCAACTCCAACCTAAATGGCAATTTATAGTATTTTTAAAATACTAATTTGAGGCCAATAGCTATCCAACGTTTAGCCAATATCGATATTGATTTCTATCACTACCCGGTTTAAGTTTGGAACATATAACAATGTCATAACCTATAGTTTCAAACAAACAGGTTTGATATTCAATAATTTATACGACAGGATATTATTGAAATTAAAATCAACAATAGCGAGGAATCCCATTGGATCCCACCAACCTATCCCCCTACATCACAACTCACACACACACACAGATATATATATATACATATATATGTAAATAAAATCAATAGTAGTGAGGAATCCTGTTGGATCCCTCGAACCTGTCCCCTTGCATCACAAATAATATATAATCATATAATATGGGTCATCCGCTACTAGGCGGGTATATATATAAAAGGTCCTCCGCCCCAAGGGTGGGAATAAATCCAAACCAAATGATAAAACAATAAATCATCCAAACATCCGATCAATAATTTATAACAACTATATAACGTACCATTTAACCAAAAAGGTGAGTTTAACTCACCATTATTATAGTTGTCACCGATGCACTCTGGTTTCGTCTGAAATTCGAGACAGTGCCCCAGAAGGCTATTTTCACTTGTTATTTAAAACGAGTTATTACTAAAACAGTTTCAATCACTTTTAAATGGAATTTTAAAATTTTCTATTATCATTCTTATTTAAACAGAATTCAAAAAGATTTCCTAGATCAATTTTTTTCATTCATATTAAATCCAAAATTAAATTTAAATATTCCAATTATTTAAATTCACTATTCAAACAAATCTCTATTTTTGAAATTTAAACTATTTTACTTATTCGATCAATATTTTCATATTTAAAATTAATTAAATATTTTAATTCAAATGACTAAAATTCTGGGTCGTTACAAATTCGGTTGTTCTGGCAGCTTTAGAAACTTATTCCAAATTTGATGAAGTGATGGTTATTTAGTTGAAATTTTAGAGGGAGTTCTAGGACTATACGTAGGACAGGAGGTTCGAACTAATATAAATCGACTTTGTAATTAGTTACTTATTCTATTGCATTTACTATTATATTATCTGATTATATACAATCAGCCATATTCGATCTAAGCACGCTATCTTAACAGTGGTATTAGAACTATAACGTATATCCCTTGAACTTTCACTAGGTTGCTACTCAAACACACTATGTAGCTTCTTTTACTCCTTTGAATACACGGCTAGAAGCTCTAAAGGCCACATTTATTAACAACTCTAAGATATGAATATCTTATTTTGTGCCTTAGATAGAAATGAATTCACTAAAGCCACTATTTGTAAAACAACATATGACATTTAGCATACTCTACAAGTAACATACTAAGGCACAAATAAAGTTAAACAAAGTAAGTTCTCAATGTTAAAGAATCAATCACAAAGTATTGAATTAAAACTAATGAGAGTATAGTTGATATGTATTAAAGATTCAAAGATATACAATGCACACTCATTGCTTTAGGAGTCAAATTCATATATTTCTATGTTGTTAAATTTTTAACCTCTTTAAACTATTGAGTGGGACAAGAAGGTCCTTGCAATCGAAGAAGCCAGCGATCTCTCCAACCTCAAGGTTAAAGAACTAAAAGCGAATTTGATGTCATATGAACTAAAATTACAAGCTTGAAAAGAACAAACATAAGAAAAGAAAACTATAGAATTTCAAGTACATAACAATGAGGAAATTACTGAAGATGATATTGCATTTTTTCCAAGAACTATAAAGCCTTTAAAAAATTCAAGAATAATCAATTGTTTGCAATGATGGTGGATCTTCTACTTTGAAGTGTTTTGAGTGCGATATAATTGGTCAAATAAAAAAGGATTATCCCAAACTCAACAAAACTTTCAGAGCATTAAAAATGAAAAAGGTTAGAAGAAAATGAAGCAAGTGTTTTAACTCACTTGGGATGACTAAGAATCATCATCAAATAGAGATAATGATGGAGAGCAAGCAAATGTTTCCTTCATGGATTGGGATGAGTTAAAATTAGATCGTTCTTATGACGATTTATTAAAAATAACCACATAATTAAATGATAAGTAGAGAATGCTTAGAAATCTAATATATATGCTATAGCGAAATTAAATCGTACAAATTAGAAAGAGCCATGGTTAGAGATGAGAAAATGATACTAGAAGAAGAATTTACAAAAATCTCAAATTTCATAAGAAAAAAAAAATTCTTAAAATATTATGCCTAGTAGTGAAACCGAAGTATATCGAGATGAGAATATTAAATTATAGAAAGAATTATGATTCAAAATATCTGTAGAACTGTCCATGCGCACCAGTTCATGTGCTCATTTCATGAGCATGACTCATGCACATTCAACCTAAAGTCATCTAGTTCACCATGTTATATCGCACCAGCTCATGTACATAAGCTCACTTCTTTATATTGCACTAATTCAGCTTGTCATATGCATTACATTTCAACATTAATTTTTCCAATGTACTCGGTGCAAGCCTGTAGGTTGCTCCCCTCCCATCACCAGTTAATGCAAACCTGAAGGTACCTCTACATGCAAGCCCACTCAAGCTGTCTCCTTAGAACTTCAATATACAAGACCCGAGCCCAGCTCTTGTTTTAGGTCTTCAATGCATTTTTGTAGTAGAGTTTATAATATTAGAGCTTCGGCAGGCCCCTGACTTGCAGTAACCTCATCTCAGAGCTTCAGCTCGCTTTATTTGCTATCTGCCTTTTTAACTTAATTATTTGTACATATTTTCCTTTTGATTCGATCACGCCATTCTAATTTTGAAGATCATCAATTGATAATAGTTAATTCCATTAGACTTTTGTATGATTTTTGCTTATTATAGTTAACAAAATTATGAGTGCTCTCCCCATAAGAGGACCACTCTTTCATCAAAAAAAATTGTTTATAAATTTAATAAAGGTTAAGAAAATATGTCAAATTTGATTAATATTACTGAACATTCAAGTAATAAAAATGGAATAGGATTTAGGGAATCTAGTAAATGAAATAAACCTAGTCATAAGAAGTATAATTGCTTATAAACACATTTTAGGAGACACAAAAATGATTTAGTGAAAATGGTACCAGATAAGACCATAAAATATTTGGTTTCTGTGGCAAATAACAGTTTAATTAGGAACAAATATATATATATATATATATATTAGTGTGTATATATATATATATATTAGTATATATATATTAGAAGTTCATATAAACAATAATTTATTTTTATAGGTCAATCAAGCCCACTTGGATATGGTTACCTGGGACTTAACCGCAAGATCCTAGTTGTAGCAACAAGGAAATTTGAACACTTCGTCTTCGAATATCAAAACATTTTAAAATATAATTAAGTGTTACAAATATAATTTTAAAACCTTGTTAGACATCATTTAATTGATGAATAATGACAAGAAAGTTGTTTTTGAAATTTTTTTATAAAAATATATTCTTCGATGGAAAATCGATAATGTGACCGAAAATTGGTTTATCGGTAAACATCTTTTCGATCGATATAAGTTGTTCAAACTCTTGTGCACTTGTCTAATAATCAATGTTAACTAGGTTTTTAAGCAAGCAGGAATGTAGATGAGTTAGAACATCTAGACCAAGCCAAAATAACTCAAGAATCAACCAAAAGGACCAGAAGAATAGGTCAAGAAGGATTCAAGAAGAATTACCCAATAGATCGCTAGCGATCAATCACCCATGGGTCGCTAGCGATCCATAAGGAAGCTCCATGGATCTTTCTAGCCTCTTGCATCATGAAACAATATCTTTTCTAGGGATGTTTGCCAAGTTTCATAGTAGTCCTAGCAACCTAGTTCGAGAAGCGAAGACCCATCTGATTCTAGTTACAGATCAATCTAACTCACAAGGCAACTAGCTACGAAATCACATGGAGAGCACATATATAAGACATGGAGTACAATCCAAAGGGAGAAGTCCAAAAATCCCCTAAGTACATGGATCGTTAGCGATCCATGCCCTATGGATCACTATCGATCCACAGGATTATGTTGGATTGCTATGAAATTTTCGGAAAGGATGAAACGAAAGTACTCCAAGTAATTGGATCGTTAGCGATCCATCACCTATGGATTGCTAGCGATCCATTAGGTTAGCTCAGGTCGTCATGAAACTCTCCGAACTCCTTCGTGGAATCATATGCAGGATTCTGGCAATGCGGCCTAGCCCAATAGCTCTCCAACCCCTATAAATACAATCCTACTTACAACATAAACTAGATCTTCTGGACTGGCTACTGGAACGCTGCAGAGATTATTCATCACTCTTCTTCTCCCACACAATAGTCATCTAGGGGTTCACTGTGATTCTCCAGTGGACTCTTGTACTTGCGACTTGATCTGACTTAGAAGATTCAATCATAATGTAATCTGATTCAACTTGTAACAACAATCAGTTAATAGAAAATTATAAAGTGGACGTAGGCTTCATTAATAGCTGAATCACTATAAAAATCTTCTGGTCTTTTTACTATTTCTGCTCTTTTTACATTTATTTTCTATATATTATTGCTCTGTAAGAACAGGACTGGTGGTTTCACACTCAATCCAGCGTGTTGATCCATTCTTTGGGTTAACATTTTGGTGCTTTCACTGAGAACATTGAATGAGATCTGAAGAATTGAAGTTTGAATCTAAGATTTAGAGAAGATAATTAGGCCTAATACTAGATCTAGAGTTATTGCAAGTGAACCCAAGCCTGGGGGCAGCCAGGAGGTGTCCTGAAATTCTCATCAATCCAACTATATGATTAGAGAGGAGATGGAAAGGATGATGAAAGAATTGCGAGATGGAATCTTAGCTAGACAACAGAAGATGATGTACGGCTTCTTCCAGAGGATGGAGCAACGAAGGATGACTAGTTATGTAGGGAATTGGAATCAAACTCCAGGGAACAACACAGGAGTTGCCGGAGTTGGATTGGAATAAGATATAGTCTTTCCCCCACGCCTAGAGCAACCGATACTTGGGGACAATGCTGGAATCAACATGGGAATCAATCCCAATGCCGGAGTGATTGTTGAAACACCAGGAATTAGTGGTACGGGAGCTAATCCAAACAATAGGATACAACCGACAGAAGAATATGTACCAGAACTTCCTCAAAGGAACGCAAGTCTAAATGAAGCTAGAGTTATGAATCTGAACACTGGCCTGCAGTCGGAAGTGCACATCCCAGGATACCCCCTTGGAACAGGGGCAAAATATTGCTTTAGGACGGCGACCTTCATTGGACGTAAAAACCGAATTGCTGAATTGGTACGAAGGTTCATTAGAAGAGGATCCCCAGATCAAGGTCTGGAAGACATGAATAGGAATCTGTTTACTACTAATATCCGGAATGTGAGAAATCCTTTAGACTTCAATCTCCCGATGCTATAAATGTACGACGGGAAGACATATATGATGATTCATATGATGAGATACATCCAACATATGGAGATGTTAGGTTCTTCTGAGGAGGTAATGGGGTGGTGCTTTCCATTATACTTAACGGGTTTGGCTACAATGTGGTTCAGACAGTTGGAGAATGGGTTTATAAGCAAATGGATCGACTTGGTGAGCAAGTTCTTTAGACAGTTCATAGTTCACATCTCATAACCGAGGAATGTACTTACCCTCTCAAACGTAAAACAAAGGCTTGGAGAGTCCTTAAGAAGTTATTTAACAAGATTCAATGCGGCGGCGGCTACGGTCGACAAGCCGGAACCATCGTTTATCCTAATGGCAGCAGTATTTGGAGTCCCAAGTAAGACTGATTTCAAAGCTACATTGAAAAGGGATCCACCGATGGATCTTGGGAAATTCTACTACAAAACTGAGAGATATTTGCATTAGGAAGACGCTAAAGCTGAGGATGCAGATGTGGATGCTGAAATAAATGTTGTGGAGCACAGGGGACCGTTTGGAACTGGATTTGGAAAAGACAAAGGGAAAAGGAAAACCAATGACGACTTCAGGGAGCCAAAACGACCAAGGAAGGAGCTGAGATTCTCTTCATACATTGACCCGCCTGAAACCCTGGAGAGGATATACTTGGATACAAGGGGGCAGAACCTCTACCGAAGGCCACCTAGGAGGGACCCCACTGATCAAAAGAAAAGATATAGAAGGTTTTGCATCTTCCATGAGCTGAATGGGCATGAAACGAATGAGTGCCGACACCTTCGTGATCTGATAGAAGAACTGGTTCGGAACAACCAGCTGCCACAGTATGTAAGGAACAAAACTATGGTAGAATTGCAAGAACAACCACCATCCACGTCAAATGCATCAAGAAACGCCTAAGGATTTAAGCCAAGACAAATTATCCCATGATCAAAGTAGATGGGAGTCAGATCCGGCTCCCATGCTTTGCTTTTTCGTTTCTTTTTCCGCACTTTTCTTTTGATATTTAGACAATAACAACCTCATGCCACTTATACGTGTACAGGATCCCGAATTGTCCCTAAGTACGCTTTGAGTTGGATGCCAGAAATGACTATTTAGGAAAATAATAACCTCAGGCCGCTTATGCATGTATAGGATCCAGAACGGTACCTAGGCACGCTCTGAGTTGGATGCCTGAGATGACTATTTAGGACAATAATAACCTCAGACCGCATACACGTGTATGGGACCTAGATTGGTCTTTAGGCATGCTCTAAGTCTGGTCTTCGGGATGAGCATTTAGGATTTATGTTGTTCTGATTCCTGTTTGTTTTATTTCTGCTTATTTGTTTTGATTTGAGTGCTTGAATTTTGAAAAATCCACATTGATTGTGATGACTGATATTAATCGCCTTAGATACCCACCACGGGACCAGAGTGCAAGGTGCAAGTCCCCTTGCCAGAGAGCGAGTGGATGGACTTGTACGTTATTGATCGCCTTAGAATCCCGACCGGAGAGACAAGACCGAAGTGTAAGAAGTAAGTCCCCTTACCGGAGAGTGAATGGATGGGCTTACTTAATCTACCCTAACTTAACAAACAAACGATCCGGAGAGATCATCCCCTTAACTTAAAATATTAAACGATCTAGAGAGATCACGCATTAAACTAAACATTAAACGATCCGAAGAGATTGTGCATAAAACTTAAATGATCAAGAGAGATCGAGCCTTAAAATAGATTTTGATTTAATAAAAGGACTTGAATGCCTTATAAATAGAATGAAACTGATAAATCCTAGATGAAACAGGATGATTTCCGATATATGATGTGATTTTGATATATAACGTGATTTTGATATATGATGTGACAACTCTAAATGAGAAGCAAAATGATAATGCTGTAAATCCCAAATGAACATGGGACAATTAGAGATATGGGATGTAATTGGAGATATGTGATATAATTGGAGATATGTAATGTAATTGGAAACATGTGATTTAATTAGAGATATGTGATGTAATAACTCCAAATGAAATCGAAATGATTGTGATGTATAGATTACACTTAGGCAGAGTCTAGAGTCATAGGATGTAACAGGTTTGGAACAACTTGTGATTGGTAAGAGAATCCGAAGGAACTAGATGATTCACCAAGACTAAAGCAGCCGGAAAGCTCAATTATCGAAGACTGGAGACATGAACTTGTTCTTAAGCAAAGGACACTTTTCGTTTAAAAGGCGTACTTTGGGGGGGAAATGTTAACTGGGTTTTTACCCAAGCAGGAATGCAGATGAGTTAGAACATTTAGGCTAAGCCAAAACAACTCAAGAATCAACCAAAAGGACTATAATAATAGGCTAAGAAGGATTCAAGAAGAATTACCCAAAAATCCACTAAGGCGATGGATCACTAGCGATCCATAAGGAAGCTCCATGGATCATTCTAGCCTCTTGCATCATGAACCAATATATTTTCTAGGGATGTTTGCCAAGTTTCGTAGTAGTCCTAGCAACCTAGTTCGAGAAGCGAAGACCCATCTGATTCTAGTTATAGATCAATCTAACTCATGTATGGATCATCATCAAAACAAGGAAACTAGCTACGAAATCACATGGAGAGCACATATATAAGACATGGAGTGCAATCCAAAGGGAGAAGTCCAAAAATCCCCTAAGTACATGGATCGCTTGCGATCCATGCCCTATAGATCGGTAGCGATCCACAGGATTATGTTGGATTGCTATGAAATTTTCGAAAAGTATGAAGCGAAAGTACTCCAAGTAATTGGATCGTTAGCGATCCAGAACCTATGGATCGCTAGCAATCCATCAGGTTAGCTCGGTTCGTCATGAAACTCTCTGAACTCCTTCGTGGCATCATGTGTAGGCTTCTGGCAAAGCGGCCTAGCCCAATAGCTCTCCAACTCCTATAAATACAATCCTACTTGCAACATAAACTGGATCTTCTGGACTGGTTGCTGGAACGCTGCAGAGATTAGTCTTCACTCTTCTCCGCCCATACAATAGTCATCTAGGGGTTCACTGTGATTTTCCAGTGAACTCTTGTTCTTGTAACTTGATCTAACTTAGAAGATTCAATCATATTGTATCCGATTCAACTTGTAACAGCAATCAGTTAATAGAAAATTATAAAGTTGACATAGTCTTCATTAACAGCCGAACCACTATAAAAATCTTCTAGTTTTTTACTATTTCTGCTCTTTTTACATTTATTTTCTATATTATTGCTCTGTAAGAACATGGCTGGTGCTTTCACACTCAATCCAGGGTGTTTATCCATTTTTGGGTTAACAATCAAATGAACATATTAGCAACTAATTAACACACTCTCCTCTTCATAAAGCTTGGAATGTTCTAGAAGCTTCCATATGGATAAGAGATATTATTATGAGAAGGGTATAAGAGTAATATGCATAAAGGAGAAGTGACTTAAAGGGGAAGTGATGGGAGGTGAAGCTTCCATGGCAAGGTGGGGGGTGAGTGAGAGCTTAAGCAACACCATTCCTAAGCCTACATAAGGAGGAGTATACCCTTAGTATCATTCACAAAAATATTAAAAGCTTTGAGTTAAAAAATCAATCGCTTCTTCTTCGTCATCTCTTATGTTCTAAAGAAAATAGTTGCAAATCAACTCCAAATCATTTCAAACTTTGCCACAAGGCTTAGTAAAATATTAGAACATCTTCCACCAAGCCAAAAATTGAAGAAGTAAATCCAAACTCTCAACCCCTTGATAGGCCGTGAGCACTTGGAGGGATAAGCAGGAGGAAGCATGGCTAAAGCAAGAGAGGAAGGAAAGGAAAAGAGGGTGCTAGCTGGGTTAGGACTTTGGTTCTTGGATCTTGGTTGTTTTTGAGGTTAAAGGTGAGTTAATGCCTCACTTTGAATGAAAATATAACACATATGCATGTTGTATTGATTGTGTTTATGTTGACTGAATTGATGTTAACTTATGTTAAAACATTGGTTTGAATTCTTACTTTAAAAGTAAGTGCCATATGTGATCCATGTATATGGACTTGAACGAACTTGGAATGGACTTGAATGGACTTATGAAAAGACCTTGAAAAAAGAACATAGGTTATAGATGGACTTTGGTTTAGATCAGACTTGGATTTGGAAGTGCATTTATAGCGATAGTCGTTATAGATGCAATAGTGAATTGCCTTGTTTTAGGCGATTGCTATGGAACTGTGTAGAGAGATCCTTAGGGGTTTCTCACCATATTAATAATATTATATATGTGTTTGTTGCTATTAAAATCTTGAATAGTAAAAAGTTAAGTAACATCTCAAAAAGTGGCCAAAACTTCACTTGTGCAAAACTGCCCCGTTTAGCCTTAATTTTGGACTTTTGAAGGTTTGAAAAGATATTTAAATTTAAGTATTTTGTTTCATTCTTTTTACAAGTGTTTACTAATATTATTAGAGAATTTCAAAAGTGTTTTGAGATATTTATGAATTTATAAGAATTGGTTGTGAATTTTTAAAGAAGAGATATTTTGTTAAAAACATGTTCCTTTCAATTTTTTAAGAAAAATTGTAAAGTTGTTATTTTCAAGTAATATTTTGGATAAATGTTTTAAGACCTATTATAAGTATTTTAAAGTATTTTAAAAGTATAAAAAAGTTACAGAAAGGGGTTAGAACTACTAAATGACCAAATGGTTGATTGTTTAATTACTTGTTTGAAAAGTAATTAACTATGCTTAACACTAAAAGTTGACGAAGTAAGTCTTGTCTATTTGTGAGAGTCAAGATTGATGTCGAGTAGGGATGGAGCAATAGAGCTTTAACCTACTAGGCTTTCCTCTTGACCGAGGGATAGTAAGTCAAAAAATGTTGAAAATGTATTAATCGTGTTGATTTCTTATTATTTATGGAAATCATTAATATTATACTTAACAGTAAAAGCCGACAAGATAGACTTATCTATTTATGAGATTTAAGAATGAAGTATTTAGGCAAAGCTTTGATGCAACCAGTGCTCTAACCTACCTGGCTTCACTATTGAACGAGCAAAGTTAAGTTGGAATGTCGAAAATGAGTTAAGCATACGAATCGTGATTTGCATATGCAATTATTTTGACTAGATAACCGATTAGTTGATTATCGAACTTGACCTAATATTGACTTAGGAAGTTATCGAAAGACTTCACGATATCAGACCAATAAGAACCCCCAAGGAGGAGTATTGGTATGAAACATCTCTAGCTTTCGCTTACTTCCGAGAGAACTAGAATTAAGTTAGTCGAGAATTCATCGATTGGTTTTGGAGAGTCCGATAAACAGGAAAAGTGTACGTATATGAGATGACTCAAAACTGGTAATCACTACAAAACCACATGCGCGGTCTATGTTCTGAATGCGATTGTAAATTGGACTGTTATGAAGTTGAACTGTCTATCATAAGGTTAAGTCCGAGGGAAAAGTCGACGTTATATTTCGAACAATGCTATCGTAAGGGGGTGTCTATCTTAAGGAGTATTTCAAGAGAGAGGGCAGCGTTAGCATTCGTTGGAGGACTTAGGCGGGGAACTTATATGGAGGTTTGAGATCTGTTCGAGTTGTTCAAATCCATGTAGTGATTCATGATCTGTTTGAGATAAAGGAATCGAATTGGGGATTCATGCGCTGTTCGAGTGACAAAGACACGAGTGAGAGATGATAAACATAGGATCAACATAAAAAAAGACTAAAACTAGAGAAGGATGCACAATCTCAGGTTTAGCTTACCCATGAGGGTATGTCAACTCCATATCTAGAGTATACTTTCGATATGTTGTGCGCAGGAGTTGCTGATACTTGGTACCATGCAGTTCATTATTGGGCCAGTTGTGTTTACCTTAGGGTGTATTCTATCTAGAGATAAATGATGCTCGAAAGGAAGTTTTTGATCCTTGTCATGAAGATCCGCTTCAGTTAGTGGAGGCATCATCATGGAAAAACAACCCATATGCAAACGCACTTTAGCGGTATTGATTGTATACCTATTATTGTTGTGGCATTCACACATCAGTTATTTGAATTGATTTATGTGTTATATTCTAGTATAATATATCATATCACTATATAAAACTTAATGAATGGTTGGTTTCATTTGAGGAGAAAACCGTTATGGTAGTCCGTACAGTCTTAATTGTTACTGTTACTTATCTCATATTTCTTGAGTTTCTCATGCTAGATTACCAGACTGATCTGGGTGTTATTTTCTTATATTGCTCGGGTCAGCCCCGTGTATGTTTCCAGATTTAACTACGGACTGTTTGGAGCTTATGGAGAAGAGCTGGACGATTACCTTTCGTAGTATTCTTATTTTCCCTGCATTTCTATATTGTATATATTAGCATTGTGGGGACAGGCGGTTATAACTGTCCAGGCTGATGATAATACTTAGGTTTTTGTACTTTGATATTTCTGTATTTAGAGTAACCCTTTGTACTGTTCCTTTGATATTATATATTATTATTCCGTTGTGAAATTATAATGTTGTGAAATTTATGTCTTTCCCACACTTGGGTGCTCGACATAAGAATACTGTAGATGTATTTAGTGTCGACATTCGAGGATCAAAAAGTCGGATCGTTGCACTAGTGTAGGAAGTGGGTACCAATATAAGTTCCTATATTTTTGCACATTCCCTACATTAATAATAAAAAGTAGAGATGGATTCTGTAACACCCCGTAATTTGGCATTAGTTATTTACTTAGTTAGTTAATTAATTTAGGTCCAAAAATGGAATTTGTGCAAACGATAAAATTTGACCACGAAACTTACACCATTGCGTTCATGGCGAAATTTTAAGCAATTTTCATACTTGGAATTTGCAATCGGAGTCCAAACAAAGAAGTTACAGACGAAAAATGAATGTAGGACGAAAATAATTAAAATAAGAAAATTAACTAAAATTGCCTGGGCCCATAGGTCGACTGCCGTGTACAAGCGATCGACGGGGGGCACTCGACCCCTATAGGGGGGCGATTGACCCACCTCTATGTGGCGGCTCCAATAACCCTAGGCCATATATGGCCCGGATTGAATATTTTAAATCGTACGATTCTGGTTGATTCTAATGCCTATAAATTCAGGCATAACCATCCCTTCTCTTCTCATGGTTTCCTTAACAGAGCAATGAAGCTCTACCATTTCTTCTTCTCCACTTTCTTTATAAATTATAAAAATAAGATATTTGTATTTATATTCATACAAATTGCTGAAGAATGGAAATCAAATAAAAAGGAGAAGAGAAGAGAATCAACTATATGCATATTTGAGCTAATTTATATATATTTGTATGTTTGTTTCTATTTTCTTTCACAATCCCAAATCTCTTCTCAACTATGTAATTCTAATATTTGCATATACCATTTTTATACAAATTTCTTGGATTAAAAAGGATTAGGAGATTAATTAAAGGTTCTGCTTCAGATCGGGAGATTTAGATCCCTTTTAAAAGGTGGGTGGGAAATTTTATATATTGTTTATGATTTTAAATTTGTTTCTTGGCATACGTTTGATTTTTATGCCTAAGCCAATTTTATTTGTGAATTATAGGCTTAAATTAGTGTAAAAAACTATTGCCTACATATTCTTGTTTTAGATCTAATTTGAAATATGTTTACACCTAGTTTTGGAAATTAGCTCCAAAGATTTTAGAATTTGAATGTTGTATATTTTTATTCCAAATCTATACTTGGATGTAAAATAGGATTTTTTTTTTATTATTTCCTAATTTGTGCTATGTTGTAGATTTTCCATAGTTTAATTTGTGGGAAGAACATCCGTTTGATTTTTATAAATTTGTTCATTTTTTCACTTTTCATTCAAAAGGGCGACGTTTAATTTAACAAGGAATACCCACAAATAAAAAGGAAAGAGATGTGTAAAGTACAGATTTATTCTCCATAGTTTATACTGTCTATTCCAATTAAAAAGAAATTATCCATTACTTGTATTTTCAAATGGAGTCAGTCTTTCCTTTTTAAATTTATGGAAATCATAGTGGAAAATCTTCCTAAGGAATTTAATTCTAACAAATTAAATATGGAAAGCATATTCTAGTTACATATTTATGACTAGAATATATTTGGATATGAATAGATAGTTTTATTATGTACTTAATACGTATTTATTGCGTTAATAAATAACAATAGCGTTTAATTGTGCGTTATTTATACGTAACGTTCGTTAGTTATTATTATATTTAGGGAAGTGAATATTTAGAATTAGAAAACGTAGTAATTCATATTAATGGAAAATAAATTAGGAATTCCTATTAATTAGTTAATAGGAAATGAAAGATTGCAACCTAAATTAATGGGAAATTAATGAGAAATAATGGATAATTTTAAATTAAGAGTTACAATTAATAGAGACAAGTGTATTAATGGGACTGATAAAAATGGAATAGATATAAAAAAGGTTACTAATTTGAAATTAGTAATCATATATAAATTTCTTAGGAAATGTCTGTTAGGCTTTTATGAATGAATTGACATTTATGAGCATTAAAAGGGGATTTATAGGTAGATAAGTATTGAAGGTAAATCTTATTGCCTTAATACAAAGGGAATTAGTAAGCTAAATCTAATGTCATCTAAGATAGTATAAGTAAAGACTTAAGATGGTTAATTGGACTTAGTAGGTTAGTGATGTGAGGTCAGTAGAGTCACTCGATGAAAGACTGCCCTTCACTTTGACCAGCAGTCGGGTGCACTTATTACTGATGTAAGATATCACTAATCCTTGGACCCGTGATGACATGAGAGATTGACTTGCTTTCTTAATTGGAAAGTATTAAATGGTCCAAATATGGAATTAAATAGGTTTACTTCAATGTTGAGGTATTAAGCGGCTACCTTAGGGCCCGCCTCCCTACCGAAAGAAGTAACCTAATGAGATCCCATATTTATAATTAAAAGTTATGATGGATATCTCGAGAAGGGTTCACTTTGGGTTTGAAGTACTACGTGACTGATCTAGGGTTCGCCTCTCTCCTATAAAAGAAGTACTAAGTAGCCTAATAAGATTTCCAAGTAATGTTAGCTAGATAGTACCAGTGAGGAATCCGTCTTGGGATTAGGTATTAAATGGAAAAGGCCTACCTATAAATAGGTGTTAAATGGTCAGAGGCTTGCTTAGTCCATGATAATGAGGTATTAAGTGGCTTGGGTACAGTCTCTTATATTGCTAAAACTTTAATAATGATAGATATGTTATTAGTATGGCTATAATAAATTATAAGGCCATAGATAGTGGTCAAAGGTCTCTGTAGTTAGGACCAATAGACCAATAATGACAATGCTAGACCTCCACCTTGGAAATAGGTCATAATTGACGCAGTTTACCTCGATTGAGGTCTAATGGCAAAATCTGCCTATTTCTCTTTAAAAGTATTATGTGGTGATAGTAGAAGCCTGCTTCATTTTAAGAAGTATTAAGTGGCAAATGGGTATGGAAGTATTGGGTGGTTGATAAGGCATCGTCACTATTTTGTATCTTGGGAATATGTAGGTAAGTAATCGTGTGTGCAATCCAAGGTTAGATTAGAATTGCTAACCTTAATATACATAACAATTAAATGGAAACCAATCAGTATAAATTTATGTTATGGACAGTTTATAGATTTTTCAGTCACCGGAACGTTTTTCTAACCCCCTCCTCATTACAACCCACGGGACAGATTTAGAGGACCAAGACATTGGAGCTGGAAGTGTTTTGTTGTTAGAGAAGCTTTCATCTTTTTCATGCTAGATGCTGATGTGATAATCTACTATCTAAGGAATACCATTATTTCCAAGGTAGTAGTCATAGTCAGTATTCTTATCCTATTATTATTTTCGTTGTGCGTTTAGATTTCTATCAATCTCTGATAATGCTCATGCTTACTGCTGGTACCAAATTCAACGATATCTGCTTTGATGGACTAGGGTTTTGATTTTTTTTGAAACTTAGGCTCATTAAGGTACGGGTTGTTACAAATTCTAGATAATAGGTGCTCCAAGCACATGCCGGATAATGCAAGCATTTCGGTGAACATAACCTATATGGATGGATGTACCATAACTTTCGAAGACAATTCAAAGGGATGTGTCATTGAAAATGGGGACATCAACAACTTGGAAATTCTATTTCATCTTTTATTACAAATATTTTATTTCTCAAAAACTTTCAATATAATTTGTTACACATAAGTAAGCTTTGTGATAAAGGTTTTTAAATTAGTTTTGAGAAAAAAATGTAATATATTTTGACCAAAATGGTAAAATTTATCTTTGAGGGTATATTGAAACGAAATATTTGTATTTTAAATATGGAGATTAATCATGGCTATGGCACAAATGATTCAGTCATATTAACTTCTAAAATATGGATAAATTATCTAAAAATTAGATCATTAGAGGTTTATCTAAACTGAATTTTGAACTAAATAATTTATGTGATGCTTGTAAAAAAGGTAAATTAAAGAATTCATCATTTAAATCTATAAATGAAATTACGATATATCAACCATTATAACTATTTCACCTTGATTTATTTGGTCCTACTTAGTTACACTCGTTAAGTCATATAATTGTCTTTGTAATAGTTGGTTACTTTACCAGATATACTTAGACTGTTTTCAAATGAAAAAAGTGATGCCACAGAAATATTCAAATTTTTTACAATAAGGATACAAAATTTGAAAGTTTCAAAATTTAGAATATTAGATGCAATCACGGAGGTGGATTTGAAAATGATCACTTTAATGAGTTTTGCAATAAAAAGGGTATAAAACACAACTTTTCCTTTCCTATAGCACTACAACAAAATGATGTTGTACAATATGACTTCACAAAATTATGGTAGAACATTACTAAGTAGTAACACATTAACAAAAAAAAATTAGGTTAAATTTGTCTCTACTACATGTTATTTTCTAATTTGTGTTATGCAAGTTTGCCTTTGTATTGAAGTTAAAGTCATATTGATGAGTCATCGGGCAGTCTAATTAATGTCATATTCAACAACTTAGGCATAGTTAGTTTAAACTTGTTCCTTCAGGTTAAGAGAGGATTGAGTTAGTAAAATTTTAGAAAAAAGTTTAGGAATTGGACTTAGATAAGAGTTCTAACTAGTATAAAATTAGTGTAATTTCCTTTAAGTTATTTCAACTTTCAACTCCTTATATTTACTACTTATTATATGAGTTGGAATATATTCAAATTGATTAGTCAAGCTATAAAAACTTGGTCATTTTACCCGATCCACTCAAAAATTTTAGAGGGTGCCTCTTCATCTCCATCTACGCTTCCAATGTCCAACCAATGTCATGGTAAAGAGAAGGATATTTCCTTATGTCGAAGATCGAAGCCATCATCAAGTCTATCTTAGTCTTTATTTAGTTCTTGTCCTCGGCAACCTAGGATCGTTCTTAATGATAATAGAAAATATTTTTTTATGCTTTCAAAAATTTTATGTTATGTTTATTCAATCATTACTATGTACTTATTTTTCTTATTAATGAGAATTCCAGTTTATATCCGTACTTCTAGTTCCTTAATCATGTTGTAATTTCCAGAATACCAAATGCTAAAAATGTTTAAAGAACAAAGAAGCATTTACATCTATTAAAGCAACATATAACTATGTGCAGATCATATTAGAATGCCAAAGAAGTCAAAATTTATGTGTCAAGCCGATGTAAACTATTTGCTATATTCTTAAATGCTAGAGATTATAATATACCGTTAATAATAGAAAGTGCAAAACTTAGAGCATCATTTCAAAACTTACAAGATCGTGTTAATTCAATCCCAAAGGCTATTCCTATGATAAAAACAACATCGATAGAAATCTTTTTGGAGTTACAAGATTCTAACATATCCCTCTAGAGTGATCGTGACAAATTCCAAGAGGAATTATCAAAAGCCAAAATCTATAAGATAGATGCTAATTCCAATAGACAAGAGTATCAGTGGCTTCTTTTCCCAAAACTTCAAGAGAAAGGGGTTTGAAATCTCCACCTATGCCAAAAACTAGATTGATAAAAACCATTCCTCGAGGATGAACACCTGCTTTGGAGAATGGGCATCAACAACTAACCTAGGGAGTTTCGTAAGTTCTAATAATAAGCAAAGAGGGAAAGCTCGTATCTTTTGTTTGAAAGAGTTAGTGGTATACCCTAGAGTCAATTATGTAATTTGATATACACACACACACACATATACATATACATATATATATATATGCATAAATACATATACATACATATACATATATATGCACATATACATACATAAGCATATACATATACATATATATATAACTATACAATGAATTTTCTTTATAGTAACAGTGTTAATTTACGTTTATATATTATGTTATATCATGATGTAATTAATTAATTAATTTAAATTATATAGTAAGAAAATCTTTAAATAAAATGTCATGTGATTGTAGTTGCAGATAGTTGCAATAATGAGTAATTAATCACAAAATAAAATTATATTTTGTTTTAAATATTCCTGATTAAGTTGTTTTGAGAAAAGGACATCAATTCCTCTATTGAGACTAGAGTGCATAACACTATAAATGTTGGGCAGTGTGTTCCTTATGGTTGTTGGGGGCACCAAGGGGTTACATACTTATAGTTATCAGATAACCATGGAATGACTCGTTTGAGAGTTCACTACAAGAAAAGTAGCTAAACACTGCATTGTGTAATTTATGAGATAGATGTTGTTTTTAGTCCCCGGCAAACTAATACAAGTGAATATAAACTCTGTACAAGGGACCCTATAAAACATAATAAGGAGGGCTTCCAAATTATTTTCACGAGCGCGTTATTCTTCTCCGCCTTTACCAATTAAAATTTAGAAACTCAAACAAAAGAAATATATTCTTTCTACAATCTCATTTACTTCTTCCAGTTCAAGAGAAATATGTCAAAGTTAATTCAACCATGGATTTTATCCCCATAATTCTCTTACCTCTTTGCGATGTAAGTAACTTTTAGAAGCTTATGTTTTTACTTTAGCCTAATCATTGTGGATTTTCTATATGAACTTTTTGTATTTATAAATTGCTTCAATAAATTAGCCTTTTTTTAATGTAAATTTTGGGGGTTTTAGTGTTATGGTCTCTTAGGTTGTGTGGATTTGGATCTTTTCCATACGGCTTAGGTTGTGCTATGTAAAATTTGGGGGTTTTAGGTTGTTCTATGTAAAATTTGGGGGTTTTAGCGAATTTCTATGGATTTGTATATGGGAATTTGTGGTTTTTTGGGTTTGAAAATTATAAATAGGTTTCGTTTGATAAAATAATTTTGGGATAGTTCAATTTTCTTCATTGGTAACATATTTTCATGTTACAAATATAGTATGTTAAAGTTAAATTAATTAAATATAGTTAACATAGTCGAATTAAAACTGAAACCAAATGTAACATGAGTAATTTCCTGATATGTAGAACAAGTTTATGGCTGAAATGAAAATTATAGTTGATAAGGAGGATGGACACCATGTAGACTAGCTTGAATATAGATCTACAAATGTGCATTATTATAGAACCATTTTGCATGTATTTTTGAGTGTTATTGAATTGCCTATTGAAAATTCAGAAGAAGATTCTTAACTTGCTTTCATAAGAAAACATATGTAGTAGATTATTGGCTCATTAGAGATCTCTCACCGTACTATTTTATATGCCACTTATGTGTTTCTTTTCCTATTCTGATATGAATGTATAATTCGGTATTTCTATAGCTTAACATCAAAATGTATTGAGAGTGAAGGTAATTTACAAGTTCAGATATTAATTAATATCCAATGGAAAATATGTGTCATAGAAAAGTATGGTTTAACTAGCAATCCCGAGAATGGTGCTAATAGTAACCACAGTCAGAGATTGACCAAAGTCCCATGGGTAATTATAATTTAAATAACATAAAATCAAGAAAATAACTTTTTTGTTTCAAAGATGTAAAACCATAGTGTAAAGGCAGTGAGTTATATAATTAACTTGCTAATAAACTAAATCTGAAAATCGGTTTAGTAAGGATTTCAAGCTTGAAGACAACAATTATTATTATCATTATTTCCAAGATTTCATCATAGGATGTTAACAAAGCGAAGAAGTACAAATGCATGAGATTGCTTAAGTTCAAACAATGGTAAGTTAAGCACATTTTTTGGGTGATGCATTAAAGCCAAAGACTGATAAGAGTGTAGTCAATTCAGTAGCTGATAGAGGCTCGGTTCAATGATTTGATTCCTTACATGATGCAACTTGTGATTAAGGTATTCGATATTCTATGGAGTCTTCACATGGTATTCTAATATCCGTTGAGCTTAGTTGGAGGTATATAGTGTTTGATGCATTATTCTATATTGTTTAGTAGGTGGGTAGTAAGTCAGAACTCTCATTAAAAAAAATACAATACTATTTTGATAAGACACCAATTTCATTGCTTTCATTTCAACCTTTGATTCAAATAGAGACAAATTTTTTACATACATAAATGCATACATACATACTAACACACACAAAGACATATATATATATATATATATATGTATGTATGTATGCATGTAAGTACATAGATGATGTATCATGTATGTATGTTTATGTATATCTCTTTCTATCTATGTGAATGCATGCATGTCTCGTGCACTCACCCACACACTCGCCGATGCTGGTAGGGGAACCACTTCAAGTTATATTTCTTTTATGTTTTTATGTGACGCCCCACCTCGAGACCCACATTAACAAAGAGTATTAGCCCCACCCCGAGACTCACATTAACAAAGAGTATTACTAGGTAATGCTGTCTGCTAATGCGGAGAATAGGGCTGGTTAAGAGCGACTATCTACAGCTTTGTCTTAAACATCTATTGAATACGTCGATAAATGCTTTAATTTTTTTCCTCTATCTCAAGTAGATCGACATATCCAATAAACGCTTAATACAAAACTATAGGTGGCTACGGATCTATCAGAACAAAACACAACAACTAAATGCATATCACATCACAGAATAGCAAACAGCAGATATATACATATATATACAGATACATCCCTGGTGTAATACAAAATGATACACATAAGTGGTATGACGACCACACAATATACAACGAGTCAAATATATACATATCAGAGTCTACATAAAAAGCTACATTAAAAAGGCGATAGCAAAATATCCAAGCAGAAGCAGAATAGGCTAAGTCCATAAGGGTACCTAACCTGAAACACCTCGGTCTGACCCGAGTATAAAATACATGGGTCAATCTAGCTAAACAAATCAATTAAATAGGCTAAACGATAATAAGAGTATATAGATAAGAGTGATAATACTTCTCAAATGAGAAGAAGGCATTCAAAGTTTATATGGTTACTTCAAGTGGCATATCTAAATAAGAATGGTTACTACTAGTGATATAGTGGTAAAATTAAACATGTACACAATCTCACAAGAGATAACTCCATAACAAATCAAAAGCACGCTTCATATCATCGGCATATCACAAATCAATAAATATGGTTTAGGGGAAATCATAATTCCAAAGAAGAGAAGTACTAAACCCGCCATATCGACAATCTAAAAAGCATTCTCAAAAGAGAAGACATCGTCTCAAAGTACGCCATATAGGCAAATATATGTATATCTCCAAATAGGAGAATATAAATCCCAAATAACGCCATATCGGCAAAATCTCAATAAATGCCAGTGTAGGCAACCCAAATCTCGAAGATAGAACTCAAAAGAGTTCAAATTCCCAAAAAGGTAATCGCTATATATAATATCTCAAATGGCTAGGAAGGCCAACAATGTAAGAGCGATACACTTGGGAAATCACAAATATCAATGAAATCATCTCAAAAATTTGCACGTGCATTTGGCCAAAGCCTACCAAGTACTGTTTTCTCAAATAGGTACCTCGCCCAAAGGCAAATACGTCACAATGACAAATACGCCGCAATGGCAAATACGCCGTAATGGCAAATACGCCGCAATGGCAAAGATATGATATCTCAAACATGGACTCAGGCCATGTTCCATGTTGAATTGTGCCCAGGTCTAAAACCCTCTTGGGTTCAACTTACAGACGTGGACAGGTGGCCAAACGACCTCTGATTGAACTGAAAATTGGTGTGCACATAGTAGAAAACTTCAGCTTTCAAAAAAAAGAACTAATGAATTCCGACTGAAAATGAAAAAGTTACGCTATCTCGAACATGGACTCAGGCCTTGTTTGCAACAGTTCAAAAACAAAAATGTGCCCATGCCTGAAAACCATCTTGGGTTCAAATTACAGGCCTGAAAAGAGGACCAAACGACCTCGGATTGAGCTGAAAATTGGTATTCCTATAGTAGAAAACTTTATCTTTCAAGAAAAAAAGAATCGATGAATTCCAGCAAGAAATGAAAGAGATATGATGTCTCAAACATGGACTCGAGCCATGTTTGCAGCAACTCAGAAAACAAAATGTGTACAGGCAAAATTCTGGGTTTGAATTGATTTTCTACCATTGTTTTGAACATCCAAATGACAATATTTTTCAACCAATATTTGTAGAGACCAAGATCAACATGCAAACTACCAAATGAAAGAAATCCGGCAGCATTCGTTACTGGAATCAAAAGTTATAGGCTTTCAAAGTAGCAATATGAACTGATTTCAAACAAAGAAACTACAACAGAAATTCATGAACAGAAGCTAAATATTCACTATTTTTGCAATTTTGAGCTTGGCTCAACTATATTTTGTGAGTATTGCAACTGAACTTGCTGTAGTATATCTAAATAAGAATGGTTACTACTAGTGATATAGTGGTAACATTAAACATGTACACAATCTCATAAGAGATAACTCCATAACAAATCAAAAGCACGCCTCATATCATCAGCGTATCACAAATCAATAAATATGGTTTAGAGGAAATCATAACTCCAAAGAAGAGAAGTCCTAAACCCGCCATATCGGCAATCTTAAAAGCATTCTCAAAAGAGAAAACATCATCTCAAAATACGCCATATAACCAAATATATGTATATCGCCAAATAGGAGAATATAATTCCCAAATAATGCCACATCGGCAAAATCTCAATAAACGCCAGTGTAGGCAACCCAAATCTCAAAGATAGAACTAAAAAGAGTTCAAATTCCCAAAAAGGTAATCGCTATATATAATATCTCAAATGGATAGAAAGGCCAACAATGTAAGAGAGATACACTTGGGAAATCACAAATATCAATGAAATCATCTCAAAAATTTGCTCGTGCATTTGGCCGAAGCCTGCCAAGTACTGTTTTCTCAAATAGGTACCTCGCCCGAAGGCAAATATGTCACAATGAAAAATACGCCGCAATGGAAAATACATCGTAATGGAAAATACGCCGCAATGGAAAAACGTTTCTAGGACAAATACGCCGCAATGGCAAATACGCCACAACGGCAAACGTCGCAATGGCAATGACCTGAAGGTCCAGTACTGGAAATACGCCGCAATGGAAAATGTGTCACATACTCTCGGATAGGAACCCGAAAAGTGTTAACATGCGTCCCATACCACACGTTTGCACTAAACGGTTTACTAACCGCCAGTAAATTTCACACTCGAAGCAGTAAAAAGTTTACCTCCTCTCATCGGTAAACTCGACCCGAAGGTCAAAACGATCAAACGAACAAGTCAGGAATTAACCGATAAGATAAACGCACGTGTCTCATACCACGTGTCTTACCAAATCGTTTAATTCTCCTTCTCATTCGCTCGAATAGTGCAAAAACGAGTATTTTATATATGAAATAATTTACTTGAGAAAACAAGCTTTTAAAACCATTTTCCCGAAATCAATTTTGAAATCAATATTTGAAAATTCCCTTATTATAGAGAATAAATAGATTTTTTTATAGCTTAAAATAATTTAAAAATATTATATAATAATAATTTTAAATGCCAATTTATTTTATAATTTATTTCAAAATTGTTTGGAAAAATCCGTGCTCGAAATCAAAGAAATCACTCAAAACCGTCATTCAAATTCAATTCAAATTCATCAAAACTTGGCTAGCCTATTGATAGGCATCATAGCCCTTAAAATATTTCAGAAATATCACAAAAACATGAAGTAAAAGTCAAAAGTCGGATGGAAAAAGAACATAGGGCAAAACAATACCTAGATTTGGAATCTTCTTCGGGTTCAACTTTCGGACATAATTTGAGAGGCTTAATGAGCTCGGAATGGTCTAAAATTTGATACACATAAAGTAGAACAATTTATCTATGAACTGGATAAAGAGTCACTGAATTCCGATATGAAATGCTAAATACTTGAAATCTCAAACATGGACTCAGGCCATGTTGAATTCTGCCCAGGTCTAAAACCCTCTCGGGTTCAACTTACAAACATGGAACAAGTGGCCAAACGACCTTTGATTGAACTGAAAATTGGTGTGCACATAGTAGAAAACTTCAGCTTTCAAACAAAAAAGAATCAATGACTTCCGACTGGAAATGAAAAAGTTACGCTGTCTCGAACATGGACTCAGGCCTTGTTTGCAACAGCTCTAAAACAAAAATGTGCACATGCCTGAAAACCATCTTGGGTTCAAATTACAGGCCTGAAACATAGGACCAAACAACCTCGAATTGAGCTGAAAATTGGTATGCATATAGTATAAAAATTTATCTTTCAACCAAAAAAGAATCGATGAATTCCAGCAAGAAATGAAAGAGATATGCTATCTCAAACATGGACTCAGGCCATGTTTGCAGCAACTCAGAAAACAAAGTGTTGACAGGCAAAAATCTGGGTTTGAATTGATTTTCTACCACTGTTTTGAACATCCAAATGACAATATTTTTCAACCAAAATTTGCAGAGACCAAGATCAACATGAACTACTAAATGAAAGAAATCTGGCAGCATTTCGTTGCCGAAATCAAAAGTTACAGGCTTTTAAAGTAGCAATATGAACTGATTTCAAACAAAGAAAAACTACAACAAAAATTCATGAACAGAAGCTAAATATTCACTGTTTTAGCAATTTTGTGCTTGGCTCAGCTAGAATTTGTGAGTATTGCAACTCACATTGCTGTATGGTGGCAAAATCCTGGATTAATGAAGAAAGATGGAAGCTTTGGTGGAGGAATTGGCCTCTAGGAACCTGTAGAAGAGATATACAGTGCATGTAAGAAGAACAATCAATAAATTAGAAAATCCTCATCTCAAACAAAGATTTTGATGAAATAGAGATAGTTTGGAGTGAGATTACCTTTTAGTTTACACTCTAGATTGAAAAAGTTTTCAGTTTTCATTGAAGAAATTGAGTTTAAAGCCTTTGATTGGAGAAAATGGAGTTGGGTTTCATTTTTCTTATTTTCTGGAAAGAGGAAGAAGGAGGTTGAGATAAAAAGAACGTACAGGAACTTGTTTTTTCTTTTCTCAAATCTGGTTAAGTGCTAATGGGCCATTTGGACCCAAAATGAAGAAAAATTAAAATGGCCTAAGTTAATTAATTAACACATAAACTAATATGTGTTCACATTTACACTATTTTACAAAACAAGTGCATTTTTCTCCCACTTTTTACATAAGAAAAATATGTAAACTTACACACTTATAAAATAAAATATTCTCCACCATATAAAAAGATAAATTTATATTTTTAAAACATTTTTATTATTAAAAACTTTTAATTTACAAAAATACACTATTTTCACAAATAAATGAATAAAACCTTATTTTTAAAATTTTAAATTCAACAAAAATATTATTCTTGCTTAGAAAATTATTACAAACCATTTTAAACTCAAATTTATACTCAAAATATAATTTTAAACCAAATTATACCTTTATTTAAATAAACCACCTTTAAAAATCAAATACTTCCTTTAAAAATCATTAAAAGAAATAATTGGCAATAATTAATAAAATTATTGCATTTTCACTAAATAAAAACCATTTTCCATTCATTATTAATCCCAAACAAATAAAATAAAGTTTTCAAACTTTATTTTCACAATTTTATTTCTAAAATTCATTTTTTATTTCAAATAAACAATTTAATTCACCAATTTATTTTAATTCACGATATTAAATTATAACTATCATTATAATTCAATATATTGACAGGTAATCTCCAAACTAGGGTTGTTACATTTTATCTACGCGATTTCAACTAAATGTAAGTGAGAATTTGTAAATTCATGACTTCAACTTAATGATGCCTTATTTATGTTTGAGTTTATAGTTGTAAAGAAACATGGAAGAGTAAAGACTTCAATGTGGCAGTTTTATTTGCCTCCTTGAGAATATATTTTACAATAGTCTGTTCAACTTCGATTCAATAATCTTATGTTAAAATGCACATATGTTTCTGAATCTGACCTGACATAACTTGCTTCCAAGCATAAACATTGAAAAAAAGATTTTCTACATGTGTCACTACCATGGTTATTTTCATGATACTTGGTCTATTTTATATTTTTTTCAAAAACAACAATTAGGAGTTTACTGTATTAGTGGTTATTAGGAGTACTAAATCGAATGAACACTGCCACTGACCAAAGTTTGCATCACATTGATTTCATAATACTTGAACATTATAAATCATCTATACTAGAACTTAGAGAAACAACATATAAACGACGCATTGCTAAAAGTGGTATTATATAATCTTAACTCTTTAGAGTATTTTGGTATTACTTTGTTGCATGTAACTAATATATTTATTGTAACACCCCATAACATTAACGGTAATTGATAAAAAATTATTAAGGGTCAAAAATAGAATTTGAGCAAACATCATATTTGGCCATAAAATTTACATCATTATGTTCGTGGCGATTTTTTGAGCAACTTTCATATATGGAGTTTTGCGATTGGAGCACAAACGAAGAAGTAATTAGCATTTGAAGTTTTCAGAATGAAAATAATTGAAAAAGAAGAAAAGGAAATGAATCATATAAACAGCACGGGCCCCACGGTTGATCCCCTTTGTGGGCCGGTCGATCGCCTATAGGGGAGCGGTCGATCGATTGATAAAGTGACAGCTAAGGTTGAACCTTGGCCAAACGGTCCGGATTTAATTATTTGCAATCTAATAGATATGATTGATTCGAGCGCCTATAAATACAGGCTTAACCCTCAGTTTCCTTATCATATTTTCTTGTCATAGCAACCAAGCTCTGCAATTTTCTCTTCTCCACTATTTCTACTAATTATAAAATATTATATTATATGTATATTTATAACCGGAGAAGGATAGAAAATAAAACATAAAAAGAGAAGGAGCAAATCGATATTGCAGAAAAATGTAAATTTCATAATTATAAATCTATATTCCCCTTGACTCCAAATCTCTTCTCATATCTGTAATTCTAATAGTATGTATACATCTTGTTAGACATATTCTTTTAGATTGGAATGGAAATGTAACGACCCGTAAATTTAACTGGTTTTAATAACGTTATTAATTGAAAATTTGTGGAATTTTAAAAATATAATATTTTATTTGAAATGCGTCTAGTAAAACATAGCAACTGGTAAATTTTCATCCAAAAATATGAAGTTTATTTCGTGTGTAATTTTATTTCAATTTAATCAGTTAGGAATTGATGAAAATAAAATGTTTTCGAAACCTAAAAATTTTTACATAGAAAAATTCTAAATCATCTTCTGAGCAAGACGTCATTTTTCGTTTTTCCGAATTCGGACTTCTTTAGCTCCGTCGATCTTATTTTCTGCGTTTTTCCTGCATTTTCCGCTAGTAGAAAATTCAAATTTTATAAATTCAATCGTATAGCTGATATCTGTATATCATTTTGATCATTTCGTCGTGTTGAACTCCGTAGCATATTTGTTTGTGTGTTTCGAAGTTCGGTATTCGACGAAATCGATAAAACGATTAATCATACCGGTGTCAAAATTTAACTTTTGGGTCATGTGTGCCTATTTATTTTTCAACCGTACAAAACCATCAGTCACTAGTATCTACTATCTGCCAAATTAATGGCCAGCTATTCTATTCCATCATTTTCAATGTAGTAATGGTTGGTTCCATGCTATCGTTTGGAAGTATAAGATTTTATAATAGGTACGCTGCATTTATGGGCTGTTCACGGCTTATCTGATTTTCGCTACTTTTCAGCTTCCACTTTTGCTGTTCCCAATTTTTAAATTTATTGTTCTTGACCATTTAGTTTGTGACCGTTCATTTCTTGCATCTGGTCTTCTTCATTCGAGCAAAAGAAAAAGAAAAAGGAATTTATACTGCTCGGCCAAGCACCATTCACGCCATCACGCACGCCTTTCTCTTCTTCAACCCGAGTTTTTCTTCGCTCTCCTCTGTGCATTTTACTCTCAACTTCCTTGGTCGGAACAGCAAACGCCTCACCTTCGTGCGACCATTCTCCGTCTGAGAAGTTCGATCGCCTTGACTTCTCCTACCTTCCACCGCCTATCTCGCCTGCTGCTCTTGGGTTTGACGAACCCATGGAAACCCATCTGCTCCTCTGCCACGCCAACCTCATGCCCTCTCTTCCTTTCACCCATGGCCGGCCGAGCTCCACCAACGTCCTCCTTTTTCCTCTAACTGAATGCATTCCCAAGCGCTGGCCTCTGCTCTCAACTCACATCCCTGTCCACAGCCGAACCCTGAACCACATCATTTCTCTTCATGTCTGTCTCCTTGTATAGAGGTAACGAAATATATATAGCTAATTATTATTTACATAATCTGTTATATGAAAGTATCTAAGTTTATATATCTTTACCAACTTTATATTTGTTGATTTCAAAGTATGTATAGTAGTTGTTAGGTATATATATATAACTGTTTCGTTATATATAGTTATATTTATATGCAAGTTATAATATATAGTTATATATAATGTTTTTTTTGTGTGTTCAGTTTTAATATAAATGGTTATATTACAGTTATTTTTTTATGCAAGTTCATGTAGCTGTTTAGATAGGTATCATATAATATATAATATATTTTAATTGCTTTAAAGTGGGCATGTATAGGTTGTCATATGTATTTCAGGTTGCTGCATGTAAGTCTATTATATATAGTATGTATAAAGATTTTTTTTAGGCCGTTGAGTTTTTTTTTATGATAAGTTATCGTACATGATCTTTCATATAAAAAGGTTTATATTATGGTATGTTTATATATAACATATGGTATTGTATTATAATATGGTAGATCATATTTTAAATTTTAGCCTTTTGTAAGCATATATTATTTTGTGAAAGCTATGTGACAGAGTACATACGTTAGATGTTACAGCATACTTGATTTATAAAAGAAGTATAGCAGGCATGTGGGTTTTAAATATACGTATGTTATATATTAGTTTATAGGTGCAGGCTATATTATAAGTCTAGCATGTCTACTTAATTCAGTAGTATGAATACACTGTTGCATATATAGTCTGAAATTTGTGGTATAGCCTAAATATATACATTTTAGTTTTCATGTTAGATAAGTTTTGACTAATGTGTTTTATATAATTTGTATTTTAGTGTTTGCGTACAAAATATTTATATATACGTATGTTCAAAGTATTAGCATTTTCATAGCTTTATATATATGTACTGTTTATAAGTATAAATTATATTCTGTTAGATATTAAGAGTATATATAATTTTTTATTTCAAACTATATTTTGGTAGATATGTTTGTTTTATATGTGATTTATTAAAAAAACAATAATCTTTATTTTTAATTATATATATATATCTGTGTGTGTGTGTGTGTGTTATTTTGATATTTGTTTTAAATTAAATAGTGATTTCATGGAAATAATAACAATAATAATAAAATTTATACCATTGTCGTTTCTATCAAATTGATTCTAATTATTCCATCGATTCCTTAACTTTCAGCTTTGTGTGTCGAATCGCGTCCATCTAGCTTTACTTTGAAAGTAGTGCTTGCATTTCGTAACTCAGCTTCATCGTCTGTTCTCTAGCCTCGAAAGGTGAGCAATCACTCACGATTAACGTTCTTTTATTTATTAAATTTAATGTCAATTGAAATGACAAATTGAAATATGGTGCTGTTAGTTAATTACATTGTTATATATGCTATTACCTGTATCTGTTCACCCATGACATCTAACACCATTATCTGTTAATTATTTATGCGATGATAATACAGTTTGGCTGATAATTGATTGATTGTTGATGTTTAATTAGACGTTAATTTGTAAATGTTAAAGTGATAAATAGTATGCAATTGAATTTGGTATAAGATAGTTAACAATTTAAAATGGATTTATATGTTGAATTTGATTAAGTTAAATATGACCCCTTTAAATGTTGAATTAATTGACAGTAGAAATTTGGTAAAAATACCTTGAACCATTTAAATGTTTGTTGCTTAAATTTATGTAGTATGAAATTGAA
Source organism: Allium fistulosum (assembly GCA_030737815.1). Taxonomy (NCBI): domain Eukaryota; kingdom Viridiplantae; phylum Streptophyta; class Magnoliopsida; order Asparagales; family Amaryllidaceae; genus Allium; species Allium fistulosum. The sequence goes on from CM060902.1 coordinate 1,184,715,356, forward strand.
TAATTGATGTCAAGTGTAGAATTGCATAGAATAATTAGTATAATAATCTTTAATCCACATGAAATGGTAGTGTAGATTCTAGAAATAATTATATTAATTTGCACAAACAACAATGTGAATTAATACGATTATTTTGGGATTATTTGAATTGATTATTGGATTGATATTAATTGTTGCTATTGCTTGTTTATTTACTTTGACACCATCCCAGTTATCACACTGCAAGTTCCCTTTGCTATGCTTTGATTTTGAATTGAATTGGAATCGGGTTGAAACGATAAATACCCAAATTAAACTTTGACTTTGGATAGAGAATTAAATAAAAACCCGATTGGTCAATAATTTGATTTAAAGATAAAATATAGATTTTATCTGATTAAATAATAAGGTTTTAAATGAAGTTGAAATTTGAATTTTTAATGAAGGAAAATGTTAATATTTAATAATCTGAATCAAAACATTAACCTAGTCGATGATGAAAGAACGTTGTTTTAAAATTAATTATTTAATAATTAGTTTTGAAATTAGTTAATAATGAAGTTTTGAAATTAGTTAATAATGAAGTTCTGAAATTATTTAATTATCTAATAAGTTGAATTATTTAATAATGAAATAAAATTGAATTCTTTGATAAGTGAAATTGAACTTCTTTGATAAGTGAAATTGAACTTCTTTAATAAATGAAATCAAGTTTCTTTATAAATTGATTTTTGAGATTTGTAACTAAGTAAATAAATCAGTGAAATTTAATTTCTTTAACAAGAAATAAAAATGTGATTTATGTGTTGAAATAAATATAAGACTTGTAAATTAAAGAATTCGATTTGACAAATTTAATTTAATTAAATTTGAAGTTTTGATATAATAAAGTTGAACTTAAGTAATTGATTTAATGAATTGGAAGTTAAAAAGAATTGTTTTGAATGATAAATTAACTTAACGAATATTGAATGAAGTCGATCAATGATGTTAAATTGTTTTGAATGTTAAATTAAATTAATTTAAATGATTTCGGAATTAAACTTATATACGAATTTAAATGAATATTGGAATGGTTTTAAATAAAAATTGAAATTGTATTATAAGATTTTGAAATGGTAATTTGGATGTTTTGAAACGTAAATTTTTGGGAAATTGGTTTAGAAAGACAAATGAAATGTTGGTTTACAAATTCTAATTGAGATTGAATTTGATTTGGTTTGAAATATATTAAACTACCAATCGGTGTAATAATTTCGATGGTTATTAAAGAGACCGGAATCGGTTAGGGACATACTCACTGTCTAGACCGAAACCACTTTAATAACTATACACGGAGTATGATCCAGAATGAAGTGGTTGGAATGATGTAAGTGATGACTAAAGAAAGAGAACGATGATGGATAGCCTTGACACTTGTGTCAAATTGGAAATGACTAAAACAGGAGCCGTGCCGGGCCAAATGGGGTCAGCTACCTCGAGCGAACACACTTCTTCGAAAACTACTCATTACTTGTTGTCGATTGGTGCACCCTTGATTTTGGGAGTGTTGTTTCGCGGTGTTGCGGTCGCTGCGGCGATGCGTTCTCACCAGTCCGGATCAGGAAAACGGTAGTTTCACTACCTTGGGTATTGCCTCATGTGCCTTGTCATACTTGTATCCCTATATACGCGACCACTACGATTTGTTTTTTGTTATACCTATGGAGTACTCCCTGATAGCCCACTAGTTTACGGTGGAGTTTACAGTGCTGTATAGACTATAACGCTTATATAAAATATGTTAAGGGGGATAATGGTAACGCCTTAACACTATTTTGATACTTTATATTACTGATAGGCATTATCTACTTATCGTACACTACTACATAGTAGATAGTTTAACGGATCCTTAAAGGATGGTTATTCCAAACATCCTTTGAGTTACTTGTATTTCAGTTGCTATTTCACTTGAGTTGGATTTATTGATATAAGAATGTTAATCCTAACTCGAGTGTTTTGTGTTTTGCTTTATGCTCGGGTCAAACTGAGTGTACTAGTATTCGAGACTCACCTTTGGAGTTGGAGCTTCGCTTGGAGATCCAGCTATCTATCCAGCTTTCAGATATCCAGTTGATTCCAGTGATTGTATTCTGATTCTTGTATTTGACTATTGTATTTGAGACATTTGTTGTACCTTATTTAACTCTGATATGTATATAGTAGCTTCATGAACTACTATCTTTTGTTTCCGCTGCAATTATTACTCTGTGTTTGTGATCTGTGATTATTTATTTACTGTATATGCTTAGTTTTTCCAAATTTAAATTAACAATTCGGTATTTTGAATTATTCAAGTCCGACATGTGCGGATGCGAATAGTCCAAAATAGCGGGCCGTTACAGGAAAGGATAAAGGAGTGAATTAAAGTGGTGAATTCAGATTTGAGAAATTGAAAAGCTAGCAAGGTAAGTGGAAAATTATAAGATTTATATATAATATTGAAATTTATATCATTTAGTTTAATTTAATTACTATGCCTATGCAAGATTGTGGATTTGTAGCCTTAGGAAGAACGTATTCAAATGAAATCTCGCCTACATATTCTGTAAGTTAGGCAATTGGAATAAAAATTAAATTTACGCCCTGGAAATTTGGAAATCAAAACCCAAATTTGTTAAAGTAGAATGTTGATAAGGTTGCAAGATTTATTGTAGGTTTATGATAAATGGGTTGTAAATTGTTAGTATAGATTTAGATTGCCCAAATTTGACTTGGAATGTGAATTTCTAATATTTCAATTTATTAGGAGCGTTTTGGATACAATTTAGTTTTACCTATTTCCATGTAATTTCCATAAATTATCTAACTCCCCAACTTTGTATAAAAAAGTGCGTCGTTTGAAATAATAAGGAATATATCAATAAGGAAGTAAATGTGCAAATTACGGACTTTCTCCTCCGTAGTTTGCACTATCTATTTCAATAAGGGAAAAGAGATAATTCCTTGTAATTTCAAACGGGGAAAATGTCTCACTTTTGGGTAATTTATGGAAAGTTATAATGATAATTCTTTTTGGAAAGGATAGCTCTAATATTTTAAAATATGGAAATATATGTTCCTTAAAGAATGTACACATATGTATGTTCTGGAATTTCTAAGCACAGGAATTCATGAGTTAGAAATAGAAATAGATAGATTTATATATGCGTATAACTGCGCCCACCGATTAAAAATATATACAGCATAATATACGAAGATATTTGTACTATTCATGCTTAGGATGACTGGTTACTAATAGCATAGTAAATTATAGGGCTAAGAGGTGTAGGTGGAAAAGAGATAGTAACTCCAAAATCAATAACGCAATAAATGTGCAGTTAATAGGAAGTTACAGGAGTTACATGGCGACATATATGCATTTTTATGGGGAAAGCAAACATAAAGGTTGAATGAGAACAAATAAATAAATACCAGTAGTGATTGTCAAATTTGAATAATAATGACTCTTTGTTACAGACAATTGACATTCATGAGACATAAGAGTGAGATAGAGAATATACGTGATAAGCGTAAAAGGTGGGAATAAAATACTAGGAGGCTGTATCATAGTAGGAAATTATATCGCCTCAATAATACGTTTACGAAAAGCATGAATTAGTGGGCCTAGCCCAATATTTAAGCCTAGGACAATTGGTTTGATTTATAATGGGTTGGGATGCACGGTCATTAAAATTACAAAACAAAAGTTCGCCCTTTACCTAGAGGATACCAGTGGTTGTGTATACTTACTACTTATGTGGGACATATCCAATCATAGGACCCGTGGGGAAGGGATATGCGTTGTATATAAGAAGGGGGAAATATACCAAACGTTAGCCTCGGATTTGAAGTATTGAATGACTTGATACCTTTGGGGATGTCAAGGGGTTTACTCCAGGGGGAAGGTATTAGATGGTCATTAGGTCTGCTTCCTCCCCATATAAAAAGTCTTAAATAACCTACGATGGTACCTAATAGGGAAATGAGGTCTGCTTCATTTTTAACCAAAGGCATTAAGTACTAGAATGGGCATTTTCCCTGACTTAATTAGGTTACTCTAAACAGGATATTGACTTTAGAAAGTCGGTGGGCTATGTCGGTATTATTGTTGTATTGGTATTTAGTAGTAGGATTGGAAAATAGACTACGACCACCAACGGTCCCAAGCAGTCGTTAGCAAAGACTAGGTTCATGCCCGAACGAATTTCGCTTCCTATTAGTGTAGAATCGGTGTGGGATACGCAAAGGCCTCATTATTTAATTAGTTGTTTGTTTGTCGGAGGTGGGCTAGTTAACCCTTAGATAAGTCTTTAAGATGCATTAGTCATACCGTAATTAAATTATTAATCTGTATTTATGGGTCATTGGTCTTTATAGCTAGAACCGATAGACTGGCGATTATGTTACAGAGGGTCTGCTTTGGGATTGAGGTATTAAATGGTCATTTTGGATTTACTTTCTCCCTATTTAAGAAGTATTAAGTGGTCGGGTTTTCTTTTGATATACATACATACATATATATAGGTATACCTCGAAGAAGGTTAGACATATCATACGTGTAGATGGAATTACATGGAATAGTCATGAATAATGGACATAACACTTAAATAGTAATCAATCGACATAAATTAATGTTATGGATAAAGTAATTTTTTAGTCACCAAAACGTTATTCTGACCCTCTCCTCATTACAACCTACGGGATAGGTTTAAAGGGACATGCTACTGGTGCAAGATGGGAACTGTAGATGGGTGAAATTTTCTCATTCATATTCAGCATTGGTAAAGACAATCAAATACTAAAGGAATAATATTGATTTCATGGTAGTAGCCTTGGTCATTATATATGTTATGATATATTTTTCTATTCTGCCATGAGTTTTTGTAGATAGCTCTTTGACATACTATATTTATTACAACTTACCAAAACCAACGATCTGTATACTAATGGACTTGGATTTTATGTCGAATTTAGGCCCATTAAGGTACATGTTGTTACATATGATATCAGGTCTTAGGTTAGTCGATCATAGGAATTTGGATACGCTCAATGAAACAGAAGAAGACGAATCTTGAACTTCCTGCTGTTGTGAGCTTAAAGGTATATTTTTACCTATAGTTAGATATACACTATACGCGAAACTCTATGAACTTCGACTATAGAAGTAGTTGCGACCATATTCTGAAAAGATTGATAAGGCAACTATGAGTTGGAATAATAAACAGAGTTAAATTTATGCCCCTACCACGATTACCCCATAAAGCGAAGGCCATACCACAAGGAGTGGACCGAGAAGAGCATGAGCAGAAGAATCCTGGAGGATGGATGATACTTGACGCCTTTCTTAGGCCTAGACTGCTTCATGATGGTAGGTTTCGATGGATTACCGATTGAAGACATACATTTCATACTAACAGATGGAAAGCAAGAACCTATATGTTGCAAGCACCTAGAAGTAAGATACGAAAAAGGATTGAGCAAGCTCCCATAGAAGGTGTTAATTAATCACCATAATAGGATAGCAGGATTTTAGTATATACACTTAATAAGAAGGGAAAAGAAGGAAAGTCCAAAAGAAAAGACAATTAAAGTCCATTTCTGGTTTTGACCCCATATAAAAGAATTTGACAAAAAGATTTAAAAAATTTCTTGAAACCTTTTTAAGGGGGTTTTCAAAATATTTATTTGGAAGTCCTTCTTTTGAAAAAGCAAGGGAATTTGGAAATTCTTAGTTTAAAATTTGGTGGGTCAAAAGTTTCCGATTTAAAGGTTTTGGTAAAAGAGTTTTTCGTTTTTAAAATGAACGGAAAAGTGAGCATATGTTTGGCTCGATGATATTTCCTATTTTTGAAGTTCCTTTTTTAAAATTCATTCTAAGGGGGTTGATAAGTGGAAATGGTACTTGACTGAAATGGGGAAAAAAGAATAGGAAGGTAAGAATGCTCGATAGTGAAGATAGAAGGAATATTCCCGTATGAGGATAATATGGAGAAAAACAGTTGAAATAGATTTATACATATCTCTTTCCATGTTACTGAAGAATCCCCATGACTAAAGCAGTAGACAAACGTATTGCAATGAGTCAATAGAGAAAACAATAAAAAGGAAAAAAGCTATGTAAGGAGAAGCCACCTGAAGGCAATTTAGGTAGGATAAATTTTATTAGCAGTAGTATTAGAAAATTTGAATAAAAATAGTGTTGGGAATTTAAATAAAAATAGGATTGGTAATCTAGTTAGAAATAATATAGGAGAAAAACAAAAGGGATAGGATAGGAGAAATAAATAACTTCAATAGACATGTGCAGTAATTGGGCATACCTTTTAGAAATCCTCCTCGCGTGCTATTAGAATCTCCAATCTCCACTGCAATTAAAAGTAGAAATAGCATGAGTAGTAGGTAAATAATAGGATGGAAGTTATCCTTTAATAGAGTTAGGGGTACGCCCTAGGGACAATTATGTATTTGTTGCATATAACTTGATAACCAATCTTATTTGAAATAAAAGGTTTTTTCTTTCTATTATATGTACTTGATATAATGTATTATATTAATTAATTAATTTAATTAAAAATATATTTAATAGAAAATCCATAAATGGTATGTTTTATGATAGTAGTTACAAATTGTTGTAGCCTTGAGTCATTTATCACAATGAAAATAAATATACCATTTAAATATTCCTAGTCAAGATGTATCGAGACTGTATATTGATACATCAATTGAAACTAGAGTACGTAACACTCTCCAAATGTTGGGCAGTGTATTATTCATGGTTGCTAATGGTAGCAAGGGGTTATATACCGATAGTTATTGGATAACTATGGAATGACTCACTTGATTATTTTCAATTAGTTAATATAACAAGGGTCAAACAGAAAATATCAATGTGACTAAATTACATAGTTTTGTTGACTTAAGAATATTGTAGATCTTTAATATGAAAGTTTCGCTTTGATTATAGTCAGATCATGACACAGAGTCCATCGAATAATTATAGTTGGATCGGATGGAAATACTGAAAGTGAAACACTATTCAAGAAAGGATTCGTCTCCTTAGTTATATGAGGTTAGTATCGTAGTCAACTGAAGTTAACTCAAAGTCAAAATCTCTGGCTAGAGTAGTCTGGTTTATAATAATTGTTATTGTTGAACTAAGGACTTTGTATTTGGACTATAAAGTTGAATATGGACGATATTAGAATTTTTTCCATTACCAAATTTCATAAGTCCAAAGTGATAGTTTTCATAAAGAGAATTGGTGTAAATAATAATCACTAATAGGTAACGCTTATAATAAGTAAAATTAGATTTTACTAAAGGATGCGCAAGTGATAAATCCAGCCGAAATATTACACCATTAGCTATGGTGACGTGTGAATGGTAATATTTGAATTGTTCTCTATTAATTGCTGACTGAATTTACACCTTTGAGTCACACAACTGAAATGATGGATATTCTGAATCAACCACACGATTTAGTTAATTTTTAATTGTTGAAAATTAAATAAATTGATTAATATTTTATAAATATTAATTACGAATTTTGTATTTAATTTATTGGATGCCATTAGTATTTAGTAAAGTGCGTATATAAAAGTTACAAACGAGCGTATAGATATATGATATCGGTAGAATGTTTAAATTGCGTTTAAATAAGATAAATACTAAAATGGACTTTAACTAAATTAAAATAATTAATATTTGTTAAATATTAATGGATGAAAAATATTTCTTATTTGATTTGTTTGACTTCCATTAGTATTTGATAATGTGCGTATAAAAAAGGTTATAAACGTAACATCGGTATGCGACATCGATGAGAAATTTAAATTAGATTTAAATAGAAATAATACTAATTGAATTTTGGAAATCTTTTAGACCTACATCACTATATGATAGGCGGCTATAATGTAGAGAAGGGGAGGAGTTTTTTAAAATTTAAATGAAGGGGCAATCTTAATTAAAGTAGAGAAACCGACCATATATTGATTACACATTTATTTCCTCCTTTAATCAGATCTCTCTTCATTACCTTTCTCTTCCTCTCTAAAGAAACTTCTAGGTCGTAAATTTTAGTGGTGTAAAGACTTCAAAACTCCAAAATTCAATCAAGCAATATTTAATAAAAATTGGGTGGTTCTCTTGATTGCTGCAGATTAAAAGAGTGATTAATCAGGTCTAGGAATTATTCTATCATTCAAGGTGTTTCTACAGACTCCATCCTAAGGTAATTATATATATATATATATATATATAATTCTATATTTACACATTTTCTATTTTATTTATATCCCCTTAATTCTTTATCTCTTCCCTCTGTTCATATATGTGAATCAGAATTTTGATTTGAATATTTCAAATCCCCTACTCGAATCAATTGTATACTCCTATCATGTTACAGCATAAAATCTTTGATTTATTCAATGTTACTTTGTTATAAATAATAATATTTAATTTTCTCCGTTCTATATGATTGTTTATTCAATTTATTTAACCTAGATCTAGACCTTCTTAATTTTATTTTCTCTATTTTACATGCTTGTTCATCCAGTTTGTTTAATTTAGATCTAGATCTGGATCTTCTTATCATGAATCTATATATGCCTATGCCATCTGACTTTATTATTGTTAAAAAAACAAAACAAATTAAACTTTGGAATTTTTTTGTAAATAATTCAGTTTTCATATCAAAAGATTTAGATTTGAATGTTTACACATGAATTGCTATGTAAGTAAAACTTGGAAATAATTGCATTAATTAATCTTTGTTGTAACGACCCTAAATTTTCGACCAAATTTAAAATTTTAAATTCATCGTTTCAATAAAAAAATTGAAATTATAAACGATCTCAATTTACGTCCAAACTTTATTTATGACATACGTCTAGTTAGATATGGACATAGAAAAAGTTTCGTGGCAAAATATTACAGTAAGATCCGTTCGCGTTTTACTGTATATCAGTCCATATAAAGCTGCGTAAAATTTATCTTCCAAATCCAAATATTTTTACACAGTTATGTTGTAAAAATTATTCTGATCAAGATTATGTAATTCGTTTCGTCTAAAACTGTCATCGCTTGCTCCGTTTAAATTGTTTTGCAAATCGTACAATTTATGCGGCGTAAATGCAAATTTTATAAAATCGTCGTATCGCAATAATCTGTGTACCGTTGGAAGCGCAACGTCGCACTAATCAAAATGGTATACTTATTCGTGTTAATCGGAATCAGTTGAAAAGCGTCACGTTAAAATTGACCGTTCTGAACGGACCGGTTAAACACGTTGCAGCCCAATTCTCTACCCACTTACAAAAGAAATTGAAAGGAAAATATAAGGCCAGCTGAATTAATGCATTTATTGGGGAGATGAAGTGTGAAGGGTTGTGTTTAGGGATAATGAAACATTGGAAACAAGGGGCATTTATTCACGTACTACTTGAAGCAAACAAAACAATTCACTTCTCATTTTCATCTCACTGCTCATCCTTGCCATTTCAACATCTTTCCAGGTAACACACCCCTCCTCCATCTTTCTCTTCTCCTCCTTTCTTTCTTTTCACTTTATTTCCCATTTTATACAAAGTATGAAATCTCTTCTACATCATTTATTCCGACGTATCACTGTTGCACCCTCATCCCAGTTCACCGCCGCTGACCACCATCCACCTCCCTGACCGCCCACACCGTACCACCACCAGCAACCTCCCTGACCCACCAGCCAACCCCATCTCCACCACCCTCCAACCCACCACGCAGCCAACCAACCGCCTACCAGCACCCACCACGTCCACTGCCTCCACGCCACCCTCCCAGTCCACCATCCCACTGACCCAACCCACCTCACCCAGTCACGAGCCACCACCAGCCACCGTGCCACCAACCGGCCTTCCCCAGCCCGCAACCAGTCCACAACCGGCACCTGTCCCCACTCCAGCCCACTTCCCTCCGACCCACCGTCCCTCTCCACCTTCGCCGCGTGTACGTGGATGCACCCGTGTGTGCTTGGCACGTGTGTGATGAGGCAGCCGTGTATTTTGTTGAATGCATGCATGATGGGGGCTGTCTGCGTTTTCTAGGGTGGAGGCACGGATGTTAGATATAGAAAAGCAAATAAAAAGAAGTATGGTTGGGGAAAAGTATGGTGATGCACTGTGTTGGGTATGGAAAAGAAAAAAAGAAAAAGAAAGTGTGTGCGTTGATGGGGTTGCAGCATGTTTTGGGAAGAAGTCCCGGCCGTGTGTAAAAGAAAAAGGGAGAAGTTGCTGTTGTAAATAGTTGGCCGTCCAGACTTCTGAAAAATCCATTTTCTTTGTCGTCATTTATTTATATACTGTTGTATATGAGTTGACGTATGGGTTTAAGTGTAACCGACTTTTCTTTTTCGTTGTGTGCAGAAGCAACCGACTGACTTCTTTCGCAGCAGCAAATTTTCAGCTTCGTTCTTTTCTCCGTCTTCGGTAAGCGCATTTATATAAATTTACAAATTATATACTAACGTTCATTATATTAATATCGTTTCCTTTCTGTCGATATTACAGTGTCCGTTATTCGTGCTGTACCGACTCTATTCTTACTTCTTCGTGCTTCGCCGTCAAATTTCTATATCCACGAAAGGTGAATTAATTTTCACGACTATATTCTTATGCTAGTTTGTTTTGTTGAATGATTGCTATGTGATTGAATTGAATGTTGATTGCTAGTATAAAGTGACAAATAATTTGCAAGTAAATTTGATATAGGATAGTTAACGAATTTAATTTGGATTATATATGTTAAATTCTGATTTGCTAAACCTGACCCCTTCATATGTTAAATTCGATTAGTTAAATTGACCCTTTTAATTTGTAAGTTAATTGACACGTAGAATTGACAAATTTCACTTTGGACCTTTGAACGTATATTGAATTAACTGTTGTAGTTGAAATTGAACGACAAGTGAAACCGTAATGTTATAATCTTTAATCTACTTGAAATGATAGGGTAGATTCTAGAAATAGTTATATTAATTCGCGTAAATAACAAACGCGAATTAATACGATTATTTCGGGATTATTTGAAAATTGTTGAATTGTTGTGAATGGATGCTATTGCTTGTTTATTTACTTTGACACCATCCCAGCTATCACACTTCAAGTTCCCTTTGTATGCTTTGATTTTGAATTGAAATGGAATCGGGTTGAAATGATAAATACCCAAATAACTTTGACTTAGGATAGAAAATTAAATTAAACCCGATTGGTCAATGTTTTGATTTAAATAAAATAAAGTTTTATTTGACTAATAACAAGGTTTTGAATAAATTGGAATTTAAATTCGAATGAATGTAAATGTGAGTATTTGAATTTGAAAAAAAATATTAACGTAGTAATTGACAAAAAAGAATATTGTTTAAAATTTAATTATTTAATAATTAAATTTAGAATTATTTGATAATAAATTTTTGAAATTATTAATAATTAAGTTTTGAAATTATTAATAATTATCTTTTGAAATTATTAATAATTAAGTTTTGAAATTATTAATAATTAACTTTTGAAATTATTAATAGTTAAGTTGTGAAATTATTAATAACGAAGTTTGAAATAATTAATAATTAAATTTTGAATTTATTAACAAATTAAGTTTGGAATTATTAATGAATGAGTTTGGAATAATTAATAATTAAGATTTGAAATTATTGAAATTTGATGAGATCGAATTCCAAATTAAATTGAATTGAATATCTTTACTAAGAGAAATTGAATTATTGAACAAGTGAAACTAAGTTTTAACTAAGTTTTGAAATTTGAAAGGAATTTCTTTGATAAGAAATAGAATGCGCTTTATCGAAACAAATGAAAGACTTGTAAATTAAAGAATTGGATTTGACAAGTGTAATTGTAAATAAGTTGTAAACTTTGATAATGAAATCGAACTTAAGACGTAACGTAATGAATTGGAAATTGAATTGAAATTGATTAATGATAAATTAATTTAATGAATATTGAATGAAAGTGATAATAGATTTAAATCGATTTGAATGTTAAATTTAGTTAAATGATTTTGGAATGAACTTATATACGAAATGCAATGAATATTTGAATTGTTTTTAATTGAAACTTTGAAATTGAATTATAGAAATGTTGAAATTGGAATTGGAAAGTTATGAGACGTAATTTTGGAAATTGATTTAGAAAGACTAACGAATTGTCGATTTACGAATTCCAATTGAAATTGAAATTGATTTGGTTTGAAATATACTAACGACCAATCGGCGTTAAAATCACGAAGGTTATTAAAGGAACCGGAATCGGTTTGGGACATGCTCACTGTCTAAACCGGAAACCACTTTAATAACTATACGCGAAGTGATGATCCAGAATGAAGTGGTTGGATTGACGAACACGATGACTGAAGAAAGTGAACGATAATGGATAGCCTTGACACTTGTGTCAAATTGGAAATGACTAAAACAGGAGCCGTGCCGGGCCAATGGAGGATTAGCTACCTCAAGTGGACACACTTCTTCGTAAACTATTCTTTTACTTTGTGATTGATTGGTGCGCACCCTTGATTTTGGGAGTGTTGTTTCACGGTGTTGCGGGCGCTGCGGCGTTGTGTTCTCACCAGTCCGGATCAGACGAACGGTAGTGTCACTACCTTGGGTATTGCCTCATGTGCCTTGTCATACTTGTATTCCATTTATACACGACCACTGCAATTTTGATTTGTACCTTTAGTATATGGATTGCCCTCTGGTGACTTCCGGTTTTGGGGAAACTACGGTCTTGTATATGCTTTTGCGAATAAAAATGTGTTAAGGGTGGAATGGGCCATGACTTAACACTATTTTTATATCTTTATATTACTGATAGACATTATCTACTTATCGTACTCTACTATGTATAGATAGTTTATCGGATCCTGAAAGATGTTTATTTCATCCATCTTTGAGTTATTGTTATTTCAAATTTTGAACCATATTATCTGTATAAGAATATATGTCCTGATTCGAGTGTTTGTTTGTGCATATGCTCGGATTAGATTGAGGATTGCTGTTGCTGCTTACTTGGAGCTGAAGACTGAAGACTATTACTATCTTATCTTATCAGTATTGTTCTTTCTATTTGGACATCTATGTTGTTGTACTTCTTTTATTTGAGACATTGTTGTATTTCTAGGTAGCTTCATGAACTACTCTTATGACTATGTTGAAATTCCGCTGCACTATTCTGTTATGTTATATTTTCTGTGATTCTGTGATGATTCTCATTTATGTACTTATACTCCATTAATGATTCGTGTTTTGCACTATTTAAGTTGACATGTGTGGATTATTGTCAATTTAAATGGTCCAAATATACGGGTTGTTACATTTGTCATCTAATATGATGATTTAATTGTCATGTTTTAAATCATTCTAAAGTAAACTCTGTTAATTAAAAGAAAAAATGAAACATTAAATTAATGATTTATTCCATATTTTACACTTGCGTCTAATTTAGTATTAAATCTTTACTTAAAAAGAAGCATTCTTTTTCACAAACCCCTTCTATATTATTTATCTTGTTCCAAATTTATTTTAGTTGTATGTGTACTTTAGTTTACATAATTATGTAATATCTATTATGTGTGTGTATTTACATTTAATCTAAGGTTTCAAAAGGCTTTTGTATAAGATATAATAGTAAAATTTCAAACTACCTTAATTAATCTTAATATTCTTTGATTTACTGCGTGTAATATAAATGAAGAACTGTTATGCAAAACATTTTACTGTGTATGTGTGTATACATTCATACATGTGCGTGTGCGTATGTGTGTATTAGGGAAAAAACTTTCATGTTTTGTAAGGCATATATAGAGGGGGAATGTGTCTGTTGCAGTGTTAATCCCAACACCTAAACAACATTCAGATTAACTTTGTCTACCTTTCATACGTTGCACTTACACTATACACATAGGTGCAGTTGATGTTCTCATCATTATATACAATTAATTAAAAATAAATTAAACTAATTTTAAACAGCTGTAATAATATGAAGAAATTTTAAAAGGAAAATTTAGAAATGTTCCAAATAAATTTAGACTACATAGGTCCAATAAAGATCTAAAATGGAAAAAAATATCAAACTTCACCCATTTCTACCACTATGGGTTGTCTTAGTTCCTTCATCCTTATCTACTCTGATTTTTATTATTTAAGTTATAGAAGATGTTTTTGAGAAAAAAATGGTTTGGTATAATGATTGGATTTTTAAATGTGATATATGTCTTGAGTTTAAAAATCCTACTTTTAAACGAAGTAAATCTCTATTTTAGAAATTATTTAAAAAGGGAAATTTTTCGTGGCTCCTTTTGGGAACCAAGCAATTTTTGAAAAATGTTCCTAAGTTTATATTTCCAAAGATAAAAGTTCTGGATTAAGTAGTTCATGACCATGAAGTTTTAATTTTATAAAGAGTGGTGAAAGCCAAACCAATTTTTGATATAGAGTAGATAGGGATCACTACCTAGGTAAGATGAGGTAAAATATTCATTTTTGAAGTAGAAAAATATTTTTTTATAAAAAAAGAGATCAAGAAAAGAATTGCAATAGCTAAATGATCCCTTTTTGATAGAGAATCGTATCTGTGGCTACTGCTATTTTGCCTAGCTATGCACCTTTCTTCTTGCAGTCTTATAGGAAATTCATGAAAATTCTTGTTGACATGATTTAAGCGAAAAGTTTACGCCAAGGCTATGAATAAAATAGCTATGAATGCTCATATGGTAGCAACAAGGAATCATCGTTGATTATAAGGTTGGAATGAACTTAGGAATGTTTGATTAGACATGTGTGAATGCCATAAGCATGGCCCTCAAATGAATGGGGAATGGTATTAGAGTACACTTTTACGGGTCCTAGTGATATACTTGCATGAAAGATCAAGGATAAAGAAGGTAAATATCGAAGTTTGAGGATACTATCAAGAGATTTTGATTAAGAAAAGATAGTAGTATGATTGGAGAAGAGGGTAGTGAGATTTCAAACATACATAAAGGATGTTGGTTGATTCAAGGTTAAGGAAGGAAAGATAGGTGGTAAGAAAGTTATTCCACCAAGGCAATTTTCCGAAGAGCTATTCTATATGTGCATAGTTTATATTTCTTACCCACTGTAGTATGGGAATGCACAATATATACCATAATCGATTATAATGATTGAAGTAATGGATGAACCTTATTTATTGGGAGCCAACACGGTAATATAAGACATGTGGATTATAGTTGAGTGGTTTACTAGAAATGTCCATCTTAATTGAGTAAGGAGTGATAAGGCCACAACACCATTAACACCAGTTGATGTTGAAGGGCAGCTTCCAGCAATTGTTTCTTTTAGGTTATTTGGGTTGTAATGGCTAGTTTTCTTCCTTTAGGTACTGAAAAGCGTAAGATATGATATGAGATATGTTCCTATTTAATCACTATGTTGATTTTATGGATGAACTTTGATTGCTATATATATACACATACATACATACATACATACATATACACACATACACACACATACACATAGGAAAACAGTGTAAATAAGGAAATCTAATAAGAGCACTTAATTAGCGATGAATTTTATTAAAGCTAGAAGTTTATAAAATGAATTATGAAATTAAGAACCTAGAAATAAAGAATGCTCGAATCCCAAAAACTTCACAATTTTGGAAAAAATAAATTTTAGCAAGCGGAGGACAGGAATAGGTTATTGCGAAACCACGGGTCACATCCCTTTGCTTTAAAAACTAAAATTTATGGATATGTTTATGTATTTTTTTATTATTTCGAAGTAAAATGAAAGGGTCTCCAAATCTAGGAATAACTGCACAATGCTAGGGTCAATCATATGTGATTGAGTCCTGATTACATTAATACGTGGCTTGATTGTTTTTAGGGATGGAATGGCAAATGTTTTGAAAAATTGTGTTTGAATGCTTTTAAAAAAAATTGTTTGAATGCTTTTGAGAACTTGGGTTCAAATGCTTTTGGAAAATTTTATTCGAGAGCTTTTGAAAAGAAAAATTGTGTTAAATGCTTTTGGGAATTTGATTTTTCAAACTATTTTGCATGTTTGATTGAAGGGGGATAATATTTTTTATAAAAAATGAAAATGTTTCAATTTTCTAGTGCCACATGCTTAGCGTAGGGAGGGTCAATGTGATTGTGAATATTAAACTTACTATCCGACAAGGGTGACGGTATACAAAACATAGGGAATAACAAGGGAAAAAATAGTTTTAGCTTTGGAAGTTCTATTTTCTCCTTGTTGATAGTGAACAAAACTTGCGTTTAGAATAATACTGTTTTAAAATCCAAAAATAACCTACTTATGAAAATTGTAGCTTAAAAAGTTGGAAAAAATTTAGCACAAAAAAGAAGGTTCCAAGGTATAATGGAATAGGTATCCAAAAGAAGGGTGGAAATGTAAAATTTTCCATTTAAATTTCCTTTTTCGGGCATATGAGTATAGATTTAGGAAGTTGGATTTTAAAATTTTTGGATGTTAGAAATTGTTTGTTAGGTATTGGATGGTAGGGAGTTTGGCCCAGAATTCTACTAACTCTTCAGATCGATACCGATCTGATCCAATTGGATCGGTACGGATCCGAAATGTTGGCTCCCGGTTCCTTTTAACCACTTGCATTGCACTCCTATGCCTCTAATAAGCTAACCTATCAAGTTTGGTAATATTCCAAGCAACCTAGTTCAAGAAGTGATGACTCATTCAAATACCTACCCTCTTTTGGACTGGAGCAACTTAAAATGGACCTACATAACTCATACAGACTCGGATTGACTTGAAATTTGGCGGGGACACTTCGAAGACCTAAAGGAAGGCTCAAGACCAAAAATGATGTCATTTGGCCAAGCTAGTTTGGATCGATACCGATCCAAATTTTGGATCGGATTGGACCTAACTAAATTGGGCTCCACCACCTGAGATCTAGTGTGATGGTCTCACACACCTTCTAAAAGCTACCTGCAAAGTTTCGTCTGATTCCGATAAGTATCGAGCGAAATATGGATGTATCTCCTCCAAAATGAACTATTTTAACGAATCAGGTCCAACCTACCTAGGATGGGCCTCACCCTATGAGATCTGATTTGGAGGCTCTCCTACTCATCTACTTTACATGTATGAAGTTTTGTGTCATTGGGTGAAGTATTAAATGAGTTATGGATGGATCTTCAATAAAGGGATGGATGATTTATGAAGATGGATGATCAAACCAACTCCAAACGACTTGATATTCGGACAAGGCATTCAATTATGGGATAGGAAGACAACCAAATTGAGAAGACTTAAATATTGTATAACTTTTCAGATCGGTACCAATCTGAAAAGATAGCTCCAAACACCCCCAAACTTCCTAAGCAACATCTGCATGATGACTATAGGCTTTTGGTAAAGTGGCTCTATCCCAAGTGCTCTCTAACCCCGATAAATACCATCCTATCTACAATAGTAAAGGGGATCAGATCTGTGCTTAAGCTCTGTCATTATCTCTTCACTCTTCTTCTCCCACACAACAGCTATTAAGGGACAATTGAGATCCTCCTTTTGTCTCTAACAATGGTGGTTTGATCTAATCTAGGAAAGGAGAATTGTATTGCAATCTAAACTCCTTTGTAATAGCAGTTGATTAATAAAAGAAGCTATAAAGTGGACGTATGCTTCGTTAATAGCCGAACCACTATAAAAATCTTATAATCTCTTTACTTTTTCTGTGATTTACTGTTGCTTTTTTCTATTTTACTCGCCTTGATAAATAGGGCTGGTGCTTTCACACTCAATCTAGGGTTTTGATCCATTTTTTGGGTTACCATTTTGGTGCTTTCACTGAGAACAAAGGTAGATCCGAAAACTTGAAGCTTGAATCTGAAATTTGGGAAAAATGAAGAGGCCTAACACAAGATCTAAAATTGGAGCAAGTCAACCCAAGCCTAGGGGTAGTCAGGAAGTATCCTCAAATTCTCACTAATCCAACTACGTAGCTAGAGAAAAAATGGAAAGGCCGATGAAGGAGATGCAGGATGGAATCTTGGCTAGGCAACAAGAGATAATGGAGGGATTTTTCCAAAGGATGAGACAACAAGGAACTGCAGGAGCTGCAGGAATTCAGACCCTGGAAATAATACAAGAGCTATAAGAGTTGGATTAGAACGAGACAGAACGTTGCCTCCACGCTTAGAGCAACTGATACTTAGGGGCAACACGGGAGTCAAACTGGGAATCAATGTCGATGATGGGATCAATATTGGAGCTAGCACCGAAAGGGCCAACAATAGAGTGACTATTGAAATCCAGGAATTGGTGGTACGGGAGCTAATCCGAATACTAGAGTGAAACTGGCAGAGGAATAGTGCTAGGGCTACCTGGAGGAGCGGAGGACGGAATGAGGCTAGAAGAGTAGGGCAGAACACTAGTGTGCAACCGGTGGAGTATTTGTCGGATTTCCCTTGCCAAGGCGGGGGGCAGAACATCGCTTTCGGACGAAGACCTTCATTGGATGGTGAAAATCGAATTGCTAAACAAGTAAGAAGGTTGGTTAGAGGAGGACCCACTGGTCAAGGTTTGGAAGATGTGAACAGAAACTCGTTTACTACTTATATCCGGAACACGAGAAATCCTCCCGATTTCAAGCTTCCCGTGTTGGAAATGTACGACGGAAAGACCGATCCAATTTTTCATCTGATGAGATATATCCAACATATGGAGGTGTTGGGTGCTTTTGAGGAAGTAATAGGACGGTGCTTCCCATTATACTTGACAGGTTTGGCGGCGATGTGGTTTAGACAGCTGGAGAATGGGTCCATTAGCACGTAGACCAAGTTAGTGGGTAAATTTTTAAGACAATTACGAGTTCACGTCTCACAACCGAAGAATGTGATGACATTGGAAAATGTGAAACAAAGGCACGAGGGAACCTTGAGAAGTTATTTAACAAGATTCAATGCAGCAGCGACTACGGTTGATAGGCCGGACCCATCAGTGATTTTGATGGCGGTAGTGTCCGGAGTCGCAAACAAGACTGACTTCAGGGCTGCACTTAAGAGGGATCCACAAATTGATCTTCCTGAGTTTTACTATGAACCTAATAGATATTTATGTCAGGAGGATGTTGACGCTGAAGATGAAGCCGAAGGCACCGAAATTTATGCTATGGATGGCAAGGGATCCTTTGGAGTAGTATTTGGAAAAGACAAAGGGAAAAGAGAAGCCGCTGATGATTCTAGGGAACCGAAACGACAAAGGAGGGGTCCTAAATTCTCTTCCTACTCTGAGCTAACTGAAACCCTGAAATGGATATACCTAGAGAGTAGGGGTCAAATTCCCTATCGGAAGCCTCCGAGAAAAGAACCCGCTGATCGAGAGAAAGGATTTAGGAAGTTTTGCATCTTCCATGAGCTGGGCGGACATGAAACGAATGAGTGTCGACACCTTTGTGATATGGTAGAAGAACTGGTTTGAAACAACCAACTATGGCTGTACATGAGGAACATAGCTACAATAGCACAGCCGAAGCAGCCACCACCCACAGCAGATGCTTCAAGGAATGCCCAAGGATCTAGGCCAAGGCAGATAATCCCATAACAGGGATGGATGGGAAGTTAGATCCGGTTGCTACTCTTTGCTTTGGTTTCTTTTTTGCACTTTTCTTTTCGTATATTAGAAAAACAATAATGACCCCAGACCGCTTAGACGTGTGCTAAACCTAGATTGGTTCCTAGTGGCGCTCTGAGTCGGATATCTGGGATGACTGCTTAGGATAATAATCTCAGACCGCTTGGACATGCACAAAACCTTAATTAGTCCCTTGCCATGCTTTAAGTCGGATGTCTAGGTTAAACATTCAAGATTTCTGCATATTAAATTTCTACTTGTTTGCTTTGATTTAAAATTTGAATTTTGTAAAATCCATATTTAATGTTATGATTGATTTTGAATGTCACAGAATCTCGATCGGAGAGACGGAACCGGAGTGCAAGGTGCAAGTCCCCTTGTCGGAGAGCGAGTGGATGGACTTGTATGATATCGAATGCCATAGAGTCCCAACTAGAGAGACGGAACCCCGCCTTTTGGCAAGGCCATGATACCAAGAACTTAACTGGAAACCAAGGAAAGTCCATCCCGAAGATCGGTTGTACGCAGGCTCACTATGGATATCGATGAATTTGTCCAAGACCGGATCAAGCTACAATTGACGAGACATGACAAGCAAAGCTATGAAAGCCAACGTTACAAATTTCAAGTCAATCCGAGTTCGTATGCTCAAGATATGGTTGATACAAGTCAAGGAATTCAACACAATCCCATCCATCTATTCGTGTCCATCATGTCTCGGCATTATCTGTTGTTCGTATCCATCAGCGAGCATCTCTTCGTATCCATCAAGGTGCACTACTTTGTATCCATCGAGAGAATCAGCCTTATTCGTATCGATCCTGTTCGAATCCATCAGCATACAAGCGCACTTCGTATCGATCGGCAGCCAGAGAGAGTCTACTTCATATCCATCAGGACCCTCCTACTTCATATCCATCGACTGCGATACGAATACACATTTTGTATCGTTCGAACTTCAGACATGCTTCGAATCAATCGACCACGAACCGATACGAAATCAAGGCTTCCCATCGATACGAAGTGCAATTCAATCGATCGATACGAACAAAGCAATGCAGTTGACCGATACGAACAGAACGGTTACGATCGATACGAACAAGACCAAGTCTGATCGATACGAACATAACAACTAAGATCGACACGAACAGGGCCGAAACAGATCGATACAAACAAAGGCTTAGACGTTGGATACGATGAAGGAAGCAGTCAACACGGCATGAAAAGTGGATCGATCCGAGAATTTAGAGCCACGTCAACTTAGAGGCACGTGCTCGGACCGATATGAATAAGAGCGATATGAGGGGTATCGATACGAACGATGCAGCCTAGAGAAAACACAAGTTTGCATCGATCATAACCCACAATCTACAAGTCCAAATGCTACGAAATTTTCACAAAAGCTTGCGTACATCCTCAGCAACACTCACAATCGATCCCGACCCAATTAGATGAATTTTCGATCGATACGAATCTCGTTCGTATCAATCCTAGATCGCGTGCAAATCACGTGGGATCGATCGCGTGGGCCCACTCATGTGCCATAAGAGGTCTCCCGAGATCTGAGTGAGATATTTGCAGCCTACGCCTATATATAGCAACCCAGGACCTATAGAAAAGGGGGCTTTTGGCTCTCTAACGTCCAGACTCTGGGGAATTCACTGTTGTAATCAAATTTCACTGTTGTACTCGAGATTCACTGTTGTAATCAGCTGTAACCAGCAAGAAAAAGTTAATAAAGATCAATCATTTCATAGTGGACATAGGCAACATGCTGAACCACTCTAAATCTCTGTGTTCTTTGCTGTTTTTCTGATTATTGTATGGAGTGTTTGTTAGATAATCCCCTTTTTACATTTACTTTCTTCATTTTATCTCTTTAAACACTTCCGAAGAGTGTTGTGCCCAATTTTGGTACAAACACTTTGGTGCTTTCACTGAGAAAACACAGTTTTTCTCCTGCTCATTGGATCTACTATCGATATCGAATTGCACAAATCTAAGAAGAAGATCCAGATCTCAAAGATTAAAGTTCTTCCATCCTATTCAGATTTGCATCAAGTCTAGGAAAGAGCTTCACTATCCATCATGGTTAATACAAGGACTACCTCAACTACCGCAGATTCGAAAGTACGGGACAGACAGAACCCCGTACAACCACCTCCAGCTGACCAGAATGCTGCTGGACCATCTGATCCGCAAGGCCCTATCACTAGGGAAGAATTCCAGATGCTAATGAAAGAACTGACTCAGAGCCGCCAACAGCTCACTCAATAGCTCCGTGCTAATATGGAGCTGACCAACCAATTGAACCGTCAACGACGAAGGAGATCCAGGAGGGATCAAGCTTCCTATTCCTCCACCGAGAGTTCAGCCTCTTTGGATTACCATCATAGATCTACACGCCCGCGACTGGACGGAAGTTATATACAGGCCACTGGGCATCAACATACATTAAGTCTTGGGCAACCGAGAGTTGGCCCGTCAACCAGCCATCAGACTGGACCCTCCTCCCGAGGAGGCGCTATCCCACACCATATTACCGATAACCGTACTGCAACAGCTACTGATTTGGGAGTTGACGCTCGGAACCGAACGGATCCGACCCACCATCAACGCAACCATACTCCTGAGCCTTACGTCCCTGAGGACGTAGAACCAAGGAGGCGAGACATGGACCAATGACAACGACCGGCCCCTCCTCGCATTGTGGAACCCGACCACACCTTGGCCCAACATGCTCAAAATGTCCAGATGCCCGACCTGCCGACAATGATCCGTCAAATGATCCGTGAAAGTCGGGGTCTTAGCAATGACGACTGGGGAATCTCCTGGAGTCATACCCCTCTTACTGATGAGATACTCTATGTTGAACCACCTTGGCGATTCAAGATTCTGACTTTACCCGTTTATGAGGGAAGCTCTGATCCCAATCAACAAATCCTGAAGTATGAATGCTTGATGAATGCTGCACGAGCTGAAGATGCGGTTAAGTGCTGAAGCTTCTCGATCTCTCTAGGAGGCATAGCGACTATGTGGTTTACCCGACTGCCACCTCGATCTATCTCATGTTTTGATCAGCTGGCAACAAAGTTTATCGAGCAATTTCGTATGCATGTCGCATGACCGAAGGATGTTAATACTTTATCTAGTGTCACTCAAGCTCCTGGAGAGACACTCAGACGTTATTTAGAGAGATTTCATGCTGCATCTGCTGAGATCAGCAACCCTAATCATAACTCCATTCTAATGGCATTGACTAAAGGGATTGATCCCGATTCCGAATTCGGCAACTGGTTGGTCGGAAAAACCCCTGCATCATTGGATCGTTTCTATTCCAAAGCAGCCTAATTCTTGAGAAGGGAGGATGCGAAATAGTCTAGGAAGAAGGATGATGCGGGGCCTAGTATGGAAGGAATCCATAGTAATATTACTGTTAAACAATCCGGGGAGAGCTCCGGGAAAGTGCAATTGAACATTCAGAATAAACAAGATCAGCAGAAAGGAAATGGTAAACAAAATAGAAAATGGGATCAGAACCGTGGTCCACGACGTAGGGCTCCTATGTTTGATAACTACACTCCTTTGAATACATCACTGGAAAATGTGTATCTACAAACCTGCAATACTATTCAGTACAAGAAACCTGCTCTGAAACAGTCATCGGAGAAACAGATTCAGACAGGGAAGTTTTGTAGATTCCACGAAAGCTACGGCCATAACACAAATGAGTGCCGCCATTTGCAGGATCTCATTAAAAAGTTGATACGTGAAAGGAAGTTGGAATAGTTTGTGCGGGCGTCGCAGTCTGGAGGTCCGGGCCCATCGAATCAGAACCATACACCGAATCAGGCAAGAAAGGAGGAATCTGCACGTACTGGCGGGAGGTTGGTGATAAATACCATTAGTGGTGGTCCTCATCCAGCAGACCGAAGCTGGAAGGAAATGGAGTCGCATGCCAGTTTTATCAGGCATGCGAGCTTCGAGCATTGTAGTAGTTTGGAAGAGGGGGCTCCGGCCAAGCAACAGAAGATGATGACTGACGACATCATCTTCCGAGACAGAGATGCCGATATGATCGAAGCCCCAACTATCGATCCACTTGTCATATCAGCTCAAGTAGGTCCTGCTTGGATGAAGAGGATCTTGGTAGACAGTGGAAGTTCTGTGAATATATTGTTCAAGCGAACCTATGACCAGATGAAAATGGAGACTAAAGATTTGAAACCTTGTCAGTACCATATCCATGGTTTCAATGGGAGTGCAACTATACCCACTAGAGTGGTGGAATTTCCAGTGGAGTTAGGAATTGGAGAACGTCGGAGAGTCCGGATACTGCAGTTTGTTGTTTTGGATATAGAATCGCCATATAATGCTTTCTTGGGACGACCGGCCCTAGCTGAGTCCAGGGCTGCTATTGCCCCATGGTGTTTGACTCTAAAGTTCCCCACCGATCGTGGAGTTGGAGTTGTTCAAGGTGATCAGGCTACTGGACGAGCCTGTTATGTTGCTAAGCTGCGCGAGGCGCAGCGAAAAGAGAAAGGGAAGGGCGTAGAGGAATCTCTCTGCGTCCATTTTGTTGATAATTGACAATTGATGCCTGGGCCTAGGCCTGGGCACCCTAACCAATTCCAAAGAGATCTTGACCCGAGAGACACCGAAAGTGAAGACGAAATTAAAGACAATCAAGCTTCTCCGGCCGAACTGACGGTCGATGTCCCGATCGATGATAGCGATGATTCTAGAATGATAAAGATTGGATCTTAGTTAAGCCAACAAATGCAAGAGGAGTTGGTTGAATTTCTCCGAGAAAACCTTGACGTGTTTGCCTGGACGCATTCTGACATGTGTTGGATCTCGCCTGACAACGCGAGCCATGCATTGAACATTGACCCGCAGCACGTCCCGGTCAAACAAAAAAGGTGTGGTATGGATCCAGAGAGATTTGCTGCCCTTAATGAAGAAGTAGACAAGCTTAAATCGAATGGATTTATTCGAGATGCATTATATTCTGAAAGGGTGTCAAATCCTATACTTGTCCGAAACCCAAATGGGAAATGGAGAACGTGCATCGATTACTCTGGTCTGAATAAAGCCTACCCAAAAGACAGTTTTCCACTTCCTCGAATTGATCAACTCGTAGATTCAACGGCCGGATATGAACTCTTATCCTTCATGGATGCATATTCCGGCTACAATCAAATACCGATGCACTTACCCGACCAGGAGTATACCAGCTTTGTAACCAATATGGGACTTTATTGCTACAAGTTTATGCCTTTTGGGCTCAAGAATGCCGGGGCTACTTATCAATGATTAGTTAATCGAATTTCGCCAATAAGATTGGGAAAACCATGGAGCTGTACGTGGACGACATGCTAGTCAAGTCACGATTCTCCACTGACCACATCAAAGATCTGGAGTCAATGTTTAATATTCTTCGAGAATACAGAATGAAGCTTAATCCGTTGAAATGTCACTTTGGGGTCGCATTAGGAAAATTCCTTGGGTTTATCGTCAATGCTCAGGGAATCGAAGCCAATCCTGAAAAGATTTGGGCGATTAGAAATCTTGAAACTCCGAGAACTATAAAGCAAGTCCAGAGTCTCAACGGGAAAGTAGCAGCACTGAGCAGGTTCATTTCAAAATCTACTGACAAATGCATTCCCTTCTTCAATATGATTCGAAAAGGGAAACGAAACTTTGAATGGACTACGGAATGTGAGGGCGCATTCCGGGCATTAATTCAACATCTCTCCACATCGCCAATTTTGTCGAAGCCTGTTAATCACGAGAAATTGTACATTTATTTGGCGGTATCAGAAAACGCAATCAGTGCTGCCCTAATTCGGGAGGAAGACCGAATACAAAAGCCAGGGTATTATATTAGCAAACGACTAACCAGAGCTGAGAGAAATTATCCGAAGCTAGAGAAGTTGGCTTATTGTCTTGTTATTGCCTCAAGGAAGCTCCGTCTGTGTTTCCAGGCTCATCCAATCATCGTTTACACCGACCAGCCGTTGCAACAGGTCCTTACGCGGCCTGAGACGTCTAGTAGGTTACTCAAATGGAATATCAAGTTAAGTCAGTTTGACATTACTTACACTTCAAGGCGAGCCATTCAGGGACAAGTCCTAGCAGATTTTATAGCTGAATTTACCATCCCAGAGGACTTGCTCGAAACAAGTGAATCTCCCAAGTATATCTGGAAGCTGCATACAGATGGTGCATTAAATGACTGTTGCTCAGGTGAAGGAGTTGTGCTTGAAACTCCTGAAGGTCGATCTATATGTTATGCTTTAAAGTTTGATTTTCACACGACCAACAATGAGGCTGAGTATGAAGCCTTACTTGCCAGATTGAGGCTTGCCAGAGATTTGAAAATCATTGCTGTGGAGATTTATTGTGATTCGCAATTGGTCGTATGTCAAGTTCGGGGGGAATACCAGGCCAAGGACCGAAGAGTGGCTGCTTACCTTGCTCGGGTTCAAGAAATATTAAATCAGTTCGATTACTATGCCATCTACTGCATACCCCGAGAGCGCAATCAAAAAGCCGATTCATTAGCAAAGTTAGCCAGCACAGGTGAGGCACAACAAATGGGACTCGTTCCCGTGGAGACATTAGCTTCCCCAAGCATCGACCGAATGGAGACAGATTGGATATTTGAGGTTGTTCGCGATAAGGAGTCATGGATGACTCCATTTAGAAATTATCTCGAGCATGGAACTCTGCCAGAGCGCAGGAGTGAAAAGAGACAAATTCTTCGAAAAGCTTCGCGGTTCACTATTCAGAACAGAGTTATGTATAGGAGAGGGTACTCTGTTCCTTTACTCCGGTGTATCGCTCATGATGAAATCAAACGAGTGTTGCATGATGTCCATGAAGGAGAATGTGGCGATCACACCGGGTGGCAAGCCCTTGCCAAGAAAGTGCTCAGATATGGATACTATTGGCCGACCATAAATAGCGATGCATCGGATTACACCAGAAAGTGT
Organism: Allium fistulosum; assembly: GCA_030737815.1. Classification (NCBI taxonomy): domain Eukaryota; kingdom Viridiplantae; phylum Streptophyta; class Magnoliopsida; order Asparagales; family Amaryllidaceae; genus Allium; species Allium fistulosum. The sequence continues at coordinate 1,184,741,999 of CM060902.1, forward strand.
GACAAATGCTAGAAGCACGCTCGGATTCTGAGGGCCCCACCTATCAAAATAACTCAAATGGTCGGTCCATGGATGTTTGCAGTATGGGGCATTGACATTATTGGCTCTCTACCTCTAGCCAAAGGTGGTGCAAAGTACGCCATCGTAGCAGTTGATTACTTCACCAAGTGGGCGGAAGCTGAAACCCTTGCTACAATTACAACAAAGAAGGTGATCAACTTTGTAGTGCGCAACATCATCTACTGATTTGGTCTCCCACATAATATCATCACTGATAACGGGACCCAATTCGACAGTGCTGAATTTAAAGACTTCTGTCAACGATTCCACATTCGGAAGAAATTCTCCACAGTCGCACACCCTTAAGCGAATGGATAAGTCGAAGCTGTTAATAAAGTTATAAGGTCTATTCTGAAGAAACGACTGGAAAGGGCCGAGGGCAAATGGGTCAATGAGCTTCCTATGGCTTTATGGGCATACCAAACAACCCACAAGTCCGCAACCGGTCACACTCCGTTTTCTCTTCCTTATGGTTCAGAAGTCGTTATTCCAGTCGAATTAGAAGTGGTTTCTCATCGTGTGACATACTATGACCCGAAGACGAATGCTATATTACTTGCCGAATCTTTGGATTTATTAGATGAGAAGCGTGAAGAGGCTGATTTGAGGGCAGCCGCATACCGAAGACGAGTCGCTCGATTATACAATGCCAAGGTCCGACTCCGAACCTTTGAACTCGGCGATCTCGTCCTTAAGAGAATTTATCTGGTCCCTTCACATATGAAGCCAACTTGGGAAGGGCCATATGTTATCGAACGAAAGCTCGAAGATGGTACATTCAAATTATCGACAGTTGATGGTCTCACTCTTCCGAGAGCCTGGAACAGCGAAAGTCTTTGTCGCTACTACACATGACAGGCTCTGTTTATTTATTCATTCTATTTTTCATTTGCAATTTGTTTCTGCATTTCGAAATATGAATTTGTAATAAGGCAACTGATTTTGCCGTATTTTCTTATTTCAGCAATGAAATGCAATCTCTTCAAGCCAGAGCTGCGATCTATCGAATGCGTCATACAACTATCACCATGCACGGAGAGCCAAATTCCACCCGACGGTGGAATTTATTCAAATAGGGAGTGACTGTGATACAACCGGTTACTCGCTAGATGATACCCGAGCTCGGGGGCAAGTCATCACACTGAAGTCAAAAAAGGATTGACATACGACAATCCTTTAACCAACTCCAGGTTTCCAGAGTGTGAACTGGAGTATAAACTTACAAATACGATCTTGAAGAGGGTGGATCCGTCCACCTAATGACTTCGCTCGTATCTTGACCAAGTTTGAGGAGGATGGACCCGTCCATCTAACGGCCTCGCTTGTTAACTCTGGGTGGATATGAACCAATCATCCACGATCCTGATAGATTCGTCGTTCCCGGAGTGCGAACAAAATCCTAAAGCCTGAACAGATGTGACTGACCATCTTTCGGCTAACTCCAATTTCCCAGAGTGTGAGCTGGAGTATAAACATCGACTAACTCCAAATTCCCAGAGCGCGAACTGGAGTATAAACATTAACTAACTCCAGATTCCCATAGTGTGAACCAGAGTGTCAACATAAACACCAACTCCAAATTCCCAAAGCGTGAATTGAAGTATAAACATTGACTTAAAATCCCCGGAGAGTGGATTGGAGTTTGAACACAAACCGGATTGGGATTGACCGTCTGTAAAACAAATTTAAGTCCCCGGAGCATGGTTAGAGTGTAAATGCAAATCAGGTGTGACTGACCAGCCACGAATCCATCTAAAGTCCTCAGAGTGTGGACATCGTTACAAACATCAAGCGGGTGTGACTGATCACCCGTGAAAATGACTTAAGTCCCCGGAACGTGGACGTATCCTTGAAACTCAAGAAGGCGAGCCCGACCGCCGACGTATGAATGCAAATCCCCGGAGCGTGGATGCAATCGTCAATGGATGAACGAGTGCGATTAGACCACTCAAATTTCTTTGTTTCAGCATCAATTTGACGACGTTAAGCTTGATGAGTTGAAAGCGGAGTGCAATTGCTACTTGATCTTACAATTCGTCCCTGAAACCAGGGGCAGAACTTAAGCGTCAATCACTGATTGAGACAGTACAGCACCGGAGTCCAGCTCGACGTTTGGTCATCACTCATAGTCGTGATTTCGGGACTTAATAACTAAACTTGGATCCAATCCAAAGGTCGAAACTCAACAAATATACTATACTGGAGTTTAACTGCTGAAAAACTTAAGCAAATGAACGAAAACTGAGTTAAAGATAAAATGGAATTACATTTCAATTATTTGTGGAAGGAAACTAAGTACAAGTTTATCACAAAAATCCTACTAGCAGAGGCCGAACCCGCATCTATACACGGCTAGCAAAAAGAACAAATGAAATTCCTATCTGCTCAAAAACGAGCCGAAGAGGTGTATCTACTCTCTTTTCTTCTTTGGTTTCCTCTTCGATATGGACCCGCTGGAGCTCTCACTTGGTTTTCTTTTTGAGCCCTTGCTTTTCGGCGGCCAATCTCCAGTCGGGGGCATTATATAACCATCCTCCTCCGAACTCAAATGTATTAGAACGCTTCCTGCAGGCGGAGTCGGAGGGACAGGATCAACAAAAGGAGATGGGGTAGGCGCGCTCGTCTCAATGACCATTCCTCCTAGAGATATCATCCGCAAAGGAGCCGGACCAGGTCCAGCCATTCCACCGCCAAAACTGCTACCCCGCTCAGCTGCCTCCATCTCAACGTTGATTTCAGCTAGGATGTCCTCCTCATTAAGTGTTTGCGCATCGCTGGAGACTCCTGTAGTTGGGGCCGAGGAACTTGTCATTGGAACGCTTCCACCCATAACGAACGACAAGTCTGCAAAGGGGTCACTGTGATGATCAAGGAGTTCCTCCATCATCTTCTCATCGGAAATAAGTGTTCTCCCCTACGCTCCATCAGTCGGTTCCACGGTCGTTGTAGTGGTCGCTTCAGTTATAATGGCCTCCTGCATATGATGTGGTTCTTGAGTGGCAGGAGGCACAACTGGTGTAGCATCAATCACTGGATAAAAACAAAAGAAGAACTGTTAATAATCGCTTCATGTGCACTTCCAGTTTTGGGACAAGTGTACAAAATGTTCGGCGTACCTTCCTCAGTTTGACTTATGGGCGGTTGAACGGCCTGAGAGATTTGCTTGCTAGCTTGAGATAACTGCGGCTGATCCGGGTTGTAAGTAGGAACGGATTTAGGATCAACCGCAGATATGGATTCGGGCTGAGTTGGCACGGGAGTTTCAGAACTTGTATCATGGTGCTCGACGCCGGAACCCCCTCCAACTTCCAAATGCTGAGCACCAAGCTTCTCCTTCTCATATGAAATCATGGCATCATGGAGAACTTTCTGCTCGTCTTCGCTCAACACCTGGTTCTCAAGCTCGAACTCGTCAATTGATTCAGCTTGGTGGGCAGCTTTTTCATCTCCTACCAATCGGCCCCAGGCATTGTATAGATGTGTCGGATAATTTTCGAGCCAGGCTAGATTCCTATGCTTCAAGACGTTAGCATTGTAAGTGATGAGGAGATCTTCGATATCAGCCTCTAGCTTGGACTCCGCCATTTGGACTTCCTCCTTGACCTTAGTCTCCACCTCTCGAACCTTAGCCGTTGCCGCATCCCATTCACCCCGAAGCACCACCGCTTGCTCGCACGCCTCTTGGGCTGCCTTATTAGCATCATCTTTTTTCTTGATGATTTCAAAAAATTTGGCTTTTAGCTCGATGAGTTCTTTCAGAGCAGTGTCCCTCTCAGCGGTAACTGTGGTGTTTCGATGGCCCATCTGCTCCACCTAAGCGAAGTGTGTCTGCCTCATCCTCTCCATGGCCAAGTTCGCCTCGTCGGCCTTTTTGGTGGCCTCTATCTCTGATTTCCGAGAGGATTCGGCTTCATCGTTAAGCACTTGAATGATCCGGTCTTTTTGAGCAAGTTTAGTTTCTAGTTTCTCTACCGTTTTTGCCCGCTCAAAGGCCACCTTTGATGCTTTTTCTGCAGCTTTCACCCACTCTTTGTACTGGGTATAGATGTCATGAATGTAATCATGCATTGTGTTCTCTGCATCCGACGGATTTCTCTTTAAGTGAGGAGGGAAGATGTGGCCGTCAAAGCATATATTTGGAAAATCTTTCTTTAACTGAGCAACTAATAGCCCCTTCCCCAGTAGGCTCAGTGATAGCTTGTTCAGCGACGACTGGAGGCTCAACCTCAGTTTTGTGGCATTGCGACTCAGGCCGAGAAGTTTGCGAAGATGGTTTGTGACGAGGGGGCTCTACCGGTTGTTTTCCCTGGCCTGAAGGTTGAGTAGGGAGTCGAGGGGGTGGAGAACGCGATCGGGATTGATATCTCTGTTCTCTGTAATCTCTGTCTCTATCCCTCTCGTAGCGTTTCTAACTAGAATAACCGCGATTGCGGTTTCTATCATCCTCCCTCCGACGGGACTCATAATACGAGCTTGATGATTGACGCGCTGAGCGGAGACTGCCGAGCATAGACTCTCGCCTATTCATTGAATCTGTAAAAAAGGAAGAACAACAGAGTTAGTGATCTTTGGAAGTGAATAGCTCGGGACTGGAAATCATGTAGTGTTGTGAAGTGAATGCATATATGTGTAAACCCCCCGACCGGCCGGTTATATCGGTTACACCTACAGGAAGTGCCTCACCTAAATCTAAGGCGCTCTGAAGCCCTTCCAATCCAGTGTCGTATTGGAGCGACACGTCGTCCGGAATCGAAATGTCGGCAAACCCTTCAAAAGGACTCTCTATTGGCGAGGGAGAGGCCTCTGAGATTCTAACGCCGGAGGCCGGCAAAGACACCCCTACTGATTTCCACCTCAAAGACATAGGGCGCTTGTGAGCAACTGCCTTGCCTTTTCTCTTTCCCTCTGAACTCTGAAGACTGTCAGAAGGCCCGGCCACGGGTTCATCATTTGTAGGCATGTGTTCTTCATCACCTTCCTCGGCAATTACATCACCCTTGTTTGTCGGGACCGCCCTCAGCGTTCCTTCAAGCCTTATGATTTGGTTTCGCTCGATGAGCCCAACGGTTCTAGAGTTTTGGTCGGTTAGCACCAAGTCAATGTCTCTTATTTCACTTGGCACTTCTTGGAGGACCCATAATATTTCTTTAAAATACACGCCCTCGGGTCGTGGAATTACAGCTGTAAAGGAAAGAAGACGTTAGTTTTAATATCAGCTATGGTTATCTCGTTAACTACTGGAAAATATTGCAGCGCTTACGTCTGACTAACCATCGGCTAGCAAATCCTGGAGGGCATCGGACATAGAACCACTCCGTTTTAAAGTAACCCAGTCAGGCCCAGGAGCCGGTCACAACTTGACAATTCCTAATTGCCTCTAGGAATGTGAACGAGGGACTATCTCCTCGACTCTTAACGTTGAATAAGTATCTAATTTCGATCGGGATCGAAGGTCGGAAAAGATGCTCCATAAATACAATGAACAGACTATTGAGCAGAGCATATCCGTTCGGGTGTAACTATGATGGGGCGATTCCAAAAAAAGACAGCACTTCCCTAATGTACTGATTAAACGGAGGAAGTGTTCCCGCTGTACATGCATGGCGATTAAAGGCCGTAAACCCCTCCGGGGGAGCGTGCGGTCTATCATTCGGTCCTGGTAATAATACGTCATCCAACGGTAGACCATGCCTTAGACATATTCGTCCCAGCATATCTTCGGAGATGTTAGACGGCACAGAATCTTATGGATTCATGATAAACGTGGCACCAGGCAGCTCGTCCGGAGCTGGATCTATAACTTCGGCCGCGATGGCCGGTATCCCTAGGACTAAAGGGGATGAACTCAGAAGTTCTTGCTATTGTGAACTTGTGGATTCCATAGCTAATCAACTTATTAAAAACCATCATTAGATGATAAAAAGCCCGTGTGTTCCCCAGTGTGGAGTGTGTGAATGTGTTGTGTAGTGCAGTGCTACATAATACTTGAGAAATTCTATGGGATTAAGAAATGTTCAAATGATAGGACTTCAAGATTCAACCAGAGTGACCGTCATCGCTGACCGTCACAACCGTGTTACCCAGACTTTGGAGGCCGATCCAAGTTAAAGTTTATAAAGTTTGTCAAATTATAATTCCATCGACGAGCTTCGAAGGGCAGTCAAATATGCAGTTTAGCAGTTAAGTTCGGTTATGCAAGGCCGAAGCTCGTCGGAGTCAAGTGTTCGAATTTGCACGAAGTTCGTATTCATCAAAGTCAAAGCTCGGAACGTTCGGTGCAAAAAGCCTCAATTTCGTATCGGTCAGAAACCCTAGTTCGTATCGATCGGAAAATGTCAGTTTTGTATCAATCAATATCTGTTAACTTCGTATCGATCACAACTCGGCAGCATCGTATCGATCAAGATATGCAATGATTCGTATCGATTGAAGATGGTGAGGTTCGCATCGGTCACCTACCCTAAATTTCGTATCGTTCATTTACCCTACGATTTCGTGTTAGTAACCTCGAATCGATACAAAATGCCTCCACTCTGGATAGATACGAACTTCATCATTCATCAGTCAATTCTGCATCGATACGAACTCTACGCCTTAAATCGAAACGAAGCCAAGCCATCTCTTTCTTTTCATGGGTACAGAATAAAGGCCGAACAACCTTCCACTAATTCCTTCGTATCCCTCCTTATCCCTTCTTCTCCAATAAACACAAACGCCATTGCTCTTTCCTCAACCTTGCTCCGACCCAACTCCGGCATCAACGGCGCCGGAATAGGCCGCGACTTTGGACGAAGTGGCGTTGAATCTCAAGTCCTCTCAATTTCTACATGAATTCATCGATTGATTACCTAATTTGAGTGCTTAGTTCGGGGGATTAGAACTTAGATCGATTTGAAGGCGAACACAGTTTTTCTTGCTTTCGAAATCTGACCGATACGAAAGGCTGAAGGTAAAGTGAAAATAGAAAGAAAATTTTTAAGTACGAAACGGTATTTATATAGCCCCAAGAAAAGAAGAAAAACGATTCGTCTCCCAGTCATTGCAACCGGTTTCGACAGGTTTCTCCTTAAAGGATACGAAGGAGTTATTCGTTTCCATCGACTCAGGTCTTATCGATACGAAACTTGCAACAAAGACTTGTCTGAATCACTGGATCCTACCGATACGAAATGCGTACTTCGTATCCACTGCTTTCGAGCCTACAGAAATTCGAATCCACATGAAACGCATCAATACAAATTGTTCTATTCGTATCCATCAACACACAGTCCATGAAGATTCGTATCCATCGATACGAATAGTACTCAGAGGACCAACTGCTCTATTCGTATCTCTCATAAGTCCATCAATACGAATTTTACTTTCATTCATCCCGAACCAATCCAGGAGAGGATCGATACGAAGGGACATTTCAAAATGACCATCAAGCGTCATTACAACTTGAATTTCACATCGATTCAGAAGAGGATCGATACGAACTTCGAAAAAAAAACCTGACAACGACTCGTAAACGTACAAACTTTAACGGGAGTCGGGCTAACCTACATTCATAATGGACTAACATTCAGTCTTTAAAGTTTGCAGGAATTGAATACTCATCCGGTGACGATTACAACCACAAACGACAGATTACTATCATACAGCACTCAATTACAATAGTACAGAATACAACAATTGGTAGTCTACAGTTCATGATTCATGTTTCTATGGATCAATCAAAGATCACAACTTTCAGCGAAAAGACGATAACTGTTTAACAATTCAAATGGAACTTTTCAGAATGGAGATTGCAGCTTTTCAAAGCACGTCGTGTTTTCACAAGACGTACTTTGGGGGGCAAATGTTATCCCACCTTTTGGCAAGGCCGTGATACCAAGAACTTAACTGGAAACCAAGGAAAGTCCGTCCCGAAGATCGGTTATACGCAGGCTCACTATGGATATCGATGAATTTTGTCCGAGACCGGATCGAGCTACAATTGACGAGACATGACAAGCAAAGCTATGAAAGCCAACATTCCAAATTTTAAGTCAATCCGAGTTCGTATGCTCAAAATATGATCGATACAAGTCAAGGAATTCAACACAATCGCATCCATCAAGTCTCGGCGTCATCTGTTGTTCTTATCCATCAGCGAGTATCTCTTCATATCCATCGAGAGAATCAGCTTATTCGTATCGATCATGTTCGAATCCATCGACATACAAGCGCACTTCATATCGATCAGCAGCCAGAGAGAGTCTACTTCATATCCATTAGGACCCTCCTACTTTGTATCCATCGACTGCGATACGAATACACATTTCCTATCTATCGAGCTTCAGACATGCTTCGTATCAATCGACCATGGACCGATACAAAATCAAGGCTTCCCATCGATACGAAGTGCAATTCAATCAATCGATATGAACAAAGCAATGTAGTTGACCGATACGAACAGAACGGTTACGATCGATACGAACAAGACCAAGTCCGATCGATACGAACAGAACAACTAAGATCGACACGAACAGGGCCGAAACAGATTGATACGAACAAAGGCTTAGATGTTGGATACGATGAAGGAAGCAGTCAATATAGCACGAAAAGTGGATCGATCCGAGAATTTAGAGCCACGTCAACTTACAGGCACGTGCTCGGACCGATACGAATAAGAGCGATACGAGGGGTATCGATACGAATGACGTAGCCTAGAGAAAACACAAGTTTGCATTGATCATAACCCACAATCTAAAAGTCCAAATGCTACGAAATTTTCACAGAAGCTTGCGTACATCCTCACCAACACTCACAATCGATCCCGACCCAATTGGATGAATTTTCGATCGATACAAATCTCATTTGTATCGATCCTAGATCGCGTGCAAATCACGTGGGATCGATCGCGTGGGCCCACTCACGTGCCAGAAGAGGTCTCCCAAGATCTGAGCGAGATATTTGCAGCTTAAGCCTATAAATAGCAACCCGGGACCTATAGAAAAGGGGGGCTTTTGGTTCTCTAACGTCCAGACTATGCCGAATTCACTGTTGTACTAGAATTTCACTGTTGTACTCCAGATTCACTGTTGTAATCAGCTGTAACCAGCAAGAAAATGTTAATAAAGATCAATCATTTCATATTGGACGTAGGCAACACGCCAAACCACTCTAAATCTCTTTGTTCTTTGCTATTTTTCTGATTATTGTCTAGAGTGTTTGTTAGATAATCCTCTATTTACATTTACTTTCTTCATTTTATCTCTTCAAACACTTCCAAAGAATGCTGTACCCAATTTTGGTACAAACATGTGTGCAAGAAGTAAGTCCCCTCACCAGAGAGTGAGCAGATGGGCTTATTTAATCCCCCTTAACAAAACATCAAACGGTCCGGAGAAATCGCGCATTAAACTTAAACGGTCCGGAGAGATCGAACCTTAAAACAGATTTGATTTTGCGAAAAGGATTTAAATGCCTTACAAGTAGAATAAAACGGATAAATCCTAGATGAATACAGAATGATTTTTATATATGATGTGATATAATGTCATTTTGATTATGATGTGATATGATTTTGATATATTGTGTGATATTATAACTCTGAATTAAATCTGAGTGGTAATGATGTAAATCCCGAATGAACACGACACGATTAGAGATGTGTAATGTAATTAGAGAAATGTGATGTAATAACTCCGAATGAAACCAGAATGGTTTTGATGTACAGATTACAGTTAGGTAGAGTCTAGAGTCTCAGGCTATAATAGGTTTGGAACGACTTGTGATTAACGAAAGAATCCAAATGGACTGGAGAGTTCGCCAGGGCCAAAGCCGCTAGAAAGCTCAACAATCGAAGACTCGTTACTGGAACCTATGCTGGAGCAAAGCACACCTGTAATTCAAAAGGCGTACTTTAGGAGGCAAGTGTTAACTGGGTTTTTAACCCAATAGAATTCAAATAGAGTTAAAACATTCAGATTAAGTCAAACGACTCGAAACTTGACCCGAAGGCCTAAAAGTACAAGACAAAGAAACATAAGAAATTTGGTCAAGAATTACGCTAACTCTTCGGATCGATACCGATCCGATCCAATTGGATTGGTATTGATCCGAAATGCTGGCTCCCGGTTCCTTTTAACCACTTGCATTACACTCCTATGTCTCTGCTAAGCTCACCTATCAACTTTGGTAACATTCCAAGCAACCCAGTTCTAGAAGTGAAGACTCATTCAAATACATACCCACTTTTAAACCAGAGTAACTTAAAATGGACCTACAGAGCTTATATTGACTCGGATTGACTTGAAATTTAGAAGGGACACTTAGAAGACGTAAAGGAAGTCTCACACCAAAAATGAAGTCATTTGGCCAAGCTAGTTTGGATCGGTACCGATCCAAAGTTTGGATCGGATTGGACCTAACTAAATTAGGCCCCACTACCTGAGATCTAGTGTGTAGGTTTCACGCACCCTCTATAAGCTACCTGCAAAGTTTTGTTTGATTTCGATAAGTATCGAGTGAGATATGGATGGATCTTGTCTAAATTGAGCTAGTTTGACGTATCAAGTCCGACCCACCAAGGATGGGCCTCGCCCCATGAGATCCGATTTGAAGGCTCTCCTACTCATCTACTTTACATGTATGAAATTTGTGTCATTAGGTGAAGTATTATGTGAGTTATGGATGGATCTTCTACGAAGGGATGGATTGGATGATATATGAAGATGGATGATCAAACCAACTCCAAACGACTTGTTATTCGGACAAGGCATTCAATTATGGGATAGGAAGACAACCAAATTGAGAAGACTCAAAACTTGTACAACTTTTCGGATCAGTACCGATCCGAAAAGTTAGCTCCAAATACCCCTAAACTTCCTAAGCGACCTCTACATGATGACTACATGCTTTTGGTAAAGTGGCTCTAGCCCAAGTGCTCTCTAACCCCTATAAATACCATCCTATTTGCAACTGTAAAGGGTATCGGATCTCTGCTAAAGCCTGCCATTATTTCTTCACTCTTCTTCTCCCATACAACAGCCATTAAGGGACAATTGAGACCCTCCTTTTGTCTCTAACAATGGTGGCTTGATTTAATCTAGGAAAGAAGAATTATATTGCAATCTAAAAATCCTTTATAATAGCAGTTGATTAATAAAAGAAACTATAAAGTGGATGTAGGCTTCGTTAACAGCCAAACTACTATAAAAATCTTCTTATCTCTTTACTTTTTCGGTGATTTACTATTGCTTTTTCCTAATTTATTTGCCTTGATAAACGGGGTTGGTGCTTTCACACTCAATCTAGGGTGTTAATCCATTTTTTGGGTTAACATATATTAAAATGTGGAAATAGATGTTCCTTATAGAATGTACACATAAGTATGTTCTAGTATTCCTAAGCGTAGGAATTAATGAGTTAGAAATAGGAATAAATAGATACACACAGACATATATATAACCTCGCCTACTGGTTAATATATATATATATATATAGCAAAATATGCGATGATATCGTACTAGTTATAATTTGGACGATTACTTATTAATAGCGTAGTAAATTATATAACTAGGAGGTGTAGGTGGAAAGTAGATAGTAACTCCAAAATCAATAGGGTAATAAATGTGCAGTTAATAGGTAGTTATGAGAATTAAATGGGGGCATAAATGCGTTTAATGAGACAAATTAAGGAAGTTAATATGTCATTTATGGGGAAAGGAAATAGGCATAAAAGAATGGGTTAGAACGAATAAATAAATGTCATTGGTGATTGTCCAATTTGAATAATAATGATCCTTTATTACAGACATTTGACATTTATGAGACGTAAGAGAGAAATAGAGAATATACGTAATAAGCATATAAAATATGAATATAATACTAGGAGGCAGTATAATTTTCATTGTAGGAAATTATATCCTCAATAATACATTTCAGATAAGCGTGAATCAGTGGGCCTATCCCAATATTTAAGCCTAGAACAATTGGTTTAGAGTGGTTAGGATGCGAGGTCTGTAGAGTTGCATAATAGAAGTCTGCCTTTCATCTAGAGGCTACCAGTAGTTGTGTATACTTACTATTGATGTGGGACATCTCCAACCACAGGACCCATGAAAAAGGAATATGCATTGCGTATAGGAAGGGGAAAATATACAAACGGTTCACCTCGAATTTGAAGTATTAAACTGCTTGGTACTTTTAGGGATGTCAAGAGGTTTACTTCAAGGTTTAAGGTATTAAATGGCCGTTAGGTCTGTCTCCTTCCCATATAAGAAGTCTTAAATAACCTACGACGGTACCTAAAAGGGTAATGGGGTCTGCTTCATTTCTAACAAGAGGTGTTAAGTAACTAGAATAGACATTTTCCTTGCTTACATTTAGTTAGTCTACACAGGATTTCGGCTGTGGGAGGTTGGCGATCTATGTCAGTATTGTTGTTGTACTGGTATTTAGTAGTAGGGCTAGCATATAGGCTATGACCATCAGCTATCCCGATCGGTCGTTAAAAATGACTTGGGTTATGCCTTTATGGATTTCACTTCCTACTAGTGTAGAATCTGCACACGGAAGTCTGCCCAGCTAATCTGGTTACCAACAGTGTGACTTTGGGGCAGATGTGAGACATCGTCTATAATAAGTAACTATGGATGACGTGAGGTTAGTCCCAAATTCTGTAGGGTAAATCTAATCAGTTAATCATACTAACAGTACCTCCAAATAACTAATGTGAGATATCACCGTGGAGTACGGCTAATAATACGAAGCACTTGCTTAAGGGATCGAAGGTATTAAGGGTTGTGTGAGGGACCGCCTCTTCTCTATGTAGGTTTTAGTAAATGGTCGGGATTATGGGTTAGACACGGTAGAGAAAATCTTGGGAAAGGGCCCGCTTCAATAGGAAGTATTATGTAGTTGAAGAGATTTCGGGCAATGTCGGCTAGATAGTTACTAGTGAGGAGTTCACCTTGGGATAGGTATTAAATGATGGGGACTGCCTCAAATAATGTATTAAATGGTAAGAGTTTTCCTTTTTTCCATTAAAAGGTACTAAGTGACTTGGGTACTATCTCTCACATTGGTAGACACTAATAACGATGGTTATGGTTCATTTGTTATGGAATTGGATTTGCCTTAGGGCTTATAATTGGAAAGATTTTGAATATAGATAAATGCATAAGACATATCCTTATTTAAATTATACTACCCAAGTACTAATATAAAAAGGCTTGAGATTTCTATTCATCGAACATTGTTGTTCTGACTCCCTCCTCATCACAACACAGGTTAGGGAAGGAGACAATGATTCAGATGGAGATAACGATTAGAGAAGCTTGTGACAGCAGTCTATTTATCTATTTATGCTATTTTCTGATGTACCCTTTTAAAGATGATAATGTATTTTAAACATGATAAATCTTGGTTATGTATCGGTTATTGTTGACATTGTGTTATAGTTTTATGGCATTTGAGATTTTAAATAAAATGGGTATTGTTTATGTTATTATATTTTATCCTTCTGTTATGAGTTCTAAATGAATAGATAAATAGCTCTGCATTGTTCTTTTTACCAACTAACAACCAGCTTTGGAATGGGTCTAAGTTTCAATGGGCCTTTCCTGGGTCGAAATTTAGACCCGTTTCGGGGTGGGTTCTTACATTTGGTGTCAAAACCTAGGTTACCCGATCATGGGGAAAAATATACGTATGAGTGGCGTATTTTTTATTTTTGAAAGTATTTTTCAAAAAACAAATATATATAAATATATATATATATATATGTATACTTATTTTGAATATACATCTAACTCTATAAATTCCAACTATAAAAGTAGTTGCGACCATATTCCAAAAGGATCGACGAAGTGAATATAAGTTGGAAATATAAATAGAGTTAAATTTATACTCCTACCCCGATTACCCATAGGGCGGAGGTCGTATCATAAGGAGTGGACAAAGAAGAGCGCGACGTATAAAAGCACCCCAGAAGCTGAATGGTACTTGACTCCTTTGTTGGACCTAAACTTCCTTAAAATTGTGAACTCTATAAGCGTAATAAATAATAGGGATAGAAAAGCTAGCTAGAAAAGATTGTAATTCCAAAATTAATAGGGCAATAAACGTGCAAAATAGGAAGTTACAAGAACTTAATGAGGATATAAATGAACTAATTAACGAAATTATTAGAGAAATTATGTGAAATTAGAAGGATTAAACAAATGTCTTTTAGAATTGTTCGTTAGAATTGTAACCATTTATTACGGGCAATCGACATTTATAGAAACAACATGTAAGGTAGTAATTAAATATTATAAGGCAATATATTTGTAAACATCTAGAAGTAAGATGTAAAGAAGAAATGGAACAAGTTTTCATAAGACGATGTAATTAATCACCACGAGAGGATAACCATATTTTTTTATAAAGATTGAGTAGGAAAGAAGGAAAGTTCAAAAAAAAGGCGATTAAAATCAATTTCTACATCCAACCCCATGAAAAAGAATTTGATAAAGGGTTTTGGAATGTTTTTGAAAGGGCTTTTTCTAAAGGATTTATTTCGACATTATTGTTTTGAAATGCAAGGAAATTCATAAAAAAAATTGAATCAAAAGTTTCCGATTAAAAGGTTTTCGTTAAAAAGATTTTTTCATTTTTTCATTTTTAGTTAAAATTGGACGAGTTAAGCATTTTTCAATTTCTAGATTCTTTATTTTTAAAATGAATGCAAAATAGGGCGTATGTTGGACCTAATGATTTTTCCTACATTATAAATTCGGAAGTTGTTATTTTAAAAGAGCAAGAAAATTTAAAATTCATAATTTATAAATTATTTGAGTTAAAAAGTTCTAACTTAAAAGGATTTTGCATTCTTAGGATTCTTAGTTTAAAATTTATTGAGCCAAAAAGGCTTTAGTCTAAAGATTTTTGATAAGGGATTTTTCATTTTTGAAATAAACGTAAAGTAGAATGTAGTTTAGACATGATAATTTTTCCTACTTTATAAAATTGGAAGTTCTTTTCTATAACACCCCTAATTTTAGTGACATTATTTAGGAGATTTAATTAGAATAAATTAAATAGAATAATGTAGATAAGGAGATTGAGGTTGATTAATAAACTAGGTGGCCGTGCTTATTAAAACTAATGAACTTTTATAAATGGTTAGGAAATTAAACATAAGGGCATTAGGGTAAATAGTCGCATACATTTCCCACCCTTATACTATCTTTCTTAGTCCTACACGTTCCTTTCACCAAAACAAAAATATTCATAACCGTGAGAAGCAATGCTAGCCATTAGAAGAGAAGAGAAAATCAACTAAAAGCTAGGATTCAAGTTAGAAGGAATCAATCTCAACCAAACTTCAATTTCCTTATCCAATCTAAGGTGAATAATAATTTCTACATCTCTATTTTGATTTATACAACATATGATTTCGGATTTAAGGATAAATCTGTTTTATGATATATTGAATGATGATATGCTTGTTTATGATTTATATGTGTTTAAACAAGGTTGTTTAATAAGGGATATACACGGTTTTAGGGTAAAACCGAGATGAAATAATTTTTAAATGCAATGGAAAAAATTTATGTTATAGAAAACATGATTTTGGAGATGGGTTTCTATTTTCATAATTTTTTGAGTTTATATGGATTTTACATAAATTTTCTAGTGAAGAAAATGATTTATTGGGTTATAAATTATATACGACTAAAATAAAGATTATTTGGGTTTGAAATTTTTATATGTTGAAAAACATATTAAAATAGATTTTCTGGGATTTTTCCAGATTTTTCCCAAGTGTTTTGATGAATATATAAAATTATTTAAGGTATGGGACTTAAATGTTTTATATATTTAATTAAGGAGAAGGGGCATTTTATAAAATAAAATTATTATTTATTTCTAATAAAAGCATTTTCTGAAGAGAAATTATTAACCAATGAGAGTTTGAAAAATAAAGGCAGGTTAGTTGAAAAGTTAACCTTTTTAAGTTAAAAACAAAACATTCCTACTTTTTGCATGTTTTAGTCTTCTACGACAGAAAACCTTCCGACCCAGACCTTTCAACAAGGTTGAGAGGTTCATAGCTTTCAACAAGGTCAGACCAATGCATATGGTATCAAGTATATTGGTAGGTAATGAATTGGACAGAGTCGAAGGATTCGTAGTTGAAAGGCTGATGGCCAAAGAGGTCGGGGTATGTTTGTTTTATAAACCACAAGATTTCACCTGCTTTACTTTTGAATTAGAGCTTTCGACTTGGTTGCTTTCAACCAGGTCAAATGTTTAAAAAGAAAGGTTTTAAACCTTTCAGCAAAGTCGAAAGGTTACTGCCACTTATCATTATTTTGTTTTGAACCTTCTGACACAGTCGAAAGGTTATAGCCACTTTTCCCAACCTTTCGAAGTCGTTGCTTTCGACAAAGACGAAAGGTTTACTTGTTTTAAAAACCAGCCGCTTCTCCCATTGCTTTCGAAAGGTATCGGAGCCTTTGACTTAGATGATTTTCCTTTGTTTTATAATTGAAATGTAACCCAAGCTTTCGATGGAGTTGCTTTAAAAAGGCGAAGGTCTATTGTTTTAAATGAAATGTTTTAAAGCTTTCGAAGTAGACCTTTTGACAAGGTCGAAAGGTTGCTTCATGTGTAGTCGAAAGGTTTTAAAAGAGGACCTTCCTCATATTTCAACTTGAACTCGGTAAGTTTTCGAAAGGTTTATATTTTAAGAGCTGAATGCTTTCGAAAGGTTTGAATTGCTGAATGGTTTCAATGGTTTCGATAGGTTTTGATTCGAAAGGTTGTTTTGAAGACCTTTCGACAAGGTCGAAAGGTTTGGCTTTAAAAGCATTGAAAACCCATACTCTAATTTTTAAAGATAAACCCACGGCTTATATGAAGGAGTTTTGTAAGGGTTTTAAGTATGTAATTTTGAAGAAGTATTGCCTTGATAAAAATATTAGTTAAAGGTGTAAGCAATGTTTTATGAGATATATTTCAAGGACCTTAAACCCACAGGAATGGTATTGTTAATTAATGTTTTACGTCTTCAAATATGAGTATATTCACATGATAACCCATAATTGTATTTTGGGAAAAAAGGGGTAGAAGAACCAGTAGGTTTACTCAAATAGTGGACATAAATTACTTAAACTCTTGAATGAGTAGAATTGCATCCATGGAGTCAGGGTGACCATAAATATAGGATGACTAAACTTTGTAGTTATTGGAGGTAAACCAAAAGGTTCATAGTAAACCCATGAAAACTATGATAAGGTAGTTATTAATGCATACCAAGAGGTTCATAGTAAACCCATAAAAACTATGATAAGGTATTTATTGGTGCATACTAAAAGGTTCATAGTTAACCCATGAAAACTATGCATAAGGATAGTTAGCAGAGGCTGATTGGTTTGTAGTGAACCCATGAAAACTACATTTGGATTAAGAATTGACATCAGTCAATAGATTCCTAGTAAACCCATGAAAACTAGGATAAGTAAGTGGCTAATGGAAATATCAGTAGGTTCCTAGTCAACCCATGAAAACTAGGATGTGCAGTGAGTTACTGGATAAGTCCATAGGTTCCTAGTCAACACACGAAAACTAGGATAAGGTGATTAGTCATTGGAATGACTAATAGGCTCAGGAGGACCCATGAATTAATTAAGTTAACTAGAAAGAGCCTATAGGTTCTTCGTGATCCCATGAAAACTATGAATAGGACAGGGTGTCTATTAATTATAACAAGGTTATTAGTAAATCCATGAAAACTAAAAAGGTTAATAGTGACCCTAGAAACTATAATTATGACATGGTGTCAGATTAAACTGGGAATGGGGAAATCTTATTTATTTTCAAGTATGCATATCATCATAATGTTTTGAAAAATATATTTTTTTAACCATTGCGGATGCAGGAGCACGGAATATGGTTTTATAAAGGTTGTAGGATACTAGTGATGGGAAAACCCGTTCCGCCAAGTGGTGTGGTCTCACTAGATATCTAAAAGGATTGAGGTGTTAGATTATTATTCATACTAGGCTTTATGTCTGACTCGAAGTTTTTGTTTTCCCCTTAAACTCTCAGGTACTCAATTTATTTTGAGTAGTTTGAGATTTAAAGTTCTCAGGTTTTCTCCTTTGACGAATAAAGCTTCTGGAGGTGTGCAGGAGCCAGATAGATATTTAGAGTTTTTCTTCATATGTCGCTCTTGGCGTATTTGTAATAATTATATTTTGTCGAACGTGGTTAGCATAATATGAGGATTATGTAATGAACAAGAAATGTTTTGATTTGAATGTGGAAATATATTATTGAATAGTTAATTTTTTTTACATATTTCTATGATTTGTGTATTAATGTATCTAACATCACCGTATTTGGTCGCCGAATATTAATAACTATGGATGACTGCAGCATCTGTAGCCGTTAGTTTTGGGCCTTCAAGTAGGGGGATGTTACATTTTCTTTAAAATTATCTTAAAAGTGCGTATAAATGGAAACGACACTTGATTGAAATAGGATATAAAGAATAGAAGGTTAAGAATGCTCGATAGGATAGGTAGGAGGAACATCCCTATATAAGTGCATAAAATGACAATCGAAATAGATAGTAATAGCATTAGGAATTTATAAGTAATCTAGTTAGAAATAATATAAGAGGAAATATGATGGAAGTTATCATTGTCTACTCCGCTTTTCATTGTTTAAAGTTATACAAGATGTTTTTAAAAAATAAATTGAAATGAACGATTATTTGGTATGATAATTGTGTTTTTGAATGTTTTGGGGTTAAAAATCATACTTTCGAGTCAAAGACCTTTAGCTGAGTGGTTAGGGTGTGATGCTTTAGACGGAGGTTCTAAAGGTCATGGGTACGAGCCCCCAAGATATCAAAAAGAATGTTCTGCATGAATAGAGTATCACTCGTGTTATCAAAAAAAATCCTACTTTCAAAAGAAGAAAACCTTTGTTATAGAAGTAATTAAAAAGGAAAATTTGTCATAATTCCCTTTTGAAAACCAACCAACTTTTGAATGCCATGAATGATAAGTCCAACTTTTAAAGAATAAATCTTTGATGTAGAAAGTATTTGAGAAGGAAAAATATTTTAGCTTTTTTTGGAACTAAGAAATTTTGAATTCTTGATAAAGATGTCTAAGCTTATATTTTTGAAGATAAAGATATTGGATTTAGCACTTTATGGTTGTGAAATTTTAGTTTTATAAGGAATGGTGAGAGCAAAATCAAAATTTTAATATGGAGTAGATAGGAAACACTTCCTAGATAAGATATGTTAAAGGTTTTAGGATATGAATTGTAACAACTCGTATTTTACATATCAGAGGATCGTAAAATATTTTTATTTTATTCATATGAGGTCGTATGATCCTATAATTTTAGGATACGACTCTTATGGACATTTTACACACCTATGATTTTTTTCCTAATTTCTATATGACCATTTTGACCCTACAAATATTTTTTAGGCTATAATTTTTATAGGTGTTGAATTAGGATTTCATACTAGTTTCATTACTTCTGGATGATGGTTTTCCACTCCGTAGTGTGGTCATAATGGAAAAACGGATTTACGGTTAGAAAGTTATGCCTATTTTAAATTTAGATAGTTGTTGGTCAAAATTAATGCGTAATTAATTAAGCCTATAAGTAGGCCCATTAGTCTAATTCGAGATTACTATAAATATGGGATGTAGGCATTAAACTAAGAGTTTCTCTCTCTCTCCCAAGTCAAATCTAAACCCCCATTAATCCTAGATCCATCCAAAATCACCCAAATTACTCTCTAAATCAAACCAAATTGAAAATTAGTGAATAAATCATTGATTAGAAGATAGAGAAAATCATTTTGGTTGATTCAAATTGCTTTTCATTGCTGTCCACTTTGGATCGAGACTCAAATCAGTTGAATTTGGTAATTGGTAAGTGGTTTATGCCTTCTCGCTATCTTATGCATATTTATATGGTAGAATTATAGGTTTTAATATGATTTTTAACCTTAAAGTCCTCTTCAAACTTTAATCACATGTTAACATATGATTATGACCTAAATTGATGAATTTTAATATGATTTTTGGTAATGGCTTTGTAATTCATCATGTTTATATTTGTATGTTCATTTATTGCTTAGATTTTAATTAGAATATGCTTGATTGCTGTAGTTTATGTATTGCTTGTTTGAACCGATGTAATTGCATGTTATTATATGCTTGTATGTTGTGATTTAATGTGGTTTGCTAGTGTTTTTGATGTTTAGGAAAATAGGTTGGTGAATTTGGCAAATCGGAAGCAAAATTGATCGGAATTGGATGAAACTTGGAGGAGAGGCTCTAAAGCATGGAGGGAGCCTGTAGCTCAAGTCACACGTCCAGAATGGTTTATTAAATAACTCGGTATTGAGTCATTTAACATGGTACCTAGTCATTTCTATGGCTCAGATGGTTCGGCGATTTTGGGAATTTCTAGGTGTTGGCTAGTGGAGATGGACCAAGGCAAGTTTTAAAGAACTGGTTAAGTGTTGGATGTTATGCCGAGTGGTTTCTAGAACTTAGAGTTGAGTGTTTTAAATTGAGGGCCGAGTTGTTTTGATGGATGTGTCGGGGTCCGAAGCACTTAGGATTGGAGTTCCAGAAGCATGGAAGGTAACTTAGTCAAAATTGCTAAGTATATGACTCGATGTTGAGTCATTTTAACTCATACCGAGTTAATTTTATGATTGGTGACAAGATGAGTTTTCCAGGAGATGGAGTGGAAGCTCTGTAGATCATGCCAGAGGTGTTGGCTCATTCGCATCGGGTTGGATGGCGATGTAACAGCATGATGAAAGCTGTGTATCTTCGGTTTGTAACTCATGGAGGGAGTAGGTACCATAGATAGTAGCTTGATAAAGGAGAGAGCTGTAGAATGAGGATCGTAGGGGGTTCCAAGATAATGGAAACTGGATTGAGCTAGAGATGGGCTTGGATCTGAATAGAGCAAAAGGGAGCTCGGATGTATATGTGCTAAGGAATCGTTGATACTCGAAGTATTTTTTTGTTGTACTCAAAGCAGGGGTATTGTACGTGGGGACGACCATGGATCATGTAGGGATATGTATACCTTGGACAAGTCGCTTTGGGTCTAGTGTCTACGGGACACATATCGAGGTTTAGGCTGTGTAATACTAGAGTACAACGAAACTGGGATTTCCATTAGTCCCTAGCATGAGGGCCATATGAGTTATCATATATTTAAGGCATAAGGATGAGTAATAGTGAGTATTGCTTGATGGATACTATGGTTGCTTTATTTACTGGGCTATCACTTGTTGATATCATTAGGAGTAGGTACTAGTGATAGGGATATCTGGACATCCACCATTCTATGCTGTATAGTAACTTTGTGATATTTATAGGGTAGCAAATTATATTGTTATGTGCTAACTCT
Organism: Allium fistulosum; assembly: GCA_030737815.1. Taxonomy (NCBI): domain Eukaryota; kingdom Viridiplantae; phylum Streptophyta; class Magnoliopsida; order Asparagales; family Amaryllidaceae; genus Allium; species Allium fistulosum. The sequence continues at coordinate 1,184,763,485 of CM060902.1, forward strand.
TTGGTTGCAGGGACATGTCAGGTTATAGTTCATGTACTTTTGTTCCTTACAATATTTACCTGTACAATATTTTGAGACTCATTTACCGCTCACATCAAACTATTGTCTGACCCAAGGTTTTATACTTTGCTTCTTATTATCTTGGATACTCTTAAATAAGTAGATAAGATAACAGGTCTAGATGATGTAGTAGTTGTGCGGAAGATGAGCTGGATGGAGCTATCTCATAGTTTATACATATATGGATTCCTATGCTTTCTGCTGGGCAGCACTGTAGAGCCTTGCCAGTGCTCGCTTATTTCCTTTTTGTTAAGACAGTTATTTAAGTTAATTCTATTGTATATACTCTATGACTGTTGATGTATAACTCTGTGGATCTTATATTCTGATGATTAGTTCACATTGTTACTACCATCTTTTTTGTTATATCTATGATATTATATGTTATCCATGTGTGGTGAGATATACGACAGGTTATATGTTGTGTTTGTTTCATCTTCAACCCTGATGATCGTCCTATATCGATCGAGTATGGCTATAGCACATCATATAGGAATTATTGGTGCTGGTTATATAGGGCGGTTGTCACATGAATAAAATGGGAATAGTATATACAACCTAATCTGAAATTTTGAAATCAATCCCAAACCTTTATTTGTAGAAGGTGGTAAAGTTGTTAAGCTGTTTTAGATCTATAATTAGGTGTAAATTAGGTTTCCCGTAGAATGTGAATTCTATATTTTGATTTTGGAGTGGTTTCCATGTAATTTCCATAAATTATCCAGTTCCTAAATACATATAAAAGCACGTTGTTTGAATTAACAAGGGTTGTACCAAAAAGGAAAATAAATGTGTAAGACATGGATATCATTTTCCGTAGTTTACACTGTCTGTTTCAATGAAAGAAAGAAACGATCCCTTGTAATCTAAAACAAAGCAAAAATATCATTTGTGGTTAATTTATGGAAAATTATAACAGTAATTCTTTTTAGTAGGATAGCTCTTATAAATTAAAAATATGAAAATAAGTGTTATAGTTTAGACATTGGTAGTTAGAAATATACATACATGTATAACTGCGCTTAATGACTAAAAATAAATAAATAAATAAATATAAATAGCATAATTTACGATTACGTATGTATTAGTTAGTAATTAACAGATTAATATTTATGGACATTGATTACAAATTTAATGGGCAATAAATTTGTAATTGATGAGAGTAAAAAGAAATTAAATGGGGACTGATTGGGGAAATTCAATATGACATTTATGAAGGAATTGAATTGAAGTAATAGATGGATTTTGAAATTTATAAAAGATTAAAGAGATTTAGGTGAGGATTGATTAGAGATGGTCCAATTTTAGCAATAATGGTCAATTATTATAGGTTTATTAACTGAAGTAATGAATGGACCATATTTATCAAAACGAAGAAGGAAATTTAAGGAAAGTAGGTGATAGTGGAATGATATATTAGGAATGTCCATCTTAACTTAGTAAGGAGTATTAGGATATCAACACCATTTACACCCGTTGATGATAAATAGCAGCTTCACGCAAAATTTTCTTTTAGAGTTTTTGGGTTGTAATCGCTAGTTGCCTCCCTTAATTATTGGAAAAGCATAAAATATAGTATAAGATATGTCCTTGTTTTATCACTATGTTGATTTTATGGATGTTATTGAAATGCTTGATAATATATATATATATATATATATATATATATATTGAGAAGCAACGAAAATAAAGATATTTTATATGGACACTTAACTAGTGATTAACTATATGCAAGACTGGAAGTTAATGAGGAAATTAGTTTAGTAACTCGAAATAAAAGAATGCTTTAATCCAAGAAGCTTTAGGATTTTGGAAAAAATAAATTTTAGTTCGCCAGAATGTCACCATTTCAAGAAAGAGATAAAATGTATAGGGATATAAAGAGAATTTTCTTTTGGACAAGGGTGAAGAAGAAGGTAGCAGAATTTGCCGCTAGGTGTTTAAAAAAATACTTTATTCGTTAGAAGCAATATGACCATTGCATCTATAGCACAAATTTATATCAAAGAAGTGGTTGACTTCATGGAATACTAATTAGCATCATTAGTGATAGAGACCACTTATTTACTAGTGAATTTTGGAGGAGTTTGAAGAAAGCTTTGGGAACTTCATTGAATCGTAGCACCGCTTACCACCCATAGACAAACTGGAAGAGTGAATAGGATCTTGGAGGATTTATTAAGAGCTTGCATCATGGGCTTTGGACGACATTAGGAGTAGCACCTATCTCTAGTAGAATCAGCATATAATAATAGTTACCAATAGATGAGTGGTATGGCACCCTTCAGAGCATTTTATGGGAGGCTATGCAAATCGCCAAATTGTTGGTAGGAAACCACCTACAAAATCCTACTCGGACCATATTTAATTCATGAGACTTTGGAAAGATAGAGTTGATTAGGCAACCTGTGAAGGTCGTAGATTGGGAAAGTCAGAATAGTTGGTACCAAGATTTATTGGGCCTTTCCTAATTTTGGAACCGTCGGATTTAAGAAATTCTCTAGGATTACAGATAAGGAATTTTAGATGTTCTTAATCAATTTCGAACACCCTTACTTTTTTTCACAAATTATTTGGGAACACAAGGAACTCTGTCAGTCTCTTTTCTAAAAAGATTCAAGAAATTCTCTAGGATTACAGATAAGGAATTTTAGATGTTCTTAATCAATTTCGAACACCATTTCTTCTCCAACATCTTAATTTTTGAATCTACTTCATATGCAATTCTCTTGTTGCATATTTCTAAGTCTAAAGGAGATTATCGTAGGCATGTCAAAGCCAAAGAAGAGCAAAGCAAAGGACCTGCTATGAGTGGAAATTTTTGTTTTTCTATTTTAGGAATGGAATAGTATAGTTTGGATTTGATATATGATCTGAGGAGTTTTGGACTACGAAAATATCACACTAAAAATCCTCAAAATTCCCCTAAAGCGAAATGTCAATTCTTAGGTTGGAATCTTAATTGTTTTATATTAAAATTATGGAGCTTGTGTGGATTTTGCAATTTAAGTGTTTTACCTTTTATTCCACTTCTTATTCTTTTTCTTTAGATCTAGTTAAGGGATTTGATTAAGAAATGGTGTGTAAGGTACGAATTCTTATTTGTAGTTTGCACTGCCTATTTCTACAAATTGAATAGAAATTTCCTTGCCTAATTTCATATAAAAGAAGTTGAATAGAGCGTAAAATTAATTAAATTGTAAGTTTCTATTATTGATTTATTCTGTTGTTTTAATATGAAATAAGTTGGATTTGGATTCTATATACAAGTCTATTGATTTGATTTTGGAATATCAGATTTATGGTATATATGTTATTATGGAAATAAGATTTGTATAATTTTGGAAGATTTGATATTTGAACGTTAGTTTGGGGCATAATATCTGCACGCATAGAAATAAGTGTGTGCGTGCGTGCATGTGTGTGTATATATAAATTAGTGTAAATAACATACAATTATAAAGTATTAATTGCATTGTTAATTAGGTTAATAATTATCATTTAAATCCTCCTTAGGAAAGTAATTAATGGTAGAGGCGAAATAAGAAGTTTTCTTATAAGGCCTTAATTACATATACGGTGAGATGTGTGATAACATATATAGAGAGTGTTATAAATTATGACTAAGTTATAAGGATGCAACATTAGTCAAAAGCACATAGATGTCTGACCAGCTAATCTGGCACTGGTAGTGTGTGTTTGTACCAAAAATGGGCACAACACTCTTCGGAAGTTTTTGAAGAGATAAAATGAAGAAATCAAATGGAAAAAGAGGATTATCTAACAAAAACTCCAAAAAACATATAGGAAAATAATAAAAATGCACATAAACACAAGGATTTAGAGTGGTTCGGTGTATTGCCTACGTCCACTATGAAATTGTTGGCTTTATTGATGTTTCTTTGATGATTACAATTGATTGCAGCAGGTTACAGCAGATAACAATGAATTACAGCAGTAAAATTCGTTAACAGCAGCAGCAATGGAGTATGGAATTGAATCCGGCAGAGTCTGGGCGTTAGCGAATTCAAAGATCCCTTTTCTGTAAGCTCGGGGGGCCTATTTATAGGTGTAGGAGGCTAATATTTCGCTCAGATCTCGGGAGACTTCTTCTGGCACGTCAGCGGGCCCACGCGACCGAGCCCGTAAACTTTCGGCCCGATCCATGATCGATACGAACGAATTTCGTATCGATCAAGATTGCAGCCAATGGAGTCGAAATTTGGTGTGAACATTCTTTAGCATGCACATAAGCTCCTGTGAAAATTTAATAGCATTTGGACTTGTAGATTGTGAGTTATGATCGATGCAAGTTCGGGTTTTTACATAGGCTGTCTGGTTCGTATCGATCGGAACTATGTTGTTCGTATCGATAGTCTTGCTCTGTTCGTATCGATAGAGGTAGTCCAATTCGTATCGACAGAAGTAGCTTTGTTCGTATCGATGGAAGTGGCTCTGTTCGTATCGATGGAAGTGGCTCTGTTCGTATCGATCCAAGTTGCTCGGCTTGATGGAGACGAACAAATGATATTGTGATGGATACGAATAGATGGCGACTCTGCTTTGCTTGATGGATACGAACAGTGGTTCCTCGATGGATACGAAGTAATGATTATTTGATGGATACGAACTAGGGTCAACTGATGGATACGAACTACAGACGCCTGATGGATTCGAACAAAGGCTCTTTGATGGATACGAAGTGGACATTGGACGACCGATACGAAGTGGACTCTGGTGATGGACATGAAGTCGATCGATACGAAGTGGACCAAAGTGATGGATGCAAACCTGATCGATTCGAACTAGGGCCTTCTGATCGATACGAAGCCGATCGATTCGAACAGAGGCCTAGCTGATCGATTCGAAATAGAGTTGATTTTTCCCTAGCTTGTATCGATCGTATCTTGAGCATATTAACTCTGATTGACTTGAAATCTGGAACATTGACTATCATTGCTTCGCTAGTCGTGTCATATCAATTGTAGCTTGATCTGGACTCGAACAAAATTTATCGATATCCATAGTGAGCCTGCGTATAACCGATCTCTAAGATGAACCGTCATTGGTTTCTAGTCAAGTTCTTGGTATCACGGCCTTGCCAAAAGGCGAGATAACATTTTCCCACCAAAGTACGTCTTGTGGAAACATGACGTGCTTTGAAAAGCTGCAACCTTCATTCCGAACAGTTATCGTCTTTTTGCTGAAAGTTGTAATCTTTGACTGATTTCCTTAGTAATGTAAATTGTTGACTGTCAACTGTTGTACCCCGTACTGTTGCAACTGTTTGCTGTATGCTGGTGATTATCTGTTTGTTGTTGTAATCGTTATTAGATAAGTTTCCAATTCCTATGGATGTGGAAAATTGAATATTAGTCCGACATATATGCATATATGTTAATCTGACTCTCGTTGACGTTTGCACGTTCATGAGTCGTTGTCAGTTTATCTCGTATCGAATCCCGTATCGATCCTCTCCTGAACCGATGTGAGATTTGAAATTGTAACAACACTCGATGGTCGTTTTTGAATGTTTCTTTGTATTGATCCTCTCCTGAATCGATGTAAAAGGTTAAAACATTGTCTCTGCATCGGTACACATCGCATTGATGGATACGAAATGAACATTTCGCATCGATGAATATGAGCTCCGATGGATACGAAACGAACGTTTGTATCGATGGATAGGAACTTTGGTGGACTTCATTTTCGAATCGATGTTGGTCACAAAAACGGATACGAACTATGCGTTCGTATCGATAAATACTGGCCTCCTGAAGCTGTGTTTTGATGGATTCGAACTGCACAGTTCATTTCGCTGCACTGGGGATGGAGTCGAAAATGATCGATACGAACAATGGCTTCGTATCGATGGATTTGGGTGACTCGGAAAAGCCTTCGTTGGCAATTTCACTTCGATAAAGACTCGAGTTGATGGATTCGAATAGCTTGTTCGAATCGATCCCGTGGTGACATTTTTCAACCGGTCGAGTTTACTAGGAGGCGAATCGTTTCTCCCTTCACACTTGAGCCCATATAAATACTGTGGCCTTAGCCATTTTTCACTTTTTACTTTTCACTCTTGCGCTTTGTCTTCGTATCGCTCCAATGACTTGGAAAAGGAAAAACTACTTGACTTCGAATCGAACCAAAACCTTTAATCCCTTTAACCAGTTATCGAAATCAGGTAATTAATTGAATAAATCCAGTCCTAAAACGATGAGATTCAAATTCTCATGCCATTCCATTCGAATTCATGTCCGAACATTGTTCGGGGAAGTAGATAATGTGCGAGGTCGTGGAAGGAGAAAATGGAGTTCGAATCGATCTGGGGAAGAAGGAGTGACAACGGATTCGAAATAGTTGGTGGGCAGTTTTTTGGCCACAATCTCGTATCGATTGAGGAAGAAAATGTCTTGCCTTGTTTTGATCCCGATGGAAATCTTGTATCGTTGTCTTGCTTTGGGCGTCGTATCAATCATGGAAGAGTCACCTAGCATCGGTTGTTTCGAAACGATATTGATCGATACGAAATAGATGTTTTCTGATCGATTCGAAGTAGATGTTTTTCTGATCGATAAGAAGTAATAAGCTCCGATCGATTCGAAGTAGTAAGCTCCGATCGATTCGAACTACGAGCCATGGGATCGACACGAAAGTGTCTTTGAACGATCAATACGAATTTGAATCTGTACCCCTGATGGATACGAACAACTACACAGATCGATGTAAACTCGAACTTTGACGATCGACAATGTGCCTAACTTCGATGATCTTGAAAACTCTTGTGCATTTGAACATCTAACTCCGACAAACTTCATTTTGGCATGATTGGACTTGACCATTGGACTGCATATTTGACTTCCCTTCGAAGCTCGTCGATGACACTGTAACTTAACAAAACTTTCACAACTTTAACTCGTATCGGTCTCTGAAGTTTGGATGGCATGGTTGTGACGGTCAGCGATGACGGTCATTCCAGCTGAATTTCGAAGTCTATTCGTTTACGTGCTTTCCTTAACCCTGTAGAATTTTTCAAGTGATATACCGCACTGCACTGCACAACATATTTACACATTTCACACTGCGGGATGCACGGGTTTATTATCCGTTTAACGATGATTTTTCATAAGCTAGTTAGTCATGGAACCTTCAAGTTCACAACAGCAGGAAGTTCAAGGTTCAATCCCTCCAATAATCGAGATACCGGTCATCGAGGCCGAAGTCATAGATCCAGCTCCGGATGAGTTTCCAGGCGCTCGGTTCATTTGCAGTCCACAAGACTCTGTGCCGTCCGGCATCTCTGAAGATATGCTGGGACGGATTTGTTTAAGGCATGGCTTGTCGCTTGACGACGTATTACTGCTAGGGCCAAATGATAGACCACATGCTCCCCCGGAGGGGTTTACTGCTTTCAACCGTCATGCTAGTACGGCGGGAACACTTCCCCATTCAATCAATACATAAGGGAAATGTTGTCATTCCTTGGAATCGCTCCATCCCAGCTACACCCCAACGGATACGCCTTGTTGAATAGCACGTTCATTATGTTTATGGAAATTCTCTTTCGACCACCAAAGCCGATCGAGATCAGATATCTCTTCAACTTTAAGAGCCGCGGAGACAGCCCTTCTTTCACATTCTTGGAAGTGGTTAGGAACTGTCAAATAGTAAAGGGGTCCTGGGGGAGGTTGAGTTACTTTAAAACAGAATAGTTCTACGTTTGATGCCCCCCTGGATTCGCTAGGCGATGGTTGGATAGACGTAAGTGTTGCAGTCCTTCTCATGAATTATCGGGATAATAGTAATCGTTTTCAAAACTGACATACTTCACTTCTTTTACAGCCGTAATCTCACGACCTGACGGTGGATATTTCAGGGAGTTAGTTTGGATCCTCCAAGCAGTTCTGGGTGAAGAGAGGAGCATTCACTTGGTTCTGACCGACAGAAACCTGAGAATTGTCGGGCTGATCGAAAGGAAGCAAAGCATAAGGCTAGAAGGGACACTTAGAACGGTCTCGAAGAAGCGGGTGAAACAAAAAATGCCCGGTGTCATGATAACCGAAGAGGTTGATCCAGAGAGAACGCCCACTGATAATGAACTCCAAGCTTGGCCTTCTTCCAGTTTTCAAGATTCAGGAGGAAGGATAAAAGGCAAGGCAGTTGCTCATAAGCGTTCTAAATCCGTGATATTGAAATCCGTGGTTATGTCTTTGCCTATCCCGGGGATTAGAATTTCGAAGGCTCCTCCCTTGCAAGTAGAGAATCCTTTCGAAGGGCTTGCTGATATTCCGATTCCGGATTATGTGTCGTTTCAACACGACACCGGGATGGAGGAGCTTGACAATGCTCTTGAGCTGAGTGGGTCGCTTGCTATGACTATGAGTGCGGCCGACATTTCCGGTTGGTCGGGGGGTTGCACATACATACACTTCACTGCACTACATGATTCATAACTGTAAATTGTCCAACCCAAGAGATCACTAACTTTTCCTTCGTTTCTCATTTTTAGGTATGATGTCTGGGAGAGGATCAATGCTTGGGAGCCTCCGCTCGGCTCAAAAGTCTTCTTCTTCTTATTATGATTCTCGTAGGAGAGATCGCGGGTACTCTAATCAAGAGAGGTACGAGCGGGATAGGCACAGAGAAAACAGACACCGATCTAGGTCCCGTTCGCCACCTCTTAGAATTCCATCTCCACCTCATGTTCAGACTTCACATCCACCGAAGCCTCCACGACACAGGCCATCTTCTCACACTTCTAGATCTGAAACTCATCTTCAGAGGGTCGAAACCACGACCTCCATAATTGCAGAGCAGGTCCCAACTGAGCCCACGGGGGAAGGGGCTATCAAAATTGCTCAGCAGAGGAAGGAGTTCCCGAACATATGCTTCGACGGCTACGTCTTCCCACCACACTTAAAAAGAATTCCATCAGGGGTGGAAAACACGGTGCATGATTATGTTCATGATGTCTACACCCAGTATAGAGAGTGGGTAAAGGCTGCAGAGAAAGATTCCAAGGTGGCTTTTGAGCTAGCCAAAGTAATCGAGAAGATGGAATCCGAGCTCGCTCAAAAAGACCGAATTATACAAGTGCTCAACACTGAGGCCGAGTCTTCTAAAAAATTTGAAGTTGAGGCCATCAAAAAAGCTGATGAAGCGACTGTGGCAATGGAGAGGTTGAGGCAGACACATGTTGCCTTGGTGGAGGAGATGGGCCACCGAAATACTACAGTCACCGCCGAACGGGATGCGGCGGTCAAGGAACTCAACGAGCTTAAGGCCAAATTCTCCGACATGGCCAAGGAATGGGATGATGCAAAAAACGCAGCTCAGAAGGCATGCGAACAGGCTGTTCTGCTCCGGGGTGAACGGGATGCGGTCGTGGCTAAAGTCCGCAAGTTGGAGACTGAGGTCGAGGAGAAGGTTAGATCGGTTGAGTCCAGGCTAGAAGCCGACATTGAAGATCTTCTTGTTGTTTACAACGCCAACGTGTTGAGGCACAGGGGTCTAGCCTAGCTCGATGATTACCCGGCACATCTATATAATGCATGGGGCCGATTGGTTAAGGCGGAGAAAGCGGTGCATCTGGGTGAGTCCATTGATGAGTTTGAGCTTGAGAATCGTCTGCTAAATGAAGACGAAAAGAAGATTCTCCACGAGTCAATGATTTCTTATGAGAAGGAGAGGCTCGGCACCTAGCACCTGGAAATAGGAGAGAGCTCTGGGGTTGAACACCACGACGCAAGTCTTGAAGGGCCCGTGTCAACCCAGCCTGAACCCGTGCCTACGGTTGATCCCCAAGCCGTTCCTGCCTACAATCCGGATCAGCCGCAGATGTCTCCGACTATAGAGCAAGTCGCTGAAGCCGTTCAGCCTTCTACAAGTCAAACTGAGGAAGGTATTCTGAACATTCCACATATCTGTCTTAAGTCGGAATCATCGCTCGAATTAAGTTCTAACAGTTCTCTTATTTTTTTCCAATGATCGATGTCATGCGTCCTGTTACTCAAGAATCATATCAGACGCAGGAGGCTATTGTGACTGAAGAGACCACTGTAATTGTTACTGCGCCACTTGACGAAATGCAGGGGAGCTCAATTGTTTTTGATGAGCAGTTGATGGAGGAACTCTTTCGTCGTCATGGTGATCCTCTTGCCGACTTGCCATTTGTTATGGGTGGAGGCGCTCCTGCTACAAGTTCTTCGATGCCAACTACTAATGCTCCCAGCGAGGCTCGAACGGTTACTGAAGAGGAGATATTGGTCGAAATCGACGCTAAAATGGAAGCAGCGGCTCATGGTGGCAGTTTTGGAGGTGGGATGGTGGCACCCGGTCCAGCTCCGCTCAGAATGATATCTCCCGGTGGTACAGTTTTCGAGACCAGTGCGCACGTTCCATCTTCTACACTCGATCCTGTTCCTCCGACTCCGCCCGTAGGAAGCATTCCTATTCATTCGAGCTCGGAGGAGGATGTTGAGATCATGCCCCCGCCTGGAGACCGACCACCGAAAAGCAAAGGCTCAAAGAGGAAGGGTAGTGGCGGCTCCAGCGGGTCTACACTGAAAAGGAAGCCGAGGAAGAAGAAAGATTAGACATGCTTCCTTGGTTTATTTTGACTTTCATTTTGTTGGTCGTGTATAGATGCGGGTTTGGCCCCCGCTAGTAGGAATTTTTTGGAACAAACTTGTACATGAATTTCTTTCATAAATAGTAGAAATGAAACTTTTCCTTTTTAGCTTCTTGTGTATTTGTAAGTGTTTCAATGTTTGAAATGCACTTGTAAAGTTCTAGCTTCCGAGTCAAGTTTGTCTTTTTTGCACCAAGTCTAGAAACTGTGGACATGGTTCGCGACCGGGAAGCGAGTTGAATTTTGACGTCGCACCGCTTCAGTCAATGGTCGATGCTTAAGTCATGCCCCCCAGTCTCGAGGGTGAGTGGTAGAATATCAGTCAGCGATTGCTTCTTACTTATAACACGTTGAGTCTAGTGCCACCGAACGGATGTCTGAGACAAGCGGAGATTGAGTGATTCATCCATACTTGTTCGATTATCGGTGATCATATCCGCACTTCAGGGACTCTCATTTGCTTACTGGCAGTTGGTCACGCCGGCTTGAGTTTTAATTATACGTCCGCGCTTTGGGGACTCTGAATCGACATTGATATTTCGACTCGCACTCTTGGAGTTCGGAGTTGGCATTTGCACTCCGTTTCGCACTCTCGGAATTCAGAGTTAATGTTTATACTCCAATTCGCACTCTGGGAATCCGGAGTTAATGTTTATACTCCGTTTCGCACTCTGGGAACCCAGAGTTGATGTTTATACTCCGTTTTGCACTCTGGGAGTCCAAAGTTGATGTTTATACTCCGTTTCGCACTCTGGAAGTCCGGAGTTGATGTTTATACTCCGAATCGCACTTTGGGAGTTCGGAGTTGATGTTTAACTCCGACTCGCACTCTGGGAGTTCGGAGTTGATAAACAGACGGTCAGTCGCATATGCTATATGTTTTTGGATTTCGCTCGCACTTTGGGAACGAAAGGTGTATCAGGATCGTGGATGGTCGGATCACATCCACCCTGAGTTAACAAGTTAGGTTGTTAGATGGACGGGTCCACCCTCCTCAAACTTGGTTCAAATACGGACGAAGTCGTTAGGCGGACGGATCCACCCTCTTCGTAGACGTATTTGTAAGTTTATACTCCAATTCGTACTCTGGGAATCTAGAGTTAAGCGAAGGATTGTCGCGTATTAATCCTTTTTTGACTTTGGTGTGATGGCTTGTCCCCGAGCTCGGGTTTCACTTAGCGAGTGACCGGTTGCATCACAGTCACTCCCTATTTGAATAAATCCCACCGTATGGTGAAACTTAGCTCTCCGTGCATGGTGATGTTCATATGAAGTATTTCAAGTAAATCATAGCTCTGGGTCGAAGAGATTGCATTTTACTACTGAAATAAGAAAATATGGCAAAGTCAGTTGCCTTATTACAAATTCTAATTTCGAAATGCAGAACCAAATTGCAAAATGGAAAATCAACTAAATAAATAAACATAGCCTGTTATGTGTAGTAGCGACGAAGACTCTCGCTGTTCAAGGATCTTGGCAGATGTTATCCCGCCTTTTGGCAAGGTCGTGACACCAAGAACTTGACTAGAAACCCATGACAGTTCGTCTTGGAGATCGGTTACACGTAGGCTCGCTATGGATATCGACGAATTTTGTCCGAGTTCGGATCAAGCTACAATCGACAAGACACGACGAGCAAAGCCATGAAAGTCAGCACTCTGAATCTCAAGTCAATCCGAGTTCATATGCTCAGGGTATGATCGATGCAAGATTGGATGAAAAACAGCCTCGAGTTCGAATCCCTCGACTGGCCACTGTTCGAATAGATCGAGTTCGAATCCATCGACTGGCTGCTATTCGAATTGATCGAGTTCGAATCCATCAGGGAAGCTTTGTTCGAATCGATCAGCTCCGCATTGATCACCTGAGCCTACTTTGAATCGATCAGCTCTGCATCGATCACCATAGCCTACTTCGAATCCATCAGTGCCGCATCGATCACCAGAGTCTACTTCGCATCCATCAGTGGATCACTGTTCGTATCCTTCAAGACCAGTTGCTTCATATCCATCGAGGATTCCTTATTCGTATCGATCCATATCATGGTTATTCGTATCGATCTGGCTACCAGTGTTCAAATCCATCTGTCCACTTCAACTTCGTATCGATCGAATGGAGTCATTTCCAATCGATACGAACAAGGCCACGCAGTTGACTTATTCCACATATTCTCCATCGACGCGAACAGAGCTTGTTGCATCGATACGAATGAAAGTTACCTTCTATCGATTCGAACAAGACAGATGCTTCGATACGAACAAGGTGAAAACCCTGCACGACTCGATCAACTCGGCGTAAAAGGTGGGTCGATCCAAAGATTGCTCGCCACATCATCACCTGGGCACACACAGCCATCGATTCGAACATGATCGAGTCGAAATGATCGAGTCGAACCAAACAGCCTACCGAAAGTCTCCATTTCTTATCGATCATAACTCGAGATCCACAAGTCCAAATGCCACCAAATTTTCACAGGAGCTTACGCACGTGCTAGAGAACGTACACACCAAATTTCGACTCCATTGGACGAAATCTTGATCGATACGAAATCCGTTCGTATCGATCACGGATTGGGTCGAAACTTCACGGGCTTAGTCGCGTGGGCCCGCTCACGTGCCAGAAGAAGTCTCCCGAGATCTGAGCGAAATATCAGCCTCTTACACCTATAAATAGACCTCTAGAGCCAACGGAAAAGGGATCTTCTTGATCTTGGAATTCGCCAACGCCCAGACTCTGCCGGATCCAGTTCTAAACTCCATTGCTGCTGCTGCTAACGAATTTTACCGCTGTAAATCATTATTATCTGTTGTAACCCACTGAAATCAATTGTAATCATCAAAGAAACATCAATAAAGCAATCAACTTCATAGTGGACGTAGGCAACACGCCGAACCACTCTAAATTCTTGTGTTTCTGTGCGTTCTTAATTACTTTCATTATCTGTTTTTGGAGTTTTTGTTAGATAATCCTCTTTTTCCATTTAATTTCTTCATTTTATCTCTTCAAAAACTTCCGAAGAGTGTTGTGCCCAATTTTGGTACAAACAGCAGAGTAAGACCGTCAACGGTCGACAATTTGAATGTGCCATCTCCGAGCCTTCGTTCAATAACATACGGTCCTTCCCATGTCGGCTTCATATGCGAAGGAACCAGATAGATTCTTTTCAGGACGAGATCGCCTAGTTCAAAGGTTCGCGGGCTGACCTTGGCGTTGTACAATCGGGCGACTCGACTTCGATACGCGGCTGCTCTCAAATCAGCCTCTTCACGCTTCTCATCTAGTAAATCGAGAGATTCAGCAAGTAATATAGCATTTGTCTTCGGATCATAGTATGTCACACGATGAGAAGGTACTTCTAGCTCGACTGGAATAACAGCTTCTGAACCATAAGAGAGAGAGAATGGAGTGTGGCCGGTCGCGGATTTGTGGGTTGTTCGGTAAGCCCATAAAGCCATAGGAAGTTCATCGACCCACTTGCTCCCGACCTTTTCCAGTCGTTTTTTCAGAATGGACTTTATAACTTTATTGACCGCTTTAACCTGTCTGTTCGCTTGAGGGTGTGCAACTGCAGAGAATTTCTTTTGAATGTGAAATCGTTTGCAAAAATCTTTAAATTCAGCACTGTCGAATTGGGTTCCGTTGTCAGTAATAATGGTGTATGGGAGACCGAATCGACAAATAATGTTGCAGACTACAAAGTTGATTACTTTTTTCGTCGTTATGGTAGCAAGAGGTTCAGCTTCAGCCCACTTTGTAAAGTAATCAACTACGACGATGGCGTATTTCGCACCGCCTTTCGCCAGAGGTAGAGTACCAATGATGTCGATGCCCCATATTGCAAACGGCCATGGGCTGACCATTTGCGTTATTTCGGTAGGTGGGGCTCTAGGAATTCGAGCATGCTTTTGACATTTATCACATTTCTTTGCATAATCTGACGCATCGCGATTCATAGTCGGCGAGTAATATCCGTACCGAAGTATCTTCTTGGCCAGTGCTTGCCCCCCGGTGTGATCGCCACATTCTCCCTCGTGTACATCGTGTAATACTCGTTTAATTTCATCGTGAGCGATACACCGGAGTAAAGGAACAGAGTACCCTCTTCTGTACATGATTCCATCCTGGATGGTGAATCGTGCGGCCTTCCGAAGGACTTGTCTCTTTTCACTCCTGCGCTCCGGCAGGGTTCCGTGCTCGAGGTAATTTCTGAATGGAGTCATCCATGACTCCTTATCGGGAACGGTTTCACATACCCAATCTATTTCTGCCCAGTCAATGCTTGGGGAAGTTAACGTCTCTACGGAAACGAATCCCATTTGCTGAGCTTCACCTGTGCTGGCTAACTTCGCCAATGAATCGGCTTTCTGATTACGTTCTCGAGGTATGCAATAAATGGCATAATAATGCAACTGATCCAGTACCTCCTGAACTCGAGCTAAGTAGGATGCCAGCGTTCGATCTCTGGCTTGATATTCTCCCCAAACCTGACACACAACTAATTGCGAATCACAATAAATTTCCACAGCGATAATTCTCAAATCTCTGGCAAGTTTTAGTCCGAATAAGAGGGCTTCATATTCATCTTCATTATTGGTTGCATGAAAATCGAACTTTAAAGCATAACATATAGATCGGCCTTCGGGGGTTTCAAGTACAACTCCAGCGCCCGAACACCGGTCGTTTGATGCACCATCAGTGTACAGCTTCCAGATGTATTCGGGAGATTCACCAGTTTCGGGCAAATCCTCTGGAATGGTAAAATCAGCTATGAAATCAGCTAGGACTTGTCCTTGAATGGCTCGCCTTGGAGTATAAGTAATATTAAACTGACTCAGTTCGATGTTCCACTTGAGTAACCTACCAGACGTCTCAGGCCGCGTAAGGACCTTTCGTAACGGCTGGTTGGTATAAACAATAATAGGATGTGCCTGGAAATATGGTCGGAGCTTCCTTGATGCAATAACAAGGCAATAAGCCAACTTCTCCAGCTTTGGATAATTCCTCTCAGCTCCAGTCAATTCGTTTGCTGATGTAGTATACTGGCTTCTGTATCCTGTCTTCTTCTCGAATCAAGGCAGCGCTGATAGCGTTTTCTGATATCGCCAAGTATACGTACAACTTCTCATGGTCAATAGGCTTTGATAGGATAGGTGGTGTGGATAGATGCTGAATTACTGCTTGGAAAGCGCCATCACACTCTGTGGTCCATTCAAAGTTTTGTTTTCCTTTTCGGATCAGATCGAAGAAGGGAATGCATTTGTCAGTGGACTTTGAAATGAACCTGCTCAATGCTGCTACTTTCCCATTTAGACTCTGGACTTGCTTTATAGTTTTTGGAGTTTCAAGATTTCTGATTGCCCAAATCTTTTCAGGATTGGCTTCGATTCCTCGAGCGTTGACGATAAACCCAAGGAATTTTCCGGATGCAACTCCAAAATGACATTTCAGTGGGTTGAGTTTCATTCTGTATTCTCGAAGTATGTTGAACATAGTTTCCAGGTCTTTAATATGGTCAGTGGAAAATCGCGACTTCACAAGCATGTTGTCTACATATACTTCCATGGTTTTCCCAATTTGATTGGCAAACATCCGATTGACCAATCGTTGATAAGTAGCCCCGGCATTCTTGAGTCCGAATGGCATAACTTTGTAGCGATAAAGTCCCAGATTGGTCACGAAGCTGGTATGTTCTTGATCAGGTAAATACATTGGTATCTGATTATAGCCAGAATACGCATCCATGAAGGATAAGAGTTCATGTCTAGCGGTTGAGTCTACGAGCTGATCAATTCTGGGAAGCGGGAAACTGTCTTTAGGACAAGCTTTATTCAGATCGGAGTAATCGACACATGTTCTCCATTTTCCGTTCGACTTTCGGACGAGAACGGGATTCGACACCCATTCGGGGTATAGCACATCTTGAATGAACCCGTTTGCTTTAAGCTTTCTACCTCTTCTTTAAGGGTGGCAGATCTCTCTGGATCCATACCACGCCTTTTCTGTTTGACCGGGACATGCCGCGGGTCAATATTCAAAGTGTGGCTCGCGATGTCCGGCGAGATCCTACACATATCAGAATGCGTCCAGGCTAATACGTCAAGATTCGCCCGTAGAAATTCAACCAATCCCTCTTGAATTTGCTGGCTTAGCTGAGAGCCGATCATTATCATCTTTGAATCATCATTATTATCAATCGGGACATCGATCGTCAGGTCGGCAAATACACATTCTCCAACGACGTATTCAACGGAGTATAATTGTCGAACATGGGAGCTCTACGTCGTGGACCACGACTTTGATCTCGCTTTTTTCCTTAACTTCCACTGTCCCTCTGCTGACTCTGTTTATTTTGAATATTCAACTGAACTTTCCCGGAACTATCCCTGGATTGTTTAACTGTGATGTTACTCTGAATTCCTTCAATGCTAGGTCCTGCATCATCCTGCTTCCTAGACTGTTTCGCATCCTCCCTTCTCAAGAATTGGGCTGCCTTGGAATAGAAACGGTCCAATGACGCAAGCGGCTTCCCAGCTAACCAATTTCCAAACTCGAAATCAGGGTCAATCCCTTTAGTCAATGCCATGAGGATAGAGTTGTCATTGGGATTGCTTATTTCTGCACACGCAGCATGGAATCGCTCCAAGTAACGTCTAAGTGTTTCTCCGGGAGCTTGAGTAACACTAGACAGAGTGTTAACATCTTTAGGCCTTGCTACGTGCATACGGAATTGTTCAACAAACTTGGTGGCCATCTGGTCAAAATTAGAAATGGATCGTGGTGGTAAACGAGTAAACCACATAGTTGCAATGCCCCCCAGGGAAATAAGGAAATTACGGCATTTAACTGCTTCGTCATCTCTCGTAGCATTCATCAGCCATTCATACTTCAGGATGTGTTGATTGGGATCAGAACTTCCTTCATAGACTGGAAAAGTTGGCATCCTGAAGTGCTGAGGTGGTTCAGCATACAATATGTCATCAATGAAAGGGGTATGACTCCGAGAGATTCCCAGTCGTCGTTGGTGATACCCTGACTTTCACGGATCATCTGACGAATCATCGTTGGTATATTCGGCATCCGAATATTTGGAGGATGTTGTGCCAAGTTGTGGTCGGGTTCCACAGCGCGAGTCTGGACCGGACGCGGTCGACGGTCCATGCCTCGCCTCCTTGGTTCGACGTTTTCAGGGACATAAGGTTTTGGAGTATGATCTCGTTGGTTACGATGAGGATCAGCTTGATTTCTAGCATCAACCCCTTGTTCGGTAGTGGTGGTGGTAGCGAGGTTGCCCGTGACATGGTAAGGAGCAGCACCTCCTCAGGATGAAGGTCCGGTATGACTAGTGGATGGTCCAGTTCTGGGTTGTCCAAGATTCAAGGCAGGTTGGTATCCTGTGGCCTGGGTGTAGCTTACATCCAGCCGTGGGCGTGTGGATCGGTGATGATCATCAGATGAGGCTGAACTCTCCGTGGAAGAATAAAAACCTTGGTCTCTTCTGGATCTTATGCGCCTTTGGCGATTCAGTTGGTTGGTCAACTCTGTGTTGGCGCGCAGTTGTTCAGTAAGTTGTTGTCGACTTTGGGCCAACTCTTGAAGCTGCATCTGGAATTCTTGTCTGGTAACCGGGCCTGATGGATCTGAAGGTCCGGCGGCATCTTGGTTAGATGGAGGCAACTGCACGAGATTCTGTCTGTCCCGTCCTTCTTGATCAGCAGCTGTAGAAGCAGTTCGTGTGCTTACCATGGTGAATTAATGAAGTCCTTTCCTAGATCTGATGCAAATCTGAATAGAATGGAAGGGCTTCAAGGTCTGATATCTGGATCTTCTTCTTGGATTTTTGCAATCCGGTATCGATAGGAGATCCAAAGAGCAGGAGAAAAATTGGATTTTTTCTCATTGAAAGCACCAAAGTGTTTGTACCAAAAATGGGCACAACACTCTTCGGAAGTTTTTGAAGAGACAAAATGAAGAAATCAAATGGAAAAAGAGGATTATCTAACAAAAACTCCAAAAAAACAGATAGGAAAATAATAAAAATGCACAGAAACACAAGGATTTAGAGTGGTTCGGCGTATTGCCTACGTCCACTATGAAATTGTTGGCTTTATTGATGTTTCTTTGATGATTACAATTGATTGCAGCAGGTTACAGCAGATAACAATGAATTATAGCAGTAAAATTCGTTAACAGGAGCAGCAATGGAGTATGGAATTGAATCCGGCAGAGTATGAGCGTTAGAGAATTCAAAGATCCCTTTTCTATAAGCTCTGGGGGCCTATTTATATGTGTAGGAGGCTGATATTTCGCTCAGATCTCGAGAGACTTCTTCTGGCATGTGAGCGGGCCCACGCGACCGTGCCCGTAAAGTTTCGGCCCGATCCGTGATCGATATGAACGAATTTCATATCAATC
This sequence comes from Allium fistulosum, assembly GCA_030737815.1. NCBI lineage: Eukaryota > Viridiplantae > Streptophyta > Magnoliopsida > Asparagales > Amaryllidaceae > Allium > Allium fistulosum. The sequence continues at coordinate 1,184,782,590 of CM060902.1, forward strand.
AAGATTGCATCCAATGGAGTCGAAATTTGGTGTGAACATTCTTTAGCATGCACGTAAGCTCCTGTGAAAATTTCATAGCATTTGGACTTGTAGATTGTGAGTTATGATCTATGCAAGTTCGGGTTTTTACGTAGGCCGTCTGGTTCGTACCGATCGGAACTATGTTGTTCGTATTGATAGTCTTGCTATGTTCGTATCGATAGAGGTGGTCCAATTCGTATCGACAGAAGTAGCTCTTTTCGTATCGATGGAAGTGGCTCTGTTCGTATCGATGGAAGTGGCTCTGTTCGTATCGATCCAAGTTGCTCGGCTTGATGGAGACGAACAAATGATACTGTGATGGATACGAATAGATGGCGACTCTGCTTGGCTTGATGGATACGAAGAGTGGTTCCTCGATGGATATGAAGTAATGATTATTTGATGGATACGAACTAGGGTCAACTGATGGATACGAACTACAGACGCTTGATGGATTCGAACAAAGGCTCTTTGATGGATACGAAGTGGACATTGGACGACCGATACGAAGTTGACTCTGGTGATGGACACGAAGTCGATCGATACGAAGTAGACCCAAGTGATGGACGCGAACCTGATTGATTCGAACTAAGCCTTCTGATCGATACGAAGCTGATCGATTCGAACAGAGGCCTAGCCGATCGATTCGAAATAGAGTTGATTTTCCCTAGCTTGTATCGATCGTATCTTGAGCATATTAACTCCGATTGACTTGAAATCTGGAACGTTGACTATCATTGCTTCGCTCATCGTGTCAGCTTGATCTGGACTTGGACAAAATTTATCGATATCCATAGTGAGCCTGCGTATAACCGATCTCTAAGACGAACCGTCATTGGTTTCTAGTCAAGTTCTTGGTGTCACGACCTTTCCAAATGGCGGGATAACAGTGTGACTTTGGGGATGATGTGAGACATCGCCCATAATAAGTAACTATGGATAACATAAGGTTTAGTGCCAAATTCTGTAGGGTAAATCTGCCCACCTAATCTGGCTACCAGTACCTACGAATAGTCGGACTGATGTGACATGTCACCATGGGGTACGAGTTATAATGAAGGACCTTCTTAAGGGATTGAAGGTATTAAGTGGCTACGTGAGGGCCTACCTCTTCTCTACATAGGAAGTAGTAAATAATTGGGATTATGGGTTAGGCACGGCGGAGGATATCTTGGGAAAGGGCCCGCTTCAATATGAAGTATTAAGTGACTGAAGAGATTTCATGCAATGTCAACTAGATAGTTACTAGTGAACAGTTCGCCTTGGGATAGGTATTAAATGACAGGGACCTGCCTCAAATAAGATTTTAAATGGTTGGAATCTGTTTACACTACTACAAATAGGTCATTTGCTTCGGTCGTTAACCCTATTGCTTCGGTTGTACGACCGAAGCAAATGAAGATGACGTAACAGGTCATTTTATGTTGCGTAGGTTGTACAACCGAAGCAAATGACCATCATTTGCTTCGGTCGTTTGGTAACGATCGAAGCAAATGAGTAAGTTCATCGAAGCAAATGATGGTCATTTGCTTCGGTCGTTTCCAATCGACCGAAGCAAATGCCAACTTAAGCAAAAAAAATGATATCGCTTCAGGTTTTAAAACCTGAAACGATATCAAATTGCATTTAAGAAATATTATACAACAAAGATAAAGCAAATAAAAATACATTATAGTGGATAAATAGAAATCAAATAAATATTATACGGGAATGATATCAGATCACTAAACATCATATCAAATTCAAGACAAATATGAATTCTACAAAAACCCTTTCCAACATAATGTTTACAAGCCTTTCATACATAGATAACTAGACTATATAAAGACCAAGTTTAAGGTAACCAAGAGCAATGGTATAAAAGAAGCAAGGTTGAATATAATGACTATGAATTAATCGTTTTGCATAACTTCCAATTACACAAGAGACTAGCATTACAAAAATATCAATTGTTTGTTAACTAAAGATGAGCATCAAGGTAAGAAAAAAGAAATACAATATGTCATGGTAATTAAGGAAGCAAAGTTGAGCTATACATTAATTACTCATGGACTACAAACACTTGATAGTACATAAAGGGAGATTAGACGATCCAGGACAAATATGAAAACCATTACAGTGTATTGATTCAATCTAATGCTTATATCATATATTAATCAGCCACCAAAGCATAATATAGACCAATCCTAAGCACAATGAGCAATCCAACTAGTTCAAAAACTGAATCAAATAAAGGCTGTTTGGGCAGGCAAACATGTAAATTCCATCATATTAAGAAAACATATTTCCTTTTAACTTAGACTGATGTTACATTTTTCCCCAGTTATAGTACCCCAAGCATGCCACTAAGCTGTTATGATGGAGATGACTAGGTTAGTGCAAACATATGAAAACAACGGTCAAAACTCAAAAGCATCCAGGGTAATAGACTAAATAGTTGAAGAAAACATAAGTAGGGAAACTTTTAATAATCAAAAAGTGACTTATGATGCACTTGAACCAACCCAAATAATCAAAAGTGAATTATGATACAACCCTTTTTAATTTGACCTTTCATGTTTTGAAGAGTGATGTCTATGACAACTGTAGTAAATCGTTGTTTTTACATCCTCCTTAATCGTTAAAAATGAAACACAACTTCTTTGCTATTCATGAACACTTTGACTTGTCTAAAGATGCAATAACATTATAAAAAACCTTACTTAGGTTTCCACTTGCTGCTCTATTGACACTTCGTTCAAATTAACATAAGTTGTCTTCGAAGTTACAAGCAAATCAACAAGAATTTGAACAGGAGCAAAATACATATGCAGTGAAATCATGTAGATTACAACACCCAAATATAGCTGAAAGAGAAAACAGTGTCTGTTAAATAATATATGACAACCACAATTTATTGTAGATAAAGCCAACAATAATTTAAGCCATAATCATAACATGAATAGTTGGCTTGAAAGAAAAAAAGATACACTGGCAAAATCATTGTCAGCAGCACTGCCATTAATGTTGAATAAACCTAGTGAAGAAGTGTAACAAATTAAGCATCGATCACCAAACACCATTCTAGTTATCTTTTTTCAACAAGCATTCAAGTTAATGTCATGCGTATGTCGACCAACTTTAGGAACGACGGTGCTAGTCTCGGCATCATCATCTCCAATCGAATATGACGGCTGCTAGTGTCACATTAGGAGCAATCGAAGCTTCAGATTCAAGAGGCATCAAATCTAAAGAGAGATGGCACTTAATGAGGTATTCATATGAAAAATATACACAAATCGAAGCAATCAAAGCATTCGGGCATGGCACTCTCTTCAGATTCACCACGAATGAAGGCACGAGTAGATCTAGATTACTTAACAATTAAGCATTTTAGACCAACCAAACATGGTCATCATATATTCATATCAATATTACTTCATTATTTCGGACTAACCAATATCTACCTCACTTAACGATTAAGTTTAACCAAAAGACGTTTCATAAAAACTCAAGTAGCATCATATTCAGACAATAGAACGAAACCCAAAAGCGGCATCATCTAGTTTCAGTCATTCACTAGCTACTCCTTCATCATAGCAACTCATACCAACAAAAAGATGAGACTTGGTGATTCCAGTCATCTTCAACCAAAGGCATGGAATCATTACAGACAGTCGGGTTCCAAGGTAAGAGCCCAGATCTAAAGCGAAACTTCATCTTCTGACTTCAACAGCAACACAACGAGGAACTGATTTAAATTGGGCAGCGTGCATTTTCAGTTAGATCTTAGCATCACACGTTAGACCCACCATCTTCAGGAACCCATTCATCTCAAGAGCTAGCAATAATACTCTAGGCATAAATTTTAGCATGGCACTTTAGGAACCAGATCGATGCGAACCTTGAATCCATTAAGATTTCAAGCATGGGGGCAGTCTTAAATTAAGGTGACGCGTTTCTCTTCTTTAGTGACGACGAAGGTAGCTGGCTCTGATTTGACGCTGCGAGATCTGACTTCAAGGCGTAATTTTTTTAAGCAGCAGTTGAGTGAAGCAGTGAATTAATCTTTGGAGTAGAAGTTGGGAATTACTTTTGAAGTAGGAAGAAAGCTTGATCTTCAAAGAGAAGTGGAGGGATAGAAAAGTTAAGGGGGAAACCAAAAGATAAGCGGGAACAAAATGATAAGAGGAGGGAAATGAAAAGAAAAGAGGTGGGAAATGAAAAGTTAGGACGAGGAAATTGTTAATTGTCAATTAACAAGTAAATATATCAACCAGTTATTACTTATTAACTTCTAACTTATTAATTATATTTATTAACTATTACTTATTTACAAAAATAAATATAATTAACAATTAAATATATTTATTAATTATTACTTATTTATTTTTAGTTTATTTATTGTTAATTATCAATTATCAATTATATTTATTAATTATTAAATATAATTAATAAATATTTACTATAATTTATTAATTATTAATACAATAATATATTATTGATATAAACTATTAAATCTTATTTAAATTTTCTAAAAGTTCTGATTTTATTTCACTATGGAATTTTATGAAAATTTAAAATTTTGTTTTTGAATTCTATGAATTGTTTTAAATTTATTACATAAATTTTCAAATTTTATTGAAATGTTACTTCTTATTGTTAATTATTTAATAGTAATTATTAATTAGTACTTCTTATTTATTAATTATTAATTATTACATATTTCTTCTTAATTATAATTGAATATTAATTATTTGATATTAATTATTTAAGAAGTTATTAATTATTAATTATTAATATATTTATTAACTATTAAATGTAATTAATAAATAGTAACTTTAATTTACTAATTATTAACAATTAATTATAATAAACTATTAAATATAGAAAATAATTATTAATTATAGATAATAATTAGTAATTTTAAATTATATATTAATAATCATTGGTTGTAAATTATAAATAATTATCTATCTAAGTTTTCATTTATAAATTATTAAATTTTTAATAGTCATCATTAATTAATAATTAGTTAAAATTAATTATTAAATACTAAATATCACTTCATAAGTATTAAATTTTATCATTAATTATTAAATATTAATCTTAATTACTACATAATTATTAAAATTTAATTATTTAATAGTGTTTGCGCCAAAAATGGTCACAAACACCATTTTATAAGTGAAAGCACCAATGTCCCAAAAACAATATCCAAATAGAGAAATATAGATTCGCGGATCATGGAATAGATAATAGAAAAGGTAAAGGAACTCAAGGGTTTTATAGTGGTTCGGTAAACTCCGGCATTCGTCCACTCCAATAAACTTTTATTTATACTGTAAGATTACAAGTACAGTTGTTTTTGCCTTAGAAAATTAATAGAGGAAAAAATAAGAAGTGATGAAGGAGAGCCAGTTGAAAAGTCCCTTGCAATGAGCCAAGTCCGATGTATTTACAGTTGAAGAAGTGCATGGATAGGGTTGAAATTTTGGCAGAAGAACCTCCAGGCCCATACGACCCGACCCACAAAATTTGGGATCGATTGGACACCAAAAAATAATTTAGGCCAATCATTCCATACTAACTCTAATGGGCCTACGATCATTTTTATGGGGTCCCTATGCCTTTAGTCCTTGCTCCTAAAGTTTCGTACCATTCCGACTTACCGTTTATGAGATATCGATCGATCTTCGCTATTTTGACTAGAAATTGGATCGTAGGATATCATTCCATTCTTCATCCTTTTGAGCTGCCATCGGTCATGTGTGTTTCCCATTATGCTAGCTACTTGCTCTCCAAATTTCGTGCAATTCTGACTTATCGTTTGTGAGAAATCGTGTTTTTCGTAAAACTATGGATCGTTATGCTGATTTGTACGATCATTCCAGTAACGATTGGCCTCTTTTCCATGATTTCATCCTTTTGCGGTCGACCATGGGGTGCTCCATGATGTAAGCTACTAGCTCTTCAAATTTCGTGCAATTCCGACGTACCGTTTATGAGATTGCATTTTCCGAAAAACTATGGATCGTTATCCTAATTTGTACGATCGTTCCAATAACGATTGACCTCTTTTCCAAGATTTAGGAGTTTTGTCATGCGATCATTTTTATGGGCTCTATTCTTCATATATTAATGATCTAAAAGTTTCAAGTGCATTGGCTTTGTAGATTTTGAGATATTGATCGATCTTCGTTGATTTACGCTGTTTTATGGATCGTTCTAGATCGATCCATATAAATTCTTCATTTGTCCATAACTCGAGCATACGAACTCCGATTGACTTGAAATTTGAAACGTAGCCTCATGTGGCCTTCCTTGTCACTTCATATTGATTGCACCTTGATTGGGACCCGGTTCGTATCCTCCCAACTATTGTCCATAGTTCCAAATATCATTGATTTCCGAGCCTGATAACCGTCTCTCCGGGCATCCTGCCTTGATGATCACAGAAGCTATTTAGCCAACTTTTATGATATACTGCCTGGTCAAAAGGTGGTATAACTTTTTCACCCCAAAGCATGCCTTTCAGTAGGAAGGCATGTTTTGAATTGCTTTAAGTCCAATGTTCAAAACCCGTTAAGGACCTTTAAAAAAATCTGTGATCTTACCTGGTTGTTAGTAACAGCCGTTCGGGACCATTAATCAAATTCGTAGCCATCCCAAGCTGATGATGATCGCATGGGATGGAGCGTCTATCCAAGGCGAAGTGCGATCGTTCGAGATCGAGTGCCTGTTCGAGGCGTAATGTAATCGTTGGAGATCGAGTGCCCGTTCGAGGCGTAAGTGACCATTCGAGATCGAGTGCCTGTTCAAGGCGAAATGTGATCGTTCGAGATCGAGTGCCATTCGAGGCAAAATGTGATCATTCGAGATCAAGTGTCATTCGAGGCGAAATGTGATTGTTTGAGATCGAGTGTCGTTCGAGGTAAAATGTGATCGTTCGAGATCGAGTGCCGTTTATGGCAAAATGTGATCGCTCGAGATCGAGTGCCGTTCGAGGCGAAATATGATTGTCAGGATGGGACTTAAATTTATTAATGTCATATTTCACATTTGAGTGAGTTTTGTAATCAAAATATTCAACTAATAAAATTAAGTCCAAGTAATAAAAGAAAAACAAAAACTAAACACTATAATGCATGCCTCTCTGGGTGTGACAGTTCATCGTCATCTCAGAGCACGCCTAGGGACCGTTCTTGATCCTGTACATGTGTATGTGACTTAACCATTTTATTCTGGAGTTTATTACTTATTCCTTACTATCCCGATCAATTGATGACAAGTTGACACCTCGATCCAAGGTAGTTCCCGTTCGATGAGGATGGTGGCTGCTTATGTTCCACTGTCGTTGCACGAGTTCTTACGTATTGCAACAGCCTACCGTTTCAGACATGTTCCTCAATCTCATCCTTTACGTGCCTGCATTCGTTTGTACTATGACCGTCCTTTATGGAAAAGACAGTATTTTTTTGATTTCTTTTCTTTATTTGTAGGCTCTCTCCCCATTGCCCTTTGATAAGGGTTCTGCCCCCTAGTATCCAGATATATTCATTATAATGTCTCAGTCAATTCCATGTAAGAGGTGAATCTCGGTTCCCTTCATGGTCACTTCGATCCATTAGAGCCATCCTTTGCTTTCCGTTTTCCTTTATCCTTGTTTGAACCTTCCCTGTGCAGGCCTCCGCCTTTAACTGCATAAACTTCCACTTCCTCTCTGCCCTTTCTATCAGCTTTCACATCTTCCTATCACATAAACCTTTCTGCTTCATGGTAAAATTCCCTGAGATCCACTGGTGGATCCCGTTCCAATGATATCTTAAAATATGAGTTATCCGCAATCCCTGACACTACTGCCATCAAAATCATCGATGTATCTAGTCGATCCACCAAAGCTACTGTCGTATTGAACCTGGTTAAGAAATCCTTGAGTGATTCTCCTTTCCACTACATCATTGATGTTAAAGTCATCACACTCTTGGGTCTTGTGATGTGGACCCGAAATTGCCTCATAATCCTTTCGATCAATTTTGTCCATGTTCTAATAGAGCCGCTTTCCAACTGTCTGAACCATAGTGCAGCTATATCTGCTAAGTACAAGGGGAAGCACCATGCCATGACTTCCTCTGATGCCCCAAGTTCTTCCATATGTCTCATGTATCTCGTCAGATGAATAGCGTGATCCGTTTTTCCCTCATATGGCTCAAACGTTGGTAGTTTGAACTCTCGAGGATTCCAAGCTTGGCTAGTATTAGGAGCGAAGGTACTCCTATTTACATCTTCCAGATCCATATTTACCAATCCTCCTCTTATAGCCTATTTGATCATTTCCGCTAACCTGTCGTTGTCATCCAGTGGTAGTCTTCAATCATTGTCTCCAACCTGCCCCGCGAGTCTACAGGGAATCCTTAAATCTGCTCTTCTGGACAAGCATCTGCATTCCGATCAATGCCAAACTGCACAGCACAGCCCGGTATCCTGCCTGGGATCGATCCAACATGACCCGGGGGCATACCCCCAAGTATGGATCGATCGGCACCGATCGTTCTGGAACGATTGGCCCCAATCGTTCTTGATTGATCAGAGGCCGCCCCCGGCTTTTCCACTCCATCCTCCATTCTGTTAGCTTTATTTCCTTTGTCTTGATTTCAGTTTTCCTCTGCTCCTACTTCTCCAACTTCGTGATCCATATTTCCAGCATTTCCTGCTACTTCATTCCCTTGGTTTTGTGCTCCAGTTTGTCCCATCTGCCCAAGGAGATTCTGGATCATCTCCTCTTGTCTCTTTAGCATCCTTTCCTGCATAACATCTATCATCGTTTCCATCTCGTCTCTGGTGATGTAGACTGAGGTTTGATTTTCTCATGATGAAGCCTCATCTCTCCCTTCATGATGGCTGCTATCTGCTATCTATCTCCATGTTGATGGTTTCACCATTGCTCTAATTCCAAGTTCTTTAGTTGATTCAAAATTTGAACACCAAATTCGTGGGGCCTAGCTTTCTCAGTGAAAGCACCAAAATGTTTATGCTAAGAATGGTCATAAACACCCTGTTATAAGTGAAATCACCAATGTCCCAAAAACAATATCCAAATCGAGAAATATAAATTCACAGATCACAGATTAGATAGCAGAAAAGGTAAAGGAACACACGAGTTTTATAGTGGTTTGGCAAACTCCGGCCTATGTCCACTCCAATAATCTTTTATTTATACTGTAAGTTTACAAGTATAGTTGTTTTTGCCTTAGAAAATTAATGGAGGAAGAGATAAGAAGTGATGAAGGAGAGCAAGCTGAAAAATCCCATGCAATGAGCCAAGTCCGTTGTATTTATAGGTGAAGACATGAATGGATCAGGCTGAAATTTCGGCAGAAGGACCTCCAGGCCTATACGAACCGACCCACAAAATTTGGGATCGATCGGACACCAATAATTAATTTATACCAATAATTCCATACTAACTCCAATGGGGCTACGATCGTTTTTATGGGGTCCCATATGCCTCTAGACCTTGCTTCAAAAGTTTCGCGCCATTCCAACTTATCGTTTTGGAGATATCGATCTTCGCTGTTTTTACTAGAAATTGGATCATAGGATATCATTCCATGCTTCATCCTTTTAAGCTGCGATCTTTCATGACGGTTTCCCATGATGCTAGCTACTTTTTCTCCAAATTTTGTGCAATTCCAACATACCGTTTGTGAGATATCGCATTTTTCGTAAAACTATGGATTATTATGCTGATTTGCACGATCGTTCCAATGACGATCGGCCTCTTTTCCAATATTTCATCCTTTTGAGCAACGATCAATCAAGGGGGTGCTCCATGATGTAAGCTACTTGCTCTCCAAATTTCATGCAATTTCGACGTACCGTTTGTGAGATATCGCATTTTCCATAAAAGTATGGATCGTTATGATGATTTGTACGATCGTTCCAATAACGATCGGCCTCTTTTCCAAGATTTGGGAGTTTTGTCGTGCGATCATTTTTTGGGCTCCACTCATCAATATATTGATGCCTTGAAAGTTTCAAATGCATTGGCTTTGTAGATTTTGATCGATCTTGGTCAATTTACGTTGTTTTATGGATCGTTCTAGATCGATCCATATAAATTCTTCATTTGTCCATAACTCGAGCATATGACCTCCGATTGACTTGAAATTTGAAATCTAGCCTGATGGGGACTTCCTTGTCACTTCGTATTGATTGCGCCTTGATTGGGACATGGTCCGAATCCGTCCAATATTGTCCATAGTTCCAAATATCATCGATATTCAAGCCTGATAACTGTCTCTCCGGGATTGCTGCCTTGATGATCACAGAGTCCATTTAGCCAACATTTATGATATACTTCCTGGTCAAAAGGCGGGATAATAAATAGTAATTATTAAAACTTAGTTATCGAATATTAAATATTACTTCTTAATTATTAAATATTACTTATTAATCAAATGTTAAACATTAATTATTAATTATTCAATATTAATTATTTAATATTGATTATTAATTATATTTATTAATTATTAAATGTAATTAATAAATTTTAACTATAATTTACTAATTATCACTAACTAACTATAATAAATTATTAAATAAAAATAATAATTATTGATTATTTATAATAGTTAGTAATTATAAACTATTTATTGGTAATCATTTGTTATAATAATTTATAAATTATTTATTAATTATTTATTGCTTTGGTGCATTTGCTTCGGTTCGTAAGGAAACGATGCAAATAGCACTGTCTGCGTCGGTCGTAAGGACAACCAAAGCAAATAACACTACTGCTTCGATGCATTTGCTGCTTTGATGCATTTGCTTCGGTTGTGACTAACACAGCCAAAGCAAATGATACTATTTGCTTCGGTTGTGAGCATAACCGAAGCAAATAAGGTGAGGCGACATGCATATTTTGTACTAGTGCTAGTTCCCATTAAAAGGTATTAAGTGACTTGGGTACTATCTCTCGCATTGGTAGACATTAGTAACGACGGTTATGGGTTATTGGCTATGGAATTGGGTAGGCCTTAGAGCTTATAATTGGAAAGATTTTGAATATAGGTTAAATTCGTAGGGCACATCCTTATTTAAATTATAATACCAAAATACTAATATAGAAAGGCTCGAGTTTTCTATTCATCGGACATTGTTGTTCTGACTCCTTCCTCGTTACAACATATATTAGGGAAGGAAACGATAATTCAGATGCAGATGTGAGAGGAGCTTGTGGCAGTAGTCTATTTATGCTATTATCAAATGTACCCATTTAAAGATGATAATGTATTTTGAACATGATGAATCTCGGTTATGTTATAGTTATTATTGACATTGTGTTATGGTTTTATGACATTTGAGATTTTAAATAAAATGGGTATTGTTTGTGTTATTATATTTTATCATTCCGCTGCGAGTTCTGACTAAATAGATAAATAGCACTATATTGTTCTTTTTACCAACTAACAGCAAGCTTTGGAATGAGTCTAAGTTTCGATGGGCCATTTCTGGATCAGAATTTAGGTCTATTTCGGGGCGGATTGTTACCCCTATATTTTAAATGCTTATATTTTTCGCACATGACCTTCGTTTCATGTAAATTTTGCAGCATCATGGTCATGACGAGATGAGAAACAATTTGATATGTTGTTTTTTATGTTTTTAGATACTTTAAAAAAGCGCCTTATTTTGATAGATTCATTATATGATGTTCTATTTAGACATTGTGATCATGAATAAGGAAATTAGTCCAAAATTGTACAAGTGATGTTTGACGATGGTAGGTTGGAGCATGATCCTAATAACATCGCAAATGGTTTGGCGATGACAAGTTTGGGTTTGATCCTAATAGTATTGTGGACTACTTGGCAGTGGCGAGTTTGGGAATGACCTTAATAGTTGTCATATATGTTTGGCGACGGTGAATTGGATTTTTACCTTAATGGTGTCGCATATGAATTCAGCGATGGTGAGTTTGGACCTGATCACAATAGTGTGCAAACGGTTTGCCATGTGAGTTGGAATTGGATTCCGTTAGTGCGCTATATGATTGGCGACAAAGAGTTAGTGCTTTAACTCAATAGTGATGCAGGTGATATGATGATGGGAAGTTGGGGCTTGACCTCAATTGTAATTGATCCACATTTTTACATATCGGAAGATCGTAAATATATTATTTTTACAACCAAATCAGTCCAAATTAAATAAGACTTTGGAAAACATTGAGTTTTGATATCTTTGACCCATAGAATAAATTTTGGATGGTTTTGACCCAAATAACTTGTAAGGGACATAACTTTTGATAGCAGTCGAACTAGGATCTGAAAGCACTTCCAGATGAAAGATATTTTCTTTTTCCATAGATTGACCATAATAGATTTTTGGCATTACAGTTTTGAAGATATGGCCATTTAAAGTTAAAAGGTTTTTGGATAGTTTAGCGGGTAATTAACCTAAGCCCAAATTAGGTATGGTTACCCATTTCAAGAATTGTGCCTAACCAACCTAATAGGACGGCCTCTAATCATTTTTCCACTTTCCAAAAACTATTTTAAATCTTCGTTAACTAATTTCTTAGCCAAAATCCATCAAACCCCTTATAAATTTTGTTAAATCAAGCAATTGATGGGTAATTGGCATAGGGATTATCAAGGAGACACTTGGGATTTTGAAACTACTACATTTGGTTCTGTGTCTTGGTTGGATGGATCTATTTCATCTTGTCTTGGTGATATTTGACTCTTAGATGAGTGGTTTATGTCTCTCATTATACAATAAGTATTAAGATAGTTTTAAATAATGTTTCTAAATTGTTTTCAAGATAAAAACTTGATTTCTACTAGATCTAAACTTACCCACATTTTTAAAATGAATCTAATTGATTAAAATGGATTTATATTTAAAGGTTGCATATATGTTCATATCGATGTGCTATTTTATGTTTTGGCTTGATTTTGAAGATATGATGATTGTGTTATGATGCTTCTTTGGTTGTTTTGCTGTATTTGTTTGCTCGGGGTAGACATATCGATGTGTATTTTTGATTAAGGATTGGCTCTTGGAATATTGGAGGGCGTATTGATAAGAATTTGGAGTTTACACTTAGGTTAAAGCTGAAAATCAATGGACAATCGATGCAAGAAGGAGCCAAAATGAGTTAGACAAAATTTTGATGCATGTGTATCGTATATTACCGACCAACCCACTGTGTTGGCACCAGACAATGGAAGGTGAGATTGGGTGCAGAGTGATGCAGCGTTGAAGTTTGGAGTTGTGTTTGGGATGCTCTGGGAGAAAGCACGAGTGTTGCTCCGGGTTACTTAAGAGAAAACACAAAGGAAACTTTAAAGTCACCTACCACCGACCAATCACCGTCCTGCTTGGATCAAAGTACGATCGATATGGGAGGTCTAAGGGAGTGAAATGGGGCCACATGATCAATCTCCTATGGTTTATCCAAGTGGTTGGGAGTTAGGGACTTAGGATGATCGATGCACTATTATGAAGTAGTCATGACAAACATGATGGAAAGGTTTAGATACTTTAGGCAAGTGTAGGGGAGTCTCGAGGAAGATGCGACAATACTTCCAGAAAGGTTGGGAAATAGTTGAAAAATCGACTATCTATTAGGAGTGATCAATCGGTGTCACGGATCATTATTTATGATCTGACATCGTGATCAATGGAGGAGGCTCGTGGAAATATGGGGAGCTTGTAGGATCGACTGCCATTTGATTTGATGAATGGATGTCGAGATATGGCAAGGGGACGATTGATGCGATGCATAGTTCACCATAGTTAGGGCCTGATCCTAATTGTTTGTTGTACGACGTCACACGAATTGGATTTTAGTTCCAATAGTGATACCTATAGTTTTGGGTTTTTGAGTTGGGAGCGTGATTCCTAATAGAGGCACACGAGGCGATGTAGTATTTTAGTGAAACCTTGGCACATGATGTCATTGTTGTTCCCATAGTATTATATCATGTTTAGTTGACCTTTTGGGTTTAGGTTACACAGGTTAAGGTATGATTTTCTAGCATAAGTGTTATTTTACTAGCTTATTACTATTATACACTCATATGATGCGTTTCACCAACCAGACTTATATCTGACCCCCTTTATCCTTTTCTCCTTTTTGTTCTACTCTGATAGGTTGACAAAAAGGATTGGTAATAATTTCGAAAATGTCATGGTGCGACGAAGATGTGCATTTATTTATCTATTAGATATTCACTATTTTATTTTAGTTATTCCCAAACATTAGATTGCTTTCATTAACCGTATCAAGAGATGTTGAGTTGGTTGATACTCTATTGTTTTATTTATCTAGGGTCATATTACTTATTATATTTTAATCCTTCTGCTTTGAGATTTAAAAAGTATAAAATATTCTAGATAACTCTACGATCTGGTTTATATTTTGCCTAAAATGATCCGCCATAAACGAGATCTGTACTATATGCATCCACTTATGTATGAATAGGGGTGTCACAGATGATAGGTTGTTATGGTCTGGGTATTTGAGGATCTAAGACTTCCCTAGACATAGAGTTTACAAATCAAGTTCCTCGGCCAAATGTTTGGGAAAATCCAAAATAGGTCTTATTTTCTATTTTTAGTATGTAATCTACCATTTGTAGGATCCTAAACCTATTATGTCCTATGCCCTCTCATATATGTTCTTCAATTTAGTACTATTAATACAAACATTCATGTGTTATGACTAGGGGTATTGTAGGTTCTTTTGATTTTATATTTCCTTGTAATTATAATCATTTATGTTTAATAATATTTGTTTGGTAGTTGATACACTCAGATGGAAATATATGCAATCTAATACTTCCCTTTTTCTTTTCCGATTCGCCATAGAGGTTTTTCATTTTCATGCTATAGTAGGAAAGTTTTTGAAAAGTTCCCTAATCTTGCATTATTGGGATCCCATATTGACCAATTTTATTATTGTTACACAAATTTTTACTAAGGATTTATTTCTCCTTTCAGTATTAAAATAGTAAACATAAGCATTTCCTAGTTATAGAACAAGCTAAAAGAAGTGTTTTGCACTTATAACTGAAATGCTGCTATGCAGCGACCTACAAATCTAAAACATTGATTATTGATTAATTTCGAAAACCTATTTAAATTTTATAGGCGATAAAAGATAATTTTGAAATGGGTTGTTTTTTTAGGGATTTTGGTGCTACCATTACGGTTAGAAATATTGAAAACCTATATTTTAATATATGGCATGATATAGTTTCGTCAACGTTCGAAAAATGGGGTTTTTCAAGCCCTTATGACCACTTTGGCTCAATATAACACTTATCGCCTATAAATATGAAGTTATAGAACCCTAATTGACATCTCTATCTCCATTTTTCTAAATATCCCAAAATTCTCTATTCACCTACTGATGGTAGATGATTATCTCTAATCCAAAATTGTTTCAAAATTCAAAGTGCTCAAACCCTATAGTATAAATTGACTCCATGCTTCGATCAACGATCACGAAGAGATAAGAGAAATTCATTTCCTCATCCGACACTCTAATCGATTATAAATTGACAAAATAGTCTCAACCATCCATATTATCAATTTTGGTTTAACTATAAAACAACGACCAATCGACAATCGAAAGGTACCGCTGTGAAGAGGATGATGAATGGGATGCATCCATGGTAGCCAATTATCTTAGATCAACGTGGATTGGCCATAATAATTTGCCAAAGGTTGGTGAATCCCTAGGTGGCATGGATGGCTAGGAGGCGGTGAGGGTGTTGTGACATGGTCGGAATTGAAGGGGGCGGTGAGTGAGTCCACCGACGGTCACCGATCGTTGATCGAAACATGGAGGCAATGAGAAAATGCAATTAAAGGTGGTGAAATTCGTGGTCAAACCCATGGTAGAAGGCTGTGTTGATGAGAGGTGAAGGTAATTTTATATTATAGCCCTTGAATTTTTACTAATTACAAATTAAACCCTGAACCTTTTAACCACTTTAACTTTTACATATGAACTCTAATTAATATGTGGTTTCTTCTGTTTGACTCGTGGCAAAATTTTAGGCGATTTGGTTTTGTTTAGATGGGTTTGCCCTTTAACTAACACTCACGGTGGATATTCAATATCGTATCGACTCAAGTCCATTCCCTATTTTATCAATCCTCCTGATGTTTCGGGTTTGCTAAGGACCTTTCTTACCGGATAATTAGTCAAACCTTTATTGGATGCGCTTGAAAATACGACCTAAATTTTCATCCCGACAATAGTAAGCAATATGCAAAATTTTCTATGACCAAATACCTAGTTTCTACGTCTTTTAGCCTCTTACTTGTGTAATATATTAGGAATTGAATTCTGCCTTCTTCTCTGATCAGGACCAAACTAATAACATATTACGATACTGCCACATATAGGAACATGTCTTGGCATTCTTCCGTCTATTCAAAGTTCTTTCATTTCTTGATCACATCAAAGAAAGAAATACACTTATCGGTGACTCTAGATATGAACAGATTGAGTGCTGCAACTCTCTCATTTAATCTCGTTACCAGTTTACTTGTTGTTGGCTGTGCCATATACCTAATTGCCTTAATTTGATCGGGGTTAGCTATTATTCCTCACGCACTTAGGATATACCCTAAGAACTTGCTAGATTGATTTCCGAAAGAGCACTTTTGTGGATTCAACTTCATCTTATATTTCCTTAATATTCCAAACATTTCGTTTAAGTCCTCTACACGGTTGTCCTTTTTTTTAGATTTTACTATCATATCATCCGCATATACTTTCATATTCTTTTCAATTAGATTCTGGAACATTCTACTCACTAATTTTTGGTATGTGGCCCTTGCGCTTTTCAATCCAAATGACATTACCTTGTAGCAATACATTCCCCAATCGGTCACCAAACTGGTGTGCTCTTCATCAGGTTTGAACCTAGGAATTTGGTTATACCCTAAACGTAAATCAATAAAGGACAAAAATTTATGACCTCTTTTGGCATCCACTAACTAATCGATTCTTGGGAGAGAGTAGCAATCTTTGGGACGAGCCTTATTGAAATCAGTATAATCAACGCATGTCCTCTATTTCCCGTTAGATTTCTTAACTGGAATTGGATTTGCTAACCACTTCGGATAACACACTTTTCTAATGCTTCTGTTTTCTAGTAACTTTTTTATTCTCTCTTATAGTGCCATAGTGCGAACTTTGTCAAATTGTCGTTTATTTTTCCATATTGGGGTTAGCTTTGGATCAATATTAAGAGCATGGCACATTGTCGTTGGGAATCTAAGCTTACTTCCCCCAATTCCTCCATGGATTGTGCATTTTTCCTGCTCATCTCTAGAATATATATCCGGCACTAACTCTTCTGAGGTCTTGCTTTTATCTTGATCAAATTGATTTAACTCCACATGTTTTCTCTTCTTTTCCTTTTAATTGATTCTTCTACTCATTGCTTAGGGAATTTTTAGTGGAAGATTTGCCGTTTGCGTTAGAAATTAGTTCTTGGGGACTGATGAAAGCGCTTGAAAGTTTTAGTTTGACTGTATTTATTTAACACGGGTCCATAACAAGATTCTCCTTCTTTATTATATTGTTCAAGCATGAAAAAATACATCTCATGAGAACTAAATTGTTCTCCATGGACAGTTCCCCATCCATCTTTTCATAGGAACTTTGCAAGTAAATGTTTTGGGTAGACAAATGCATCAATTTTATCAAGAATGGGTCATCCAAAGAACATGTTATAGTAGGATGGTTGATTTATCACCAGGAATAAGGTTTCGAACATCCTTCAGTAGGGTGGGGGTCCTAATTTAGACAAACAGTTTTATTTAACCGATCGATGTAGAGCCTTTGTTGTTGGATCCAAAGATTGGTTCCAAACTCGGCCCAAGATTTTCTTCTAGGATTCCCATTTGGTCAAATAGACTTTTGAAAATATTATTCATCGAGCTACTAGTGTCAACTAAGATTTTTGAGATAAGCGAGTGTCCAATTTAGGTAGTTATCATGAGCGGGTCGTTGTGAGCGTATCTCACTCCCCTTAATTCCCTTGGCGTTATTAATAAATCTAGAAGTTGAATAGCACTTGAGAGATTTCAGTGATTTTTCCTCACGTATTGAGTAGAGGCCTTCCTTTATGTATATGTTCCTTGCTCCATTACTCAATACCACGATATGTGGCCCTCCGTGGATTACGTCAAAATGATTAATTGGCTACAACTGGTCTTAAAGGAGCTCGCTTTCTAATATGTTGGTATTATGGCTGATGGTCTCTTACCGAGAGAGGGTTTTTTATCAGTATTAACAGACTCCTTGAGTACTCCTTTTCTAATTATATTTTGAATAATTCTAGCTAGAACTCGACATCATCATTCTCATTCCCGTTCACTTTATGAAAATCATAGCAGTTTCCCCCTTTGTTATGTTCAGGATTTGTTCTTGACCTAACTGATGTAGGGTGATCAAGCTCATCTTTAGTAACATCATATATGTAAGAAATGAGTTGGTTTAGCTCAACGAAATTGGCTTTAGTGAATTTGTCCCATCTTCCCTTTTGTTTGGGGTTGCAAAATTTCCTTTCTCACTTTGATTTCTTTTGCCATGGAAAATCCCATCCATCCAAACATAATTATCTGCAAGGAAATAAAGTCTTACAGATCCTTGCATCCATGAACACACACACACACACACACACATATATATATATCCAAAATGGAGTGTTCTCAATCAAGCCAGATTTTACCGTTATTAACTTTTCTCGATCACCACCCTTTCTTCCTTCTTCGCTTTAACATTGAATCATTTCCCTCAATAATTCTCCCAGATTTTGTTTTGTATTGGCCAAAACACTTGGGTTAATATTTAGCTCTTTCAAGGTGCAAAATTAGGCTAAAAACTCACAAGAAAATTGCTTCCATGAGTAAATTGTCTTTTCCCGGTAATATCAGTACTATTTTGCTGCTGCTCCAAAGGATGTGGTTGGAAATAATCTACATCCTACCCCCTCCAAAGGATTTTGTTTTGAATGCCATCAACTGATCGTCTGGATCAGCCATGTCATCATACCTGATCGATAGAATCTTGACATAAGATGGTAGCGGTACTACAATGACTTCCTTATGAATGGTGCTCTCTTCAAATTGTTGACTTTGGGATCCAACATCCGCTTACCCTCTAGTTCTGTTATGTCTCTATCCATCTTATTAGCCACATCTCTTAGATATGCGTCATCATTCTCATAATTCTTCTGCTTTGGCTTATATTCCTTTTGTGAAGCGGAACAAGCAGATTGTACGAGTGGTGATTTTGAATTCTTATTTGGCTTTTGTGTCAGGTAATTTTATCCCCTCCTTTGTGGCATAAAAACACTTTTCTCAATGTCTTTAGTTATAATACCAAGCTGTAACGACCCCACCGTTATTCCTATTCATTTACTGATAATTATGATATTTCTTACATGGCAACAATAGTTAACAGAGTATATAAAACATTTATATGGCATAAAGGAAATGGTAGTATTTATTAAGTATACAAAACATTTCACAATAATGTAATTTTAATGCAACTTTGCATTATATGTCCTTATAATTTTTTTTACAAATACAATTTCACTTTTAGATAATATTTGCTTCATGAGTTGAAAGTTTAAAACAAACAAATAAGTATAATGATATTGAATCTTGATAATAGCTTGTTAATGACACAAATTAACCGTGCTCTTATTCTTCTAGCAAAAGAGTGAAGCATGAAGAGGCTATTCAATTATAGGAATGATTTCTAAATTGCTTTATCTATAATTTACTTTCACATTTATCACTTGTTATTATAAGATAATAAAAGTGTTTGGTCATGTGGTCAATTCTTTAGGAAAAGTCAAGAGTTTAAAGCTTTCAAGTAAAAAATATCTCTGCTTCAGATTCAAGTATGGATGAGTTAATTTCTTCATTAATTTATTTCTAAAAAAACAAATTGATTTAATGGGAAGGCATTACTAAATAATCATTTAATATTTGGTATATTACCCTAAAATGTAATCGGCTCTTATATCATGGATAAAAATTTACTATACTTATAAGTATATATATGTCAAGATGTTAAAAGAATTTGAATCAGAAAGATCTTCAATATAAGAGCTTAAAGTATTTAGATGTCTAGGTAAACCTTGTGACGACCCACATTTTGGAAGGTTTAAATCGACAATAATCCACACATGTCCGACTTAAAAAATCCAAAACATAGATAATCAATGGGGTTAATTAAGAAAAATAAGAAAAGAAGAAGAAAACAAACACAAAATCTTGCAGCAGAACGATAAAATATAATAATCAAAGAAACAGTTCATGAAGCTGTTTATATTATACATTTAATTATAATCTATACAACATTTATCAGATTTATACATATACAACAAAACAAAATATAATGCAGCCGGCAACATGATGCGGGAATAATAATAGTAATAATATACCAAATCTTCGTCCTAGTCCTCTAAAATAAATCTTCAATAAGCTGAAACTCATGGCTGACCCGAGCGTAATGAAAAGACAAAACACTCGAGTCAGGGCTAAAATATTCTTATGTAAGTCAAATCAATATCGCATATAACATGAGTGTAATAGCATCAGAGATATTTACGGGACTTTCACATCTCCTATCTAGTGTATAACGTGCGTGCAATAACTCAAGAGATGTTACGGGATTTTTCAACCCTTAAGGATCCATCAAAATATTTATATGTAGAAGAATACACTACATATATAATGTCTAATCAATAAAATAAATATTTTTCTTAGCGTTAAGGCTTTACATTAATCCCCCTTAACACGTTTTTAAGCATTGTCGTACAGTTTGCATTTGACACCACCAGTAGCACATCGGTAGTCAGGGATTCTCCGTGATACAACAACACTAAACCAAAATCTTAGGGGTCTCGTATATGGATAAAAGTATGATAAGGCACATAAGGCAATACCCAAGGTAGGATACTACCAGTTTACCCTTCCTGGTAGGTGGTAATGCATCATAGCCATAATCCCCCACCGCGTCCAACACTCCTAGTTTCCGAGGATGTGCACTAATCAATCACAATGTAAATGATGGTAATACGAAGAAGTGTGTTCGCTCGAGGTAGCTAGCCCACTTGACCGGTACGACTCCTGTTTTAGTCATTTCCAATTGGCACAAGTGCCAGGCTAATCCACCATTGTTCTCTTTCTTCAAATCCAGCAAATGCACGCCAAATCCAACCACTTCATTTTGGATCATCACTCTATGTACACAGCTGTTAAAGTGGTTCTGGTATCAATAGAGAGTATGCCGATATCTAACCCCGGTCTCTTTAATAACCAAACGTCATTTTACACACCGGTTGGTACTTTTACATTTCGAAAACAGTTCATACTTGATATCAAAATATCATATTCGCTTCAAAATCAAATCCATTTCGAAATCATCATATTCACTCAAAATATACCATTTCACTTCAAAAATCATTTTCGCCTCAATATTTCGATTTCGCTTCCAAAATCATTTCGAATTTCAATTTAGGTTATAACTTCATTTTAACCCAATTTGCACTTAAATCCAAGATTTAATTATTAACATTTCACATCTTGACCGGTTTGAATTTTTGAAAAATATTTTGAATAGTTTTTAAATAGTTTAAATAATTAATATAGTTAAAAATAGTTTAAATGGTTAAAATAATTAAAAATAGTTTAAATGGTTAAAATAGTTTAAGTGTTAAAATGGTTTATATAGCAAAATCGTTTGGAAAATCCAAAATAATTTGAATATTTAAAAAGATAGATTTAAATGGTTTATATCAAAATAATTTATTTGAAAATAGTCTCAAAGTGATTCAATTTCCAAACTTTCCAATTCAAATCACTTTTAAGTTTCCATTTCGATTTAATCGATTCAATGCTGATTTCAAGTCGAATTTTACTTCGATTCCAAATTAATTTTGATGTCAATTTCAAATTAATTTCAATTCCAATTTCAAATTAATTTCAATTACAATTCCAAAATAATTTCAATTTCCAATTTTGAACCATTTCAATTTTTATCAATTCCGAGTTCGATTTTCAAACATCGATTCAAAACACTTAAATCGATTTACTTTCTATGCCCCATTCGAAATCCAAATCCTCAAATATAATTCAATTCCGAGCTGAATTTCGAAATAGTTCAATTTCCATAAATTCGATTTTAATTTTCTTAAAATCAAGTCGTTGAAATAAATTTCCAATCAAAAAAAAATTAAAATCATTTAATTTAACGAATCCGGTGTTCGTATATAATTTTCTATCATATAGCCAAGTGATCGGTTATTTCAATTTAATTTCAGGGATGAATATATATCATTTCAACCCAAATCACAGTGTCATAGGTATATATCATTTCAGCCTATTTCTTAATTTATTCGAAATAATTCAATTTAAAATTTAATATACTGTAAATAATATACAGGATGATAACATGATATATCAAATAAATAAACATCCAAATCATCCAAAACATCAATCAATAGCATCCATCACAATCAACATCCAAATCAGCCAATAATTCACAACAATTCCATAGTTGTCAATATCAGGTATTTTACTGGCAATTAAATTCCAATTTCAAATTTAACCGTAAATTTTAATTTTTAATAGTTAATTCGAATGACAATAAAATTTATCAAACAATGATTAATAAATTAATATCACTTCATAATTTTGAATTTAACTAGCATAAAAATATTTTAGTACTTGTGAGCGTTATGAAACACTTACCTTGAGTTTTAAATTTTAACTCAAATCGAACGACGTTCGATTTAACCTAAAATTTTAGTCAGCTTCAATCGTCTCCAAACTAGTTCTGGAATGTAGTGCTCGTCGCCACGATTCCATCGCCGCTTATTTCGCTTGATTTGGACCTCGTATGTGAGAGATACACATTTTATAAGATTTCGATTTATAATATAAATAAATTACACTTTTTTTAAACCTTCAGGAGATCTGGGCCGTTCAAATCAAAACCCTCAAATCTAGGCCACACATTTTCATCTTCTTCATTGTGAATGTTCTAGGTCGAGATCACGAACCTATGTCACCACCAAAACTCGATCGTCCTCCCTCCTACAGACCACTGGAGAATGAGCGGCTACCACCAAGGGACGCGCCCACGCAAACTCCTTCATCAACCGTGACCACGTCGAACTCGGCTTCACATAGCAGTCGCCGTACCCCTTCGTACGATCCACGAACGTGAGCACTTTCCGCCTACGATTGTCGATGATATCAGATCTCCACCGTTGGATACATAGTACTCGACATGCTCTACGACTTTCATGTAGAATTTTTTTGATAAAAGTGGATGGATCGAGTTGAATTTGAGGAGAAAGATCGTTTAATTTCGGCCATTGAAATTATTGGAGGAGCGGCTATGAATTTTAGGGTTAGGGTTGAGAGTATACACACACACACACACACACACATATATATATATATATATATATATGTGTGTGTGTGTGTGTAGATATATTATTATATTATTATTTCGACTATTCACGTATTTTTTCCGAACGAACTCCAAACAAAGCGTGTCGCCTGGCGTATATAATGTTTTACCCATATTCTGAACAAAATGGAACTAGTTTCGAAGCCTAACTCGATTGTATGCAGAAGATAGGTTTTCGAATCGAATTATTTTAATTACATTCTGAATTTAATTTCTTCGCGTTTCAAGCTCGCACAGCCAAACGACAAGTCCAAACGCTACAAAACTGAAAATCCTACAATAATTCACTATTACGGATCCGATGAAACTGCTTTCGTCGAAATCCGAGACAGTGACCAAACTGGTTATTTTTACTCGTTAATTATAATATGAAATTTCCAATTTCTAATTATTCACTTTTAAATCCAATTTTAAATGTTAACGATCTTCATTCTTGTTTAAATAAAATTTAAATCAACTTCCGATATCATTTTTAATCATATTAAATTCAAAATTCAATTATTCAAATAGTTTCCAATATTAAATTTAAACAATTTAATTATCCTATAAATCAATATAAATAAATCATTAAGTTCCAAAAAAATTTTAGTTATCAACATCATTTTATTTCTATCTAAATAATTCACAATTATTATTCAACTTCAGTTATTGATTATAAACCCAGTTAATATATAGAATTTCATTTCAATACTCGTTATCGCCAAATCTTCGAAATTAGTTTATTTCAAAATTTTATTCAAGCTCATATCCAATAACTTACATTCAAAATCATTAAATTTTTATTTTTGACCATTTTTATTCAATAATTATATCAAATTTCATAATTTAAAATAGTTAAAAATACGGGTCGTTGCATTCTCCCCCACTCAAAACTTTTCGTCCCCGAAAAGGACGGAGTATGGAATTTAATACTTGATATATTTAATTCAAAATAATCAACTTATAAAACATTAAAATCTTATTTACAAAACCATTACTACGCTCTCGCTATGACACTTCGATATCGGTTTACGGAATTTACAAGTTAGTTATCAAAGTAAGTTATAAAAATTTTAAAACTTTAAAAAATTTCTAACACCCGGATTTACGGAAAATTTCGGCAGCGTCTCCTTTGCGCGGCTCGATCGGAAAAAATTTCCAATTCAATATATAACCCAAATATACCAAATAGATATCAAATACATATCTCATCTTAATGATGAGGCATCCCGTTGGGAAAGCGCAGTATGTAATCCGAGATATGTACCTTATTATTATTAATACGAGCGAGTTCGCTCGTATTAAGCAAGCAAAAGCATATAAAACCCGCGTATACGTCCAAACGGTCTTCGTAGGTACCTATCTCAACTTAATTTATAATATTAGCCACTTATGAAGATATGGAAAGCATATATGGATTTTATAGAAGCATATAACATGAATTTTAAACCCAAACCATAACATAAGCATTAGAGTACAACAAACAACAATCATATACAATAAAACGGTTCTAACGACGATTTACAACAAAAGAAACCATTCAATTATTAGTATTCATCTAATTAATTCATAACGATATGAATTTACATTATCCAATGTCACTATTTCGATTTTACACTTCATTTCTTATTAACATTCGATTTTTATCAACATTTAATTGATTTACTTCCAATTTATTCAAATCTATTTCATTTACATTCCATTTATTCAATTCAATTTATTAAATTTCAATTGTTTCATTTTACGTCTAGCAACATTTCATATCAATTCATTTATCATCTTGTTTAACTAACATTTATCAAAGTTATAAACTATAAACTTTACTTTACAATTTCGCGAAACATTTGAATTATAATGTTTATATCTCCATTTTTAGCATCAACATCATTACTTAATTATTTCTTATATCCTTACTTAAGTTTCTTTTCAACTTAATTCACATTTGTTTTCACAATTTTATTTAATAACAAATTTATTTGTGAAACATTTTATTAATCATCACTTCAGTTTATAATCATTCTATAAAGGTCCAACTTCTTATATGTGACTGTATCTAAGTTTATAATTATCTCAAAAGTTACAAATTCAATTTCATAATTTCTTTGAAAATTTATATTTAATTCTATAACCAATTTACAAAGATATCATTTGATTCATTTGTCTACTTTCTTATTCCATTTAGTCATTAATCATTTCATAATATACTAATTAAGTATATAACCTTTATCATACAACTTAAGTTTCTTTTATAAACATTTTAATTACTTAAGTATTGGTTTGCTTGTATAATATTCTATTACATATCCAAATCATCATTTTGACTTTTAACATTTGGTGAGTCTTATTATATGTTATTAGAATGCAATTCGGTATTATACAAATTAATCTGATTCATTTTACTTAATTAGAATGTTCACTATTTTAACTTGTTTAAATTTTCTTTACTTTCAATTTTAGAGTTGCAAACTTCAACTCTAAATTCTCTCAAAACATGTAGCTTAGATTTCTTAATTCTCTTATTTTATAAGTTCTGGTTATTCAAATACTTCATTTCATCCAAATAATTTGAAGATTATTAATTAACAAAACTTAAAAATTTTAAATACCGGGTTCTTTTCAAATCATTTGAAATAAGTATATATACTTATATCATTTTATATCAAATCATACTTTAGAGTTTAAACAAAAATCCGTTTATCAAAACAATTTCGTAGCAAAGCTTCTCAGAAGTCTCCCCCACTTTGAGACTCAAAAATGAACGTCGATGATGTTGCGCAGTCATCACCGAAATTATTTTCCAGCGACAAAAGAGGGGAGTACGGAATTCATTCCTTTCAAAATTTATTTGAAAACAATTTGTATTTGTATATTCTATAAAACAATATTGATATTATTTTTCCAAAGCTTGAAAACCTTTTTCAGAAGTACCAGAATTTAAATATCTCAAATTCTCAATTTTTATATTCATTTTACTTGCAAATTATATTTTATAAATCACATTTATATAGTTTCATTTTCTTATAATCATATCATAGCTAATAGTTTAGGAATATTGACTAATCAAACAATAAACGATAGCGATCAATATTATCATTTCTAACAACCAATTCACACTATATATACCATAATAATTTCTGAAAATTATTCCTTTATATACAAAATATAATTAGGGTAAAATTATTTCATTTACCCAATTTCAAAACAATACTATGTCGAATTGTTCTGTTCAAGTGTTTAGAGATCCCTATCAATAACGTTAATTACTCGTATTGACCAGAATCCATAAGCCACTCAACAAATCAACCAACACAATAAAACAATTTTTATATTCACTAACAAATATGCGCTCATATCTATTAATACACTCAAAATCATTCTAGGGTGCTACTGACCCTATCTCTAATGAGTTACCCCTCAAAGCCAAGGTTATCGCTAAACCTCGCTCTGATACCAACTGTGACGACCCACATGTTCTGGATTGTTTAAGTCGGACATGTTCCGGATTGAATCAGAAAGACCTTCAATATAAGAACTTAAAGTATTTAGATGTCTAGGTAAATCCCTACATCAAGTAATTGTTATGTATGTGGTGATTTTGACGAAAGCAAAGATCAGTAGATGTACGACTAATGTGGACTAGCTTGTTGGTTTGGAAATGTTGAAGAAAAGAACATAAAGAAAGGAAAATCATGTAGATTTTTGGTTAATACTAGCCATTACCTATGACAATATATATATATATATATGGCAAGATGACGACATGATTGGACTACATGGCAGCAAAACAATCATAATATCACAACCAAAGATCAAAGAGATCAAGACAAAACAAAATATGCAAGCACAAACATGCACAAATGCACATGTAAGCAAAACAAGTGTAGATATGCACACCAACAATTGAGAACAACTCAACGAAAGACACACCAGTGCATCGAGATCAATAAATTAACCTAGCACAAAAGGGGACTAAACACAAACAGGGTTGTATACATTATTGTTCTTAGCCATAGGATCAATGCAGTCAAAATTCAGGCACAAGAACGAACAAATCAAATACTCACCGACCATACGCAACTCAAAATACGGTATCAAATAATATAGGCAGCCTTGACACAAGGAAATCAAATACTAATTTCTAGATTATTGTAAGCAACATCAACTATTATAGTACCGGCAAGCATTCAAAAATAATAAGGGTAAGAAAAGGTTCATCCGAAGCATTAAATTAAATAAGTCAAGGCGTAAATCAGAAAACAACCAATGTCAAATTCATTTAATATATATATATACACATATATATATATCAGAGTTGAACTCATCAAGAAACGTCAAAGTTGTACAATCAAAATCCACAGCCAAACTTAAAACAGGAATCAGAATATTTAAAAATCTCAAACCGAAAATACAGGGAATCAACCCTATAAAATTTCATAACAGAAAATTAAAAATTTAACCGAAGTTAATTTAAACTAGAATTTCTAAAATAAATTACTTTATTCCATAAAAGCTGTTCTATCTTCAAAATGTCAAAACAAAATATTTATATCATATATACTATCATCAATATCCATCACATTGGACTTTTGATTTAAGTTCATTTGAATCCAATCAATTTTCCAATTGAAATTAAATAGATTCAAATTCTATAAATTTCCAAATAATCCAATTTCTTTTCAAAGAATTTAAAGATAAAACTTCCATCATTTTTCAGAAATAAATTTCAATAATAATTGAACTTAAGTAAAAATCTAAGTTATATATTTTAACAATATTCCTTATTTTTTAGCTTTATTCCAAACTCGAATTCTTACTTATATTTCATAAAATGTTATCAATCTTAAAACTTTATTCTCAATTCTTTTTAAAACAAAACTCTTCTTGTTTAAACTCACTATATAGATGTATAAGTTATTTCAAAATAGATATACTCAGTGTAGATTTATAATAATTGAAATAAAGTAAAAATATTCATTTTCAATTTCAAACCAAATTTAGTGGTTAATATAAATTACAAATTCTTAATGCTTATATCTAATTGTATTATTAACCTTGAGTTCTAAAAATTATATGCACAAGAAAATTTTAAACTTAATATACACTGAATTTATTACTTTACACATCTTAAATTATACATATCACTTATTCTATGGAGAATTTAATCTCTAATAGACTATTTAAATTTTCACTTAAAATTTATCATATCAAAATGACTCAATCAATGTTTAGGAATTCCTATCAATAACGCTGATCAGAAGCATCGATCAAAATTCTTAAAACATCTTGCGGACAAGCTAACATGGTTAAATCATTATCTAATTAATACAATTAATTTCCCAACTCTTTTATAAAAATTAATTACTTGCTTGTTAGGAATTATTTATCTTTAAAATTTTCAATTACAATTTGTTTATTAATTAATATCATTCATACTTACAGTAATTATAATTCACACAATTAAGTAAATGCACAACAAATATTCTGATCGGATTTTATTTATCATTCAATCACTACCAAATTTCTACTATATGTATAAAATGGGTATTTGTGCTCAAATAAGAATTAACAGTGTTCAGTTTCTACAATATGTAAATTCACCGATTCATTTTAACTCAGTAATTCATCCATTCATCAATTCATTCAAAACAATTCAATCATCCACACTCAAGTGTTTTCACGCAAACAACCATATCAAGGCATCTAAAAATGGATATTCATTTATGTAGATATAGAAGTGTGAGTTACAATTACTCACCTAAATTCCAAAGAAGTCTTTGCTGTCCAAAAGTGCTAGAAAATAATGTGCCTCCTTCGCTGCTTGCAACAGCCTCTATTTGACACCAGTATGCATCGACCATCGCATGTCTGAAAACCATCGTCGCTCGCCGAACTACCCTAATAGCCGCCAACCATGCTCTACGTCCCCCATAGCCAAGTTTTTCTCATCGCCTCCAGATCGATATTGCAACCTTCATTGTCGTGACTTCACCCATCACCAAAATCTTGCGGCCGCCATCCTTTAATCGCATGCCACCAACATGTGGCCAAAATTCAACCAACACCCTCAGTCGCGCCGCCCTAACCCAACCGGGCTTGACACACCATCGGTCGCCCATGCAACTCCCTCCTTCGGCGACGTCGGCGCTCAAGCATACGTGCGTGATTTTTTTTGAGAATCCCTAAATCGATCGAAAGAAAAAATATCACGAACCAGGGGAAGAGTGTAAGCGGGTTTTGAGTAACTGATGGTGCGGTTTGCTTTTGTTATGGGTCGAGCTTTAGAGTCTTTTAAGTAATGTATTTATGTTCTTTTCCTTTCTTTTAAATAGCTCTTCATTCCTATAATTTGTGCATAATTATATTTCCATTTTAGTTTCAAACAAATTTTCACTTCAGTCTATGAAAAAAATATACACTGAATTTTGTTATGGTGCGGTTTCCGAGTTTAGTGTTTTATTCTGTGAGTCTGTAACAACCTTGTTGTTAATTAACTAATTAATTAATTTTAATTATGGACAATTAATTTATAATTGTGATTTTTGAAATTAAATTTAGTGTTGAGAATAATTGATTTGATTTAATTAAGAAATGAGTTTCGTTTATTAAATAGGATTTCAATTTAAAATTTTGAAATATTATTAAATCAATTATTTAAATTTGGTGTTTAGAGTAAAGTGTTAATATTGAGAATTTTTGTTGAAATGTAATTTTTTTTAAATTGTTAATTGGTTTGATAAATAGAGAAATTAATTTATGATTTTGGGTAACATTGTTAGAGTAGTGGTGTTGTATTAGTGATAAAACAAAACAAATTGGCAACACTTTCTTTGTAAAGAAATTAGCAAACTAGCTACTGGATACTTACCCAAACCCTATTAGGCCCATGTAAGAGAGAAATAAGATGTACGTATACATCTTTGTCCTTTATTTTACTGTTCAAAAATCTGAAAACCAAACCTCTTTGTTCTCTAAACCTAGAATCAAAATTAACCCCAAATCAAGATCAAAACAAAGGGCTTTTGTTCTATAATGAAAAGTAAGTATTATAAACCCTCTCTCTATCTTTTAAAAACATAAAAGAGTAATTTTGATATCGTTTTAATTAGAATTGTTTGCTGGTTTGTTTTTGTTTTTGGGTTTTTAGACAATTTTGGTGAAGTTGAAGGTGTAGCAAAGCCTAGGCAAAGATTAACAAGGTATAGAAAGCATTAAAGGTGAGTTAATCACTCACAAAATCTTTTTTTAAATCTTTTTTTAATGTATATAATTGTCTGGATGATTTGTTGAATTGAATTGGATATAAATTGATTACAAACTTGGATGACTGTTGTGTTGTTGTAACTAGAAATTAGGCTTGAAAATTGCTGTAGTAAAATAGCGATATCCTAGTGCAAAATGATCTGAATCGACTCAATCTTTTGCGATAGAAATTTCTTTCAGTTAGCTACAAATTATTTTTTAATTGCATTACGAAATTCTGTAGTTTAGAGGGTCAAAATTGAGTTTGAAACCGATGGTGTAGCTTTGCCCTGTGCAATTTCTTTAAGTTGAAACCTGATATGAAAATTATCATAACTTTTGATTGGTGGATCGAAATTGAGTGAGGTTTTTTATGTTCAAAGCTATTTTTATAAAAAAAAACTTTTTTGTTTATCACATTTGGAAAATCTATAGTTTACTAAGAGTTATGTGGGTTTGAAGAAGAGGTAACATCTCTGTCCTGTGTTTAATCTTAGCATTGAAAAAAAACAGAATTTGTTTTAGGCATAACTTTTTCGTTACTGATCGGAATATGATAATTTTTGAAGTTCTGGAAAGCATAGACCTTGTGCTATAACTTTCATGTTTTGACTTTTGGATAATTTTGAAGTTTAAATGGTCAAAAATTCATTTCTTTGTCGATGCCCTGTCAATGAAAGACAAAGTTAACATATTTAAATCTAAAAATTATTTCGGTCGTAACTTTTAAACCGTAAATCAAAATTGGATGATTTTTTTTGAAAGCCGAGACATTTGTCTACAACTTTCATGTTTTAAGTTTTGTAAAATTATGAGATTTAGATGGTCGAAACTGCAGATCTTTTAATCATAAATTTGTGTTAAATGAAGTAAATAGATAAGCTTCGTATACTAGTAATTTTACGAAAAAGAATTATTTTTAATTTATAAATCTTAGAATTATTTTTAAATTAAATTAATAAATATTAAAAATTATCTTTTTAGCAAATTATTTTATATATTAAGCATGCTTAGTAAAATATTTATGGTTTTGAAAATATAACTTTGGAAATACAAATCTAATCTATTTTTACATAAAAGTGATTATGGATTTGGAATATAAATATTATGGTTTTGTTAAATAAATAATATTGGATTTATGGAACTAGAAATGTAATTTTGAAAAGTATAAACTTAGTTTATTTCTAAATAAAATGGTTATATTTTAATATGGATTTAGAAGAGTAATTAAATATGGTTTTGTGAATAATATAACAAATAGAAATTTGAGACAACTTTGTGTATATAAGTAAAATCTTGGAACAATTCAGAGTTATGGAATATTTTAGCAAATTTGTTAATATTTTTATAAATTTAAATAATGAATGGATATTTGAAAAATTATAATAAGTGTTTTAAATAATAAACTCAAAAGAAAAAAATGTTTGGAGAACCTTAATTCTATAATTTGAGGAGTACTAATAATCAACTTAGTGTCGTCGATTGGTTTAAATGCTTTCGAATAACGCTTCATCGAATATGGTATACTCATTGAATAGAATATTTGAGTGGAACTTACTAGCCCATTAGCGAATACTCGAATTTCACCGGGTAGTATGGGATGCCTTGGTTAAACTCGTTTGATTGCTATTAGGAAGTATTTTACACTTTAGAGTTGTATTCTCTTCTGGTGTGCGACAAGTGGTTGCTAGATCCTTAAGAGAATGTAGTTCAGGTTTTCTGGTGGTATCTGGAATAAGTGCTACTTACTAGCTTTTAGTAAATACTTGGATTTCACCATATGGTATGGGACGTATTAGTTAAATTCTTGTGATTACTAAAGGTGATAGTATTTGGCACTTTAGAGTTTACTCTCTTCCGGTGTGCGGCAAGTGGTTGCTAGATCCTTAAGAAGTTTATTCCTGGATTTATTTTTGAACATAATAATATAATAATATTTCAAAATTTTAAATTGAAATCCTATTTAATAAACGAAATTCATTTTTTAATTAAATCAAATCAATTATTCTCAACACTGAATTTAATTTCAAAAATCACAATTATAAATTGGATTCCCCAACTTTCCTACGTGGGGATTCACTTCTTATGTTGTTGCTCCTTTCATTCTTTATGAGTTTTTGAAGATTTCTAATATATGAGCATTTTGACTAACTCGGGCATTGTTTGTAGTTGCCTCTTTATGATTTGGATATCATTCTCTTCTTTTGACGCTTCTCTTGGTGTTATCCGGGTTTTTAACTCAACAGGATCTAGCAGAATACAGAACAATCCCATCACATCAGAATGGCTTAGAACTTAACTAGAAAGGTTAAGGCAAGGAGTTGATGAGAGCCAAATCATATAACTAAAGCAATGACCAAGTTCAACTGAACCAAGAAGCTAGCGTCAGTTCAGTCCAGTCAGCAATCAAAGCACAATCAGCCTGCAGATCGTCATCAAGATGGAGTAACGTGCAACGATACTACGCAAACAACAACGATAAAAGGCTATGGAAACATCTCCAATTCCAGACTCCAGAAAACTCCTAAGTGCTTAGCTCATCAACGACCCATGCCTCTGCTCAAACCATCAAACAAACTAGATATGGAACACTATCAAAAAGAGGCAAGACTTGGTCTGCAAAACGAACCAAGTCTATGGGTCGCTGGCGACCCATAGGCCATGGGTCGCCAACGACCCATGGTTTTGGCTCGTTTTGTGAGCCAAAGCCCCCTTAGGTCGCCTGTAACCTTCCTGCTAGCTGATGAAGATAGGCCCAGCCCAGAATCTCTCCGACCTCTATAAATACCATCCCACCTGCAATACAAAGAGGATCTTCTCCGGACTAGTTGCTGAAGCTTTGTTGGAGTTATTCTTCACTCTCTACCACCCTCACAACAATCTCCAAAGGAATTCACTGTGATTCTCCAGTGGATTCCAACTCTGAGGATTCAATATAGTTAAAGATAATCAAAGCCTTATAATCAAACATCTCTTGTAACATCAATTAGTCTATAGGAAAAATCATAAAGTAGACGCAGGCTTCATTCACAGCCAAACCACTATAAAAATTCTTTGTTTTCTTTCTTTTACCGTTCTTTTCTTATATCTGTGATCTGTGATATTGCTCTGTCAGAACAGGGCTGGTGCTTTCAAACTCTAATTAGGGTGTTGATCCATTTTTTGGGTTAACATTTTGGTGCTTTCACTGAGAACCTTGAATGAGATTTGAAAAATTGAAGTTTGAATCCAAGATTCAAAGAAAAATGAAGAGGCCTAACACCAGACCTAAAACTGGAGCAAGTCAACCGGAGCTTGTGGGTAGCCAGGAAGTGTCCTTAAATTCTCATCAACCCAGCTATGTAATTAGAGAGGAGATGGAAAGGATGATGAAAGAGATGCAGAATGGACTCTTAGTTAGACAACAGGAGATGATGGATTCTTCCAGATGATGGAGCAGCAATGGATGGCTAGATCTGTAGGAAATAGGAATCAAACTCAGAGAACAATGCAGGGATTGTCGGATTTGGATTAGAGCAAGGTTGAGCCTTGCCCCACGCCCAGAGCAACTGACACATGAGGGTAGCACTGGAATCGACATGGGAATCAATGCCAATACCGGAGCGACTGTTGAAACACCAGGGACTGGTGGCACAGGAGCTGATCTGAATACTAGGATGCGGTCGATAAAAGGATATGTACTAGAACTTCCTCGAAGGAACGGAGGAATGAATGAAGCTAGAGTTGCAAATCAGAACATAGGTATGTTGCCGGAAGATTCCATCCCAAGATACCCCCAACGGGGCAGGGGCGGAGTATTGCTTTAGGACAGAGACCTTAATTAGACGGTGAGAACAGAGTTGCTGAATTGGTACGAATATTCATCAGAGGAAGCCCCCCAGATCAGGGTCTGGAAGATGTGAAAAGAAATCCATTTACTGCTAATATTCGGAACGCGAGAAACCCTCCAGATTTCAAGCTTCTGACACTAGAAATGTACGACAGGAAGACAAACCCGACGATTCATATGATGCGATACATCCTACATATGGAGGTGCTGGGTGCTTCTAAAGAAGTAATGGGCCGATGCTTCCCCTTATACTTAACAAATTTGTCTGCAATGTGGTTCAGACAATTGGAAAATGGGTCCATAAGCACGTGAACCGACTTAGTGAGAAGATTCTTGAGACAGTTCAGGATTCATGTCTCACAACCAAGGAATGTACTTACGCTCTCAAACGTAATACAAAGGCCTGGAGAGTCCTTGAGAATTTATTTAACAAGATTCAATGCGGCGGCAACCGCGGTGGAAAAACCAGACACATCGTTTATCCTAATGCCAGCAGTATCTGGAGTCGCGAATAAGACTGATTTCAAAGCCACATTAAAAAGGGACCCACCGATGGGTCTTGCAGAATTCTATTTCGAAGCTTAGAGGTATTGGCGTCAGGAAGACGCCGAAGCCGAGGATGAGGATGTGAATGTTGAAATAAATGCCATCGAAGGCGGGGGACCGTCTGGAGCTGGAATTGGAAAAGACAAAGGGAATAGGAAAGCCGATGATGATATCAAATACCCAAAACGACAGAGAAACGAGCCAAGATTCTCCTCATACACCGACCTGACTGAAACCCCGGAGAGGATATACCTGGATATAAAGGGGCAGAACCTCTACTAAAGGCTGCCTAGGAGGGAGCCCACTGACCAAGAGAAAAGATCTGAAAAGTTTTGCATCTTACGTGAGTTGAATGGGCATGAGACAAACGAGTGTCGACACCTTCGTGATCTGATAGAAGAACTGGTCCGGAACAACCAACTGCCACAATATGTGAGGAACAGAACTGTGGTGGAATTGCAGGGACAACCGCCATCCGTGGCAAATACATCAAGAAATGTCCAGGGACAAGCGCCAAGACAAATTATCCCATGATCGGGGTAAATAGGAGTCAGATTCGATTCCAATGCTTTGTTTTATCATTTCTTTTCCCGTACTTTTCTTTTGGTATGTAGACGATAATATTCAAAGGCCGCTTACACATGTACGGGATCCCGAATGGTCCTTAGGCATGCTCTGAGTCGGATGCCTGAGAGAAGTTAGGACAATAACAATTGAAGGCCGCTTAAACGTGTATGGGATCCCGAATGGTCCCTAGGCACGCCCTGAGTCGGATGCCTGAGATGAACATTTAGGACTCCTGCTTGTTTAATTTCTGTTTATTTGTTTTGATTTGAATATTTAAATTTTGATAACTGATATTGATCGTCTTAGAGTCCCACCACGGGACCGGAGTGCAAGGTGCAAGTCCCCTTGCCAGAGAGCGAGTGGATGGACTTGTACGATATTGATCGCCTTAGAGTCCCACCACGGGACCGGAGTGCAAGAAGTAAGTCCCCTCGCCGGAGAGTGAGCGGATGGGCTTACTTAACCCCCCTTGACTTAATAAACAAACGATCTGAAAAGATCATCCCCTTAACTTAAAACATTAAACGATCCAGAGATGTCGCAAATTAAACTAAACATTAAGCGGTCCAGAAAGATCGGACCTTAAAACAGATTTGGTTTTGCAAAAAAAAAAGGATTTAAATGCCTTATAAATAGAACAAAACGGATAAATCCTGGATGAACACAAAATGACTTTGATATATGATGTGATACAATGTGATTTAGATGTATGTTGTGACATGATGTGATTTTGAGATATAATGTGATTTTGGTATATGATGTGATATGATGTGATTCTGATATATGATTTGATTTTGATATATGATTTGATTTTGATATATGATGTAAAAACTATGAATGAAAAGCAAAAATTGATAGTGATGTAAATCCTGAATGAACGTGGGACGATTAGATTTGTGTAATGTAATTAGAGACATGTGATGTAATAACCCCGAATGAAATTGGAATGATTGTGATGTATAGATTACACTTAGGCAGAGTCTAGAGTCTTAGGCTGTAACAGGTTTGAAATGACTTGTGACTAGCAAGAGAATCTGAAGGAACTGGACAATTCACCAAGACTAAAACTCAACAACCGAAGACTCGTTGCCATGACTTGTTCTAGAGCAAAGCACACCTTTCATTCAAAAGGCATACTTTGGGAGGCAAATGTTATTCGGGTTTAAACCCAACAGGATCTAGCAGAATACAGAACAATCCCATCACATTAGAATGGCTAAGAACTTAACCAGAAAGGCTAAGGCAAGGATGTGACGAGAGCCAAATCATATTACTAAAGCAACAACCAAGTTCAACTGAACCAAGAAGCTAGCGTCAGTTCAGTCCAGTCAGCGATCATTGTGCTTTATAGCTTGTAATGCATTCTTTTCTTAGCCTGTAATGCATTCTTTTCTTCATCACTTTATAGCTCCGTAAGTTTAAATTGCAATGTTCTATATGAGCTTAATATACATTGGCTCATTTGTCTTCATTTCGTAATGACTATGAAATCATCAACTCATGATAGCTTCTACCCTTACCGTATGATGGTTTAGTATGTGATAGTTCTATGCACTCGATAGTTTCCTTAGCTTCAACTTTCGATAGGACTTTTATCGACCTGCGATAGCTTCTTGTTATCGGCTTTCAATGACTTAGCTACTTCCTGTGGCATTGTGTTTCAACTACCTTTTTGAAAATTTTAAGGTGTAACAAGTATTTTATGAATTAATCGAAATTTGAAAGGTCAAATTTGAAATTTGAACTTTAAATTTAAAACCAAAAATACACACATACATATACGTACATACTATGGGAAAGGTTTTATGTATACATGTATGTATGTATGTATATTATGGGAAAGGTTCCGCTATATCTCCCTACGCTACCATCATCCACATCTCTCTTATTTTTTGACCTACACACTTTGAAACAGAATGAAATTTGTAGACTTGTTCTAACATAAATCAAGATCATCTCTACAAAATTTGACATAATTTGAGTAATTATAACGCATTCAAAATCATGCCTTAAATCAACGGTTAAAATAAGTGTTTTAACTATTGATATTTGACTTAACATTTTGAACATGTTAGAAGTTTCAAATGATCCTATTTTTTGTAGACATGATTTTCATAATGTATATTAAACATTCCCGAAATTTCATTGGATTTGGTATTGTGTAGCATCGAAAACCATAGAGTTGTAGAATAACGAAAGAGAAAGAGAGGTGTAGCGGATTTTATATATATATATATATCTTTGAATGCTTTTAATTATTATATATATATTATACATGTAAGTATTTTATATATGTACATTTACATTTATTTTATATCGAATTTTGGCCGAAGTAAATAATTAAAAAAGACTATTTACTTCATGTGCGCTTAAGATAGTTTATAATAATTATAATGTTATATATACACACACACATATATATACATATATATATATATATACATATACATATATATACATATACATATATATACATATATATATATATATATAATATCACATTTAGACATCTTATTGACTGTAGGTCAAAGGGTCAATTTACCCCTTGAACACCTAGTTTAGGTTATATGTAAATATTGTTGTGATGTACATATTATGAATATGAAGGTCATAACATATTAAATATAAATTAAAAATAAATTGATAAATTATTTTTATTTAAACCATAAATAAATTCATTTTAAACATAACATTAAACAAATATTTTAATCAACTTAAAATATTACAAGTCACTTTTATTAATCAAGGTACAAAATTTGATTTAGCATAAACAAATACTTTTTACACAAATAAAGAAGGATCTTCTGCAATTTAATAGAATGATTTTTTTTTAAATTCACCATTTTAACCTTCACGACAGTGCACCTTATTTAACAATATATATGCATTTAATACATATTAATTGTTTATAACTATTTATTATCATTATATTTATTTATTTTTTATACTTTTAGCATCAGTGGATAGAAAGAAGTTCATGTTAAACCAAAATTTTCTGTATTTGTTTCTTGTTTACCGATTATTAACGGATATGATAAATATTTGATATTCATTTGTATTTGCGAATGTCGATATCTAAAAATGATTTCAGATGCAGATATAACACTACACATTCGAAAATATCAATTGACATATCTAAACCTAATTAATTGATTTCTCAATTAATTGTGTGATCTTCTCATATATTTGCATGTGACATTCATTTCCATAACATCTCCATATGTACCTTTACTTTCTCTTATGTGACCAATAATTGATTGACTAGATCACTCAATTAATCTTCTTTCTTTATGTATTTGACATGACATATATTAAAGTTGCATGGTTTTTATAATATATTGCTCGGTTATAATTTTACTACTATGTGATTATCGTATACATTCTGCATGCTTGTGTGGATTTTATCGAAGGAGTGTTACAACAATTATTTTCAAAAACGTTTATAGCCAACCTTATTGATTCCACATAAATATAATCAAAACAATACACCCTAACACAAAATACATGTCGAATCAAAGTAAATGCATCTATCTGAAACGGTAAACATTGTACCATTTTAATCTTGAACCGTGATATGATCCTAAAGAAAAATATATCAATGTTTTGATTCAAGATTTTTCCCCTTTATATTTGAAAAGCGGAAAATTTGTTGTTTTAAATAAGTATGTTAATAAATATTTCGAATGCAGTGCCATATTAGCATTCACATCCGTGGATGTGGACGACTATTAGATTTTATGTGCATCCACTCATAATTAATATATTAATTCTAAAGAATAAATAAATAAAATTCGATTTAACCTAAAACTGGTTTAGTACTATTCTCATAAAAATATAAGAAATAAAAAGTATGATGATTAAAAGTTAGTTTTGACGAGGGTATATTCAACTATATACACATGATATGGATTATTGCGTCGATAAAAAAGTACATATCAATAATCCAATATAGTAAAATGCACATAATATAAACTATTATCTCTATAAAAATTGAATTAATAATTTTCGAATACGGATATCATCAAATTCACATTTGTATCCTTCATTGAATTTAGGATATTTTTCGTTTTTCAAATACGGATGCAGACGAATTTTAAAATTTTCCTGTATCCATTGACAAGCTTAGTTTTAATATGTATATGAAAGTCACATTTGTCGTGGTTATCCTTGAACATTAAATAAAATAATAAATACTTTGTCTTTTTATTCAGTTGGTCGAACAATAAAATTGGGTTGTTTTAATTTGTAATAGAAGTCATGTCCCTGAAATGTTAAATACTTTGACATTTTATTCAATTGCGTCTGGAGTAAGTACAAGTCTTCAAGGTTGAAATGTGTAATTTATTAAGTAATGGTATATTGGTCTATAGCTGTTTGTGGATCGATTTGGGGCTAGTCTGTCCTCTACAGTAAAAAGACGGCCAAAGTCTGTACTCTATAATAAAAAGGCCGCCCATTTTTTCAAGTCCCCGATTGAAGCCTTTGAGAAAGAACAGGAATACAAAATAAACAGAGTATATAAGATGAACCAAAAGGCACGGTTTATCTGCAGTTGACACTTCTGCATTCGATCAGCACTCCTCCGCTTCTCCAGCCATAATGAACGGCTCACATTAAGTCTCTAACCATTCAACCGCTGGCCATCTTCGACGTCACCATTAATCTAAATTTAGACGTCCCTGCGTTCACTACAGCAAATTACATTTTTCCTAAATATAGGAAATGCATGCTCATCGTAGACCAAAACACAACAATATTTTTTTGTTTCTAAATAAAAATAAAATGGCACCCATACTTGGTTAATTGAATGATCATAGCTGTGGCAGCTTTCTGATTCTCCGTGTGCCTTTGCAGGCAATTTCCTGATCAAGATGTTTAATCTTATGACGGTATTTTCTGGGTCGATTCTGTATTACTCTGATTTCTAAGAAAACGTAATTAAATAGAAAAGAATAATATATCGAAAAATGAATTATTATTTTTGGCAGGAATCGTTTGAGAGGATCAGAGGGCGGTACCCTGGAGAAGCCGATGAGGAGTCTAGTATTGGATCTTCGCCTTCTAGAGATACTGCAATGGAAGGTTTCTTTAAGCAGGTACCTAAAATTTTATGTATATATGAAGGCGTATGAAGGATAACTTGTTTCAACCAAAACAACTTCTCATACTAATTTCCATATGAACTTTAAAAATTGTTCATTTTTATTTTTCAGTCTATATAATTTTTGCCCAGGTGGCTGAAATCGAGAAACAGATTGAGAAAATAAACGTGCAACTGGACAAGCTTCAGGTGTGTCCCGAATCTGTATTTGTGAATAGAATATTATTTGCCATGTATATATATGTCCACGTACGTTTGATCTTCTATATGCATGTTTGTGCATATATGGATACGTATATGCACGACAATAAAACATGAATTAAGTACAAATATATAAAATTTTGTAACAGGTATAATTACTTTGCCACACAACACCTAAAATATATAATGCATTTGGGCAGGCATCAAACCAGGAATGTCAGCACGTAACGAAGGCTTCAAATATGAAAGGTACAGCATTTAAACTTTATGCTACATTTTATTTTGCTTCGAATATAGTACATGGATGGTATAACATCAACTTATATACAGCAATCAAAGAACGGATGGAGAAGGATATTGAAGAAGTTAAGAAAATTGCTTTGCAAGTAAAATCAAGCCTTGAAGCACTTGATAAAGATGTATGCGTATATCTATACCCTACTTTCATTTACTAGCATGCTTATCTTTTTGATGATCATATTATTCTAATTATACCTTGGCTTCTTAATTATGGACTAGAATTTAGCTAATAGAAAGAAGCAAGGTTGTGAAAAAGGATCAGGCGTTGATAGGTCCCGGACATCAATGACCGCGTAAGTAAGTTACCTATCATTTTATCTTATGTTTAAAATTGAATTGAAGATCACTCGGCTATAACATTGTTAGATCATCAGAGCCTTCAAATCAAACGCTATTGAAGTACTTTGTAAATATCATTAATGCAGGGCACTGAAAAAGAAATTCAAAGAGAAGATGTCCCAGTTTCAGGTGTTCATTTGAAGGGTGAATTTATCATTATAGAAACCAGATTTTGAACTAGTAATGAACTTATATTTTCATAACATACACGATTTTCTTTATATCGTTTTAGACCTTGCGGCAAACTATCCATGAAGAGTATCGTGAGGTAGTGGAGAGAAGGGTTTTTACAGGTACTTAAGCATGCCATTAGTTAGTTACTCAGAATGAATATCACATTAACGTCCATCTCAAAATATCTTATCACTGAAATCCTTTATGTTTGTTTGCAGTTACTGGAATGCGCCCTGATGAAGAAGTAAGATGAACTTTCACTCTTAATTTTCATTTGTTTCAAGTTACATATATTCTGAAGGAAAATATGTTGGGCGATGCACAGACTATTGATCACTTGATAGAGACTGGAAATAGTGAGCAAATATTTGCTAATGCGATCCAAGGCTACGGCAGAGGACAGGTATAACTGTTACCTGATACAAGAATCAAATGCACATGTATGAAATACATGAGCACAAAGTTTAATTACTAACAGGTTTATGATTAGATAGTGGACACGGTAGCAGAGATGCAAGAGCGAAGAGATGCAGTTCTTGAGTTAGAAAGTAAGCTGTTGGAGCTGCAACAGGTACCCAAAATCTTATTACTCATAACATACATACACGCATATGTACATGCACGCATGCATGTATGTATATGTATAAGTATAGTTATGTCATATGATCACTGACATGGGACTACACGTGTGAGGCAGACATTCATGGATATGGCAGTGCTGGTTGATGCACAGGGCGAACAGTTGGACGATATCGAAGCTCAGGTACTCACTTACAAATCAATCCTATTTCTTGAGTGAAAATAGTACAATCTGTATGTTTTGGCTTATCTTTGTTTATTTTCTTCCTTTCTTCAGGTCGCGAGTTCGATAGATCATGTACATAAAGCAACAGTGTCACTTCAGCAAGCAAAAAAGACGCAGAAGAATTCCAGAAAATACATGTGTTTTGCGATTATACTTCTGCTCATCGTCATAGCGATTGCGCTTTTTCCCGTTCTGAAACGTTCTTCCAAGGAATCCTAAGTGACGCAGTTATTT
Organism: Allium fistulosum; assembly: GCA_030737815.1. Taxonomy (NCBI): domain Eukaryota; kingdom Viridiplantae; phylum Streptophyta; class Magnoliopsida; order Asparagales; family Amaryllidaceae; genus Allium; species Allium fistulosum. Next base: position 1,184,825,431 of record CM060902.1, read on the forward strand.
TTATTTATTGCTGCTTGACGATTTCTTTGCATATCGTGATCTGTGTTATATTCATATGTAATTACATACTGTTCTTAGGATGTTTCTTATATATATAACTGTTATTGATGATTCTAGCCAAAGAAACAGAACATAAATTATACCCAAACATCGTTTCTCTTCTTTTATTCTCTTCTTCCTTTCAATATCCTCATAAGTGCACATCAACTACTCCCTTCTCTCCCCTACATAAACCCTAACGATTTCCCTTTTCTTTAATTTATTGAGTGGGAAAAAAAGCTGTCGAACCATTGATTGATCGTACAAAGGCCAGAAAGCAAAAAAGACGAAAATGAAGGCAAACTAAAATTAAGCTTAGACAGTAAGATTAGATCCGGAAGAAAACGAAGGCAGCTACTAATTATCTACTTACTTTTCAAAGACCAAACCGTTGATGTAAGGGTGTTGATGATGCATAATTAGAGGTTCAGCCGCAGGGCTGGACGCATGCCTGTGCATATTCTTAAATATATGAAAAGACTTATAACATAGATATCAAAAGATGTGCAACAAACTCAATACTAATTTAGTCCATTAAACTATTTAACGAGTTAGTCATCCCATCTATTGAGTATCCATTCATTTTCAGGTCAATTCAAAAGAAAAGCACAAAAGAAACAAAGTATTTGTAAAAAATGTCATAGTTAAATTTTATTTTTAAAATTGCTATGATGCTACATGTTATTTTTCAATAAATAAGACTTTTGTTTATTCCATTTTTTGGTATAAAACCCTAATTTATTTAACTTTTGAACCAATTGGTTTGTAATTACTTTTCCTTTGATATTATTTGGGATTGTTTGACGGTCGAGTTTAATTTACATGTCCACGATTTTATAATTGTTAAATCGATTTATTCGTATTTTCATATGTTAGTTAAAATGATTTGCATGTTCATTATTATATTTATATTTATTATATTAATATTTATTTTGACATATCAAAATTTTTATTAGTCTGGGTCAATATGAAATCCTAGCTCCGTCTATGTTCAGCCACTCGGACAAAGAAAATTGCGATAATTGTTATTCTTAAGGATTTTACTAGTTCAACCGGCAGTTTCCTCAACCAGGCTGATACCAGTTTAATCGCATGCGTTTAATTAAAACCTCTCCCAATTTTCTTCCCTACTATATTATTCTCTGGCTTACCGATGCTGGAACCTGGCTTTTGTACAGCTCAATTCTTCTATCCTCAATTCCATTGTCTCCATGTGCCCAATTAAATCTCTACCACACAATATATGCTTTAATTTCTAAATGAGTCTCACCATGTCATTAAAGTAACTAGAGCATGTCAAAATTGATGGCTAAATGAATTTGACACCGGGGGATAAAGGAATTGAATCCGTTTTTGTAGCATGATCCTATTCTTAATTTTCCATTAAAATGTCAAATTATTTCACTGTTAGAATTTAACTAATTATAACTAACATCTGCGATGAAAAATTAATTTTGATTATTTTATAATAAAATATTTTTATATAATATTTTCTGTAGTGCAAAAATGTAAATTATATATATACATACACACACACACAAATATATATATCGGCTACACCTTCTTTTTGCTACACCTCAAATCTTCTCTGATTTCGGTCACATGTTCTGTAACATGTGGTTGAAATCAAGGGATTTGAGGTGTAGCAAAAATGAGGTGTAGTCGATCTTAGCCTTACACACACATATACATACATACATTTTATTTTATTTTATTTTTGAAAATGAGTTCTTTATTAATGACATATAAGAACCAAATAGAGAATTCGCCTCCTTGAAAAACCTTACTAGTACAGTAAGGAAAAAGAGCAAGACATCTCCTGTTGTACAACTCATATATAGTAGAGCTATAATAATACAACCATGAACAAGATAGACCCTCGGACATCAGTCCAACAGATAAATACTATAACAACCCACCCTTTGTAATACCCTGAATCAACGTTGAGTGACAACGTCCAACTCCTGAGTACCACAAAAGACAGTCCGTCGAGGTAAAATAAAAAAACTAAACAGCACCAAGGCATAACGATAAAATCTCACAACGGAATGATAGTATATAATATACTGAATATACATGAGCAATAACATAAGCAATACGTAAGACGCTGTACTGATGGAAGTAACTGATAAATGAATATCAATACAGAAAGTCAAAATACAATATCTGATACAACTGGTCTCGTATATAAGTAGCATATCTGTCATGTATTACCACAACATTAAGTATATATATCCAAAGTACCGTCTTCGCCTCCAAAGTGCTCCAGGTATCCTGAAAGTGTGCCTTCAAAAGCACCTGACTCTCAAACTACTCAATCGAGTATCCAAGAGTTGTCATGATATAAACAAACAACGACAAAATGCAGGTCAGACATAAAGCCTGGTATGAGAGAAATAATCTCAAAGTATTGTATATCAAATCCATATACAAATATATAGGGAATCAGTGTAGTACAGCCGGTCTTCTCCACAAATGTGGCTCAAGGATAATCCGGACTACTCTTAAACAAGTAAAATAAACCTAACTCAAAATAGGGTTCATATTGAACTTGCTCTTCTCCTGCAACTAACGAGTGATCACGACCAATATAATGTAATTGAAAGGCAACAACATTCTATGATAGAGTTAACCGAATGTACCACTGCAGGAGTAATATAAACATCCCTATATAAATTTAATGTTAGTCCATGAGTTGATGGTTTTGATGACAACAACCTTAGAATAAGATTATAAAATATAAATACTAACATTATAGTTTAGATATATATGTATATGCAGGATTTAACCATGCAGGTACCAAGAATGAAGACTGTACAATATAGAGATTCAAGATATCAAGATTGAAGACTCATGAGTATCAAGAATATCAAGATTATCAAGAGTTCAAGATTTCAAGATAAGTATTGAGTCTAGAATTATGTTAAAACTTCATAATAGCACTGAAATCTTCACTCCATTTTTCTTTTGGGATGAAACCCATTTCTACCTTTTTAGTGGCTTACAAACCCATGACAAGTAGCTTACAAACCTACGACAAGTGGCTTACAAACCCACGAACATCTTGGTTTTGTACAAGTTCTCGAGTCCTGATATGATGAGATATTCTACAGGAAGAAGCTTGCAAAACTACTTCAAAATGATTTTCAAAACTACTTCAGAATGATTTTCAAAACTGCTTTTCAAAATGTTTTAGCCTTAAAAATTATCTTTTCAAATGATTTTCAAAAGGATGTTTTAGCCTTAAATATTCTTTGTTTTTGTTTTTAATAAACTCTTGTTTTAAAATTCGTTTGTTTTAAACTATCTTTTAATTATAATATATTTATACTTAGATTTAAATATAAAATTACAGTAAAATTTTATATATATTATTCTCTATATTTATCTATGTATTTTATCTATAGTCAAGAAAATTTATAAAGTTTAAATAGCTTTTAATATAAGATAAAGGTTATTTTCAAAGAAAATCAAATCTTCAAAAAATGCTTTGGGATGTCGACATGCCCTAGTACCCCTGTCGACATAGTGTCAGTTAGGTTCAAAATTTTGAATTTCAAAAGAAGTGTCTATTCGCCATAACCTTTCACGAATGGACATGACTGTTGTTCTTCTATAAATAGGGGTTAGTTTCAACGAATTTATTATCAGATTTTCTGGTTTTTCACTTCTCTTCTTCTTCCACATTTTCTTATTCAAAATCCTATCATTACTCTACCGAAATCAACATTGAATCTAACTAGATCATCTCTGGTTTGATTCTCTATCACTGTCTCAACAAGATCCTAGTGCTATTCAGAGTTATAGGCTTCTTTGTAATCTATCTAGCGAGAAAAAGTGTGATTGTAGCCTTGGAAATCAATCAAGCGAGAAAAGGTGTGATTGTAGCCTTGGAAATCAATTGGGTGAACTTGTTGCCCCGGAAATCAAGTATCTCTACCCAGAGGATTGTGATTCTGGAGGGTGTACCTCATAGCCTTGAAACCGAGGGTTGTAATTGTTGAATTGCTTTTGAAAGAAAATCCGTACTTAGTTGTGCGGGACTGGATGTAGGGTAACTCCGAACCAGTATAAAATCCGGTGTGTTCTTTCCTTTACTGCATCTACTTTATTTCTGCATCTGTGTTTGATTCTGTGATTATATCTGTGTCTGAATATTGCATACATTTGTGTACAAATCAACAATAACTGAAAAAGATTTAGTAATTTCTTATAAACACTATTCACCCCCCTCTAGTGTTATTCCTAGCTTTAAGATCTGTAATCCGCATTCCTCAAATTTAACACCCAGTGTTTAATAATGGTGATCAACCAATCAATATAACATGAACAATCATAATGATAGCCGATGACCAAAGAATAAGATGATACTTATCATTACTAGTGGGCTGGGTCCGCTACGGACACCAATCGATCCAACAATTCCCATCAAAGCATCTGAAATGAAAAAAAAATATGGTTGTATAACAATGCTACTAACAAAGCATTTCCGTATCCAAAAACCAAAATACGGATATCCATAATTGATACCTATCCCGAACTGCCATTACCTACCAATGAGATCTATCGAGAGCCACAACTAACTTGTGGACTCCCCTAAAAACCAACACCATAAAAGAATTTAGCCTGTAAGTCCCGTCGTAGCCTCCAAGAGTACTACGCAATAGTATATGACCTACTCTAGATTGGCGTTCCAGTCTCTCTCTACCCCTGCTCTAGGATCATGTTTGCAGGTTGTGTCGTCTCAATGGTACAATGGATTCCCATGCTAGCATCTTTTACTCCCGATTGTCAATACCGACATACCAGAAATATATGTAAATGCTAAACTTGCGTATGTCATTTCCACATGTGTACACAATGCCAAAGTATTGTCGCTCCCGTATGGGTAGATAAATCATCCTAAATTGCCATTAGCTACCTTTGAGGCTTATCGAGAGCCACAACTATATCGTGGACTCCCTTTAAAACCAACACCTCAAAAGAAGTTGGCATGTAGGGGTCCCGTCGTAGCCTACGAGAGTACTACGCAATAGTATATGACCTAACCAGACTGGCGTCCCAGTCTCTCTCCGCCACTGCTCCGGAACCACGTTTGCAGGTCGTGTCGCCCTAAGATATAATGGATTCCCTTGCACCAATCGGTAGTCCCAAGTTGGACATACCGAAACTATATATACATGCTTTAAATCGCATATCAGTAAATATAAATAAAATATTCCATGCCTCCTTCCAGTAGCCCCAAGTCAGACATTTAGAACTATGAACATATGACGTAAACTACATATCAATAATATATACAAAATATTCCATGCCTCCTTCCAGTAGTCCCAAGTTAGACATACCATAACTATATACATATGCCTGAAACTACATATCAATGAATATCTATAAAATATTCCATACCTTTTCCAGTAGCCCCAAGTCGGACATACCAGAACTATATATATATGCCTGAAACAACATATCACTGAATATCTAAAAAATATTCCATGTTCCTTCAAGTAGTCCTAAGTCGGACATACCAGGACTATAAATAAATATAGATGTATGTAACCCACATAAAGTATATGTGAGTAAATATACAACCAGTCCATCTATATGGAACTAATCAATACATCTTGTGCCTATTTATCTATACGAAGGCAATACACAACCAACATAACTGTTCACCATCTTAAAGTTAAGCCAATCAACAAATCAAACAATCTACTTATCTGTCATTCAATCCTAATATACAATCAATTCAACCAATTCACCCAATTAAAAAAACATAAAACTGTGTATTTCAATCATTAATCAACTCGTTATACCGAGCGGTAATCTATGAGCTGATCTACTCATAAATATATTATCTCCAAACATAATATATCATTTAGAAACAGTTATAAACTTATAAATCATTTAAAAGCTTATTGTCATCTAATTATACAATTATGATTAGATATACACATTCATACCATTTTATAAAATCAACCATTTTATAAAATATCTTTATATGCTTAAATCCCAATTAGTAATATATCCCACCTCATAATATTTTTAAAATCCATAAATCACTTTGTAAAATATTATTTTTGCTTAAAAGTCACTTTAAGCCATACTACACTTAATTCATCAAATTACATTAAGTGCAAGTCCATTTATCACATCTACAAAATCATTTGATCATTTCTAAGTCTTACTGCTTATTTTTTTTTAAATCATATTTTTATATCCCTATTAGTAATAAATATGTACCGATATTTCTATCACTAATTTAAACTACAAATCGGGGTTAAATTAATTTATAATCACGTTATAAATTAATGTTAACCCCCTCCAACACGAATAGATCTCCATATATATATATATGGGGTCTAAATCGATCATCCCGAATACCCGTTCAAAAAAATCCAATAAAACAAGGGAATTATTAAATAAATATCACAACTAGGTCGTTGAAATTTACCTAGGATCTCATCAATTATCCTATGTCGATAATGATCCATCCAAACATCATATATCAACGAACCACACTACTCTACATCATTCTAATCATATAAATTGGTATACAAAAATATTGGAATTTATACAATAATTAACTGTAGAGTTATCGTTCCGCTCACTTTTGCCTAAATTTTCAGTCGTCTAGATTGCGACCAATGTTGTTCCATTGCGAAGGTGACAACTCCATAAGTCCAACATAAGAAACCGTGTCAAAATCCGACCTCATATGAAATAGTTACGGGTTTAATAAGATTTTTAATTAATTAAATTACTAATTACTTAACTAATTACCCAATCATAACCCGAATCCACGCTCTAATCAAACTCAGGTCGCTAAACCCCGAAACCAAAATTGCGAAAACACAAACCCAGCCGCCTCCGTTCAAATGGTTGACACCGCCGCCATGGAACCCCTACCGACGACGCACTCCCACAACAGGCAGCACTCGTCGAGACCTACCCAACGACACCACCCACGATGCCTAAAATGGCCTAAAACTCGCCGATGAACCCAACAACCTAGTCGCCATTCATCTCAGATTTACAGCACCTCACACTGATCCACGGAGATCTGACCGGTGAACACACTCCCCTCATCCCCATGAACAATTTTGTAGTTGGGACCCAAGCCCAGTTCGGCCTTTGGTGGCTGGAGCGATGGTGACCATTGGATGGAGCGGACATGGATTTAGAGAAGGGGAAATTAACCTTTTTAATGAAAATAAAATTGAATAAAAATGTATTTATTAAATTTTCATTTCACATTTTCGACCTGCTCGAGCTCTAGCTAGCTCGAATCGAGACGATTCTCGAACCATGCGACTCTACACAATTTTCCGGTCTCGATGGTATAAATTATGACACCATCCGAGACTGCTCACCAGATGGTTAATTCTGTACGTATCGATCTCAAATATCTATTGAGAAATCTGCAACTGCGAACGAAGCGTGCTTATTGTCGTTCATAACCAATACCCATATTCCAGACTGAATGGAAAAGGTCTCAAGGCCTAATTCCATCGTATACAAAAGTTAGCCTTTTGGATCGATCAATGAACGTAGGCTACCAGCTAAATATCCGTCGGTCGAAACATATCTATGCTTATACTCATTCTCAACGCTCGGACGAACCGGACTCAATGGAAGTGATCTTGAGTCCTAATTCGCCTGTTTGTGAAAGTCGAGTTTTCAGCCCATCGATTAAATTGGCAATTTAGTATCTAAATAAATCAATTATATAAATATTCTAGTGTATAATAAAATATGGGTTGTTACAAATACACCACCGCTTGCATGTTTCTACCTATCCGGCCCAGTAAGCACAAGAGACACAAACCCTAATATATTTGCATCGCGTTATCCTAAATGTTTAGCTCAATACCCCATCTCTGCAAAAACTCATGTTCCCTTGCCTTACTACTTATGGAGACCAAGTCTTTTGATTTGAAATCGTATGTCTATTTCTAGAAGCTTTAATCGCTGCGATGGAGGACAAGCTTTCCTCTCGAATTTTCGACGATTCCTCTTTAACCAAATATGATGTATCGACGTTGAAGTTGCTGTAAAGATCAGATCTTGTAAAATGGATGGTGTTGAGAATCTATTAGTAAGGCTCGCGATTCTTTGCTGTAGAGTACGGTTGGATTCTGGTGGAAGATCTAGCTTGGCCATCATGGAATCCTATAGATAAGTACTATATATATAGGCGAAAAAGAGGCGTTCATGATTTTCACTCTGATTGTGACATAACTCACAGTGCGTATCAAAATCCATTCCCTAATTTTTTAAACGATCCACCGTAGACAATTGACCCAAGTAAGTTATGTATGCAGTCTATGCAAATTTTCGTGTAGTTGTTTTGTGCCAAATTAGACTTAAATTGTTGTTCTTTTCTGTATGTTGCCTAATTTCATTCCATACTTTTGCAAACACAAATTTGTTGCTTTGTAAAATCTACTGGTAATCTTATGATCGATTTGAAGCTAGATTAAATTGATTAATTACTAATAATACTTCTCTGGTTTCTGGTAGGAACTGAGGATGTAGCGTATGATTCCCTATAATATGACTTACCGTATAATGAGCACTATTACAATTGTGCACTCTACTCCACCCAATTAAATCCACCAATGATTGATCCATGGGTCAAACCACAAACTGGTGTTTTCCCCATTGACAACGACTCTGTTTATGATTTTACATGATATATCTCGTTGTTGTAGTATAGGTTTCATAGTACCTGAATAATTGTTGTTAATTGGCGGTACCTGAAAATTTTCTTTTGATAAATACCTTGCCTTTATCCATCTGGACCATAAGTAGTCCTTTGTAAGTTGGTTCCAAAGTAACTTAATCTTAGCTGTAGTGTTTAAGTCTGAGAATTTTCATAAACCAGTACCCCCTTCTAGTTTGGGTTTACACAATGTATCCCACGATATTTTGTGTAATTTTCCACGCCAGAAAAAGTCTGCATACATTTGATCCACTTTTTTAAGCACTAATAGTGATAAATGGTAGATTAACATCCAATACATTACAATTGGTGTAATCGTGTTGTGTATTAGTTCTATTGGTAATAAACTACTGTCCCACCCTTCTAATTTGCTGTTTATCTCACTAATTAAGGTTGAGCAATTTGCTGCATGGATGTAGTCAGATGTCAGGGAACCCCGATGTATTTTACAGGTAAATTCTACTCCGTAATACGTAATATGTTTGATATTTCCAATTTCAAAACTGCCTCTTTACTAAAGAATAATTGTGACTTTGTCTGGTTATTTTTCAGTCCCATGTATCCTCTAGCACAGTGAAAATTTTATTCATATATATAGCATTGTCCATCGTGGCTAAAAGAAATATCATAACATCGTTGGCATATAATATATGTGTTATACTAGGCTTCAAATTAGACATAGGTTGTAAATGACCTTCTAAAACACCTTCCTCCATTAGTATGGAAAAATTTCTATTGCCACACAAAATAAGTAGGGGGTGGCGGATCACCTTATCACAGTCCCCTATTTGAGCCCATAAAACCTTATGGTCTTCCGTCGACCATGATGGAGAAGGTTGGCATTGCAATACATTCATAAATCTATTCTATTGGTGAGTTTGGAAACCTCTTTAAATGTAACATGTGGCACAAGAATTCATGATTCACCATATCGTAAGCCTTTTGTAGGTCAATTTTGATGCAAATTTTTTCCTTTTCCCTATTTCGCAAAATCCCTCACTTGCTCATGAGCTGGAAGAACATTCTCGCCAATGTTCCAACTCGATATGAAAGAGGATTGCTTTTCTACAATTAAGAAAGGCAGAAAATCTTTAATTCTATGGCACAATTTCTTTGCAACAAATATGTTAGCACAGGCAATAGGTAAATAATCAGAAATCATTTGGGCTTATCTTTTTTAGGGATTATATATATATATATATATATATGTATGTATGTATGTATGTATGTATGTATGTTTGTGTGTGTATATAATCATTTTTCATGTCTTCTCTCTCCCATCCCCTTTTATCCTCTTCATCATATCTGTCCCTCCTCTTCTCTCCTCTCTTCCTACTTTGTCGGCTCATCCTCTCCCTTGTTGGATGTTAAACATAATTTCAAATATTATTATATGTGTGTTTTGATAAATCAATCTTTCAAATGAAAAGTTATAACCAATGGTTATAGTCATTTCTATCAACTAAAAGTTATTAAGTAAAAAAAATTTGTCTATTAGGAAATAGTGTTTGATTGAAAAGTCGTATCTATTAGAAAAAAATGTTTAGATGAAGAGTTGTGTCATTATATAAGGAAGCCTTGAGTATTATATATATGTATGTCATATGCTTTATCAAGACAAGAAAGTAAGTATGAAAAAACAACTGAGTCATATTGTCACTTATGAAATATCATTATTGAACTTGAGAATAATTTTCTTCTGTTATTCATGTGTTTGTTTTCTTTAACAGAATTGTACTCCTTCTCTACTCTCTTCAAAGTGGTATCAGAACCGATGGTGAGTAATGACAATATGTCACAACCTTAACTACCCCGATTCACTGGTAAAAATTAGTACAGCATTCAAATGAAGATGTTATATGAATCTCAAGATCTATGAGAGATTGTAGAAGGTGTGGTGGAGCCAAAAAATTAAGCCAACATGACTCCGCTACAAGTCATGGAGTCGAAAGATAATAGACAAAAAGATAAGAGGGTGTTGTTATTTATTTATCAAGCTATTGATACTGAGATATTCGAAAGAATTTCTAGTGTGTGATTGCTGAAGGAAGCATGGGATTTACTTGCAACAAATTATAAATATGATGAAAGAGTAAAGGTAGAAAGACTACAAACTCTTAGAAGCAACTTTGAGATGATATGCATGAAAGAAATGGAGTCCTTGGAGGAGTTGGTTATTCGTTAGTGGAAGTGGGAGAGTATCTCTATGGATTTTAATGATGAATTACCGAGGAGTAGGAGAGGGAATGAGAGTATTTGGGTCATAGTTGATCGGCTGACCAAATGAGATCATTTTATAATGGTTAGGAGTATGAGGACGGTGGCATCTTTGGCGACTTCATACGCGAGAAAGATGGTTAGGTTACATGGAGTTCCTACTAGCATAGTTAGCAACCGAGATCCACTTTTCACCAGCGAGTTTTGGAGGAGTCTATAGGAGGCTTTAAGCACTGAGTTGAGCTTGAGTACCACTTATCATCCACAAATGAATAAACAAATGGAGAGAATGAATCGAGTTTTGGAGGACCTGCTTTGGATGTGTATCTAGATTTTGGAGGCTCTTGGGAGGACCATTTACCATTGGTGGAGCTTGCCTATAATAATTGCTATTAGGCAAGCATTGGGATGCCACCATTTGAGGCACTATACGGTAGACCTTATAGATAATCATCCTATTAGTGGGACATTACGGATAGGATTATTCCTGGGTTGGATATGGTGAGGGAGACATCGAAGAAAGTAGACTTAATCCGTAGAAGAGTGAAAACCGCGCAAGATAGACAGAAGTCTTATGCTGACAGGAGACGTATGGAGTTAGATTTCACAGTGGGCAACATGGTGTTTGTGAAGGTCTCACCGCTTAGGCATGTCATGAGGTTTGGTAGTTTGGGGAAGCTAGCACCGAGGTTTGTAGGACCTTTTCCTATTACACAGAGGTAAGGAAGTTGGCATATAAAGTAGAGCTTCCTGAGAAGTCGGTGGAAGTATATGATGTTTTCCATGTGTCGCACTTGCAAAAATGTTTGCATGATTCAGCTACCATAGTCGAGCTGAGTCAGCTAGAGGAGGTGGAGGTAAAGAGGGAGTCACTTGTTCGTCATGCACCCACTCGTATTCTTGAGCATAGTACAAAGCGACTCTGCAATAAAGAAATCAAACTCGTTAAGGTCCAATGGGAAGACGATCCGACGGAGAGTACATAGGAGCATGAGGAGAATATTCGAGCTACCCACCCACAACTCTTTTCTAGTACATTTCCAATTTAAGTTAATAAGAAAGGTTGCTTAGGCAGTAGGACTTACTAGGTACACCCTTTAGGTAGAGACTATTGGATGGTTGGAATGGTTGTAAACATGTCATTAGGACATGCTATGAATGATGGATACTAGTGGATGTATTACTTGGATGATTTATTTTACACATATAAGGCAGTGTCTGTGTAGTTAAACCGCTCGGCAGATTCAATACGGCGGAGGTGCAAAAGGTCATAGCGGAGATACGACGAGGATATAGCGGGACATAGCGGATGACTCTAAAATAGCATATAAAACTCGTACTTAATGTTTTTACAAATATATAGATGGTAATTAAATGAAAAATTAACATTAAATTGAATTATAATTAATACATAAATAATTTTAAATAAAAACTTGTGTGAATATACTGCAAATAAACTTAAAACTTTTAAATAACATAATTTAATTTAGTAGAATAATAGAGTATTTTCTTTTCTGAAAACATATTAAAAATTCAATCAAATAAATTAATTTTATATTTTTTATAATGTATAAATGTCATTTTTCGATTCATTTCTTTTAGAGAAGATATAGCGAAAAAAGCAGAATATAGCGGAAATAACGAGATATAGCGGAAATAGCGCGGCTTAAAGCGGAAAGGCTATATTTGAGGCTATATGGAAAAATCGTAGCGATAGAAATCTACTATGAGATATAGCGGGGTAATAGCGGGGCATTAACTGCATAGCGCGGTATATCCTCTAGGTAGTGCACACACATTCATATTATCTCTTGCCTATTGTTTATCTTGTTGAGCATTATGCATATGGATGTTGCATATGGATTGAATGGTTGCATATACATGTAGAATTGCAAGTATATTACTTAGGATGTTGCATATATTTTGGATTCATGGCATGAGCATTTGCATGACAAGAGGTCGACTAGATCAGCAGACCACCTACTCTTTTTATTAGTATAGGTTCACGTGCATTTCACATTGCATATATATGTATACATACTACATTATAAATTTACAAAGGACAATGATTAACCATGGATGATGAATGAGTAGATGGTTTTAGCTACTGTTTGTTGTTCTTATGAGTTACATTTTTCGGGTCCTTTGAGATTTCAAGGACAAAATCTTTTTAAGGAGGGAATGAAACACCCCAAAAATTTAGCGGAAAATCAATAAGAAAATTAAAATAAATTTAAATGAAACAAAGGATAAAAGGATATTTTCATAGATGTTCAAATTTGGTTACAAAACTTACACCATTGCATAGCAATTTTTTGGGCAATTTTCATATATAACACTTTGAAATCAGAGTTAGAACAGAAGAAGATACAAATGTTTGAAATTTTGAAAATGAAATAAACTAAAAATAAAAACTTATCCAAAATTAACATAACAAGTAGTTGACCCCAGGGGTTTGGCGGTTGATCGGTCCCAATTAATGGTCGACCGTTGGCGTGCAAATTTTGTGACCCGGAGCGTGCGATCGAACGGATAAGATTGAACCGACTATTTTTCTTCATTGCTAAGAAATTAATATGCGTCCGTTATCAAACTAAATATTTCCTAGGGTAAATCCAACGCTCCAAATCAATCTCTAACCGCTATAAATTAATACCTAGGCTAACCCTAATTTCATTAGAAGATTTATGGTAATGAAACTCTGTCAAAATTTCTTCTCTCCACTTATGAATTTTCTTCAAATAGAAATTAAAATCAAAGCAAGAGCAGGCTTGAAATCGGATCTAGGAGGTAGCAAGCTAAAGGGTAACGATTCTCTAAAGGAGGTGTTGTTAGAGCTTGGATCTGAGGTGAGTGGGAACAAGTTTAATAAGTTGATTATTTACAGTTAATTTTAACATGTTCAATCTGATCTAAGACGTTAGAAATTAAACTATATATTGTAAACCCTAACTGTAAACCTAAAATGTGGATTAGAAACTGAAATTGGTGTAAATTGATAAATCTGATTTTTACCCAAGTTAAACGCATATATTATTGAATCTAAACTCTCAATTTGCTAAACCAGAATTAAATAAGTGTAACTAAATTTGTATAAATCTATGAAATGGAAATATAGACTAGTCACTGTTTAGTATTCACTGTATAATGCAAAATTTAATAAATTAAACAAAATTTACAATCGCATAATCGAAAATTAAAAATATTAAATTTTACAACGCGGTCGGTCGACCGTTCACCCTGAGCAGTCAACTAGTTGAGGCCTGAAATGTAGAATCTGAACCTCGAACTAATGCCCGGGTTGTTAATAAAATTATTAATTATATGTATAAGTATATTGTGCACATATATGTGGATGTTAGAGCCAGTAAGGAAGCTAGTTCCCAATGAGATGACGCTAGGACGTTGCAAAATTGGGTAAATGTACTTTACCCAATGGGGGGGTCGATTATTTGACCGGGGGCGATTCTATCGCAATGACACTTACAGGAGGTTTTATGATGGATGCGCAGCACTGACTGCTGCCTGATGAAGTGTGTGGGTCGAACACATTGGGACTCCTTAGTATTCACAATTCTAACGTGGCGTGATATTGAGTTGTTGATGGATCTCGGCGCATGCAATAAGTGACGTATATTATGGTCGAGAGGTGGACATAGATGCAGATAATGAGACACTCCAGCGAGTCAGCATTGCGGGCTCCACCTCGATGCGTAGTTGGGTTACATGTAGTCGTAGTTATGAGAAATTTATTCCCTTCTAGCCTAGTGGCGACTTTCCATATTTAATAGCCTAGTGGTCATGTTTCCATATTTAGTAGCCTAGTGGTGATTTTCCATATTTAATAGCCTAGTGGTGATGTTTCCATATTTAGTAGCGTAGTGGAATTGTTTCCATATTGAGTAGCTCTAGTGGCGAGATTTCCATATTGAGTAGCTCTAGGAGCGATGGCCGATCATTAGTAATTTAGTTATTAAGGTTCAATCCGTAGTTCAATCCATGTAGTTGCCTGCAGAAGTTGCGGTGTATGTTGGATAAAACCCTTAAGTAATGGACCCTAGGAACACATGGACACTTGTAAGACGACCTAGGACACCTAGATTAGAAATAAAGTTAACTGCACATGGTCACCATATAATAAACCTGTACCCATTCACTAGACTTTTGTATGACCCACCTTTTTCCTTTCTTTCCCCATCATAGGAGGACAGGGCAGCAGTTGGTTTGGCCTGATTTCAGTACGTAGAGAGGCGAGTTCATCACAAGAGTTGCTTATCCTTTATATACTCTCTATGTAACTATTTATCTTATCACTACTTAGTACTTCTTTTATCGGACTTTGAGTAGCATTTCTATGTAATCTGTATTTGACTACGTACTATTTTTCTAAGACTGTGTTTTGGGATATTTTACGAGAAGTATATTTTTAGTATTTATATTTTGTACCTTCCACTGTGAGTCATGAAAGAGTAGTATATCTTAATGCATATCGGTTTATATCTGTTCATTATCAGTCTCTGTAATGTTATAAAAAAGCCGATAGCTCATATTTCTTGGCATCGAAGCGAGTCTAAAAGTTACACTAGACTTTGGATCGGTGGTGTTGAGGGGTGCGGGTTATCACACAATACGTCGAGGTGGCCCTTTTGATAAGGTCAGAAACTACCTTTCGAAATGACTTATATCTCTAGATAAAATATACCACAAAGGAAAACATAACTAGTCCATGCCCTAACACGTGATACCGATTACCGTCAACTCCTTGGTATACCATCAATTGAAGGAATCTTTAGATATGGAGTTGATATACCCTTGGGTTTGATAGAGTTAAGGGTATGCCCTAGGGGAAACTATGTAATTTGTTACATGAATCTAACCTGATAACTAATTTTGTTCAAAATAAAAGGTGTTTTTTCTATTATATACTTGATATAATATATTATATTAATTAATTAATTTAATTAAAAGTATATTTAAGAATAAATCTATAAATGGTATATTTTGTGATAGTAGTTAGAATGTGTTGTAATCATGAGTGATTTATCACAATAAAATAAACTTACCATTTTAAATATTCCTAGTCGAGATGCATAGAGAATGGATATCGATGCATCTGTTGAGACTAGAGTACATAATGCTCTCCAAAAGTTGGGCAGTGTATTACTTATGACTGATGGGGCACCAAGGGGTTACGTAATGATATTATTGGATAACCATGGAATGACCACTAGATAGTTTTTTGTTGGTTAATATAACTATTATCCAGCCTTTTGGCTGGGTTTTATTCTAACAGACTGGATGAGCCAAACTTAGAGTTATCGAGGCAGGAAGCCTAGAGAGATAGACCAGGAGTCCAGGAAGCAAGCATAGACAAAGTCGCAAGGCTAATTCCAGAACACCTTAATACAAAAGGACCCATCAATCCTCAAAGTTAGAGTTCAGTACCGAGTCCTGTTTCCACCTCAAGTGGACCCCATCTTCTGCCCGTGACCTCTTCTTGATGTCAAAAGCCTATTTCCAATGTCATTTTGTTGGTTCAATGCAATTCTCCATCGATCTCCACAAACACTTGAAATTGTAACTCTGTTCTTCTACAACTCCATATTTGGACCTAGAAACAAGCTAATATTGGTGCAAACAGCAATAGAATCACGAAGCTAACGACAAGACGAGTCAAGATGAAGACTTAAAGACAACCAATATGGCCATCTTAGGGATCGGTACCGACCCCTACCTATGGATTGGTACCAACCCCTACTTCTTGATGATGTGGCACCTACTTTTGTGGGATAATTAGTCTAAATCATGAATAATGGGTTGAAGATATTTTTTGCGAGATGTTAGGCTCCCTTCCTCTATAAATAGGAAGGTAGGGCTCATTTTTTAGGATCTTTTAGCCCTATTTCTTCCCTACTGATGCAGCCCAGAATGATACCCAGAATGGTGAAGTGTTAGGTCGTGAACGACCTAACGATTCCTTTAAGTTGTTCCCAGATGATGCAGTCCAATTTGGTGAAGTGTTAGGTCTCGAACGACCTAATGAGTCCTTTAAGTCGCTCCAGCGACTTAGTGAAGCTCGCAAACGACCTAGTGAAGATTCGCGAGTTAACAAGCAACATTCTTTAGGTCGGTTGCGACCTAAGGAGGATTCGCGACCTAACCAGGAGCACGCGCAAGGTAACATGGGTCGCTCAAGCGAGCTACGACCTAGCAGTGGAAACAAAAAATGAGCTACGACCTAACTCCCACAGGCCGCTTTCTTTAGGTCGCTCAAGTGATAAGTCGTTGCTGCCGTGAGTCGTGACTTTGTTAAGTCGTTATGTACTAAGTCGCTATGTTGTATTTCTATTAAGTCGTTATGTACTAAGTCGCTCAAGTGTTAGGTCGTTCACGACCTTAGTGTTGTATTGTTAGGTCGTTACCGACCTATGTATTGTAATATGTTGTAAAGTGTTTTCGTATGCCGCTCTATACATAAGTCGTAGGTCGTCTGTTTTAGGTCGCCAGTTGTTAGGTCGTTGCCAACCTAAGTGTTGTCCAGAATTGAGTCGTGTTGAGTTGTAACTTCTATAAATAGCGGAGTGTTGGTCATTTGTAAGTTTAGTTGATTTGGAATAAAAACTTTTGTTTGTTAGCTTTGTGCTTTCATTAAATTGGTAGTTGAGTGTAATTTCCTATCTGCTCTTTTGGCATTCGTGTGCGCTCGGATCAACGATCGTAGAAGCCAATTCACAGTATCAAGTGCGCTTGATCAACGTCTGAAGAATTGCAGATCTTCTTTCACGGTATCGTGCGCGATCAACGTGACGAAGATAGCTAGAATTCAGTATCTTTGGATCAACGAATTTGGGCCATTCGGTAATTTTCATTCCATCGATTGCTACTTTCACAGAATCATCATTTTTGTTATTCCGCTGCTGCATCATTTGGTATCAGAGCTAGACTTAGCCAATCATAGCTAAGCCGAGTCTTGGAGCCAATTTTATTCGAAGTGTTGAAGATTGGATTTGCATTTTTACAAAGACTAGTGTTCATCGTGTTCATCATAAGTCGCAACAAGAGTGAAGATTTTGAACCATATCATTTTGGATCAAAAGAAGAAAGGTGTTTGAGAGTGCGCGGGTAGTTGTTTGCGCGCCAAAGGGTATATTGAATTGTGGGTGCCGAGCTTGAGTTAGGTCATTTCTAGGCCAAACCGAGCTAGAATTGAAATTTTTGAAGTTGTGTGTTGAATTTGTGAAGTTTTCGACAATGCCGCCAAGAAGAGCTAATCGCCATCAGAATGTTGAAGCTTTGTATAAAAGAGAAGAAGTTGATGAGATGGAGCAAAGAATTAATGAAAATTTTAGTGAGAAGCTTAATGAAGGGATTGGTCGATTAGAGAAGATGATGTTG
Organism: Allium fistulosum; assembly: GCA_030737815.1. Lineage (NCBI taxonomy): Eukaryota > Viridiplantae > Streptophyta > Magnoliopsida > Asparagales > Amaryllidaceae > Allium > Allium fistulosum. The sequence goes on from CM060902.1 coordinate 1,184,843,804, forward strand.
GAGATGAATCAAAATCGGAGAAGGGTTTCACCTGAATCTAACCATGGAGGAAGTAGAGTTTCACCACATTCCAATCGAGAGAGAAGTGTTGATAATGATCAAAGAAGTGTCAGTCGAGATTGTTATAGAAATGTTGATGATCGAAGTCGTGATAGGAATGTGAATGATCGAGATCGGAGGAATGTAGATAGAAGGGATGTTGGTGGAAGAAATGAAGGTAGTAGAGATGTTGGTGGTCATGATCGACATCAATATACATCAGATTTTGAAGAGGAGTTTGATGGTGGTAGTGTTCATGGACGAGGACGAGGACAAGGAAGAAATCAGTCGGAGTATGATCACAAGTAGGAGTCTGGGATGAAAACTGAAATATCGGAATTCAAGGGAGGTATGCAGGCCGAGGAATTTCTTGATTGGTTAGCTTATGTTGAGGAAATATTTGACTTCAAGGAGGTTTCGGAGGATCGTAAAGTGAAGTTGGTTGCTACTAGGTTGAGGGGGAGAGCTATGGCATGGTGGCAGCAAACCAAACTTACTAGGGAACGGATGGGGAAGTCAAGGATTGTTGCTTGGGAAAAGATGAAGAAATTGATGAAGGATACTTTCTTACCCTACAATTACCAATCATTAATGTATCAGAGACTACAAAACCTGAGACAAGGAACGAAGACGGTTACTGATTATGCAGATGAGTTCTACCAGTTGATTGCTCGAAATGATATTATGGAAACAGAAGAACAATTGACCGCGAGGTTTGTTGGTGGGCTTAGAATACAGATCCAGGATATGGTGAACATGTTCGACCCCAGATCTGTGGCCGAAGCACATTAAAAGGCGTTGGCTTGGAAAAAACAAGGAAGACGTGGGGGAGGTGTGTTTCCAAGTTTTACAGGGCAGAACAAAGGAGCGGGTAGTAGTTTTAATGTTCCTAAAGCATCGAGTAAGCCGGTTGTACATGAAGTGGCTAAACCAAAAGTCAACCCAAATTTCAAATGCTATAATTGCCAGGAAGTGGGACACAAGAGCAACGAATGTCCAAAACCGAAGAAGAGAACTATGATTGCTGAAGTAGGAGATGAGGAAGCAGAAACTGAAGGTTCTAATTCACTACATGATGAGGAGGAAGAAAATGTGTCGGGAGATGAAGGGTATTCACTAATGATGAAGAGGTCGTGCTTGACACCAAAACAGGAGGAGGAAACTAGCTGGTTGAGGAGTAACATCTTTCAATCAACATGCACTATCTTGGGAAGGGTTTGCAAATTTGTCATTGATGCGGGAAGCTGTGATAATATTATCTCTACAGAAGCTGTGAAGAAGTTATCATTGAAGACAGAAAAGCATCCGAAACCATACAAGTTAGCCTGGTTAAGGAAAGGTGAGGAGGTGAAAGTTGGACGAAGAGCTTGTGTTAATTTTTCAATTGGGAAGAAATACAAAGATGAAATCTGGTGTGATGTTGTGGACATGGACGTATGTCATCTGTTGTTGGGAAGACCATGGCAATATGATAGGGCTGTGCAACATGATGGACGTGCTAACAGTTACAGTTTCATGTTTGAGGGTACAAAGATTACTTTAATTCCTAAAAAACGACAACACGAAGAAAGCAAGTTGGAGGAGATTGAAGAGTTGAAAACTTTGTTATCATTGAAGGAGTTTGTTAAGGAGGTAGAAGAGGAGCCTGAAGTATTCTTGTTGATTGGACGTGAGAGTCATGAAGTGGTTGAGATCCCTGAAGAAGTAAAGCCAGTGCTGGGAGAATTTGACGATGTATTTCCTAAGGAGCTACCAACGGAGTTACCGCCATTGAGAGACATTCAACATCAAATTGATCTTGTTCCAGGAGCTGTTTTACCTCATAGACCACATTACAGAATGAGTCCAAAGGAACACGAGGAGTTGAGAAGGCTAGTGGAAGAATTGCTTCAACAGGGGCGTGTGCAGGAAAGTTTAAGTCCATGTGCTGTGCCAGCATTGTTAGTACCGAAGAAGGATGGGACATGGAGAATGTGCACCGATAGTCGGGCGTTGAATAAGATTACTGTGAGATATAGATTCCCTATGCCTAGACTTGATGATTTGTTGGATCAGTTGAGCGGGGCTACTATCTTTTCGAAAATTGATTTGAAGAGTGGTTATCATCAAATTCGAATTAGACCCGAGGACGAGTGGAAGACAACATTCAAGACGAGAGAAGGATTATATGAATGGTTGGTCATGCCGTTTGGTCTTTCGAATGCACCCAGTACTTTCATGCGGGTGATGAATCAGATTTTTAGACCATTTATCGGGAAGTTTGTAGTGGTGTATTTTGATGATTTACTGATATATAGTGGAAGTCCAGAAGAACATTTGCAACATCTGAGAGAAGTGTTGATGGTACTGCAACAGGAACAATTTTATGCTGCAACGAAGAAATGCGTGTTCATGACGCATAGTGTTTTATTTTTGGGGTATGTTATATCGGGAGGAGGTATACAGGTGGATCAGAATAAAGTTGAAGCAATCAGAAATTGGCCACAACCCAGGACGATAACCGAAGTTAGAAGTTTTCATGGTTTAGCGTCATTCTACCGAAGGTTCATTCCACACTTCAGTAGCGTGATGGCACCAGTGACTGATTGTATGAAGGGGAAACAATTTTTATGGTCAGAGGAAGCGGGGGTTGCTTTTGAGCGAATCAAAGAACTTTTGACGACAGCACCAATTCTAGTGTTGCCAGATTTTCAGTTGTTATTTGAATTACATACTGATGCATCGAAGGTTGGAATTGGAGGGGTGTTGAGTCAGAAAGGACGTCCTATTGCATATTTCAGTGAGAAGTTATCGGGAGCAAAGATGAGATATAATACTTATGATGTCGAATTTTATGCTATCGTGCAAGCTGTGAAACATTGGAGACATTATTTGTTTCATAAAGAATTTGTTTTATATACTGATCATGAAGCATTGAAGCATTGAAGCATATGCAGGGACAGGACAAGATTGCAGCTAGGCATGCTTCGTGGATTGCATACTTACAACAATTTACATTTGTGGTGAAGCATAAATCGGGAATTACGAATAGAGTGGCAGATGCATTAAGTCGAAGGAATCATGTGTTGACTACAATGAAGGTAGAGGTGACAGGGTTTGATGTATTGCCAGAATTATTTGTTGATGATCCTTACTTTGCGAAGTATGTAGATGAAGTCAAGGAGGGGAAGACGGATGAGTTTGTAATGGTGGATGGTTTTCTTTTTAAGGGAAATCGATTATGTATACCGGAGTGCAGCTTACGAATGAAGATTGTGAAGGAGTTGCATGAGGAAGGTCATGTGGGCTAAGATCGTACTTTGCAATTGATTTCTCAATCTTATTATTGGCCTTCGATGAAGCGGGAAGTTGGAAAGTTTGTGGAGAGATGTCATATTTGCCAAGTTTCCAAGGGAACAGCGACGAATGCGGGATTGTATATGCCATTACCCGTGCCGATTAGACCATGGGTTGATATCAGTATGGATTTTGTTTTGGGATTACCAAGAACTCAGATGGGAAATGATTCGATATATGTTATAGTGGACAGGTTTTCGAAGATGGCGCATTTCATCGCTTGTAAGAAGACAGCTGATGCCGTCCGTGTTGCCGAGTTATTCTTTAAAGAAGTGTATCGCTTACATGGTTTACCATAATCCATTGTTTCAGATCGGGATACTAGATTTCTAAGTCATTTTTGGCTGAGTTTGTGGAAGATGGTGGGAACAAAGCTAAATTTCAGTAGTGCTTACCATCCGCAGTCCGATGGTCAGACTGAAGTTGTTAACAGATCTTTGGGAAATTTATTACGGTGCCTTGTGAAGGATAATCTGAAGAATTGGGATATGAAGTTATGTCAAGCGGAGTTTGCTCATAATCATGCTATAAACCGTAGTACGGGTTTCAGTCCATTTCAGATAGTGTATTCAAGCTTACCAAAGGGGCCGTTGGATTTGACGATAGTACCACAACCAAAGGGAACCGTTAAACGGGCTGTTGATTTTGTTGATGGATTGGCAGAATGTCATAAAATCGTTCAGGAACGATTGGAAAAAGCAAATGAAAAGTATAAATGATCTGCAGATTTGAAACGAAGAAGCGTTGAATTTAATAAAGGAGATTTAGTATATGCTATACTAACGAAAGATCGTTTTCCAGTGGGAGCATATAATAAACTTAAAGCTCGAAAGATTGGTCCCGTAACGATCGTGAAACGGATCAATGAAAACGCTTATAGGTTGAAGCTGCCGGAGGATATATACACTTCTGACGTGTTTAATGTTAAACATCTTATACCATATCATGGGGATGAGCTTGTTGTGGAAGAGGATGGCGTAAATTCGAGGACGAATTTTTCCCAACCAGGGGAGGATGATGCAGCCCAGAATGATACCCAGAATGGTGAAGTGTTAGGTCGTGAATGACCTAACGATTCCTTTAAGTTGTTCCCAGATGATGCAGTCCAATTTGGTGAAGTGTTAGGTCGCGAACGACCTAACGAGTCCTTTAAGTCGCTCCAGCGACTTAGTGAAGCTCGCAAACGACCTAGTGAAGATTCGCGAGTTAACAAGCAACATTCTTTAGGTCGGTTGCGACCTAAGGAGGATTCGCGACCTAACCAGGAGCACGCGCAAGGTAACATGGGTCACTCAAGCGAGCTACGACCTAGCAGTGGAAACATGAAACGAGCTACGACCTAACTCCCACAGGCCGCTTTCTTTAGGTCGCTCAAGTGATAAGTCGTTGTTGCCGTGAGTCGTGACTTTGTTAAGTCGTTATGTACTAAGTCGCTATGTTGTATTTCTGTTAAGTCGTTATGTACTAAGTCGCTCAAGTGTTAGGTCGTTCACGACCTTAGTGTTGTATTGTTAGGTCGTTACCGACCTATGTATTGTAATATGTTGTAAAGTGTTTTCGTATGCCGCTCTATACATAAGTCATAGGTCGTCTGTTTTAGGTCGCCAGTTGTTAGGTCGTTGCCGACCTAAGTATTGTCCAGAATTGAGTCGTGTTGAGTTGTAACTTCTATAAATAGCGGAGTGTTGGTCATTTGTAAGTTTAGTTGATTTGGAATAAAAACTTTTGTTTGTTAGCTTTGTGCTTTCATTAAATTGGTAGTTGAGTGTAATTTCCTATCTCCTCTTTCGGCATTCGAGTGCGCTCGGATCAACGATCGTAGAAGCCAATTCACGGTATCAAGTGCGCTTGATCAACGTCTGAAGAATTGCAGATCTTCTTTCACGATATCGTGCGCGATCAACGTGACGAAGATAGCTAGAATTCGGTATCTTCGGATCAACGAATTTGGGCCATTCAGTAATTTTCATTCCATCGATTGCTACTTTCACAGAATCATCATTTTTGTTATTCCGCTGCTGCATCACCTACTCTATATTCTTGTAATTTTGAAAATCTAGGTGTCGGAGTTGTACCGACCCCTAAGAACTTTTGCCTCCAAGCCAGATATGAGCAATAAAATCTTAAAGTGGACGTAGGCCTTGCTGTACTGAACCACTATAAATGATTGTGTCTTGTTTATTTCTTATTTTCATTTACATTTCTTCATATTTTATTCTCTACATAAATTTCTGGGTGTTTGTGTTATTTTTGGTACAAACCTTTTTTTTCTTTCACTTAGAAGCTCAGATTCTCAGGCTACTTGGATCCATCATCTACTATTGGATTTTCTATATCCAAGAGATAGATCCAATTTCTCTACCTTTCAATTCTACAACTCGGATTTGCAAAATCTGCTAGAAGCTTTCTGCCATAGCCCCATCAAGAAGAGATCGTTCTACCAACTCCAGAGCTATTACTGGAGCTGAGAATCAGAATCCTCGGCAAGGAGATGGAGTAGTCCAACCTACTCAAACGGAGATCCAGACTCTAACTGACATTGTGACCATAATGAAGATGGATAGGATAATGAAGCAGATGGAAGGTAAATTCCAAGCTAGTCAGAATGAGATGAATCAGACGATGCAGCAGAGCTTGAGATTGTTGAATGAGCTAACTCATAACCACTGTAGAAGGAGTAGAAGAGACTTAATTTCTTCATATAAAAGTTCCTCATCATCCGAGCAAAGATAAAGGGACAAGAAGTAGAAGAGGACTCAGAACGCTGCTGAAACATCATACCAAGGAAGAGGATGAGCCCTAGGCTTAATTTTGGGGATTGGTACTGACCCAAGGTTAAGGGTCGGTATCGACCCCTCCAATGGTGGGCCCAGAGCCCATCCTTTGGAAGGGGCGTGGACATGGCTTGAGGCCACACTGCTAGTGGTCAGAATCTAGAGAATCGTGCTGCTACTGATGATATTGCTCACGCGAATCAAACAGGGGGAACTACTGGATGAATGGATCTCTCGGAGGCTGGAGAACCTGGGTATTGAGAGCCAAATCGAGAGCGTTTGCCTACCCGAACATTAGGAACTGAGCCTAATTACTGCCATTCAGTCAAACCTAATGACCCGGACTACCTGGAGGATATGGTCAGTAGACTTGTTAGCGAAAACCATTTCAGGAGTAATGGTGAATGGGGTACCTCTCCCAATCGAAATCCATTTACAGAGAACATTCTCTGTGAGAGATACCCGCAGAGATTCTCAATGCCAACTATGCCGTTGTACCAAGGAACGACATACCTTAGGCAGCACTTAATGAGATATGAATGGCATATGGATTCAGCCAGTGCTTCTGATGCCTAAAATGGAATTGTTTCTCAATTTTCTTAAAAGGAGTAGCTACCATGTAGTTCAATGGACTTCTGCTGAGGTCCATATCGTCTTTTTCTAAGTTATCAAAGAAGCTTGTAGAACAATTTTGTTTACATACTGCACGTCCAAAGCATGTGATGTCTTTGTCAAACCTCTTCCAATCTAAGGGAGAGTTGTCGTAGGATTTCTTGAATCGATTCCATACGGCTATGACAAAAGTTACAGATCCCCAGATGACATAGTGTCGATAGCATTGATCAAGGGAATTCATATTACTGATGGCATTGATAAGGGGGATTCATCCCGATACGGAGTTCAGGGAATGGTTGGAAAGGAAGTCCCTATCGACAATGGATGCTTTTTATAGAAAAGCTAATGAGTACTTATGCTTGGAGGAAGCACACAAGTGTCCTCGAAGGACTGGCACTGGGAATTCAAATGAAGTAATACAAAGCAATGTTGTTATAAAGCAGTTCAAAGGAAGCTCAGGAAATGTATATGTGAATGTTGGAAATCAAAACAATAATAGATAACGGAATGATGATGGGACCAAGAAAAAGAAGCTGGATGATAAGAATTAAATTAAGACTCCTAAGTATGTCAGCTATACAGAACTAAACAACTCGATAGAGAATATCTACTAGCAACTCAAATCACTGAGCAGTATAGAAAGCTGGATCCAAGAAAGCTGACTGAGAAGGAGGGAAAGTCAAGCAAGTTCTGCAGATTCCACGAACTCACGGTCAAAATACCAACGAGTGTAGACAACTGCACTATATGATTGAGGAGTTGATTCGAAATTAAAAGTTACAGCAATATGTGAATGCCCTGCAGGATGGCGGCAAGGAAATACTAACGCCCTTGTGCCGTCTTCCTAATGAGGGCACGCTGAGCCTGGTGCTGATGCATTCAGGCGGCCAGAAAAATGATTGGTTATTAATACAATTATCGATGGGCCATACCTAGCTGATAAGAGTCTAGCTGAGATGCATAGATATGTTGATGCAATAAAATATAAGAAAAGTGAAAGTTACTTTGCTATTAAAGATGGGACTCCAACAAAACAATGCAGAACGATGACTGACAATATTGATTTTCGGAATAGAGATGCTGATGGAGTGGAAGCTCCAACGATTGGCCCACTTATGGTCATAGCCACGATTGGTACTGCTATTGTTCGAAAGGTTCTTGTTGACTATGGAAGTTCGGTCAATATCTTGTTTAAGAAGACTTATGATCAGATGATATTGGAGGAGAAGGATTTGAAACCTTGTAAATTTCGAATACAAGGATTCAACAGGACGGCTACTGAGCCGATTAGATATGTAGAATTACCGGTGGTACTTGGCGAGGGTTACCACAATCGAGTGCAAGTCGTGCCCTTTTATTATTGGATATTTACTCAGCTTACAATGCATTCCTAGGCCGACCGACCTTGGCTGAGTTCAGAGCGGCTATAGCACCTTGGTATTTGACTATGAAGTTTCCTAAAGAGAATGGCGTAGGGATTATCCAAGGAGATCGGGTGACTGGCCGCAAATGCTACGTCGTCGAGCTAAAAGAGGCGAGGCAAAGGGAGAAAGGAAAAAATATAGAGAGGACCCTCTGTATTAAGGCTTTGGATGCATAGAAACTATAGCTTGAGCCCCGGTTCAGGCATCCCAGTCAGTTCCACGATGACATGGACCGATGAAAAGAGCCAGGAGGTGGAAGAGCAGCTCTCATCAAGTTGATGATCATTGTCCCGGTCAGCCAGGATGATCTGAATTGGGTCCTAAAGGTCGGATCATAGCTCGGTGCAAGAGCGATGAAGGAGTTGGTTGGTTTCTCCGGGCAAACCTGGATGTGTTTTCCCAGACACACTTAGATATGTGTGTGATCTCGCAGAGATAGCGAGCAATGCATTAAATATTAATCACAAATGTGTTTCCATGAAACGGAAATGCCACAGCCTGGGTCCGGACAGATTTGCTGCACTCAAAGAAGAGGTGGATATGCTGAAGGACAATAGCTTCATCCACGACGCCTTGTACCCGAAGTGGGTATCTAATCCTATCTTGGTGAGAAAAGCGAACGGGAAGTAGAGGACATGCATTGACTATTTTGATTTGAATAAGGCGTGCCCAAAAATAAAACTTCCCGCTTCCGAGGATTGATCAGTTAGTGGATTCGATAGCTGGACATAAGCTACTTTCATTCATAGATGCGTACTGGATACAACCAAATCCCGATGCACGTCCAAGATCAGGAACACACCGGCTTCATAACTGACCTTGGATTGTATTGCTACCTAGTCATGCCCTATGGATTAAAGAATGTAGGAGCAACTTACCAGAGGCTTGTAAACCGTATGTTCAAAGATCATATCAGATATTCGATGGAAGTCTATGTAGATGACATGCTTGGGACGTTGCGGCGTTCAGCAAACCTAGTTGATGATCTAACAGATATGTTTGGCATCTTCCGAAAATACGAGATGAAGCTCATTCTCTTAAAATGCTCTTTCGGCATTGCGTCAGGGAAATTCTTGGGCATCATTATGAACTCCCGTGGGATTGAAACCAATCCGAAGAACATCAAGGCATTGAGAATGATTGAAGTCCCAAAGATTATTAAGGAGGTCCAAAGCTTAAATGGGAAGGTCGCCATCCTGAGTCGGTTCATTTCCAGAGCTACAGATAAATGCATCCCTTTCTTCAAGGTGATTAAGAAAGGAAAAGGGAACTTTGAATGGAAACGCGAGTGTAAAGATGCATTCCAAGCTCTGGTTAGAGAGACCCCCATCCTTTCGAAGTCATTGGATGACGAGGACTTGTTTATATACTTGGCAGTGTCGATGCATGCTTTGAGCGCTGCACTTGTACATGAGGAATCTCGCATTCAACGACCGATCTATTACATCAGTAAGCGGTTAACAAGTGTAGAATGAAACTATCCCAAGCTAGGAAAGATTGTATACTGCCTTTTGATCACTTTGAGAAAGCTTCGCCCTTATTTCTAGGCTCATCCGATCAAAGTTCTTACTGACTAGCCTTTGCGACAAGTCTTGCAACTACTTGAGACTTCTGGAAGTCTATTGAAATGGAACATTGAATTGAGCCAATACGACATAGCTTTGTCACCCTCAGAGGGTAATCTATGGTCAGTCTTTAGCGGATTTCATAGCTGAATTCACTACACGAGATGATCCTTCGAAGAGCAATGGTGAGAAAGAAACTGGATGGAAGATGTACAAGAATGGTGCATTTAACGAATGGTGTTCCGGTGCTGGAGTTGTACTTGTCACTCCCGAAGAACACTGATCTGCTACGCCTTGAAACTCGACTTCCTAGTGACAAATAATGAAGCTGTATATGAGGCCTTGATTGCAGGACTCAAAGTCGCCAAAGAACTGGGAATAAAGTCTTTGCACATTTTTTGCAACTCCCAACTAGTAGTTTGCCAAGTTCGAAAAGAGTTTCAAGCTAAAGAAGCAAGATTAACTCCTTATTTGAGCCGAGTCCTTAAGATGCTCACTGACATTGAATATTAAACAATCACTCATATTCCTAGAGAGGAGAATGAGAACGTTGATTCACTGGCTAAACTGGCCAGTTCCAAAGATGCGCAGCTCATGGGCTTGGTTTCGGTAGAAGTACTTTCGGCTCCGAGCATCGACCAAATGGATGTCGATTGGATCTTAGAGACCAAGCCTGAAAAGGATCATGGATAACTTCGATTCGGGATTATTTGCAAAGGGGAATCCTTCCAGTGAGAAGAAATGAACGATGAAAAATCCTTCGACAAGCTTCAAGATAAATCATGCAAGAAGGAGTACTATACAGGAAGGGTTTCTCAGTCCCTATGCTTCGATGTGTCGCTCATGACGAGGCCAACCAAGTCCTAAGAGAGGTTCACGAAGGGGCCTGTAGCGACACACCGAGGGGTAAACCATAGTGAAAAAGATTTTCAAATCAGGGTACTTCTGGCCAACTATCAACCGAGACGCAGCTGAGTTGAGGGTAGCTGCGCACCGACACCAAGTCGCATGATATTACAACAGTAAGGTCAGGAATCAAACCTTCGAAACTGGCAACCTGGTTCTCAAAGAAATCATCCCTGGCCCTGGAAACTTGGACCCAAACTAGGAAGGTCGGTACGCAATAGAGTAGAAGTTTGGAGATGGAACTTTCAGGCTTGCGACGATAGATAGGATTTTGCTCATGAGGGCATGGAATAGCGAGCACTTATGATACTATTTCACTTCGAGATAAATTCATAAATAATTGGCTGGAGCCATGTAATAAGACAGATTCTATCATTTTCCTTCTTTTATGGAATAAAACGGCTTTTCAAGACCAAGACTCTATCTGTCCATTACTTAAGAGTTGCGACTTGACCGACTCAAATGTATTTGCATGTGAAGAATGCAGGTGTGCAGGTACCCTGAGTTAGGTGCTAACCAAAATTTCTCATGTTCATGATCGAACCCTTAAAGTTCTTTTCGGTATCCGAAGATAGATACTAACTAACTCTTGTCCTCGGATTGGGGGCCGGAGTATAAACTCAATGGACGTTATCCGACTGTCCATCAGCTAACTCTCACTCCTGGTGTAGGGGTAGGAGTATAAACTAAAACGGATGTCACTCGACCGTCCATCAACTAACTCTTATCCTCCGACTAGGGGCAAGAGTATAAACTAAATGGACATGACCCGACCGTCCATCGGCCAACTTTTGTCCTCGGATTGGGGACAGGAGTATAAACTCAAACTGGATGTGACATGATCATCTGTGCACAAAGTCTTGCCCTTGATGTGGGACAGGAGTATAAATCAAAACGAACGTGGTACGACCGTGCACTCGCTCAACTCTTGCCTTCAGATTAAGGGAGTAGGTATAAATCGAAGCAGATGTGATAAGACCATCCATCCCCAACATATTTTCCCGGAGTAGGCAAAATGAAAGGTCCATATTCGCGTGAGGTGGACCTTACCTATGAACTTTGAATCGATGCCTCGAACTAGGCTCAATTGAAAGTGTACATCCTGGACGAGAATGTGCGAACTACGATAAGTTAATTCAGATTAGTGCTCGAAGTTTGGTGCAATTGAATATTGTGATACTGGAAAAGGATACCCGAACTGCTGTTCTTAGTGCTTAACTCCAACTAATGCCCAGATTTTGGCACTTCAACAATTACTTTACATTCCCAAGAGTGACGAAAGCTCGGAGAATTATAAAACGAACTGAGAATTTGGTCCGAGAATAATAACTAAAAGAAATAGATTGCAAGTACATTGAATGGAAAGCGTATTTCTTAAGTACTTATACAAATCCATTTGAGAAGTTAACGAAACAAAAACCTTTTCTCTTCATGTGAAATTTAGAGAACTAAGTACAAGTGTTATTGACACTAAAAACAAAAAGCAAAAGCAGGGGGCCAAACCCGAACAAAGCCAGCCGTGTACCAAAAAGAGTCCATGTGCATAAAACAAATCGGCACTTATTTTTTCGGCTTTGGTCTCCTTTGCTTCTTCTTAGCACTTGGAGATACATTACTGGAGCCCTCATCTTTTATCTTTCCTCCTTTTCCCCCGCTTCCTTTGCCTTTGGGTGGAGTGCTCTATGATGATCCAGCAGGCATACTTTGACCACTCCCAGGCTGAGGAACAGAGGCCGCAATGCTTTGCAAGGACCCTATAGGTGTGCTTTGAGTGATCCTAGGCAAAGGAATGTGGACTGGAGAAAAAATAGTCTGCTCGGACAAGGCAACAAATAGAGGAGGAGGGATGACTTCCATTTCCTCCCACTTGATCTCTGTGGTAAGAAGGATGTCTTTCCCATGTTCCTGCTCAAGCTCGTGCATGGTGGGACCCGACAAGGACTCGGAGACCCTACTAATAACTACACTTTCATCAATCCGAGTTTCCTGAGTCCCACCATGTCACATCCCCTATCTAGAGGCCAAAAGTTAAGCACAATAGATGTTGTAGTCATCCATAGTATTAACTTTCGGTGACTAAATACGGCTACGTTAATAGTATCCATAATATCAGAAGCATTTTAATATGAAACAAAATCAAAGATTTCAAAAAGCAACATTTTACTGAAGACATTTCAAAACACATGTTTCACATTCAAATTACATAATCCCATAATCATTTCCAAGGTTCAGATAAATATAATTATTACGTAAATACGCCAAGAGCGACATATGATGATGCCCCCTTGGTTGACCAGAGTACTACATAGACATAACTGTCTTAAATACAACACAGCGGAATAAAACAAAACAAAATAGCAACTCCTAAATAGTTATCCGTCAGTCACCTACTCGTCTCCTGGAAGCTTTATTCGTCAACCTACTAAAACCTGTAAAACCTCAACTCTCAGCCTACTCAAATTAATTTTGAGCACCCAAGAGTTTAAGGGGAAAAACATAAACTTCGAGTTAGACATAAAACCTGGTGTGAATAATAAGATTCATCTCGGTTATTTAATATTAAATGAGACCATGCCGCTTAGCAGAACGGGTTTCCCCTCACTAATATCCTTTTAAACATATCTTCTGCAAGCCTTTATCCTGCAACCAAAACTGGTTAAAACTTTAAAGCATTATTATGTAAACATGCATATCAGGTAACAATTGAACTATTCGTCCAAACACTATAGTTTTATTTGGCTAACTACTAACCTTTTGCTGACTCGGGCCTACTAGACAATATAATCAAAAGGATCTAACACATGTTAGACACTCCTCTTCTGGATGGTCTGTCCCTAACTTATCATCTCCCAAAGTCACCTGATCCTAATGGTTTTGTGGGCTCACCAATAACCTATATGTATAAAAATATATATTCCCTTCTATGTGTAATCATAATTTTAGTCTTACCTGTGACAAAGCCCTACACACTAAAATTTTGGACTAAATTAGCTGGGGCTAATAGCTAATGTATAGGGCGCGACCCTATACCAGTCCCATCTGGTATTCTAATATCTGAGTCATTTTACTTAAACTTTTCTTGAAAACCTTTTCATCTCAAATTGATTTAAAACCTTTAAACCAAACTTAAACAAGGAAATATATACTCTGTGCTTTACTCAAAATCACATTGCCATGTTATATATACTTTACCCAAATCTTTGCTGATGAAAACATTTAAACCTTTGAAAGTACCCCTTTCGATCCCATTGAAAGTATCCCGTTCATAACCAAATAAACCCTTTCTTTCATCTAGGCTGAAAGGCCAACATCTTCCTTTCGAAACCATTTACATAAACCTTTCGAAACCACTGAAATACCTTTTCCTTCGAAAGCTAAAAACCTTAGACGTCCTACCTTTAAAACCTTTAAACATAGCCTTTCGAAACCATTGGAATAACCTTTTCCTTTAAACCCTTCGAAACCATTGGGGAACCACCCCTTAGAAACCTTCCCTACAAACTTTCGAAAGCATCAAAATCTTAAACCTTTCGAAAGCATTTGGGTTCAATTTTAAAACATGTGGAAACACCTTTCGAAACCATTCAAAACCATCTCTTTCAAAACCTTTGGGTTAATCTTTAAAAATCTCTAAGGGTCACAAACAACAGGGTCGAAAGCAACTCTTTCGAAATCCAAAACCTAAGTAGAGAAGTGATGATGTCGAAGCCATCCTTCCAAAAGCAATGGAGAAGCGGCAGGGTTTTTATAGAACAAAATCAACCCTTTCGAAGGCATTACTTCGAAAGGTAGAAAGCGGCAGCTAAGGCTTCGACCTAGTCGAAAGCGGTTATTTAAAAACAAAGGTGCAACCTCTTAAAACCATTTATTTAAACCATTTGACCCAATCGGAAACCAACCAAGTCGAAAGCAATGTAGTCAAAAGCAAAGCAGACGCATTTTCAATTTAAAGCAAAGTAACGCTTCGACCTCCTTCGGAACTCCTGATTTTGACCCAGTTCCTTCCGCTTTTGTCCAATTCACTATGTACCAGGTTAATGATCTTATGTGCATTGGTTTCGACGACATAGAGGCAGAACTATTAAGTCGAAAGCTACCCAATCAGAAGTAGGGTGCTAAAAGTGGCAAAACATGCATTTGGCAAGGAAAACTGGTTTTTAACCTTTTCAAGTAACCTTTTTAACTAACCTGCCTTGTTTGTCAAAATCTTATTGATTGCTAATTTTTCTTTTCTAAAAGCACTGCCATAATTTCAGAATTAATTAATTTAAACCATATACAAAATATATTAAATTCATTAGAACATTTAAGTCCTTCACAAAATAATTCTCCTTTTGTAAATATATAAAACTTTTAAGTCCCATACCTTAAATAATTTTCTATATTCATTAAAACACTTTGTAAAATTCTACAAGAATTCCAAAAAATCCTTTTTAATATGTTTTCAAACATATATAAATTTCGGACCCAAATTATTTATAAATTACCCATAAATTATTTATAACCCAATAAATCATTTTCTTCACTAGAAAATTAATATAAAATCCACGTTAATTCGGAAAATTATGAAAATTGAAACCCATCTCTAAAATATCATTTCTGCTCTATATCTAAAATTGCAAGGTATTTGGATGTCCTTAAATAGGGTTTTCACATCAAAACATATCATAAAATCTATATGAATAAGCATAAATCATCAACAAGCATATATAAACATTTTGTCCTTCAAAATCATGGCTAAACTATGCAAGATAAATTCGAATTTCCTTAAAACTGAAAACATTTAAAAAAATAAGAGATGTAGTCATTATTCACCTTAGCTTTGTGATTTAGAATGTGAGATTTGATCTTGATTAAGTGATTTGATTCTTCCTCTTGAATCCTAGCTTTATCTTCTTCCTCTTTGCTAATAATAGCCGGCCTCTTTGCTTTGGTCTTGCATTTTGGCTCTTGTTAATATTTTGCTTATAGTTCCTCTTTAATAGAAAAGTTTGAACCCGTATTCAAAAAAAAAGCCGGCCTTAGACTTAAAATTTTGATAATGAAATGAACGTATGAATAAGTTCCCAAGGGTTTAGGGTATGAGAATATTTTTAATCCAACTTTGCCCTTATCTATTTCCTTTGTCTATTTTATTTCATGTTATCTCGTTTTGATTTACACATTAACATGGCACGGCTACCCCTATTAATCACAAATCTCAATCCATTAATCAACCTACATTATTTAATTTAATTTAGCTAATTAAATATCCTAAATAATGTTACTAAAAATATAGGGTGTTACAGACTCTCCTCCTTAAAGAATTTCGTCCTCAAAATCAGGTTAAGCGTCTCTAATCCTGCTCTCAGTCTCCGAAGTACAGTCTCTATCATCATCAATCCACTGGGCCTTCACTAATCTCACTGTCTTGTTCCTCTACTTCTTCTCGTCTCTCGCGACTATCCGGATAGGTTTCCTAACTATAGTCAAGTCTGGTTCCACTACTAAATCCTCTAACACAGTCGGTGCTATAGTAGTGTGTGGATCCCTAAAACAGTTCCTCAAATGATATACATGGAAAACATTATGGACTCCTGCCAAACTACTCGGTGACTCTACTCTGTACGCGAGTTTCCCAATCCTCTCTAAAATAGAAAACGGTCCTACGAATCTCGGTGCTAACTTCCCTGTCTTCCCGAACCTGATAACACCTTTCATCGGCGATACCTTGATGAAAACATGATATCCAACAGAGAACTCTTAATCTTTCCGCCTTCTATCTGCATAGCTCTTCTGTCTAGACTGGGCTTCCTTCATTCTTGCCCTTATCAGCTCAATTTTCTCTGCAGTTTCTCTTACCAAATTGAGACCAAGGACTAATCTATCTCCGGTCTCTAACCAACATGCGAGAGATTTGCATGGTCTTTCATACAAAGCTTCAAACGGTGCCATCCCTATACTAGTCTGATTACTATTGTTATACGAAAACTCGACTAGGTGTAGATGGCCTTCCCATGATCCCCCGAAGTCTAATACACAAGCTCTTAACAAGTCTTTCAAGATCTTGTTAACTCTTTTCTGTTTGCCCATTTGTTTACGGATGTAAGCGGTACTCATCTTGAGCTTGGCTCCTAAACTCTCCTGTAGACTCTTCCAGAACTCGTCAGTGAATAAGAAATCTCTATCACTAATAATACTACTAGGAATTCCATGAAGTCTGGCTATATTCTTCATAATTAACTTCGCTAAAATAGGTGATATCCTAGTTGACTTAACTGGAATGAAATGGGCACTCTTGGTCAGTCTATTCACTATGACCCATATACTTTCATTTCCTCTATTAGATCTCGGCAACCCGTCTATGAAATCCATAGAAATAGAATCCCATTTCCATACCGGAATATCCAATGGCTGAAGCAACCCACTCGGCTTTCACCCACTAACAGTTCAAACACTGTTTCACCCATAAGCCTACATCCCTCTTCATTCCTTCCCAGAAGAAACTTCTCTTCATATCCTGATACATTTTCGTTCCTCCTGGATGAATAGTGAACTTCGAACGATGGCATTCCTCCAAAACTTCCTTCCTTATGTCTCCAACATCTAGAACACATAATCTACCCTTATTTCTCAGCCACACACTTTGGTCAAGCCTGAAATCCTTCAAGTCATCGCTCTTTGTTCCTTCCTTCAACTTCTTGATCCGTTCAACCAACACTGGATCCTCCTCCTGTTTAGAAGCAATCTTCTCAATCAATATCGGTCGAACTTCTAAACAAGATAACATAGCAGATTCTCTACTGGACCCAGCCTATGATCTCCACTACACTCTGCAAGTTGACGACGCTTCTAAGTCTTTCTATTCTGCTATCATAGCCAACACTGCATTCTAATGCTTCCTACTAAGCGCATCTACAATCTTTTTGCCTTTCCCTGGTGTGTACTCAATTCCAAAATCATAAGCAGTAATAAACTCTAACCATCTCTACTGTCTCATGTTCAGCTCCATCTGAGAGAACAAGTACTTCAACAACTTATGATCCGTATAAAGCTCAAACCTCTCTCCCAAAAGGTAATGTCACCACACCTTCAAAGCAAAAATAACTGCAGCTAAATCCAAGTCTTGAGTCAGGTATCTAACCTCATGCGGTCTAAGCTGTCTAGAAGCATAGGCAATCACTTTACCTCTCTGCATTAACACTGCTCCTAATCCAGTTCCACACGCATCTGTATAAACTACCAAATTTTGATTCCCCTCCGGAAAAACTAATGTAGGTGCATGGATCAATAAGTGTTTCAAGCTCTGGAATGCTTCCTCACACTTATCGGTCCAAACAAACTTCACACCTTTTCACGTTAGCTTGGTCATCGGCACTGCTATCTGCGAATTTTTTTTTATAAACCTCAGTAATATCCAGCCAATCCAAGAAAGCTTCTTATCTCAGTCACTGTTTCTGGTCTCTTCAACTATTCACTACTTCGATCTTAGTTGGATCTACTGCCAATCCTCTTTCTGAAACTACTTGACCAAGAAACTTAATGACACTTCGAAAACTTCGCCTTTATCTGATGTTCTCTCAAAGTCTCAAGAACCACTCTAAGATGAACTTCATGCTCTTTCTCATCCTTAGAGTATATCAAAATATCATCTATGAACACTAATACAAATTTATCCAAGTGCTCTCTGAAAATTCGGTTCATCAAGTCTACAAAGAATGACGGCGTATTAGATAGTCCGAACAGCATAACTAACCATTCGTACGATCCATATTTGGTCCTAAATGCAATCAAAGGTATACTATCTTCTGCTACTCTAAGCTGATGGAAACCTGCAGCCAAATCCAACTAAGAAAATATCTTGACTCCACTCAACTAATCGAAAAAATCTTCAACTCTAGGCAATGGATATCGGTTCTTTATCGTCTTCTCATTTAGCTTACGATAATCAATACGTAACCTTAACGATCCGTCCGACTTCTTAGCAAACACCGCGACTTCTCCCCAAGGTGAACTACTAGGTCTGATAAAATTATTCCCTTCCAAATCCACTAACCGCACCTTCAGCTCTCTCATCTCTATAGATGTCATCCTACTTGGCGACTACTAATTGGTTCTGCTCCAGGCACCAAATCAATTCGAAACTCAATGGCTCGTTTCGGTGGCAATCCGACTACCGGCTCGAAGACATCCGCGAATTCTCTAACCACGAAAACTCGATTCAACTCGTCTTCTAACTCCATAACTCCTAACAAAGCATTCACCTCATAGCTAGGGCTTTCTATGGTATATACAATCTGATCACCGCAATCAGGGTATCTAAGTGATATTTTTCCTATCATGGCAAAATATCCTAGCATCGTACTTACTTAACCAATCCATACCCAATATAATTTTGAACCCTACAAAGTCAAAATATGCAAACTACAAACAAAGGTGTAACCTAGCAAGTCAAACTCTAAGTGGTCACACTTCATCCCAAGTGTCTCATACCCTCCTATCAGATTTGCAACTCTTAAGGAAGTAACTAAATATGTGGGTTCTAGGTTAAGCTTATCTACCAAACATCGAGATATAAAAGAATGCGATGCACCAGTATCAAACAAAACACTAATGGACATATCATGGATCTAAAGCGTACCTCCCAATACTGATTTCCCTTTCTCCTGTGTCGTTGGCCTCGAGGTAGCTGGTTCCAATGCAAATAATTTTCCTCTTCCTTCCTTTGCTGGATCCTCGCATTAGTTCTTATAGTGGCCAATCTGATCGCGATTGAAGCACTTGATGTTCTTCTTCCCGATCACTTCCTTCGCCTTTCCTGTGCAGCATTCATTAGCAAATTGCCCCTTCTTGTTGCACTTATAAAAAACAACTTTAGATTTTTCTTTCTTCGCGGCTTCACCTTTCTGAGCACCCTTCTTATGAAAGAATTTTCTCTTCTAACTCTGCCCCACTTGGACTTCCTTTGCCTTACTCTTCTCCAGCAAATCAAACATCTCCTCATGTCTCAAAGCCATCTCTACAACCACATCACAAAGGTCTCTGATATGAGGTAATATAGCCCTTGCCAACTCAGGCTTCAACCCCCATATGAACTTCTCATTCCCCTTCAACACAGTATCCATAGTAGCATACCCATACCTAGCCAACTCCTCAAATCTTCTAGCATACTCCAAAACAGACATCTCCCTTGCTCCAATTCAGTAAACTTCCTAAGCAAAGCAGACTGCGCCATCACAGACATGAACCTCTCCTAAATCCTTTTCCTAAACTCAGCCCGTGTCATCTCCTCTTCATTTACTCCAGCCATCACACTATTCCACCAAAATAAAGCTGCTCCCTAAAGCTGTCTCGAAGCAAGCCTCCTCTTCTGCCCTTCATTGAGCCCCATGTCTGTAAAGATCCTCTCATAATGCAGCAACCAGTTCTCCACTTCTATAGCATCCTCAGTTCAAATAAAGGGCTTACCTCCAAGCCTAGCATAATCTCTGCTCAAGATAGCATAATGGTTAACCACCGGAGCTTCCTGAAC
Organism: Allium fistulosum; assembly: GCA_030737815.1. Lineage (NCBI taxonomy): Eukaryota > Viridiplantae > Streptophyta > Magnoliopsida > Asparagales > Amaryllidaceae > Allium > Allium fistulosum. The sequence continues at coordinate 1,184,863,974 of CM060902.1, forward strand.
TCCTACTTTAGCATTTCCTCTAACCATTCCAGCAGCAACACCCCCATGCATCATATTTACGAAAAACTAATACATAACTCCCATATCCACTTGTGGGACTCCGGCACCAACATTCCCTGCTTGTGCCTGACCTTGGTTTCTCTGGGTATTCGGTCTGGCATTTCCATTTGTGGTGGTGCTTCCTCCAAGATTCACTCTTCCACTTCTAGCGTCCATATCTGTATTTAAGCCTCGTGAGTTACAGAAGAATAACCTAAGAGAGATAGGAAACTAAAGATATAGCGTATACTTATATATAGAAAATACAAGTACGTTACTATAGCGTTATCCCATACCCCGATCTTACTCTAATTCCTTAGAATTATGTTTTTCAAAAACCATTTTTGGTTAAAGTTTTTCATAAACCTATGCTCTGATACCAAGTTGTCACATCTCCTATCTAGAGGCCCAAAGCTAAGCACCACAGATGCTGCAGTCATCCAAAGTATTAACTTCCGGCGACTAAATATAACTATGTTAATAGTATCCATAATATCAGAAGCACTTGAATATGAAACAAAATCAAAGATTTCAAAAACCAACATTTTACTGAATACATTTCAAAACACATGTTTCACATTCAAATTACATAATCCCATAATCATTTCCTAGGTTTAGATAAAATATAATTATTACATAAATACGCTAAGAGCAACATATAATGATGCCTCCTTGGTTGACCAGAGTACTATATAGACATAATTGTCTTAAATACAACACAGCGAAACAAAACAAAACAAAACAAAACAAAACAGCAACTTCTAAATAGCTATCCGTCAGCCACCTGCTCGTCTCCTGGAAGCTTTATTCGTCAACCTTCTAAAACCTGTAAAACCTCAACCCTCGGCCCACTCGAATCAATTTTGAGCACCCGAGAGTTTACGGGGAAAAACATAAACTTCGAGTCAGACATAAAGTCTGGTGTGAATAATATGATACATCTCGATTATTTGATATTAAATGAGACCACGCCGCTTAGCGGAACGGTTTTTCCCTCACTAATATTCTTTTAAAACATATCTTTTGCAAATCTTTATCCTGCAACCAAAACTGGTTAAAACTGTAAAGCATTATTATGTAAACATGCATATCAGGTAACAGATGAACTATCTGTCCGAACACTATAGTTTTGTTTGGCTAACTACTAACCTTTGGCTGACTCGGGCTTACTAGACAATATAATCAAAATGATCTAACACCTATTAGACACTCCTCTTCTGGACGGTCTGTCCCTAACTTATCATCTCCTAAAGTCACCTGATCCTAATGGTTTTGTGAGCTCACCAATAACCTATCTGTATACAAATATATATTTCCTTCTGTTTGTAATCATAATTTTAGTCTTACCTGTGACAAAGCCCTACACTCTGGAATTTTGGACTAAATTAGCTGGGGCTAATAGCTAATGTATAGGGTGCAACCCTATACCAGTCCCATCTGGTATTCTAATATCTGGGTCATTTTACTTAAATTTTCCTTGAAAACCTTTTCATCTCAAATTGATTTAAAACCTTTAAACCAAACTTAATCAAGGAAAATATATACTCTATGCTTTACTCAAAACCACCTTATCATGTTATATATACTTTACCCAAATCTTTGCTGATGAAAACATTTAAACCTTTGAAAGTACCCATTTCGATCCCATTGAAAGTATCCCTTTCATAACCAAATAAACCCTTTCTTTCATCTAGGCCGAAAGTCCAAAACCTTCCTTTCGAAACCATTTACATAAACCTTTCGAAACCATTGAAATACCTTTTCCTTCGAAAGCTAAAAACCTTAGACATCCTACCTTTAAAACATTTAAACATAGCCTTTCAAAACCATTGGAAAAACCTTTTCCTTTAAACCCTTCGAAATCATTTAGAAACCACCCCTTGGAAACCTTCCCTAAAAACCTTTCGAAAGCATCAAAACCTTAAACCTTTCAAAAGCATTTGGGTTCAATTTTAAACCATGTGTAAACACCTTTCAAAACCATCTTTTTTCGAAATCTTTGAGTTAATCTTTAAAAATCTCTAAGGGTCACAAACAATAGGGTCGAAAGCAACTCTTTCGAAAGCCAAAACCTAAGTAGAGAAGTGATGATGTCGAAGCCATCCTTCTGAAAGCATTGGAGAAACGGCAGGGTTATTATAAAACAAAATCAACCCTTTCGAAGGCATTGCTTCGAAAGGTAGAAAGCGGCAGTTAAGGCTTCGACCTAGTCGAAAGCGGTTATTTAAAAGCAAAGGTGCAACCTCTTAAAACTATTTCTTTAAACCATTTGACCCAGTCGTAAGCCAACCAAATCGAAGCAATATAGTTGAAAGAAAAGCAGGCGCATTTTCAATTTAAAACAATGTAACGCTTCGACCTCCTTCGGAATCCCTGGTTTTGACCCAGTTCCTTCCGCTTTTGTCCAATTCACTATGTACCAGGTTATTGATACTATGTGCATTGGTTATGATGGCATAGAGGCGGAACTACTAAGTCGAAAGCTACCCAATCGGAAGCAGGGTGCTGAAAGTGGTGAAACATGCATTTGGCATGAAAAACTGGTTTTTAACATTTTTAAGTAACCTTTTTAACTAACCTGCCTTCTTTGTCAAAATCTTATTGGTTGCTAACTTTTTTTTCTAAAAGCACTGCCATAATTTCAGAATTAATTAATTTAAATCATATACAAAATACCCCTTCTCCTTTTATAAATATATAAAACATTTAAGTCCCATACCTTAAATAATTTTATATATTCATCAAAACACTTTTGAAAATTCTACAAGAATTCCAAAAAATCCTTTTTAATATGTTTTATAACATATATAAAATTCGGACCCAAATTATTTATAATTTAACCGTAAATTATTTATAACCCAATAAATCATTTTCTTCACTAGAAAATTAATATAAAATCCTTATTAATTCGGAAAATTATGAAAATTGAAACACATCTCTAAAATATCATTTTTCATCTATATCTAAAATCACAAGGTATTTGGATATAATTAAATAGGGTTATCATACCAAAACATATCATAAAATTTATATAAATAAGCATAAATCATCAACAAGCATATATAAACATTTTGTTCTTTCAAATCATGGCTAAACTATGCAAGATAAAATTGGATTTCCTTAAAACCAAAAACATTTAAGAAATAATAGATGTAGTCATTATTCACCTTAGCTTTGTGATTTAGGATGTGAGATTTGATCTTGATTAAGTGATTTGATTCTTCCTCTTGAATCCTAACTTTATCTTCTTCCTCTTTGCTAATGGTGGTTGGCCTTAGACTTAAAATTTTGATACTGAAATAAACGTGTGAATGAGTTCCCAAGGTTTTAGGGTATAAGAATATTCTTATTCCAACTTTGCACTTATCTATTTCCTTTGTCTATTTTATTTCATGTTATCTCGTTTTGATTTACATATTAACATGGCACGGCTACCCCTACTAATCACAAATCTCAATCCATTAATCAACCTACATTATTTAATTTAATTTAGCTAATTAAAAATCCTAAATAATGTTACTAAAAATATGGGGTGTTACACACCAGCTCCTTCATCCAATAAAGCATCAATTATCTGCTCGTCAAGGCCGGGAGTTTCTTCAACTGGAATGGTTGGAATCGTTGTTGAAGTGGTGACAGTAATTGATTCTATTATAGGAACTTGTAGTCCTAGCTAAGAGTCCTTATCGGGAAGCGGGGCAATAAGGGGCTGACCTGAAGCTTGAGAAACAGAGAGAGATTGGCTATGTTAATCGATGAGACATCAACTTTGTGGAATACCGGAGAAGTCAATGAGATACCTTCTTCGCTTTGGAGTTTTGCGGGGGCCGGAATGCTGCCGGAGTTCCCTTCAAGAATCGGAGAGAAAATAGTAGGCATGTGGATCTCAGGCCTCTAGGGATCATATCCAGGTGTCGGAGCAGCTTGGGACCCAAGCATTTAGCTGGCAGTAGCATCATGTGGTGTCGATCCAGAGCCTTCACCAAAGTCTTTATGCACTGTCAAGGCAAGCTCCGGATGAAGAATAAGTTGGCCATCTTTCAGAATCTTGGGATTATCTCCTACTAAGATTTCTTTCTCCAGTTGCTCCAAATCCTCCTCGCCACCTTTGAGGAAAGCTTTTTCTTCTTCAATAATCTGCTCCCAGGCGAGGGCGAAAATTCTAGGATAATCATCTTTGAACCACTCTAGATTTTGGAATTTGAGCACGTTGGCATTGTCCTGGTTCAGCAGCGGCTCAAATTTCTCCATCATACGCTCTTCTGCCCATTGTTCTGCGGCCTCAACATCTCTTTTGATGAGTGTGTCAACATCTTTAGCACGCTTGAGCGCTTTGTCTCTTTCCTCCCTGGCATCGAGCAACTCATCATAATAAGTCTGAGCTTGCTAGAGCACGTCATCTTTTTCTTTTATTTCACGCTCTAGTTTGGTTTTCAGCTCAGCTGCGTTTCTATTTGCAGTATCGCTCTCCATTACCAGAGCATGGTTTTGGTGGAAAGGCTTCTCCATTTCATCTTGATGCTTAATCGGCTCCTCTTTGAGTGCCTTGATGGCCTCCTCGGCTTTCTTCCCGGCCTCGGCTAGAGATTTTCTCAATTTCTTGACCTCAACGTCGAGATTAGCGATGATTCTCTAATTGTCAGCTTTGATGAGTTTCTGACTATCAACCTCTAACTGCCTATCCCTGGAGACTTTGGAAATTTTCTTGGCTAACTTCGACCATTCGTTATACTAATTGTGAACATCGATGGTCATCTTTTGTACATAAGCTGGGATTCTTTTTAGATTAGGCACAAACATAAGATCATGGATGTAAATGTTTGCAAATTCCTCCTTTAGATTGGCCATACGAGCATTGGCCGCAAGCTGTTCCTTTATAGAGGCCGATGGGACTATAGCAGTTTCTTTGCCAGGCCTATGCTGGGAAGTTTTAGATCCACTCTTATGATACCTATGGTTGGAAGATCGACTGGAGTGAGATGTCATCGAAAGTTGCATAGGGATAAAAGCTAGAGGTGGAGCTTGAGAGATATCGCCTGGTGAGATGTCATCGCGACGATTGGATTACCTGTTTGGACCTCTAGGAGGAGGTGATCTAGACCTAGGGTGACATTTGAAAGCAGTGTCATATGATGAGCGATCTCTGTCGTAACTGTTTCTATCTTGGTCATCTCTATCTCGGCTAGAGCGATAGCCTGACTCATAATTATGACTACTTCCCTGATGGTACGAACTCGACCGAGGTCTTTGTGCTTGGGATGCTTCCTCCTCCAAAAATCGATATATGTATTTCATTTTCTCTATAGATCCCGCAAGGAAAACAAGAACAGGTTAGATGCAACAAGCAAGGACACAAGTCAACTACAAGTGTTGTGAAGTGCACAAGTGCATGTCCTAGTGTCCCCCGATGGACCATGAGCTGGAGCTTTACTTGTGGGAGTAACCTCTCTCATGCTGGTAGGGATGAAGTCCTTATCGACGCGAATAGAGGACTCGATGCCCTCAATACTAATATTACCGAAATCGAAAGAACCAAACTCCATAAGAATTAGCCCAAAGCCAGCGAATGTGCATGTTGAAGGAAAAGATAGAGTCTTCTCTGCATCTGTGATTAGTAGGGGCTGGGTAGAAGTCTACGTCTTGGAGATTTTCAAGATTAACCTCTTCTTTGGAGAAGGTGGTTGATCGTCCTTAGATTGTTCAGGCTGAGACTAATGACCTGCATCGGCTTGGCCAACCTCGCCACTTTTACCAATAATTTTGCCTTCCTTGGTGTCTTCTGTTACTTGTTTAATGTTTTCTTCAACTCCAGCCCCAGAACTTGGGATTGGGGACAAATCTGGATCAACCTCGCCTCCTTCGAACGGGTTGTCATCATCGTCGTCATCGTCATCACTGGAAGTTATTTGGACGATGCCAATACTACGGTCCTCTTCTAACAAGCCATAGGCAAGAAGATTTTTATCTGATAGGAGAGTTCTGATATATCTATCTCCAGTCGAAACTGCTATAAGAGTGTTAACAACATCTAAAAGCACCGAGCTACTGTGTCTTCCTGGAACATTTGGACGGTAAAGCAAGGAAATAAGTTAAGTCTTCATGCTATAAGGCAAATTCATACAATATAAATGGGATAGGACTTACGTCTAGATATCCATCTCCGAGCAAACCCGGGTGGACAGTGAATGTAGAACAACTCACTCTTGAAGTAGCTCAACTTGTTCCATGCCCTAGTAACTACTTTATAGCCTCTGATCATTTCTAAATAAATCAAAGACGAACTCTCTTTTCGACTCTTGAATCTATAAATGTACCGGATCCCCTCATCACTGGGTACTTAGTTTAAGTGCTCGGAGAAGACCAAGTATGTATTGAGGAGGAAGGCATAGTTGTTTGGGTGCAGCTGTGTCGGAGCTAAGTGCATGAAATTCAGAATTAGTGGACAAACTGGTTGAAGTGGGACGCAACTTGCCAAACACATATATCTATTGTAGGTAGTGTACCCTTCCAGAGGGTTGTGTGGTCTTTGATGACGATAAGGAGCTAAATGTCTTCTAATGGAATCCCGTGCTTGTCACATATTCTACGAAGAGATCCTTTATCGGTTTAGGAAGCAACAGAATCAACAGGATCATCTAATATTACGGCATCCTCAACAGTGTCGAGTGCTGGATCTATTTATGGCTAGGGCTGTAAATCAAACCAGACAGCCCGACGTCCGTCCGTGTTCGTCTTGAAAATTGGTTCGATCGTTAGACTGTCCGTATGTATGATAAGCAAGATTCAAACATATTTCTTTGTCCGCTCGAAAATTTCAATCTGAGCTCGAACAAGGCATGTCCGAACCGGAATAGTCCGTGAATAGATATAAATATATAATCTGAAAAGTCAAACTGTTAGCTCACATCACATATCTAAATGCAGTAGACTTTTGACCTTTCTTCTTCCCATAGAAAGATATGCGAAAATCCATCAGAATAATTATCTTTCAATTCCCACACATAATTAATCTAATTCCATCTTTCCCAATAAAAAAACACATGATCTTCTCTATACAAATCGTCAGTTTTATTAACTCCATCTACTGTTTCAAATCAGTCCTAATTCTCAACCTTAATTCAGTTCAGCTTTATAAATATTTCTCAATTAGAGAATCCATCAGATAATCAAGTTAAAAGTATCCTCTCTCTTAATTCTAACCGTGATTTTATGGCTTCTTCATCACAACCTCCTGGTAACCATAATATTTCATTTTTTATTTCAAAATTTAAACAAAAAATGGTTGTTTTATTTGCTTTTTGTTTTGTCATATAGTATAATAATGAGTATCCATGTGGTATTGGATTACAGTAGTACACTAAAAAAATCATACATGTAAAGTTTTGGCAATTGTTGATGTTAGTAGTTTTTATGCGCAGAATTTTTGCACTTCTTCATAATTGTTTCATTTCTTATTTTAGTTGCCAATAATGCTAATTTTCCTACTGTTTTTTCCCATTGAAGTTGATAGTCATTTTTTGCTAAAAGATAAATATGAACATGCATACTTTATATCTGTTAATAGTGGATATGAAGAGACTGTAGTTTGGTATAAAAAAATTAAAATTTCAGTCATCTTTGTTTGAAGTTTTTATAAATTTGGTAATTATTATTACAAATTAAACATCAAAACAAAGCATGATAATTTTCATCCATTCAACATAGTGATTACTAACTTTCCATTTCACTACAGTTTCATAATTTAGCTATCACGAATTACTTTAGTATCGTTTCATCCTTAATTTTGCATTATTTTTAGGTGATAATAATGACATGAATGACAAACAACCACAAGAAATACTCATCGGTGATGATGATGGACAACCTATGAAAGAAGGAGATGGAGAACAAGCAAATCTTAAAGATGAGAGAGATGTTAAAGAGATTGAAGAAAAAGCACGAAAAAGAAAATCAGAAGTTTGGCTTGAGTTTGAACGACATACAGAAGAAGCTAAAGATGGCACGATAAGAAAATATGGTATGTGTATCCATTGTGAACAAAAAATAACAATTACTAAGGATGGAAGTACAACTACATTTGAAAGACATTTAAACAAGTGTCGTTTTCGCATTGTGAAACAAAAACAGCAGAAAATTTTAGGTAAAGATATGTTCAAAGAGAAAGCATCTAATGATAGTGGTTTGATTAGAAAATTGGCTCTTTATAAATATGACAAGACAAAGATTAAGGAAATAATGGCTACAATGATTATTGTGCATGAATATCCATTTAGAATGGTTGAACACGAATTTTTTATCTTGTATTCTCAAATGTTGAATCCTGAATTTGAGAAAATATCGAGAGTAACCATAAAAGGTGAATGCATGAAAGTATATGAAAATGAGAAGAAGATTTTGAAAGAATTGCTAAGGGATACGGGTAGGGTTAGTTTGATAACCGACTTATGGACATCAAATCAAACTATAGGATATATGTGTCTTACATGTCATTTTTTAGACTCAAATTGGAAGTTACAAAAGCGTATTTTAAACTTTGGTAGTTTACCTCCACCACATACTGGTCTTGCAATCGCTGATGTTATTTTTGCATACCTTTTGGATTGGGAGATAGAAAATAAAGTATCTTCCATAACACTTGATAATGCATCTTCTAACGATTTAGCCATGAGAACACTTAAAGAGAATTTTTCATTAAAGGGTAGACTCTATTTCAAGGGAAAGATTTTTCATGTTAAATGTTGTGCACATATTTTGAACCTAATGGTGCAGGATGGATTAAGTGAAATAAAGTGTGTATTACAAAATATTTGAGAAAGTGTGAAGAATTTTAAAATGTCCCCTCAATGACTGAACAAGTTTATGGATATTGTTAAACAACTACAACTTTCGGTCTCTAAACGCTTAGTCCTCGATGTTCCTACCCGTTGGAACTCAACATATGAAATGCTAGAATGTGCCATTCAATTTAAAAAGGTGCTTTCTATGTATCAAGAAAGAGATCAATCTTATACTTGGCTACCTTCTAAATTAGATTGGGAGAAAGCCGAGTCGGTATGTAAAATTTTAGAAATTTTTAGTGAAGCTTCCAATATTTTTTCTGGCACTTCTTATCCCACTTCAAACCTATTTCTTCCTAAACTTTGGAAAATTAAACAAACTTTGAATGATAAAGTGGTTGAATTCGAAGGTTGTTCTTATATGAGTGAAATGGTGAACAAAATGAAGATCAAATTTGACAAATATTGGGGTGAATGTAATCTATTAATGTCAACTGCTGCCATCCTAGATCCTAGATATAAAATGAAATTAATTGAGTTTTGCTTTCCAAAGATCTACTCGAACACTTAATCAGGCCAAAACATTAAATATATTATTTCTTCCCTGCAAGAATTATATTCAGAGTATGTGTTGACTGCTACAATGAACATGAATTCTACAAGAAAAAAAGATATTAGCTCTAAATACAATGATATATTGATGACCAAAAGTAGATCTGAGTTTGAGATTTGGACTGAAGAGTTAGACATTATAGAACCAACTGAATCAGAGTTGGATGTATATTTGAAGGAAACTCGTCATAAATGCACTGATTTAGACTTTTATATCTTGGATTGGTGGAAATTGAATGCTTCAAAGTATAAAATATTATCAAGCATGGCACAAGATATACTTTCTATTCCAATCAGTAGTGTTGCTTTTGAATCTGCATTTAGTGCTGGTGGTAGAGTTCTTGATCAATTTAGGAGTTCTTTGAATCCAGAAACGGTGGAAGCTTTAATATGTAGCGGCAACTGGTAAAGATCAAAATATTCACTGAAAGAGGTAAAATGCAATTGTTTACATACAAATGTTTAGCTAATGCATAATGTTCATGCTATTATAATAATAAAGCTACTCAAATTTTTGAAAATATGATAAACATGTTTTACTAATTACTATCTATTTCTTCCTGTTTTGTAATAAGGTGCAACATGAAGAAGGGGTATCCAACACTGTCACATTTGATTGAATGAAAATGAAAACAAGGTCACTGGTAATACAAGTTCTGCATCTTTTTTTATTACTTCACATGTGCAAAATTTGCAGTTTTTGCTAGTTTGAGTGGTACTGTGGTAAAACTGCATATAAAAAGTTTAATAAAAATTGTACTAATGGCATCTCTTTTTTGTTTTCTTTCTCAGGTAGTAGAATTTATTACTGGATATACTTGGGAGGCTATTTTGGAATGATATTTGCTTTGTTGCAGCAAGTCTTTCCACATTTTGTTGGCTAGAAGATTAACTAATATTTGCTTGCTGAAATAAATCTTTTGACATTTTGAGCTTTTTGTAATGTAAAAGACATTAGTAAGCTTTAAATATTTTCATTGTAGTTTGTTTGCTGAAAGCATTAGTTGGCTTTAAAATTGATATTTTCTTGCTGAAACATGTTTTTTTTGGCTTAAGCATGCTGCATGCATGCATTTCATTTCATATCCAGAATGTGTATCCAATAATAATTTTTTATTGTAGTTTTCTTGTTGAAATATGGTAATGTTTGCTTGCTAAAACTGATCTTTTTTTGTTTAATATAAACAATTACAAATCTTTTGACATTTTGAAACTGAAGTCTTTTTTTGTTTGACATTACTTCACATGCATTTCATAGACTTATAGTATTTATTATCGAATAACCAAGGCTGGAGAATTAGAAAACTAGCAGAACTATTACTGTTAACCTATGCTATATTGTAGCTCTTTTGTTGCCAAATAAATATTTTTCCTTTGAAACCATGTAGTCCGTCCGAATCGTCCAAGCTCGTCATGTCCGAATGAGTTTAACGGGAAGGACACGGGCTGTGCAAATTTTTTACAGGCCGAGTTCAAATAATTAAGGGATAGCCCGTGTTTAATCGAGTCGGGCACTCATCCGTTCGAATTTTATTTCGGTCCGAATTCGGTATTTTTTTCGTCCAGTCCGGTCCGTTCGATTTACAGCCCTATCTATGGCCAGCCTACCAGCTCTATCGAATTTTCAGGAACTTTCTGCTCGACTTCAAGAGTTTTTAGATTTTGCTGTGACTTGTAGAATCTCTTGTTGTTGTTCCTACTGGGTTGGAGTTTGTTGGACATGTGGAGTTGTAGGCGAACTCGATCCGGCATCTGATTCAATATATTTTGAAGTTGATGTACCTATGGCTTGAGCAGCAAGACGTTTGGAACGTCTCTGGTCCATTTCTATAAATAAAACTCGATAAATAATCAACATTAAAGTAATTGCAAGCTATACCCTCCGTGCTAAAGTGGATTCTAGTGTGGTGTCGTGTAGTGTCGTGCAGTTCAAGTTTCTGATATTATTTAACAGTTCATTTTTAAATTCAGGATATTACTCTACATGACTATCATCACTGACCGTCTCGACAAGTTTCACATCATTAGTCATGCTTTGGAAAGGGTTTAAGACCAAGAAGAGGTCATTAGTTCACAAAGAAGGATTATCGTGAGAACTAAAAAATTCAGAAATTAGTCCAAGTGTTGGAGTTGTACAACTCCATCACTTGAAGAAATTTCCATCTCTCCTTCCCTCATCATCGCCGACTCCAAAGTCATGACTTTCCACGTTAACATTTACCCATGTCCATTCATCTACGGCCAAGTCCATTACCTACCTAGTCAAAGGCAATATGATTAGGGTCTGAGTTGAGTTGAATTTTGAGAGCATGGATCAGTGGAATTGGAAAAGGCAAAAATCATGGTGCTGAGGCTTTTGGAAGTTGGAAAAGGTATTGGGGGTAGAAGAAGTAGGTGACTATCCTAGGTGTGAGTGGAGGCACGGTTTGGATTCGAAAGTTGGAAGCTTGTTAATGGCGGCTCTAAAGAGTTTTGGATCAGCAAAAACAAGTGGATAAGCAAATGAAAGAGACTGGGTTTTATAACCCAGACCTAAAGTTTTAGCACCAAAATTTAGGAAATATCCCAAGTCTCAAGTCGGTATCGACCCCTACCTATTGGTCGGTACCGAGTCCTAAAGATAAAAAAACATGTGTATATATTTGTATACCTGTGGAAATGTGTTAGTGCCTACACATGTAATCGACAATGTACTACACTCCTACCCACTCAAGAACATGCCCGTGAACATGTGTACATATATATATATCCAATACCCGACGATTAGACTTAAAGGGAAATCAAATTCAAACCTGAGAGATCCATGGATGGAATTGGTTTAAAATCATAAAACTTGGAATGATGGAGCATGAGAATATGTCCAAGGTTTATAATCCCAGATGCAGGTAGAGCATCACGAAGAATGACAATTGACATAACTTTTCACAACAACAATTTGCAAGACGGATAACAATCATTCGAAACACAGAGTGGAGTCCTTCGCAAAAACTCTAAATTGTCTCGATTCAAAGCACAACACGTTTGAAATGAGATGTACTTTAGGAGGCAAGTGTTATCCAGCCTTTTGGCCATGCTGTATTCGAAGAGACTAGACAAGTCAAAATAAGAGTTATCGAGGCAAGATGCCCAAAGAGATAGCCTAGGAGTCCAGGAAACAAGCACAGACAAAGTCGTAAGGCTGATGCTAGAACACCTCAACCCAAAAGGACCCAGAAACCCTCAAAGTTAGGGGTCGGTATCGACCCTACTCTATGGGTCGGTACCGAGTCCTGTTTCCACCACAGGTGGACCTCATCTTCTGCCTGTGACCTCTTCTTAATGCCAAAAGCCTATTTCCAATGTCATTTTGTTGGTTCAATGCAATTCTCCATCGGTCTCCACGAACACTTGAAATTGCAACTTTGTTCTTCTATAATTCCATCATTTGGACCCGGAAACAATCTAATATTGGTGCAAAAAACTATGGAATCACAAAGCTAACAATGAGATGAGTCAAGATGAAGGCTTGAAGACAACCAATATTGCCATCTTATGGATTGATATCGACCCCTAACTATGGATCGGTACCGACCCCTACTACTTGATGATGTGGTACCTACTTTTATGGGAGAATTGGTCTAAATGATGGATAACAGTTTAGAGATATTTTACGCGAGATATTAGACTCCCTACCTCAATAAATAGGAGGGTATGGCTCATTTTTAAGGTTCTTTTGGCTTTAGCCCTTCCCTACTCTATATTCTTGTAATTCTGAAAATCTAAGTGTCAGAGTTATACCGACCTCTACGAACTTCTGCCTCTAAGTTTGATATGAGCAATAAAATATTAAAGTGGATGTAGGCCTTGCTTTGTTGAACCACTATAAATGATTGTGTCTTATCTATTTCTCATTTGCATTTACATTTCTTCGTATTGTATTCTCTACATGAACTTCTAGATGTTTGTGTCATTTTTGGTTCAAACAATAACTAAGGTCAAATAGAAAATGCTGAATGAACTAATTTACACAGTTCTCTTGACTTATGAATACTATTGACCTTCAATATGAAAGCTCAGATTTAATTAAAATTAAATCATAGCATGGCGTAAACGACTATAGTTGGGTCGAGTGGAAGTACTGGAAGTGAAACACTATTTAAGAGATGATTCGTCTCCTCGGTCTTATTAGGTTAATATCACGATCAACTAATTAACTCAAAGTCAAAATCTCTAGCCAGAGTAGTTCGGTTAATAATAATTGTTATTATTGAACCAAGGACTTTGTGTTTGGACTATAGAGTTGAATATGGATGATATTGGAATTTTGACCATGACCAAATTTCATAAGTCCAAAGTGATATGGTTTTGACAAAGAGGATTGGTGTAAATAATTGTCACTACCCGGGTCACGTTTAAATAAGTAAAATTGGATTTTATCAAAAAGATGTATAAGCAATAAATTTGGCCAAAATATTACTCCAATAGCTAAGGCGACGATTGAACGTTAATATTCAATTAGTTCGATATTAATCACTGACTGAATTTACACCTGCGAGTTGCACAACCGCATTGATAAATTCTCCAAAATACCACATGATTAATTGATTTATAAGATGTTGTAAATTAATTAATTATATTAATTAATTTTTTTGGAAAATATAAATTAATTATTTATTTGGTGTATTGGATGCCATTAGTATTTTTTAATGTCATTAGCATTTACTTGAGTGTGTATATAAAGTTGTATATATACAAATCGATATAAGATATCGATGCACATTTAAATTTGATTTAAGTGTAATTATTTGCTAAGAGTTATTGAACAAATTAAAGGGACATAAAACCTCTTTCACTATAATCCATATAAAGAAAAAGAGTTTTGAAATCCAATGGTTGGATCTAGAAAATGAAGGAAGGACGTAAAGGAAGGTTATCTCTAGAAATACCATGTCTTTCATTCACTTGCCTCTCTTAGTCTTTGTAACGACCCGGATTTTTCGGTCGTTTGATTTTGAATATTTAAATGGTTTTAAATGTTGGATTTGGAATAAAAACTGACTGTTCATATGAAGATTTTGGTTGGAATTGTAGAATGAATTTAAAATTTCAAATATAGCGATTATCGTAATACGGAAATGGTAAATAATTGAAATTTGAGTTGAATATGAATCGAAATGAATTCTAATGTGCATATAAATTCTATTTGAACTAGAATTGAGTTGGTAAGTTTTTAAAACTGGAATTTCAAGTAATTTCGTCGATTTTGAAAATCGTCATTTTTATCGACGCGTTAAAATAGCGATCCGGGTCACAGTCTCGGATTTCGACGAAACAAGTGTGTTTGGGTCCGCAATAATGAATTATAATATGCCATCAGATTTCGTAGCGATCGGACATATCGCTTGGTCGTACGGGATAGAAACGCGTTGAAATTAATATTTAGTATAATAATTGGGTTCAAAAGGCTATCTTCTCCATACGATCGAATTGGGGCTCGAGACTTGTTCCATTACATTCGAAATAGGAGTATAACATTAGGAACGCCAGGCGGCATGCCTCGATCGGGGTTCAGAATTAAATATCTAGATATTTTGAATTTTTAATAATATATTATTATTCGATTTAACTTTTCACTACCATTCTTATCAGCCGACCTACTTGTACAGAGCCCACACCCTTTCGTTCTTTCCCATCTTCCCTCTCATATTTAACCGCTTCCATTTAAAAAAAATGTTTAAAAAGAATAAGAAAATAAAAAACTGGAGAGGTGCGACAGTGAACTAGAGGGGGTTCAACAGTGAAACAGTGGATGGTTTAGGAAGTTGAGCCAGGTTCGATCTTGTATATAACGGAGGAGGAGTTAATGAAATCAGAGGTCCTATTTGAGTTTAACGAGGCATATGGCAGCTACGGCTGAAGAGAGAAGGACTGAGGCACCTCAGATGTGGTTCCGTCCTCTGGTACGGATGCGGGAAGGTGGGGAGAGGCGCAGTATTAAAAAGAATGTCGGGGTCAGTGGGTTGGTGATGGATGGAAAGCTTGTTTGTGCAGGAGTTCATCGATGCTGAGGTTGCTTGATTTCGTGCACTGACAAGGAGAAATGGTAAAGGGAAAGGTGTGGCACTGTCAGGAGAGGGAAGTGGGCTGTTTGAATTAGTGTGATGGGAAAAGAAGGGTAATGTTGTAATTAAGATGCTAATATATGTAATTAGTAAATTAATTTTAAAATTTAAAATCGTGTAATCGTATAAATGCAATAATTAATTCGTTGTAGGTTCAAATCAAACGAAACAAGTTGCGTTGTGTTAGTATCTACAAACTCTACACATAGGAATTGGATTCGAGCATTTTGGAGACAACAAGGATTTTGGTTAAAATTAAACGCTTGTTTAATTTTAATTCAAACGAAAAGCTTAAGCGCTAACTGGAATCAAGGTGAGTAAAACTCACTCTCTCTGGCCACTTATATTTTTATATAAGTAGAAATAATATTTTATTTATGTTGTTTGTTGTATGTGATTGCTAACTTGGTTGTTTAATATATTATTAGTAGTTGGATATATATTTCCCGCCGATTGGAGTGGATGAGACACTATGCACCCCGCATAATAGAGGATGACCCTTTATATTACAATATCCCACCTCGAAGCGGGATTATTACTTTATGTTATATAACATCTATGGTTGCAGGGAAACAGGTTGGAGGGATCCAATTGGACTCCTAAAAAATGTTGATTTTAATTTCATATATGGTGATATATGATGTGTTAGAATAACCTGTTATAGATTATGTTATGATTTGATTTATTGGATGCTATAGTAGCACTAGCCTTAATTTTGGTATTATAAATACCATAGATAATATTTTTGAATTTAAAAAGGGAATTCAAAGGCGAATTTGGAATTGATAATTTTATATTGAATTTTGCGATTATTAAAAAAGGAATTGATTTGGATTAAAAAAAATTGATTTTGGATATTTATTTAGCTATTTCGTACAATGGTTTCAATAGAGAATTTTAAATTAAGGATTTTTAAAATAATGAATTTTTAAATGAGATTCTTAAAATACAGAATGGAAGTCGAAATCGAGGTTTGATACGGTTTTGGAATATAGTTTGGATTTTATAAGAAATAGATTTCTAAATGGAATTTTAAATAGAAATCGATCTATAAATGAGATTTGTTGAATATAAATCTATTATTAACCGAGAACAACCAAAGATGAGTTTATAAATTTATAAACGATGTTTATAAATAAAGTGAAATGATTATCATTTGATAAGTTGGAAATATAAATTCACCGTGTGAATTTAAAGTGAGATACGGAAATCGGTTTAGGGAAAGATAGTGGATTCTATTTTGGAATTTGGAAATAGTTGTGAAATTAGAAATGAAAATCGATTTGGGATAAATCGAGAGAGATTTATATATATAAGAATGGTTATGTTGAATTTTAAAAATAAATTTTTATCGAGAAGTTAAGTTTTGTTTTAAAAAGAGATTTTATTTATTAAACTATCTGGTTTAAAACTGTTTTAGTATTGAAATATTTCGGAAAGTGGATTATTCAAATATTTAATATTTATTGAAATGAATTCAAATTTTTATAACAAGCTTTGTAAATCGATTAGTTTTATTTAAAAATGAATTGGAAATGAGTTATCAATGTTTATTTAAAGTGTTTTGATACTTTAAATAATTACTTATACGTGTTTTAAAAATAAATTATTATTCTTTAAAAAATAATTATTATATATATAGAGTTTTGAAATGATTGAAATTTATTTATAAATGCTCTCAAGATTTGTAAACGAGGTTAATTTAACGGATATGATTTTGATAAGAGGAATCTTATAAGGGATTTGGGAGAAATGGAATTTCCAAAAATGTTGAAATATGGGAACTTCGAAAATGAATCTGAATTCATAAAAGGAGTTATAAATTATTGGTTGGGTTTATAAAAGAGCATAATCGGTTTTGGAAATTGTAAAAAAAAAGAATTTATAAATAATTTCTATAAATATTCTCCTAAGTATTGAAAAGAGGGTTTTGGAAAATATTTTTAAGTGTGAAATGATTTATATCGAAATATTTTTCTAAGTGTTATAAATTGAATTCGGTAATATTTCTAGGTGTTGAAATGGGTTAAAAATATCATGTTATGGATAAGTATTTGAAATTGTTTTCAAAATGTTGGAATGTTGGAAGAGAGTTGAATATATATCTTTGTAAAGATATTTTGAAATGAATGTTTTGAATGATTTATAAAATTGGGCCTAGTGACTACTTATGTATGTAATTTGATAGTTAAATAACCGACAATCAAATCTGGCCAATTTCGTTAATCGTTTCGAAGAGACCGGGATCGTATTTAATTATCCAAAAACCACTTCGATCTGATATATGCGTTACGAATTGTGATATCTCGAAGATAATGAAGACGGTGATTCTGGAGATTCAGTTTGTTTAGACCTAGAACAACTTGTATGGATGAGTGTTATCGTTTGCATCGTTTTCTGGAAGGCAGTGTTAGCATTCCAAGAATGAATGCTATTTTTAAGGTAGTACGTAGCCTCAAGCCTCATCAACCAAGAATGACTAAAACAGGAGAGATGCAGCAAGGCTATGTGGGTCGCTCCCATTAGGGTATGATCATCACTCATCTAGAGTGGACATCTATCATTACTTCATTTGTATGCGTTTCGGGCTCATTGGTGGTGATCATATTCGGTACTATCCAGTAAGGGGTAGGCCGGTCTTGTGTTAGCAAGGATCGATAGGTTCAATCTTGGTACATTTTTCTAGAAGTGTACTGTGGCGGGCGGTACCCCGGTAGCCCTGTCATTGTATGGAATCCAATATCCACTACGAGCTTGTACAGTTTTAGATGTGCCCAACTATGCTGAAATGTGAGATGCAAGCATTTCAGCTATTTTATAGTTTATTTTCTATAGACACTATTATAATATTAGATGATTTTGATATAAAATGTTTTGGTTATCGTAAGGTAAAACCCGTCATGTATATGTGTGGCGTGGTCTTACGAGATACCTTTGTTTTCAAAGGATTTTGATAACAGTAATAATTCAAATTGAGTGTGTTTTCTCACGCTGATTTTCCAGACTGACTCAGGTGTTATTTTATTATAATGCTCGGGTCGGATGGAGTATTGCTGATCCAGGTTATGATGCTATGGAGCTCAAGAGACGAGCTGGAGGATTTCAGGCATATTACACGTACTTGGTTATTTCCGCTGTGTGTGTTATGCTGTATATTCAGTACATGTGAGGACAAGTTATTATAACTGTCCAGATTGATTGTTGACTATTGTACTTTGATGATTGTAAGTATATTACAGTTATAGTTTCTTTGTATAAAGATCTATTATTATATATTATATTTTGTTCCGTTGCGATTGTGAGATTCTGTATTGTTATTTCTGTTTCTTCTTCTATCCTCTTCTTTCTCATAGTTATTCATCTTTTCGTACAATTTGTGTTGGACAAGTGTGATATAATGTCAGCTCAAAGGGTACATAACGGCGGGTCGCTACAGTCTTTCTCTTTCAAAACCCTAGCCTCTATATTCCTTTCCTAACATTCATAGCCGAAAATTCAAGGCAAAATAAAAGGAGAAAAAAAATCAATGGAATCCAATTAAATTAACTAATAAAAGGTGGTTCTGCTTCTCTTGCAAAGGTAGGATACTGATTCAGATTTGGATCTAGAATCATTTATTAATGAAGGTGCATTCAAGGGCTACATCCATCAGGTATGATCTATTCTATTTTATGCGTATATTCATCATGATGTTATAGACCTATTAATCTGATTATTTTTACAAATTTGTATATGTATTTGTTGTCTATCTTTATTTTGTAGCATGTATAGATATGAAATTTTTAAATTTATTGATTTGAATTGGATCAAAAAATAATAACAATGGTTTTGATTTTTGATTTTTATTGTTTTCTTTATGTTGACATTGGTATTATTTTAGATCTGAATATAATAACTAAATAATTATTATATATAGTTGATTGTCAATGGTGATTTCATTATTTCACAATTAGTTTTCTATTTCAAAACATATGTATGTATGTATGTATGTATGTGTATATGTAGATGTATCAAAATTAATTCAAAGTCTATTTTACAATGAATGTTTAAAAAATCATTTATATATTTATATACATACACACGTACACATCTTGACATTAATGTAGATCTGTTTTTAATGTAGAAATCTAAATGTATCAACATTACAATTTTGTTAATAAATTTTACTTTACTATTGCTTGTAAAATATCAACATTTTAGCTTACTTTAAATTATTAACATTTAAACATAGGTTATATTTTGATTTATAGATTAAGATACGTTTTCAAATTATTTACTAAATTAAACCATTGCATGTTTTGGAAATAAATCTTGAATTCAAACTAGTCGACTTGGTTGAAACAATTAAGACAAATTAAAGGACTCATTAATATACATATAGACACATATATTTATATTAAGTATATTTTAACATATATATACACATACACATACACATGCACTCGTATAATTTTAGGAAACGTTTTTGACAAACAACGCATATAGAAAGGGACAATGTGTCTGTTGTGGTGTAAATCCCAACACCGAAACACATACACATTAACTATGTAAAAAATATGATATATTGCACTTACCGAATATACATTAGAGTATGTTTGGATATACTCATAATATATGCTAAGTGCAAATTTGGTTATATATGTAATTTAATTAATCCATCAATCACTTAATTAAAGGGAATGAAATGAAAAGTTATCTCTCTCCAAATAAAACCATATATCCCATCATTAATTGAATAAGTTAAGAGAAGGAAACGAAAGGTTCCCTTCTAAAAATTAAATACAGTCTTACAAAAATACATATACAAGAGTATATTCGATATACTCTAATTTATGTAAACATTAAATTCATGTAAATCTTAAAAAAAGGATTTTATTTAAAAATATTTTAGATTGGATCTAAAATCCCTTTTACACTTCATTGGTCCAATAGATCCTAAAGGAATTTTTTGAAATATACCCTTTAACTCCGTTGGGCTGACCTAGTTCCTTCAATGTTAGCTAAACCCACTGTCTATGCCCCTACTCTTTAATCTGGCATTTTGATTGTGAAGTCACATTCAGCATCTCATCACACGAGTCTTCATCACTCAAAAATTTCACGAATCTCTCCATGGATTCCAGCATAAGTTGTTTGATGAATGCTAACGTTGTCCTCTCTTATGGAATTAACCTCAAGATAGACTATACAACATGATAGCATCACTTGAAATATTAACGCCGACCTCTCCCTTGGAGTTACCCTTAGGATAGACAGTTCAACTCTACAACATTTCACTCCACAATCACTTCCAAAACACATAACTCGTATATCAAGTTTTGAAGTGGTTTTTGGTAAGTAATACCTAAGCATACTTATCCGATCCCGGACTCTTCAAATCTAAATCAATGAATTTCTGGCTAACTCAATTTCGGTTCTTTCATAATTAAGAAGATGGTATATAGAAGTCCTCCCCGGTGGATCTCGAATACACATTCTTAAAGCAGGGGACGTCTCATACAAATGAGTCCATCCCAGAGGATCTCAACCGTATAAATTCGTAAAGCTTTTAATACTTCCTAAGTCAATTTTGGTCAAGTTCGATAGTTGATAAGTCAACCATCTAGCATCTCGTACGAAATGAAAACGATCGCATATGGAAATTAAATCTCATACACTTATCACCTTTTTCGACCTCCCAACTTCAATGCTAAGTATATGACTAAATACTTTCCATAAACGAATATACACACAATCACGATTAAGTCACAAGCGACTTATAATCCCTTTTTTTACAAATAATACTTCTTTATCAATACTTGTATATATAATTAAAATACCTTTACAAAAGCTATATACATGTTTACTAATACTTCATTGTTTACTCTCCTATTTTCATGTGACGGCCTACATTTCGGGTGGTTTAAGTCGACAATAAACCACACATGTCCAACTCAAAACAATCCGAAACACAGAAAATCAATGGGCTAATTAAGAAAAATAAGAAAAGAAGAAACAAATACAGTATCTCGCAACGGAATGACAAAATATAATAATCAAATAAACAGTTCATGAAGTTGTTTACACTATACATTTGATTATACTTTTACAACATTAATCAGAGTTATACATACATCAGAGACAAAATAAAACAATGCAGCAGAACAACATGATGCAGGGAAATAATACTAGTAATATAATATACCAAATCTTCGTCTTCGTGCTCCTGAATAATATGATCTTCAATGCACTGAAAACTCAGGACTAACCCGAGCATTTAGTAAAACAATACACTCGAGTCGAAACAAAAATATCCTTATGTAAGTCAAATCCATATCACATATAACAGGAGTGTAACAGCGTCAGAGATGTGTAATGGGTTTTACATCTCCTATCCAGTGTATAACATATGTGCCATAACTCAAGAGATGTTACGGGATTTTCCATCTCTTAAGGATCCGTCAAAATATCTATATATAGTAGAATATGCTATATATGTAATGTCTAATCATTAAGATAAATATTTTTCCTAGCGTTAAGGCTTTACACTAATCCCCCTTAACGTGTTTTTGAGCATTGGCGTACAGTTTGCATATGACACCCCAGTAGCACGTCGGCAGATAAGGATGCGTCGTGATATGACAACACTAAACTAAACTCGTATTGGTCTCATATAAGGATAAAAGTATGATAAGGCACATGAGGCAATTCCCAAGGTAAGATACTACCAGTTCCGGTCGCAGGACTGGTGGTAACACATCGTAGCCACGACCGCCCACCGCGTCCATCCATCCCATATCGAGTCAAAGGGAGGTCATCCCACCTCAAGGTGCACCAATCGAAACCAACATTAAAAGTAAAGGTATGGATCGAGTCCAGGAAGAAAATCGAAGAACAGATATCTGCTAGAGGTAGCTACCCTCATTGGCCCTATGAAGCCATCATGTTTAGTCATTTCAAATCGACACAAGTGTCGGGGCTATCCATCATCGTTCTCTTCCTTCAAATCCAGCAGCGTACACCAAATCCAACCACTTCATTCTGGAGTCTCCTCCACGTACACAGTTGTTAAAGTGGTTCCAACATTGACAGAGAGTATGCCAATAATCGGCCCCGGTCTCTTTAACAACCAAACGTCGTTTTACACACCGGTTGGTTCTTTTACATTTCAAAAGTGAATCATTACTTGATATCAAAATATCATATACGCTTCAAAATATCATTTTTATTTCAATATGTCATATTCACTTCAAAATATCATTTTCGTCGCCACGAAATCAATTTCACTTCAAAATCATTATATTCACTTCAAAATCATTATATTCACTTCGAAATCAATTTCATTTCAAAATCATTTCGAATTTCGACTTAGGTTATAACTTCATTTTAACCACATTTGTATTTAAATCAACGACTTAAATATAAACAGTTCCCAACTTGAACAGTTTGAATTTTTGAAAATAGTTAAAATAGTTTAGATATTAAAATAGTTTGATATAAAATAGTTTGAGTATTGAAAACGGGTTATAAATTGAATGATTTGAAAATTTAAATAATTTGAAAATTTAGAAAGATGAATTTTAAAACAGTTTATAGTAAAATAGCTTATAGTGAAAATAGCTTAAAATTTAAAACTGTTACTTTCTATTTCCAATAAATCTGGACTCAGGTCCAAATTTCAATCAAACTGATTCAATTTCAAATCTTCCAATTTAATCATCTTAAATCTCAAATCAATTCAAATCGACTCAATTTTGATTTAAATTCAAATCAACTCAATTTCGATTTAAATTCGAATTAACTTTAATTTCGATTTCAGTTCGAATTAACCTCGATTTTGATTTCAATTCGAATTAACTTCAATTTCGATTTCAATTCAAAACTTCAATTTCAAAATGTTTCATTTTAACTTCAAATTCGATTCAATAGTTCAAATTTCAATTCAATTCTGATTTTAAACCATTTCAATTCATATAAATTTCAAGTCCAATTTCAATATACTGATTTAAATCACTTAGATCAAATTAAGCTTCAATGTTCAATTTAAGGTTCAAATCTTTAAAATAATTCAATTCCGAGCCCAAATTTGAAATATCCATTTATATCACTTTTACTTAGATAAATTCGAAGTTCAAGTAAAAGTTCAAACCTTTAAAACAATTCAATTTCCATATTTCAAGCCATATGTCGATTATAACTTCACATTTCAAATTTAATTCTTTAAAACAATTTTTTAACCAATTTTAATTTCAACATTTCAAAACTCGAATTCGAAATTAATTCAATTATCATAAATTCAAAAAAAATTCTTTAAAACAATATCATTCAAATAAATTCAAACTCAAGAATTTAAAACCATTTAATTTAACCAATCCGGTGTCCGTATATAATTTTCAATTCTATGGCCAAGTGATCGGTTATTTCGATTTTAATTTCAGGGATGGATATATATCATTTCAATCTAGATCAAAGTGTCATAGGTATATATCATTTCAACCTATTTCTTAATTTATTCGAAATAATTCAAATAAAAGTTTTATATACTATCAGCAACATACATGGTGATAATATGATATATATAAGTAAATAGACATCCAATCATCCAATATATCAACCAATAGCATCCAATCTCAGTCAATATCCAAATCAGCCAATAAATCACAACAGTTAACTAGTTATCAATATCGGGTGTTTAACTAGCAATTCAATTCTAATTTCAAATTTAACTATTGATTACAAATTCCTAACAGTTCAACTCATATGTTAATTAAAATGTCAGTTAAATTGCCAAGCAACAGTTAATAAAAATAAATCACTTCATGATTTAAATTTAACTAACATCAAAATATTTTAGTATTTCGTGAGCGGTTTAAAACACTAACCTTTATTTGAAACAGAAATTTTTTTCAGATTCAAATCAGCTTCAATTCAACTCCATAGCGCAACTTTCATCGATACGATCGCAACGCAAATTGTTTCGTTTAAATCCGACCTCGTATGAAAAGGTTATGAAATTATAACCATTCGATATAATTAAAAATTAATTAACTTAATAAATAAAAATAAAAATAACCTTTCTTCCAACATTTCCCTCCCTCTCGTTGGCGTTATTCCCAGGCCAACGCTTCCTTTTTTCGTTCAAACGATCGCTCGACCACTCACCAGCGCCTCGCGCTCCACTCGCCGCCGACCTGACCACGAACGCCGACCACACTCTGCCACCACGTGGCGCGCGCATGCGTAAATCGAGGCCGAAACCCATAAAACCATAGACGAACGTGAGGACTTTGCCGATGCCTCGATCGACGATAGCTCGATCCAACTGGTAGTTTGCTTCGTATCGACGTGCTCTACGTTTCCTAGTTGAAGTCGAAGGCCAGTTCGGCCTCTAGAGGCTCCGATCGACGATGTCCATTAGACTGTTTAGTTTTAATGGCGGCTGGAATTTTAGCTTAGGGTTAAGGTTTCAAATGAAAGAAAGTTGAGGCTATTTATAGAAAATTTCCCGTGGCACTATTCATCCGGAAAATTTCAAACTCCAGACGAAGCGTGCCGCCTGACGTTCTACATGTTATACCCATATTCCGAACACAATGGAATATGTATCAAGAGCCAATTCCATCATATATAGAAGATAGCTTTTCAAAATCAAATTATTTTAATTTAAATTCCTTTAATAAATTCTACGCGTTTCGAACTCGCACGACCAAACAATAAGTCTGATCGCTACGAAACTTGAAATCCTACAATAATTCACTATTATGGATCCGATGAAACTGGTTTTGTCGAAATTCGAGATAGTGACCCGAAAAGCTTTTTTTTTTACACGTTAACTGAAACGAGTAATTTCCAATTTAGATAAATCACTTTTAAATCCAAATTTAAAAGTTTACCATCTTCCTTCTTACAGTAAATCAACATAAATGCAATTATTGTATACAATAAAAGCTATTCATTTCTTACCAAATAAAAGTTTTCTTATTTCTGAAATTTATACTTATCAAAAATAAAATTTCATATAAATAAACTTATGCTTTTACTTTTAATAAAAATTCATTCGATTCTTTATTAACTTAACACTGAATATTTTAATTTCTGTTATCAATTACTTACAATTCTATATCATTTAATTTACTTTCTAATATAAGTTATCATATTTTACCTTATTGAATTTTGTTATTTAATTTTTTTATCTAAGTTCATATCCAATAAATTATATTAATAAATCATTAATTTTTATTTCTAACCATTTTTGTTCAATAATTATATTAAATTTAATAATTTAAAAGAGTAAAAATAAGGGTCGTTACAATCTCCCCCACTCAAAACTTTTCATCCTTGAAAAGAAATTAAGTAAGGAACCTAACATTTGATATATTTTACTCAAAATAATCAACATACAGAACATAAAATCTATTTTGCAAAACCTTTACCACGCTTTCGCTACGCCACTCTGATATCGGCTTATTTGTAAAACATGTTATAAAATTTTAAAGTCTCAAAATTTTCTAACTCCTGAATTTACGGAAAATTTCGGCAGCGTCTCCTTTGCGCGGCTCGATCGGAAAAATTTACAATACACATATATATCATAAATATACATCTCATCTCAGTGATGAAGCATCCCACAGGGAAAAATATTAAAGTATGATATGTAATCCGAGATATGTACCTTATTATTATTATTATTATTAATATGAGTGAGTTCGCTCATATTAAAGCGAGCGAACGCAAGTCAAATCGCATATACTTCCAAACGATCTTCGTATGTATCTATCTCAACTCAAGTTTGAATATTAGTCACTCATAATAAGATATAGAAAACATGCATGAGTTTAATAGAACTATATAACATGAACTCTTAGTCTAAATCATAAGCATAAGCACTAATATACAACATAATAATCATATGTAGCCAAGAACAATTATAATAATGATTTGCAACAAAAGAAACCATCCAACAATTAATATTCATCTAATTAATCCAAACTATATCAATTTACATTATCCAATGTCAACAGTTTATTTATACACTATCATCTCTTATTAACATCCATTCTTTATTAAAATCCAATTGGTTTACTTATTATATCTCCTTCTTATTCCCGATTCTTTTATTTACATTCAATCCTTTTACATTCTTTTGTTCCGCATTCAGTTTAAATCAAATTCAATTATTCATATTGTTTTCGCTTACATTCAATTCATTGATATTCACTAATTAATATTCACTTTAAATTTCAATTTATGTTTAACAACATTTCATTCCATATACAATTTACATAGTATATTTTCTTTAATACTAACAACACTTAACAACCATTCCATAAAATTATTTACTTTAAGTTTATAAACATTTTATACAATACTTCATTTTTTTCATTACTTCACAACTTAATTTCACATTTGTTTCTATCAAACAACATTTTAAACCATATTTTCTTTTTGCAACTTAAGTTGAAATGCATTTTATAACTTAAGTTCATCTTCATTTCAAAAGTCAAATTCTATTTTATTTAACTCGTTTTTGTCCCACTTTACTTAATCTAAGTTAAAATTTTCTTTTCTTATCATTCTCATTCAACAAATTTAAAATTTGTTTTCATCTTAATATTTCTCAAATCTATAAGTTATACAAACTTATTCACTTAAAATTTCATTTCATTATTTTATCTAATTCATTTCAAATATAATTCACTTTCATCATTTTATTTACTTCATTTCACTAACTCAATTTATTTAACTTTACTTAAGTTAATTCTTTTATTTCATATCTCAAATTCAAATTTTCTGTTATTTTCTTAACCAAAATGTTCAACCCTTTTTTTAATTGGATTTACTTTCCAGTTCAAATTCATAAGTTGTAAACTTATTTCTTATCTATACTATTTCAAATTTTATAAGTTCAAAAACCTTTTTCCATATATTTGTCAAATCATACTTGGAATTTTACAATTGAAACTTGTTTTATCAAAACAAAACTTCAACAAAAAATTATTAAGGTAGCAATTTATCACTTAGAGACTAGAAAATGAATACCGACGATGCAGCGGTCATTTTCAGTATTATTTTCCAGCGACTAAAGTGAGTTCATTGCTTTTATTTCTTTCAAAATCTTTTCAAAATATGATTCTAGTCAAAATCACTCCCAAAATAATATTATTATGATTTCTGAAAACTTTGAAAACAAATTTTGAAAATCAACAGGATTTTAAATTCTAAAATTCTCAGCTTTTAAATCCTTTCTATTTATAAGCTATATTATAAATAAACTTATACAATTCCATTACCTTATTATGAAAACATTTCGTTAATTTACATCTTTGTTATTGCAAACAATTCTTATTGTAATTAGATTTCAATTCAATCTAATTATCGAACACTTCATGAAATAGAGTTCACAAAATATTCGTATTTAGTTTAATTCAACCAATAATCGATGATAACTAAATATTATCATCTTCTAACAACAAATATCCATAAATAAATTCGTATTCATAAACCTATATGGTTATTTATGGAAGATTATTTCTTTTTATATATAAAATATGATTTAGGTAAAACTATTTCATTTACCCTATTTTAAAATAATTTTATGTCGACTTGTCTTGTTTAAGTGTTTAGAAACTCCTATCGATAACATGGCGCCTCATGTACTGACCATAATTCATAAACAACTCAACAAATAAGTACACATAATATAAAACATTTTATAACACCAACAAGTACGTGCTCTCATATACATACACACACACACACACTCAAACAAACTCAATCTAGGGTATTACTACCCTATCTCTAATGAGTCAATCCCCATCAAAGCTAAGGTTATATCTAAACCAAAGCTCTACTACCAACTGTGACGACCCGCATTTCGAGAGGTTTAAGTCGACAATAAACCACACATGTCCAACTCAAAACAATCTGAAACATAGATAATCAATGGGTTAATTAAGAAAAATAAGAAAAGAAGAAAATAAACACAAAATCTCGCGGCGGAATGACAAAATATAATAATCACATAAACAGTTCATGAAGCTGTTTACACTATACATGTTAACCCAAAAAAAGGATCAACACCTTGGATTGAGTGTGAAAGCACCAGCCTTGTTCTAACCGAGCAATAATACAAAGAATAAATGTAAAAAGAGCAGAGATAGTAAGAAGACTAGAAGATTTTTATAGTGGTTCGGCTGTTAATGAAGCCTACGTCCACTTTATAACTTTTATTATTGACTGATTGTTGTTACAAGGGGAATTGGATTACAAATTTGTTGAATATCCTAAGTTAGACTAAGTCCCCAATGCTAGAGTTCACTGGAGAATCACAGTGAACTCCTTAGATGACTGATGTGAGGGAGGAGAAGAGTGAAGAATAATCTCTGCAGAGTCCCAGCAGCCAGTGTAGAATATCACCTTTATGTTGTAGATAGGTGAGTATTTATAGAGGTTGGAGAGCTATTGGGCTAGGCCTTCTTGCCAGATGCTTGCATATGACCATAGGAAGACGGACTACAAGTTTCATTATGAACCGAGCTAACTTGAAGGATCGATGTGATCCATAGCTTCAGGCTCGGTAGCGATCCAACATCTTGAGATGCTTCCTCTTACCTTCTACCTTAAAGTTCATAGTGATTTGGCGAAATGGTATGGATCGCTAGTGATCCATAGTACACGGATCGCTAGTGATCCATGTACTTAACTGATTTTTGGACTTTGTCTTCTAGGGTGCATTTGTTATCTCGTGTTGGTGTCCTCCATGTAATTTCGTAGCATGTTGCCTTGTTTTGATGATGATTTTCATACTAGTTGCATTAGATTGCTGATTGAACTAGATGAATGCTTGCCTCTCGATTTAACTAGCTCGGAATCCCATCAAACTTAGCCATTGTCCTTAGAATACCCATTGGACCCTGATGCAAGTGAATTCATGAATCCATGAGCCAAGATGATGGATCGCTGGTGATCCATAGATGATGGATCGCTAGTGATCCATCACCTTTGCGTGTTTTCGCTTTCCATTCCTCTGACTTCTCTTGGTTAGTTGCTCTAGTCTTTTTGGTTGGCTCTTGAGCTACTCTGACTCGACCAATCTGTTTAGACTTCCTTTGGATTCTACTGGGTAAAAAACCTAGATAACATTTTCCCCCTATAGTATGCCTTCATTGAAAACAAGGCGTGCTCTAGAAGTAATTGCTTTCCAGTTTATGCTTGGTGAGGTTCAAGTAATCGTGTTAAGGCCACATGAATTTGACATCGGGTTTTCAGTTGCTCGTTAAGTTTTTGACCTGAACTGTCGTCGCTTGTCATAACTGACCAAGTTTTACCCCATAACTTTTAAAATGCCTTGAAACAGCATGTGGATCTCGCTAGTTGAATTTGAGATCGCATGCGATTCGATGGATCGCTAGCGATCCATAGCCAATGGTTCGCTAGCTATCCAATGACTTGGACGTTTTTCTCGTGCAATCTCCTATTTAACTACCCCGAGCCAATCCATCACCTCACTCCCATCTACTTTCTACGACCCAAGCTATCCTTTGCGACTCGACCCGATTCTCGAATGATCCTTATATCCAACTGCTCCACCACCTTCGCCGATCATCTATCTCTGGAGTTTCTTGTCGTTGATCGATTTAAGTCACGCCATTGCTTCGACTTCGTTCCTAGCTCCTTTTGGATTGTCGCCGATTAAACCCTAACTCCATCATCTCCTTCCTTAGATCGCCACCGACCCTCCTTGCTTAGATCGTCGGGTTGAAAAATCTGACCATCTTTGCCTTTTGATTCTTGATTCGAGGTAGGTAATGTTGATTCTAACATTCGTCTAGTGATTTGACGATGATTGTATTGGGGATGATTATAGTAAAGAGTCCGAGTTGATAATGATCTTAGGAAGAAGATAGTAAATCGAGTCTTGAATTCTTTACGGAATGACACTCGGGCCTTTCCCTGGTGCCTGACATGTTTTGTTGTCTTCATCCATAGAATCAAATTTGACTTATACTAAGTTACATTGCCGATACAACAAGACGCATCGCGAATTGGTTTTAACCCTTCTGGAGGGGGGTAACGGCTTAGGATAGCATCTCGCAAGCAGCTTATGTTGTTGTCGCCTTCCGGAAAATTCGGACTGGTCTTGCTTATTGCACGATCAGTGTACTTGTACTAGGAAGAGCTTTCCATGTCGCTTCGGACAATGGATCCGTTATCGATTGTTGATCGATAACGGGTTAGTGTAGAAGAAATAAATTCAATAATGATACGAAAATCCATTTTCATTCTTTATTATAAACGAACTATCTACACAAGATAGAGCGTTTGTAGTATTCAAGACACAGAGCTCACCCCCCATAGATAACACACTGCACATGCCCCGATATATACTTGAAATCCGACGTGTCGGTGTGAATCGATATCCTTTCGGAATTCAAGTGTTATAGGGGAGTTTTCTAGTTAAAGATAGAATTACCTGGCCGCTTTGGACGCAAGTCCTGTTGTATAGAATAAAGTATACGTATTATCACCATGAGTCCACCGGAGGAAGTCCAGCACTTTCAAAAGCCGAATCATCGTCTGTCACCCCTTCCTCTTCCGCTTCGCGACCTGAATACGGACCGGACTCCACCGAAATTCAGAGTTCTTCTTAACCCACCGGAGAGAGCTTCCTCCGTAATCTCCGCCAAGGTTTTGCATAACATTTGCTTGCGATATGGCATTTCAGAGGATGACGTGCACCTACCGGAGAAGAATGAATTCGCCTATACGCCGCCTTCGGGATACACGGCTTGCCATCGGTATATGTGCCTAAACGTAGTAGTGCCTCCCTTCAATGACTTCTTGATAAAAACTCTTTCGAACTTGGGAATTGCACCATTCAAAATTCATCCTAATGGGTATGCGATCTTGACTTGCATGCACGTTTTGTTTATGCGGACATTTAACTATGCTCCGAGTTTCGATGAGTTGAGATATTTCCTCTCATTCAAGAGGAAAGATGAGTGTCCATCCCTTGTCATCATTGAGGCCCAGAGGAATCGCAAGATAGTGCTGCAGCTTAACGCAATTTATCCCAATTTAAGACTCAATACTTCTTTGTTAGATGTCCCGAAGGGTTCAATCGCCTTTAGACAACAGGGGGTAAGTTCTCTTCTTTATTCATTGAATTTCAAAATGTTGCTATGAAGTTTCTAACAAGTCAAATGCTTCTAGAGATTATTCCAAAGCCAAATAAATACTTATTGCTTGACCAAATTTCCCACACTCTGAAGGCTATAGATGCCGGGGAGATATCGGTTAGATTTCTGCTAATAGACGAAAAATTGCTCCGCTATGGGCTGTTGCTTCTAGGGAGATCCGCCGTAGTGGTTGAAGTTCCGTCTCCTTCTCGCTCCAAAATACGAACGTGCTCCACTTCTTCGTCACATGGTTCTGAAGAGGGAGCTTTCATGAAAAGGAGGGATTGTCTGGCAAGTCAGGTGAAGAGACCCATGAAAGAAGAGATGTCGCGAATGAAGCCAGCTATCTGGCCAAAATGTCCCTGATTCCAGAGAAAGGGGAAGAAGAGTTCAAGAAACGAGAAGGCAAGGCTGCAGCGGCAACAGAAAAGAGGAGGGTGAAGTTGAGAGTAGCAGTAACTATGATTCATCCTCTAGTGATGATGATTTTGATGTAGGTTCAGGTGACGGAGACTCTGAATCGTGTGATGAGACTCCGGGGATGAGTCCCGTTCTTCCGAATTCGCCTCACCGGGAAATCTGCAATAAAGATGCTCTGCCAGTAGTCGACGACATTAGGATTCCCCGATTGAAGATGTCGACATAAACTTCGGGGATTTTAGCAACGTCAACGTGGATATTGACGAACTTATGGGGGAAGATTTCAAATTCGAAGAAAAGTCTCCTTGCCTGGGCCATGTTGGGCCTGAAAGCAGTCTGGTTTCTACCGTAATGGCTGCCCGATCTGGTTTGTGGTGTCATTTTAGGCCCCTTTAGACACATAACACGTTTTATTAAGGTCACATTCACTTACACACACATTATTCAAACCTATTTTCCATTACTAAATCTCTTTATTTATTCTTTATGTTAGGTACCATGAGAGGACATGGCCTTTATGACGATCTCAAGGATTTTACCGATTCACAACGTTGGTCAAAACGATCCACAAGCCGCCATCAGCCTCGCGAGACCAAGGAGGAATAGAGAAAGCAGAAGGACTTGGAGGCTAAAGCTCATCGTCGGGATGAGAGGGAACATGGTCGGACGTACAAAGGTGGCTCGGAGAAGAGAAAACCACTTGATGAGCGCGAGGTACCGTCTAAGAAGTGAAAGGTTGATCAGTGTTCTCATCCTTCTATGCAACAGGCCTTTGCCCCAGCCTCGGCTTCCGTCGGTCTTAAAATCCCAGTTTCCTCCATTTAGGCTCCGTCTTCATCTCAAGTTACATTGTCCAACATGGCGCTCGCCTCTGGTTCTTCGCTTCCTTACTGGAGATCGGCTTACATTCTTCCATCTGGTCCTCCTAGACTTGAAGCAACGCTCCCCGGGTGGTTTTTAAAAGAGTTAAGTTTGACCGCGACCTTCGCCCAGTCCGCAAAGATACCTATATGCCCCACCTTCAAGCGATCCAAGGTGATTTAGAGCAAGCCGAGGGATGGGGAAAACTATGCAAGCAGCTGGCTTATACGAACTGCAATAATTACCAAGAGATCCTCTTCTTTGAATCGGAGAAGGATGAGTTCAAGAAGGTGTTAGTGGAATGCGACGCCGAAATTGAACGACTGGTACAAGAAAGGAACGTGGTGGGAGAGTAAGAATAATGCTGGCTTGCTGAAACTGCTGAAAGAGGCCAATGCGAAAGTAAATATCGTGGTCCAAGATGAAATCAAGAAGGCCCATGCGGATGAAGTCAAGTTGAAAGAGGAGCTCGGAGTTCGCAACACGATTATTGAAACCCAAAGAAGACTATTGCTGATCACGACGAGATTGTTGAAGGGCATAAAAAAATAATCGCGGGGTATGAAGGGATCATGATGTCCTATGATAAGACCATCTCTGATCAAGCCCAGATGATTTCCCTACTCCAAGAAAGAGTTGCGCAGCTTTACGCCGACAAAACTCGTGTTGAAGTTGAAAAGGTCGCCGTTACGGTGGATTATTTGAAGCTACGGGACACCTTTGAGAGGAAATTGGAGAAGATGGATGATACCATCTTAAACTTCTACGTCAACTCCATGTTGCATCAGGGGAGTCTCGGTTATTTGGGCCCCAAATTCCCACGTACTCTTGCCGTGGTTTGGAAGTAAATTCTGACCCGTTTTCGAGATAGCGGAGATGTCTACGCTGAGCGGGAGCTAGAGGATGCCTACCTTAATGGGGAGTCAAAGAAAGAACTGATAGAAGGCCGAGAGATCCTACGAATTGAAAAGGAACAGGAAGTTGTCGATGTGGCCATGACTACAACTGTCAAAATGTTGCCGAAGCCCCTTGTTTCTAGACCTGGCGAATTGTCAAGACAGCCTCACAATCAATTGGCGAGTTCTGGGCCCGTAGCTTCTCTACGGATTGTGCAACCATCAAAAGAAGGAGAAGGCGGTGAGTATGAGATTGACATTCTTGGCCACTCCTCTAATGCAGGTAACCTTCTTGTTTCTCCCAAGTTTGAGAATTTCCAGCTCACGCCACAAGAACAAGACGAACATAACGCTTTCATTTTTGATCTTATAGGTCCGTCTTCCTTACCAATTGATCCGTTGGTTTCTTCGATGCCCGGATCCGTTGCTATTTCAACCACCTCAGTGCTTGTCTCTGTAGCTGCTCCGACTGTGGCGTCTGTGTCTGGTTCGCACCTGGGGCCAGAGTCTGAGAAGATCGCTGCATTGCATGGCTTGGATGACCCTTCTGTATCTTTGGAGGGTGACCTTACAGCAGTCGAATCTCGAGAGAAGGAGGTCCAGACTGAGCAACCGTGTAAATCCGAACAGCAACCGGTCGTCGTTAGGAAAGAAAAGGTTGAAGCGATAAAATCCTCGAAGATCCCCCGCAAATCTCGGAAGCGCAAGACGAAAGGAGAGTCCTCCGAAAAAGTTGGAGAGCAGGAGGAGATGCCGGTACCAAAGAGATAGTTGATATCACCGGCAGCGACACTACCTCTTGCTAGGATCTTGAATATAAGCAAAAACTTCAACCTAAAGGCGAGAAGGGAGCGGTGGAAAGAGGCGTTGAGATGTCCGGATGGTAGTGGAGCTGATTTTCAAGACATTTTGTTTTGTTTTGTTCAAGTTCAGAGTCTACACTTACTGCTTTTGTTGTAGCGTCTGTATTTTTCTTTTGTTGGCCAATATTGTGTGGGTACGGCCCCACATTTTGACTTTGTACACAAAACATTATAAGTAATACAATGCTGACATTTTTAATCATAATTTTACCTGTCTACTTATTTGTGTTTCATGCACTTATGTCAATTTCATTTGCTGCTATTTTATTTTATTTGGTCCTGTGATTACCACTAAAATTCTTTGTTTGGAGTAACAGAAGTGTTTTGCTTTTTATATTTCTATTTGAGTATTGACGTGTGCCCCTCCCTAGTTCACAGGGTTGTTTACTTCGAAAACCTGACAAACGACCGGTTGATCCAAGTGTTCATTTATTATTGTCTTTTCTTATTACCGGACTAGCTTTATGGTTCCTATCCTTGGGAACTTATGATTTGAACGACTTAATTACAGATTTATCGACAATTGGAATTTTCTGTCGATTTGTAGCATTTTGATTTTGTTGGATTCATGCCCATTGCTCTCGATAATGGGAGTGGGTTGATTCTTGTTATTCCTGCAATGGGCGAGTTTTCCCAGTATCTCCGGGGCAATACCGGTACTTAAAAGTATGCGCGGCTTATGAAATGCGTGACTTTAGAAGTGTGCGCGGCTTATGGGATGTGCATTTTTAGAAATGTGCGCGGCTTTTGGGACCGATACGACCCGTCGATCCAGAGTGGTTTCGAAACTTCTCGATGTTGCCAATCTTCGGGCAACATGAGGAGTTTATGCTTTTAAGAGCATGATTCCATGGCTCGAAAAGGTAGTGCACAGCTTATGGGATGCGTGGCTTTGATTTGAACCTTCCCGGTGCTGCCGGAGCAACACCGTTCTTAGAAGGCGTGGACTGGGTTCCGCTGATCCAATGGTTTGAGTCGATTTGCTTCCGTCAACCCAGCGGGTAAGCGGGGAATACTTGAGTGTGATTCCACTATCTCAAGCAGCGGTTAAATGGTTTTGAGCCGATTTGACCCCGTCGACCCAACAGGTTACTTTTATGAACGCAGTTTTATTGGTTCAAAAAGCAAAGAAATTTTATTAAGAAAGGTTGGGCAAATTCTGCCTATTTACAATGCCCCGACGTTCCGGGGCAGCTTATATGTTGAAAAATAGAAAGCACATAAGATAAATTCAGGTAAAGTAAGGATGTAGTGATTCGCTATTCCATGCTCGGGGAATTTGGATTCCATCCACGTTTTCAGTTTGAAAGTTCCGTCCCCCAGCTTTTGATTGATCACATATGGCCCTTCCCAGTTCGGTCCGAAGGCTCCCAGTACGGGATAGACTCTTTTGAGGACGAGGTCTCCCACTTCAAAGGTTTGGTTGCAAGCTCTGGAGTTGAAGTACCATACGACCCTTTTTTGGTGAGCAGCGGTCCTCAGTTCGACGTCTTCCCTCTTTTCGTCAATCATATCAAGCGACTCAAGTAGGAGCTGTTCGTTTGGCCTTCTGTCTTCGATGGGAGGGGACTTCTAGTTCTATGGAGATCATTGCTTCTGAACCATATGCCAAAGCGAATGGGTATGCCCAGTTTTTGCTTTGTGTGTTGTTCTATAAGCCCATAATGCGAGTGGAAGTTCATCAACCCAATTCCCTTTAGCTTTAGTTAGGCACTTTTTGATGGTGGACTTGATGATCATGTTTACTGCTTTCACTTGCCCGTTTGACTGCAGACGAGCGACGGCGGAAAAGCTCTTCTCGATTCGAAAGCATTTGCAAAAGTCTTTAAACTTGGCGCTTTCGAATTGGGTCCCGTTATTAGTG
The DNA here is from genome assembly GCA_030737815.1 of Allium fistulosum. Taxonomy (NCBI): domain Eukaryota; kingdom Viridiplantae; phylum Streptophyta; class Magnoliopsida; order Asparagales; family Amaryllidaceae; genus Allium; species Allium fistulosum. The sequence goes on from CM060902.1 coordinate 1,184,900,564, forward strand.
ATGATTTTCTGTGGCACACCAAACCTGCAAATAATGTTTTTAGTAACAAAGCTAATGAATTTCTTTATGGTAATGGTGGCCAGCGGTTCAGCTTCGGCCCATTTGGTGAAATAGTCAACGACAACTATAGCATATTTAGCCCCTCCTTTAGCTATTGGCAACACGCCAATCAGATCAATTTCCCATATTGCAAACAGCCATGAGCCGACCATCTGTGTTAGCTTTGTTGAGGGAGTTCTTTTGATCTTACTGAAACTTTGGCACCGGTTGCACCGTCTGGCATAATCTACTGCATCGCAGTTTACGGTTGGCCAGAAATACCCATATCGAAGGATTTTCTTTGCAAGGCTTTGCCCTCCGGTATGGTTTCCATAATCGCCTTCGTGAACTTCCCTCGGAATCCTTTGAGCTTCGTCGTTGGTCACACATCTGAGCAGGGGGTAGAGAACCTATTTCGGTAGAGTATCCCATCTTGTATTGAGAATCGCGATGCCTTCCGAAAAAGCTTTTTCCGCTAGTTCCTATCCGGAGGAAGAGTTCCCGTGAGCAAATAGGTTCTGATTGGCGTCATCCACGTTTTTGGTTCAATGGTATCAAAAATCTAGTCGGCATCCATTTCGCTTATGCTCGGAGTGGTCAGGGTTTCGACCGGGACTAGTCCCAATGATTGAGCTTCTCCGAAACTGGCTAGTTTAGCCAAGTAGTCAGCTTTCGTGTTCTTCTCCCTTGGGATGTGAGTTATAGTGTAATGATCGATATCGTTTAGCAACTCTTGTACTTTAGAGAGATATGGGGCAAGGTTCTCCCCTCGAGCTTGGTATTCACCTTTCACCTGGCAGACGACTAGTCGAGAGTCGTTATAGATGTGAACGGACTTTATTCTGAGTTCCTTCACAACTTTCAGTCCTGCTATCAATGCTTCGTATTCTGCCTCGTTATTTTTCGCAAGGAATTCCAAGCGTAGTGCGTAGCAAATGGCTCGTCCTTCGGGGGTTTCAAGCACCACCCATGCCCCCAAGCAGAGGTTGTTAGACACACCATCGACGAAGAGTTTCCATCGTGTTTCAATTTCCGACGGCATTTCTTCCTCATCATCCCACATGGTAAACTCGGCGATGAAATCTGTCGGCGCTTGCCCATTGATTGTCGTTCTCGGATGGTAAGTGATAGTATATTGGCTCGACTCGATGTTTCATTTGAGGAGTCGCCCGGAAGTTTCGGGTCGGTACAATACTTGCTTTAAAGGTTGATCAGTCAGTACTTTAATCAGGTGTGCCTGGAAATACGGTCGTAACTTCCTAGACGCAATCAAGAGGCAATAAGCTAGCTTTTCCAATTTTGGATAATTTTTCTCGGCTCCAGTGAACTGCATGCTAATGAATATACGGTTTGCTGAATCCTAGTTTCTTCACGCACAAGGGCAGAGCTCAACGCGTAAGGTGAGACTGCTAAGTAGATGAACAAGTCCTCTCCATCCACTAGCTTTGATAGGATTGGAGGGGCTTCCATGTGTCGCAGCAATTCTTCAAATGTGGTTTGACAAGCCTCATTCCATTCAAATTTCTTCTTTCCTTCCTTTAATGCATCAAAGATATGTATGCATTTGTTGGTGACTTTCGAGATGAACCGACTTAGCGCTGTGACTTTCCCATTCAAGCTTTGTAACTCCTTCTTGTTCCTTGAGGCTTGGACTTCTCGTAGGGTAGTTATTTGCTCTGGGTTTTCTTCAATGCCTTTGGCGCTCACTATGAATCCCAAGAAATTTTTCGGAGGCTACCCCGAAGTGACATTTGAGTGGATTGAGTTTCATTCCGTATTTTCGGAGTATTTCAAACATTTCAGCTAGATAATCTAGGGGATTGGTTGCTACTCGTGATTTCACTAACATGTCATCCACATAGACCTCCATTGTTTTCTGATCTGACACTTGAACATGGTGTTTACTAATCTCTGGTAGGTTGCCCCTGCGTTCTTTAAACCGAATGGCATTACCCTGTAGCAGTATAGTCCTAGGTCGTAATGAAGCTGGTGTTTTCCTAATCAGGTTCGTGCATCAGGATCTGGTTGTATCCCGAGTATGCATCCATAAATGATAGCATTTCATGCCCCGCCGTCGCGGCCACAAGTTGGTCGATTCTAGGCAAAGGGAAGCTGTCATTCGAGCAAGCTTTGTTTAAGTCCAAGTAGTCGATACAAGTTCGCCACTTCCCATTGGACTTTTTGACCAAGACCGGGTTAGATACCCATTCGGGGTAAGTCACATCGCGGACAAAACCATTGGTCATTAGCTTGTCTACCTTTTCTCTCAGGACCTTGGATCGTTCAAGGCCCGGGCTGCGCCTCTTCTGCTTCGCCTGTGTGTACTTGGGATCGGTGTTGAGTGCGTGACATGCAATTTCCGGTGATACCCCACACATATCGGAATGTATCCAAGTAAACACATCCAAGTTGGCATGAAGAAATTTAGTGAGTTCCATTCGCATCTTGTTTTCGAGGGGCGGTCCAATTTTCAAGACCCACGTTGGTTCATCCATGTCAACTGGGACAGACACCGTCAATTCTGCCAGTGCTGCCCGATCCTCCCCTGAACTCTTCTTTCTAGGGTCCAAAGCCTTATCGAATCGGTTGTGGTCCCCAAGCCAGGGCGGCTCTGTAGTTGCTATTCGGCAGGTTCACGAATGTGGAAAGTTCTCCCCACATTCTTCCCCTTTTCTTTTCTTTTCTTTGGATTCACGCAGTTCTACAATGTAACATTCTCTGCCGGTGCATTGATCTCCTTTGACCATCCAGTTCCATTTGCCATTGGGAATTCCATGGTAAGGCACCACTGGGCTAAAGCGATTCTGAAATCCGCCAGTGGGGCCGTCCCAAGAAGGCATTGTATGCGGAAATTTCATCTATAATCACGAAAGTCTGGATGAGGGTGACCCTGCGGTCGCCCTCCCTAAGTTCTACTGGCAAGTCAATCGTCCCGACAGGTTGTTTGGATTTGCCAGTGAATCCTTGGATTTTTGTTTGGCATGTAGATACATCTTTCATGCTAATCTTCATCTAGTCAAAGGTACGTTTAAAAATAATATTCACAGAACTGCCTCTGTCAACCAATACTCGTTGGACCACAGCGGGCCTGATCCTTGCTGTCACTATGGGATCGAGAGTTGGAGCTTCGATCCCCTCGATATCCCCATTTTGGAATACTATATCATCATTCAAAGTTTTCTGCTGCTTAGTTGGAGCTCCATCTTCGATTGCGAGGCACGAATGCTTCGAAGTGTGCTTTAACGAACTCGCATACTGCATCATTTCTCCCCAACTTCTCTATGCGGGATGTGGTCCTCCAGATATCGTTCCAATGACGAATCTCTGGTCAGTTCACTTAGATCCCTCTTCGCTGGTTCCGGCTTGGTTTCTTCGATCCCTAGGAGCTTGGGGAGCCATGGATTAGTCAGGATTTTGCGATTTTCTCATGTACTGTTGAAGCTTGTTTTCTAGGATTAGCTCTTCAATCAAGTTCTTTAGATGCCGACACTCATTTGTGTTGTGACCATGTGTCTCGTGGAAGCGACAGAAAATCCTCGAGCGCTTTTTTTGTTCAGTTGCTTCCTTCTTAGGGGTTTTTTTATACTCCTCTGTCCCCTGTGTTGCGAGATAGATGTTTTCCAGATTATCATTGAGCAGGGTATAATCCTCGGGCCTGAAGTCTTTAAGTTGTTTGTTGTTACCATTTCGTTTATTGGAATTCTTATTTTTTTTCCTTTTTTGGTTTCTGTCTTTCTCTGCACTTCCTTTGGTGGTTCCGTAGGCGTTTATGTTCTGGTTCATCTCCATGTCACTCTGCCTACCATTCATCGGTTGCAAGCTAGTAGACTTCCTTTCTAACTCCTATACCTCTTCCAATCTCAAGTATTGACCTGCCTTACGGTTGAAGTCCTTCCTAGTGGTAGGTTGTTTCATTTTGATCCATTTTCCGAACTCAGTTTCGAGATGGATGGCGTAGACCAAAGCCATGAAAACCATATCCTCATTCAGATTTCTTACCTCTGCCACTACGGTATTGAATTGATTCATGAAAGACTTCAGAGATTCATTTTGTCCTTGGAATAGGCCGGACAAGGACATCACATCTTTAGGCTGCGCTGTGTGAAGTCTGAACTGATCAAGGAATCTTGTTGCTAGTTGGTCGAAAGTGTTGATGGATATTGGTGGAAGCCTAGTGAACCACATGGAAGGATGCTTCCAGAAAAATTGGGAAACATCTACATTGAACAACGTCCGAAGCATTCGCTTCATCCATGTACCAACAGAACTTGTATAAATGGGGTTTTGGGTCTTTTATTCCATCATAGGATGGAATAGTTGGCATAGTGAACTTTTCTGGGTACCGCTCATTCAAGATCTCCTCAGTCAAGGGGGTCTGACTTGGAGCAGATCCCCACTCATCATCTCTTCTACTCTTATTTTCATCTATCGATCGCTTGACCATATCCGCGATAAATGCCTCTGATGTTCGGTAGTCCGGGGTCGGCTGTCAGTCACTACACCGAGTGTTTGGCTTTGCAAATGGTCTTGGTGAGTGGGCTGAAGCCTAGGCTCTCCTGTCTTCGGAAGAGCCACTCCCTTGGGATCCCGTTGGCTTGCGGTTGGCCTGATTGAGGCAGTTTGGACATTCCTGGTGTTATCGAATGCATTGGCATTTCCTCCCAACTTGCCGTCGTTAACTTGCTTTCCATCTTCTGAGTTGAATAGGTCCATGGCTATATCCTCTTGTGGGGTCTTCAATCCTTGGTTCAAGTTCATAGCTGGTTGCCTTATGGTCAGTGGAGTACTTTTGTTTCCTTCTACGTTGATTCCCATGGTTCCAGCTATCACTCCTCTTTGCAGCAGCTTTCCGTTTCTTCTATTTAGACCAGAAATGGAAGAATTTTCCTGTTCTACGACAGCCGCGGGTTTTGCTATAGTTCTTGGAGCGGGATGTGATTGTAAGGTCAAGAGGGCATTAAGCTTATCCATAAGAGCACTCTGACTGCTTTCCATTTTCTGATTGATTTCATCAACCATTTTATTCAATTCATCTCTTGTAACAACTTTGCGTTGATTGGAGGATCCAAGCTCCTGATCTCCTGCGTTGGCGCAATTTGCTTCAATTTTGATGATTCCTCTCTTCTTCGGCTATTACTGCTCCTATGGATCTTCCAAAAGCAGTTTTTTTCTTCCTGGAGCCATTGATTTTTAGCAGTAGATCTTTTGAACAGAGATTAAGGATCTAACTTTTGAACCTATGCGATCCAAAGTAGATAGATAGATCTAATCCTGAGTTGGATTCTCAATGAAAGCACCAAAATATTAACCAAAAATGGATCAACACCATGGATTGAGTGTGAAAGCACCAGCCCTGTTCTTACATAGCAATAATACAAAGAATAAATGTAAAAAGAGCAGAGATGGTAAGAAGATAAGAAGGTTTTTATAGTGGTTCAACTGTTAATGAAGCCTACATCCACTTTATAACTTTTATTATCGACTGATTATTGTTACAAGGTGAATTGGATTACAAAGTCGTTGAATATCCTAGGTTAGACTAAGTCCCCAATGCTAAAGTTCACTGGAGAATCACAGTGAACTCCTTGGATGACTATTGTGAGGGAGGAGAAGAGGGAAGAATAATCTCTACAGAGTCCTAGCAGCCAGTCCAGAAGATCCCCTTTATGTTGCAGATAGGTGAGTATTTATAGAGGTTAGAGAGCTATTGGGCTAGGCCTTCTTGCCAGATGCTTGCAAATGACCATAGGAAGATGCACTGCAAGTTTCATCATGAACCAAGCTAACTTGATGGATCGCTAGCAATCCATAGGCTATGGATCGCTAATAATCCATAGCTTCTAGCTTGGTGGCAATCCAACGTCCTTAGATGCTTCTCTTACCTTCTACCTTAAAGTTCATGGCGATCTGGCGAAATGGTATAGATTTCTAGCGATCCATAATACATGGATCGCTAGAGATCCATGTACTTAACTGATATTTGGACTTTGTCTTCTAGGGTGCATTTGTTGTCTTTTGTTGGTGTCCTTCATGTAATTTCGTAGCACGTTGCCATGTTTTGATGACGATCCGCATACTGGTTGCATTAGACTGCTGATTAAACTAGACGAACGCTTTCCTCTCGATTTAACTAGCTCGGAATCCCATCAAACTTTGCCAATGTCCTTAGAATACCCATTGGACCCTGATGCAAGTGAATTCATGAATCCATGAGCCAAGATTATGGATCGATGGCAATCCATAGATGATGGATCGCTAGTGATCCATCACCTTTGCGGGTTTTCACTTTCCATTCCTCTGACTTCTCTTGGTTAGTTGCCCTAGTCTTTTTGGTTGGCTCTTGAGCTACTCTGACTCGACTAAGCTGTTTCGACTTCCATTGGATTCTACTGGGATAAAAACCTGGATAACAATACATTTGATTATACTTTTACAACATCAATCAGAGTTATACATACAACAGAGACAAAATAAAACAATGCAGCATAATAACATGATGCAGGGGAATAATACTAGTAATATAATATACCAAGTCTTCGTCCTCCAGAATAATATGATCTTCAATGCACTGAAAACTCAGGGCTGGCCCGAACATAAAGTAAAACAATACACTCGAGTCAGAACTAAAATATCCTTATGTAAGTCAAATCTATATCACATATAACAGGAGTGTAATAGCGTCAGAGATGTTTATGAGGTTTTACATCTCCTATCTAGTGTATAACGTGTGTGCCATAACTCAATAGATGTTACTGGATTTTTCTTCTCTTAAGGATATGTCAAAATATCTATATATAGTAGAATACACTATATATGTAATGTCTAATCAATAAGATAAATATTTTTCATAGCGTTAAGGCTTTACATTAATCCCCCTTAACGCGTTTTTAAGCATTGGCGTATAGTTTGCATATAACACCCTAGTAGCACGTCGGGGGATAAGGATGTGTCGTGATACGATAACACTAAACCAAACTCGTAGTGGTCTTGTATAAGGGTAAAAATATGACAAGGCATGTGAGGCAATCCAAACCAACATCAAAAGTAATAGCATGGACCGAGTCCAAAAAGAAAATCAAAGAACAGATGTCTGCTAGAGGTAGCAACCCACATTGGCCCTGTCAAGCCGTCCTGTTTTAGTCATTTCAAATTGACACAAGTGTCGGGGCTATCCATCATCATTCTCTTTCTTCAAATCCAACAACGTACACAAAATCCAACCACATCATTTTGGAGTCTCCTCCACGTACACAGTTGTTAAAGTGGTTCCAACATTGACAGAGAGTATGCCAATAATCGGCCCCGGTCCCTTTAACAACCAAACATCGTTTTACACACCGGTTAGTTCTTTTACATTTAAAAGGTGAATCATTACTTGATATCAAAATATCATATTCGCTTCAAAATATCATTTTTTACATCAATATGTCATATTCACTTCAAAATATCATTTTATTCACCACGAAATCAATTTCACTTCAAAATCATTATATTCACTTCGAAATCAATTTCATTTCAAAATCATTTCGATTTTCGACTTAGGTTATAACTTCATTTTAACCACATTCATGTTTAAATCAACGATTTAAATATAAACAGTTCCTAACTTGAACAGTTTGAATTTTTGAAAATAGTTTGAATAATTAAAATAGTTTAGGTATTAAAATAGTTTGATATAAAATAGTTTGAGTATTGAAAATGAGTAATATGTTAAATGATTTGAAAATTTAAACAATTTGAAAATTTAAATAATTTGAAAATTTAAAAAGATGAATTTTAAAACAATTTATAGTAAAATAATTTATAGTGAAAATATTTTCAAATTTAAAACTGTTTCTTTCTATTTCCAATAAATCTGGACTCAAGTCCAAATTTCAATCAAACTGATTCAATTTCGAATCTTCCAATTTAAATCATCTTAAATCTCAAATCAATTCAAATCGACTCAATTTCGATTTAAATTCAAATCAACTCAATTTCAATTTCAATTTCAATTCGAATTAACTTCAATTTCGATTTCAATTCGAATTAACTTCAATTCGAATTAACTCGATTTGAAAACGTTTCATTTTAACTTCAAATTCGATTCAACGATTTGATCTAATGGTCCAAATTTCAATTCAATTCTGATTTAAACCATTTCAATTTATCGATTTAAATCACTTAAATAAAATTAAACTTCAATGTTCAATTTAAGGTTCAAATCTTTATAATAATTCAATTCTGAGCCCAAATTTGAAATATCCATTTATATCACTTTTACTTAGATAAATTCGAAGTTCAAGTAAAAGTTCAAACCTTTAAACGCCGACCTGACCACAAACGCCGACCACGCTTTGCCACCACACGGTGCGCGCACACGTAAATAGAGGTCGAAACCCATAAAACTGCAGACGAACGCTAGGGCTTTGCTGACGCCTCGATCGATGATAGCTCGATCCAACCGGTAGTTTGCTTCATATCAACATGCTCTACGTTTTCCTAGTTGAAGTCAAAGGCTAATTCGGCTTCTAGAGGCTCCAATCGATGATGGCCATTGGATTGTTTAGTTTTAATGGCGGCTGGAATTTTGGTTTAGGGTTAGGGTTTCAAATGGAAGAAAGTTGAGGCTATTTATAGAAAATTTTCCATAGCACTATTCATCTTGAAAATTTCAAACTCCAAATGAGACGTGCCGCCTGGCGTTCAATATGTTATACCCCTATTTCGAACACAATGGAATATGTTCAAGAGTCAATTCCATCATATACAGAAGATAGCTTTTCGAAATCAAATTATTTTAATTTCAATTCCTTTAATAAATTCTAAGCGTTTCGAACTCTCATGACCAAACAATATGTCTGATCACTACGAAACTTGAAATCCTATAATAATTCACTATTACGGATCCGATGGAACTGGTTTCATCGAAATCCGAGACAGTAACCCGAAAAGCTATTTTTTTTACACGTTAATTAAAACGAGTAATTTCTAATTTAGATAAATCACTTTTAAATCAAAATTTAAAAGTTTATTATCTTCCTTCTTATTCAAATAGAATTTAAATCAACTTTCAAAATCATTTTCATTAATGTTAAATTCAAGATTTAGTTGTTTAAACAATTTCAAGTATTAAATTTAACAATTTAATTATCAAATAAATCATTATATTTGAAATATAAGTTATTTAACTTATAACATTTGCTTTTAAAACAAATTCAAATAATAAAACAACTACTTCCATTTTACAGTAATTCAACAATGCAATTATTGTATACAGCAAAAGTTATTCATTTCTTACCAAATAATTGTTTTCTTATTATCTGAAATTTATACTTATCAAAAATAAATTTTCATATAAACAAACTTATGCTTTTACTTTTAATAAACATTCATTCGATTCTTTATTAACTTAACATTGAATATTTCAATTTCTGTTATCAATTACTTACAATTCAATATCATTTAATTTACTTTTTAATATAAGTTATCATCTTTTATCTTATTGAATTTTGTTATTTAAATTTTTTATCTAAGTTCATGTCCAATAAATTACATTAATAAACCATTAAATTTTTTATTTCTAACCATTTTTGTTCAATAATTATATTAAATTTAGTAATTTAAAATAGCTAAAAATATCGGCCGTTATATTTCAGTCTTTAAAATATATTCAAACACTTAAGAATATTCATAAATCATTTAAAAAGATTTTCCATTTTAAGATATAATCAAAGTGGTTGAAACCAAATGTATCTCACTTTGTTAGTATAAACCCCTTCTCTCTTTTATAAATTAAACATACTTTTTCTAACCTTTCTCCAAAATATTTTATACTTATCATTGTTAAAATACCCTTTTTAAAGATCTATGTATATTCGAAAGTATAATCAAAAGGGTTAAAAACAAATGGTACTGAAACATTATGCTTATATACCTAAAACATTTTACATTTATCATTATCTTTAAAATGCTATTTTTAAAGATCAAAATATATTCAATAGTATAATCAAAAGGGTTAAAAACAAATGTTACTAAAAAATTGTTACTATAAACTCAAAACATTTTATATTTATCATTATCTTTAAAATACTCTTTTTAATGATCAAAGTATATCTGCACTTATCTAACAAAATAATATACTTTCAAATAAATTCTCAAAACAATTTGTTATAACTAATTATTACACCTAAACTCCCTTTATCCTTTTCTAAAATATTTAACTCCCTTTTCCAAACTTATATATAAATACTTTTAAAATACTTACAAAATATGTTTTAAATATCCATATAAAATAATATATAAAAATAACTAATTTAGAATTTATTAAAAACCATTTTAAATCAATGTTATAAAGAAAACCCTTTACTTTAAAAATTCAAATATATTAATTAAAAGTATATTTAAACTTGAAATTATGTTTAAACTACTCTTAAACATGTTATTAGAGATCCCTAAAAAGATTTCACAAATATAATCAATTTAACTATTACATTTTAACTCATTTTAATCACTCAAAGTGTTAAAAACAACACTATAGCAACCAATGCTATAAAAAGTCAGAAATGATGTCGTAGGGTCAAAAAATGCTAATGTTTACTGCTGTAAAAGGAACCTGGTCAAGAACAGTTTAAAACACTTAAAAGTTTGGCCATTTTTCTCAATGTTAACAAAATTTTGGCCAGTTTCTCAATGCTAACAAATGATTTAAGGTCTGACTTTTTACAATAAGTAGTATTCTTACTGTACGTCATAACCATGAAAAGAAACCTCTAATGATATGTTTCTAAATCATATTAAAAATCACAAAAAACATGGTATTTCAAAGTGCTCATAAAACAACCTTTTCACCTTATAACTTTTGTTGCTTTTGTTCTACAGGTTCTATACTTGTGCAAACCTTTCTTTTGATGTCACATACGCTATGATAAGCATAGAGCACAATCAAAATATATTTACAAACCATCAATTTAAAAAGGTTAAACACAAGGGATTTCAAAGTACACTTATAGCAACCTTTCTTGCTTCAAATAATTACACACGCCTCAACCCCACACACAACCACACCAATTATATAAACATCAAGTCCAGGCCACACTACATGTTTTAGAGGGTAATAGAAGTGATTATCCTACATATAATGTTATCATTTGCTTTCCAAAGCAAGAGCGGTCCAAACATACCTTTAATTAGTTAATGTGATTACGTTATATTTACACACAAATATATACTTTTCAATATTGAGTTAACTCACCCTTTAACAACCCTCTATCTAAGCTCAAGCCTCTAGATCTCAAGAACACTTCCTACCATCACCCAAAGCTAGATGAACACCTCCCTAGCCACTACACAACTCTCGGCCACCCTTCCCTTCCACCATTTTCTCATGCCATGGGGTATAGGGCCCCATTTTGCCTCCTTCCTTCAAGCTTTGAGTTGATATTCCTTGCTCCTATGTTGCATTAGACCCTTGGCCAAAGTTTGGGAGAGTTTGGAGTTGTTTTACTTTGGTTATAGAATTTAAAGAAAAGAAGAAGAAGCCATCTTTTTGTGCGTTACTTTATGAATGAATTTTGTGAGCTATGTGAATGTTTTTTAAGTGTATTCAAGTGGTCACCCCACACCCCCCCCCCCCCTCTATCTCCTATGGAAGGTCACTTTCACCTTCATTCCCATATGCTCCACTTTCCACCGAAATATCTTCTTTCATAAAATATCTTCCCTCCGCACTTACATCATGCATGACATCACCCATTTAGTTAGCGATAATACTAAAAATCATTTTAGTTAATATTAATGACCTCATTTGTTTATTAGACATGTCCACAAAAATTCGAAAAACTTATATTGAGTAAAAAGTCGTATATCAATGAAATGATTTTCAATCACATCATCGATATTTCTTTGAAATATTTATTTTTGGAAACACATTTCAAAAACAAGATTACCATCATTTGTTATTAATTAAAATGGGTAAATTAAGTTTATAAAATCAATTTAAACACATTTAATCTAGATTCAAATATCTATATAATAGGAATACCTCCAAATGAAGCTTTTGAATTTACAGATTTACCCATGTTTCTTTTAATACAAATGAGGTGTTAAGTTAAGGTTATCTTGGTCATTTAGAAAAATTAAGTAGTGGGGGTAAGTTATTTTCACAATCCACAAAGAAACTTTCGCCTTTACTCATTCCCACTTTCATATCCATGCTCGGATAGAAAGAAAGCGTTCTTGGGAACAATAGAGCGGGTATTTTATGAAAAAATTGGCTGAGTGGCAGGGGCAATAACATCATCAACAGGAAAACGATAGGAGGTCACAACTTCTAAATAAGGGATAGGAAAATGACAGGGGAAAAGGGGATATTTGTTGCCATCAATTTGCGGAGGCAGATGTGAGTACAACGCAACGTAGGCTTGCAGCTCTTGCCAGATCTGAGAGTTAACAAAGGGTTGGGTACTGCTTTTGAGGGTGTTGGCGGATGGAGTGGAGGGGAAGTCGATTTGTACAAGGAGTCAACAAAAGCAGTAGCATTTGGCTACTTACTCTTCGACATAGGAGTGGGGCGTTGAGAGGTGCAGAAGGTGTTGGGATGGCCAGGAGCACCGTGGGTTGGTCAGAGAAAGCAACGCGGTGATGGGATGGTTGCGTGGGTTACTAGGTGAGAAATAATCAATCTTTATTTTTTTTATCATCTTCTTCGGTAATTTTAAGTTTAGTCTACGAGCGTCAAATTTTGTTTATGATTTTGAATTAGAATATTAATGGATTGACTTGCATTTCCACCATTGGTATTCAGAACAATTCCCATGCAAAAATAATAATCTCTTTTGACAACAACATGCTTATAAGAAAAGAAATCGAGCAACGCCTTGATACATTTTTGATTTGTGAGGTGTTTTTGTGCATCAGTATGTAAGATGTAGGTAGTTAACCATTTTGCATAACCCATCCTTAGTTTATCATTTACATTTTTTCCAGCTACCTTTAGACTTTTTGCCTTCTTATACTTGCACGGTTTCAAATTTCTTTTTTCTATTTATAATTTTTTTCCCACTAAATAGATTGATATATTAATACCGGCAGTCATTCCCAAACGTTCCCTATCGGTAATCGTCAATAGCAACACAATTGAAACATCACCACGTCTTCTGATCCCGACACCTTTGGATATCTATCAAAGGATTATAAATTAAGCGTCATATGTTCAATTTCCATTTGATTGGAACTGATATAACTGTAAAACAAAAAATCAAAGAATGATACGATGACCATAGCATAAGTGATGAGCAATTCAGATTCATCAAATAAGGTTAATGAGGTGGTGGAACCCATGAGGTTTTTTCAAATTTAATGTGAATGAGGTTTTACTGCTTGAATTTTCCTCCATTTTTCTCAAAAGGATTTATCTTCAGATATTGTTGCTATAACCTCTATTTTTATTCAATAATCAAACATTGATATCATTTTTCTAAAAAAAAAAGCTAAGTAGATTGTGCATGAACCATGTAGGAATTTGCTAAATGAGTAATCAAAAGATGATATTTTTTGTTTTATTCCTGTTTCAGTTGAAGTAATTCTATTTTCAAAAGTTATTCAAAAAGAGCTTATAATTTGTAAAAGCTTTGTTTTTTAAGACTAGATCTTATCAGCACTTAGCATGAAAGTAATATCATTATACTTCAGCATTGTCATTTGAACATGATACAATAAAATATTATTGTATTTATCTTCTAAGTTTGAATCATGGAAGGTTTTTTATACGATTCACGTTAATGGTTTGTATTTAGGGACCACATATAATTATAGTACATTTTGTTGTATGCTCTGCAGTTAAATAAGACATTACTACAAGCATGGTTGATCAATTGTCGAAGCAGTTAGACTATAATAATTAATTCAGCATTGGTCAAAAGTTTAACATGTAATGGATCAACTTTTTCATGTAAATTCCCTTAATTTATAGTGACACTCTTTTACGGTTGTACGTATGATAGTATATGTATTTAAATCTTTTGTTCATTTCCTCTACCGGCCTCAAATTGTATGTCATTATTGAGTAATTGTACAAGATATTTAATAACAGGGACAAGGTATCACATTTAAAATATGTGGGTGGATTTCAAATGAACATGGAACGCATTTTTTTCTTAGGGATATCGGTTTTTATTTTATAGAATGTTTATGTAATTTAGCTAGAACTAAAAAAATATAAAATATTTGATAGAATATCATTTTATTGTTTGTTTAACTAATTTTTTATTTTCCTTTGCACCCTATAGATATGAGAAGACGCTAAGAAGCAGTTGACAAGAAAATTTACTGCATTATTTATATGTACCCTTTACACAATTGCACATATTTTTTGTACTATAATTATACACATGATATATATAATGGTAAAATTTCTATAAATTTTTGGATGCTATGTGAATAAATTTTATTTCACAAATTAATGTTGCTTCTTTTATTTGATGTATGCATACTAACTAACACTCTTTTAATTTCATGAGAGAAACTCATATTTACTAACACAATAATTATAAAGGACCGATTGTGTAAATCTCTACACAAACTAAGATATTGGAATTATTCAAATGCATCCGCTTATGTGACTTAAATCATCTTAATATTATTTTTGATAGGAATCACATAAGCAGAAGATGCACTTAACGAATCAGCAAACTTAAGCACTTTTTCCCCATGCTTCAGTTGTCATTAATGCTTTAAATGTTTCATTATAGTGGTCAAAAATATATGGGTATTGGGAGGTTGGTAAAATGTTTATATATGTGTGTGGATCATTTGCTATTATTCTACCAGAACTTTAATATTGAATTGTATTGTATTAATATTATCAATTATATAATAAAATATGAAATGATTTTTTCTTTATGTTGGATTATACCGACTTGCATTAAAAAGAAATTAGCTCACATTGTTCTTCACCCATGTCGAGCAGAAGTACCTTAGTATTGGCTCGACAATTAATAAACTAGCTCAATAATTTAGGCACATGCTTTATTGTTAAATAACTTTAAGTAGATAATTTTTATACCTACCATTTGTTCTTTATGATTCTTATTAGGAATTATTGTTTGTAATAAATAAAATGTCCCATTTTTATACTGTAGATGATGTTTATTCTGCAGGCATAATTTGTATCCTTGGAAAAAAATAATTTTCTCACAACTTTAAGATAGTATAGTTGCGATACTAATACGGCTCCGTGAAAGCGTATCAGCGAATCCTGTTTTATTTTTATTATAATGGTGATGTCAAATATTTAAATATTTTTAAGTTCCCTCAAAAGTAAATTAAAGAATGAGTTGGAGAACTCATATCATAATTTTTGTAAGTAGTTTACAACTAGAATTTGAAATATATCATACAACTTTTGTTCATGCTTTTATTTCAAGCTTATGAGTGCAGTTTGGACAATATATTTTCTCCACTCAATATTTACATACAAATCAAATTAATGCTCGAAAATATAGCAACGAGTCTTATGTGTATTTTTTCATACCATTTCACAATAAAAAGGAGTTAGCTCACATATATATATTTGTGTCAACTATCATTTATGCACAATAAATAAATCTACTCTTAGTGTTAAAATTGTCCTTTTAAATGCTAGCACCAAATAGAGGTCATTTTCATCATTTTCGTCTTTCCCACATTCTCTTCTCTTGGGGAAAATTTAAACCCGATTATCATTTCTCATTTCGATATCATGAATGGATCCTTTTTCTAATATTTGGGTAAAAAACTTCTTCAATTTTCAGTTCCCTAAGTTGTCAGGTATAAACCTTCACCTACAAAGGAGGCTAGGGTGGTGATTTTTTGGCCAAGGGTGGAGGTGATGTAGGCAGGCGGAGGTGGCTAGGGTGAGAGTGGTGATTGGTGCGCTTAGGCAAGGGAGGAGGTTGGTGGTTCTGGCGGGTTGGATGCAGGCCGAGGGTGGAGGAAGGCAAAGGCAAGCGGATGGTGGTTGGATACAGATTTGGTTGCGGGTTGGTCGTGCTAGGGTAGTCGAAGGTGATGCAGGCGAAAGGTGGGGTGGGCAGGAAAAAAAAGGAAGACTGGATTAGGTGATTCAAAAAAAAAGAACACAAAACTATCATCATTTAAGAAAGCTTACCAAATTAGGCAAACACCAACAGAGCACAATACGTTGTCAGAGGAACAGTCCTTGATAGACATGCACTGCATCAGAGCAATATCATGGGTTATTATAATTTTCTATTTTCTTGTTGTATTCTAATTTCATGTATTATTGAGGGATTCCTTGAATGATACATTTTTCTTTCATATGCATCTATCAACATTCAACGTTTGTTCACTCTCATCTCTGGCCAATCCAACATCACATCAATTTAAATTTTGTAGGTAACCATTATTGAAATATTATTGGTTCATGATGCATATTGCTTACTTGCCTTACTGTGTTGTTTAATTTACTAATTCATTAAAGTCGAAGTGACCCATTATTATTAAGAAAATTTGCAACATCTACAAGACTTTAAGTCATAACCATCCAAGGCTTGGTATGTTAGTGTATCAAATATTTTGAATCTAAGTAGTGTAATTTATACACAAGGGTTCTAACGTCTTCACTAATCAAAGCTTATACCACTTCTGTTCTTAGAGAGTCGCATGTGTTAAATTGCTGACACTGTCTTTTCAAACCTTCATGATATCTCCATTGCTGACATTGTCTTTTATGAACTTTTGTTCTTAGAATGTGTTGGTTATACCATTCTCCATCATGGTGTGAACTGTTTAATTTGTTTTTTTAAGTTTATGTTGGTTTCGATACCATTGAGGCTTGATTTTCTACATGTTCAGTTAATATCAATATCGGTATAGCAATTTTAAAAGGCATGGCGTGGCGTCTTCCCCATTGATATTCAGAAGTATGATGAACTTATAATATAATAAAATACCAAAGCTTATAGAGGATTCCTTTTTATGACGTTTTGTAAACCATATGTTAAATGAGGATATATTTTGAAGTTTATTAAATAGTTCTGAAAGAATATTAGGCACAGAACCTAATACACAAATATTTAAATGGCCGATGATATATTTTTTTTCTTTCGAGCAGATAATTAGGAAAAATATATAACTACAAATAGCTAATCATCAATTCAAATTAAAGCACGAACCTTTCACTCTTCTTACAGTGGTACTACTGTTGATATATATTTTGCAAAATTTTATCAAAATATATGCTCGAATTATTATTACTATGTGTGTACATATGCTCTATACCATTTTGAACATACTTGCATGTTGTAACTAAAACAAATATTAGAAAAGTGAGGCAATATAACCAAAAGTTGTGTGCTTTAATTTCCTACGGTAGTTTTAGTTATTTAAAGTAGCAATTATATAAGGTGAAAAAACTTAGGAACCTATACATTAAATTAAATTAGTTTAGGTTTACGTATGAAATGTGATAACGGCACTAGAAATGTAGTGTACAAAGATGTTTTATTGTTATGTAATCAAAACTTAACTAATTAGAATTAAGAGTATCTTTTCCACCAAACTTTTTTAATATACATTATTCATTTTCAAAATATCACTAGGTAATGTCATTCTACATTTACCGAAGGGACTTCATTATTTCACTTATATTTCAGTTACTTTTCTTAACCATGTATTAATTTATGCGCAAATTTAAAACTTTCGTTTACATCAAATATATAACAACAATAATTTTAAATTTTTATGATCATTATAAAAACATGTATCACATAAAATGATCCCTAAAAAAATGTTTTTTAACTCAGCCATCACCTATTACTTAGTGATGCCGGTCTCAAGCCCGGATAAAAGAGGAGAGAAAACATTTTATTGTCAAATGGTGACATTTTTCTTTGTTCACGTCAATAGACTGCAATAATATAATCATGCGGGAATAGCAGCAAAATGATAGTATGAGTATGTAATCTGAACCGGTAAGCTGATGCAGCTGTAGGACAAGACATGTTTTGTATGTACTATTTTACATCTAAAAGAAATTAACTCACGGTTGTCTTTGCACACGTCCAACGGACGTGCCATACATACTGGTTTAAATAATTCAAATACTTAAATACGGAGTGCTCAAAATTATGAGTCGCTACATTCTCTGACCCTTAAAACATTTTGTTCTTGAAATTCCAACATAATCAACTAACTAAAGAAACAAGCACATACCAATACCTAACAATATTCAAAATTACTAGGAAAGAAATCTTAAGGTTTGTTCGGGTTCAAAAACCCTCTTATTGCACAAGGATAATAAATAATTTACTATGCATACCTTAAGACCATTAGCCTTAGGTTATTACTTAAAAGATTATTCCAAGCTATCCTAAACCAAATCGAAAAGTCATTCCCCGAAATCTCCTAAGCCAGCAAAACTTAATGTATGCTTCAGCCCATAGGATGTACATGGATCATTCATATGCGATATCTGGTTTGATCACTTGCTTCGTCACATAAATTTCACATCCAAACCAGTGTAGATCACTTGACCTCTCTAGTGCGGACTCTAATTAGATTCCTTGATTAGATACCTCTTCCCTTACATAGCCATATACTACGATAGGCTCTAGATCATATCAAAAATCTGTTTCAAGTGTTCGCCATCAAAAATTAAGTGAAAAATCCTTATTCGGGCTGGTGTAAATCATTTAGAAATCTTGTACCTAGATCTTGGATCAAGAATTGTCATACGAATAAAATGATCTATGTACAAGATTTTATCCTATTGGTTCCTTTAACTACACTAATTACTTTTTATATCACATTCACTTACATAAATAGGTATATCTTATCTAATACTAAAATCATTTATGAAACACTTCATAAAACATAACTTTATTTTTAAAACAATTCAGAAAAACATAACTTTATTTATAAAACATTTCATAAAAACATAACTCAAGTTTATACTCATATAAAATTGTACTGCATCTTAAGAGTATATACAAAACATCAGGTTCATTCAACTTTTTAAAATTCCGATGAAGGTCCAAAATAAATCTAGGTCTTATAACTGGGTAAACCTTTTTGACTTTTTTACCTTTCGGGTCAGGCAAGTAGCTAGGAAGTGTAGGACACTGGTATCCAAACTCAGGCCTAGAGTCTACTTTCCTTAGAAACCCCTAAGGAAAAGACGTTTATTAGTTCGCCTAATAACATCAAATGGTTTACTTAAGAATGATGTTCAACAAATTTAAAGTTGTTATAACTTTACTACCTTCTTACTTCAAGGGTTATATAAAATCAACTTTATATTTTTTTAAACACTAGGTATAAGTTCTATAAAGATCCAGAAGTTTCAAACTATCAAAAATCGCCTAAAAATATGTTTCGTTCTAAACATGAAAACTACCAAATAAACACATCATAATAGGATGAATATACACACTGTCCTAAATGTATAGGATATATGCATCAGTCAAAATAACTTATCTGAGTTTTACATATTTATTAGATGCCCTTTACTATAAAGAGAAACAAGAAAAGGTTATAATTATTTGGGCTATGCGACTATCACTCGGCCTCCCTACATAGCATACAAACAAATCTTTTCTATACTAAAATCTGTATTACCAAAACAACTCTATATCAAACTTCTTTGTATTATACTACTATGCATTTTATATCAAACTCCTTTAAGGACAACTTTAGGACTAAATACCTAGGTTTTATCTCAAATCCTTTGAAATAATAATATATACCTATACCTTTGGTATATCAAATCATACTTTCGAGATTAAATCAAAATCATTTTCAAAGCGGTATCAAATACTCCAAAAATCATACTAAGTATCATGATCTTAATTTATAAACCAATTTTCCAAATATTTACTTTAAAATCCGTAGGAAATATACAGACAGATTGGGTAACTCCTAAATGATACCAAGAAAATTGGTCTTACCAAGTAGTACAATATATTCCCTTACTACGAAGTGTGGTACTCACAAAAGTGCTTACCAACTAAACACATCCCTCGCCCAGTTTTAGTTGAGCCACTCAAACTAGATAACATAAACATACTTTGTTCCCGAATTGACTTGCTAATTTCGAGAGCAACCTCGAACTCGAACAAATCTTAAAACTCTTTTCAAAATATTAATATTTACAAATACTTTTAAATAATACTGTTATTATTTTCTTCAAAATCTTGGAAACCATTTTCAAAAATACCGGGATTTAAGTTCTCAAAATATCAGTTTAAATCATCTTCATTTATAAACCATATTTTATAAACCATACTAATATAAAATCACTTTTAAATAAAATCATTTTACAAATACTTAAACTAAACTTCTTTTATTAAAGTAAACTTCTAACCCTACATTATTACTGAACACCTTATAGTCAAACCATGAAATTCTAATCATGGGGTGTTTCTTTCAATGCACCCACAAGTACTCTCTACCTAATCCATGTAGTAAAAAGGTAAATTGCTCATAAACTAGTTTAGCATAAATCAACAATCAATAGACAATAATGATTGCTCAGAAATTGGCCGAGCACCAATTAAAAAAAATCAATTAGAGATAATAAATGCTCATAAACTGGTCAAGCATGACAAATCAATCCGTAAATGGTAACAATACTCATAAACTAGTCAAGAAAAACTAAACTCGACGAGGGATAATAAATGACGGTCGTTAATCCCTACATTTATTAAACTACTCTTACAAATAATATTTATATAAATTACCTATATATAAGGTCTTTTAGTTTTCGTAGTTGGAATACCTTTAAGGCATACATTTATGACAAATACAAATATGCTCTTATATACGTGCAATACACTCAACCCATACAAGGGCATCACTTATCCTAATGTAATGAGTTATACCTAATCAAAGCCAATGTGTCTCGCTTAACCTTCTGCTCTGATACCAAATGCTCTGATACCAAATGTAATGACTGACCTTTTCAACTTCCAAATGTCGACATAAATACATCAATGGTATTTACATGTTGGACACCCACTTACTAAAAATACATATTGTTAGGGTAAAAAGGAAAATCAGAAAGAAAAGGAACAAGTAAGAAAGAGCGAAACATCTAAATCTCACAACATAACGATAATATATAATATCCAAAAAGATGGTACAAAGGGTTACTCTAAGATATAGAATATTTTAGAGTTACTATCCTAAGTATTCTTATCAGTCTGGACAGTTATAATTGTATGTCCTTATAAATGCTGATATATACATCCTAGTAGTGCAACGGACATAAACATACAACGGTAGGTGAAAGCATCTAGCTCATCTCCTGGAGCTCCAGAGAATATCCAATTAAAACCTGCATTCTCAAACTACTCGAAAGAACACCCGAGGTTTTAAGGGAAAAATAAAACCATGAGTCAAACATAAGTGTGATGTGAGAATCTCAAGAAACATGTGCCCACATAATAATATCTTTTAAGACGAACTGAATCACCAGAATGGTCTTCCCCTCAAAAGAACCAAACCATATAATAAGTAAATAAGGGATAGTGTATAGGGTATAGAATATATATTAGAAAATAGTTGTGTTGCTTGCATTTTCAATCAAAACCACAGAGGATTGCATTTTCATATGGATCCATTAGAGGTGTGTAACGACCCATATTTTTTATGATTAAAAATATTAAATTTAATAAGATTTTTCGAATTTAATATTGTGAGAAATTAAAATTTATGATTTATAAATGGAGAAAATAATTAGAATATAATTTAATATTATTGTTTGAATGTTATTGACAACTATTTTAATGTAATCTCAATCAATTGAAATAATTGTAAAGTTAATTTGGTTATAATTGTAAATAAGGAAATAAATTAAATGTTGTATTTAATGGTGAAATTGTATGTAATTTAATTGAAAGTGGTTTAATATAGAATATGAAATCAGCAATTTGTAAGTAGATTTATAATCTTTGTTTGTAATAAGTTAATAAATGGGGAAATAATTTTAAAGGACAAAGTAAAGTAAATAATTGCTCAGAAGGACACGCGCAAAAAACTTTTACCATAAGGACAAAGCCCAAAGCCCAGATACAAATTAAAACAAAACAAAGAATTCTGCTCGTCTCATCCTTCTCGCTTTCACTCAGAAATCGACGAACTTTGTTTTAAAAATAAAATTAAATCAAAAAAATCGATTTCTCGTTCAATTGCTCAGAAGCAAAATCAATTTCCGCAGTCTCCCCAAAACCAAAATCACTTTCCCAAAACCAAAATTACAATTTCCAATTTCTATGAGTCTGTGTTTGATGTCGCGGTTGTGGTTGGTATTTTGCAGGAGGCGGTGAGGAGAAAATTTTGATTAGGTCGCGGTTTGGTCGAGGTTGAGGTCGCGAGTTGTTGGCGATGATTGTGTTGGTCGAGGAAGGTGGATTGGAGTCAGACCATGGCAGATGAGTTGGGTTTTTGGGCAGTGAAGCCAGAGAAGCAATTTGTTGTATATGCAGAAAGGTTGAGCAACCTACTTGAAAAAAATGATTCATAACAAAATATTGAAAAATATTATCTCTCAATTTCAAAAACAGTTAGTTCAGAAATAAACAGTTACTACAGGAAGAAAATTGATACCTACAGAAACAAAACTGATACCCACATAAAATAAACTGATACCTACAAAAATGAAACTGATACCTACAAAAACAAAACTGATACCTATATAAAAGAAACTGGTACCTACAGAAACAAAACTGACATCTACGAAAACAAAAAAGATAACTACATAATAAAAAATAAAACAAAATATTTAGCAAATATATCTTAAAGTAATAGCTACAAATGCAAAAATTCATACACAAATCGATACTAAGTGTGGTAGTAAAACTGTTAAATATTTTAATTCAAAACATACTATATGCTTGTACCATTAAATTTGATGTTTTCTCAATTTCAAAAACAGTTAGTTCAGAAATAAACAGTTACTACAGGAAGAAAATTGATACCTACATAAAAGAAACTGATACCTACAGAAACTGATACCTACAGAAACAAAACTAATACCCACATAAGAGAAACTGATACCTACAAAAACAAAACTGATACCTACATAAAAGAAAAACTGTTAAATATTTTAATTCAAAACATACTATATGTTTGTACCATTAAATTTGATGTTTCACAATTAAATTTGATGGTTGTAAAGTAATGTAATTCTGTTGAAATTTGTACTTGTGAAGTAATGATGTTCTGTTGCAATTTGATACTTATGAAGTAATGATGTTATGTTCTTAAAACAAAGCTACTCTTACTTGTAAAAACATACACCAGAACTAATACTGTAAAAACATTTAACTGATACTAAAACTGAATACATCCACTTACAATAAACTAAACACAAATTAATAACAAATTCCATTTATAACAAATTCCATGCTATACTGAATACAAATTAATAACAAAAGGTCCAATTACAATAAACCACCAAAACAAGTCACACATCCATTTATTAATCTGAACAAATTCAAAATGAAAAATCAAATCATATCCTCTTCGAAGCTTGACAATTCCATTTATTATAACCAAGCTGCTTTGCACTCGCCACATCTATTATGCTTGTTCTGAAAATATGAAAATCCTCCTTTAGACTTAGCTGATGGTCTACATGCGCCACATTATCACCAATACCAAAAAAACAGTAGTAAAAACATGTTCAGTTTAGAACAATAGTTTTTCCATTTCAGAAAAATGATACCCAAGGTATACAAAACTGATACCTAGTTACTGATAATCAAAAAAATTTATACTAAGAAAAAATAAAAATGATACCAGAAAACTGATCCTAAGATATGATACTTTTCCACTCTATCACAAGCTTATATACAACCCAATCAATGATACTTTTCCAATCATCACAAGCTTATATCTCATTCTTCAAATCATACAAAGAGCAATCAATAAACATCCAGTGCTAAAAGTGTTATTATTCAACACAAACAGACAAAGAAGACTGTTATCCCCACTGAAAATAAAAAATAAAAAATAAACATGAGTAAAAATATGTTCAATGTAGAACATTAATTATTCAATTTCACAAAACTGATACCTACCGTATACAAAACTGATACCTAGTTTCTGATAATAAACAAAATGATAAAAAGAAAAAAAATAAAAATGAAACCCAAAAACTGAACATAAAATATGATATTTTTCCACTCTATCACAACTTTATATACAACCCAAATAACTTTGTATCAAAACTTTGAAAAAAAACGAGATCACGGTAGAAATATGAAAAGAAAGAGGTCGACAAACGCGCATGAGAAAAATATAATAGATGAACTATAATTTTCAGAAGAATGAAATTGAAATGACCAAACAAGGTTGATCGATATTTTGATTGCGAGAGTAAATCGGATCGCGACAGAAAAATTTGATCGAAACGAAGAAGAAGAAGAGGAAGAAGCGCGTGAAAGTGAGCTGGAAGGAAAATACGTGCATGTGTCCTTGTGAGAAAATAATTAGCGGGATGTCCTTACGGTAAAAAAAGCCCTAAAAATTGTCCTTGAGGAAAATTTCCTGTTAATAAATATAGATTACAAAGTTATAACAATTGGTTTTTCCTCATCTCATTAATTAGTCCGTTTGAATATTGAATTGGTAGTTAATGGAATTAAACGTAATTAAATATTATGGTTAATGTAAGAAAATATGTAAATTGAAGAGTACAAGGATAATAAGACAGAAACCTATGTTCAATGCATTTCATAAGGTATTGGTTGATTTAATAATGAGAATGTAAATCAAAATAAATGAATTTATTGGAATTTAAAATATAATAAACTGGGGATTTATTACAGTGTAATGGAACGCTAAAATTAATGTAAATTTTAAATCTTGGAATCAACATGGAAAATTTAATTTTAAAGGATTATTAATTTTTGTGTAATCAAGATGATGAAAATTGTTAACTTTTAGTTTTGAATTTAAAAGTGATTAAATTGATTTTTAAAATAATAATTTGTTTTAATTAACATGAAATTAGCCTTTTTGGGCACTGTCTCGGATTATGACGAAACTAGTTTCATTGGATCCGTAATAGTGAATAATTGTAGGATTTCAAGTTTCGTAGCGATCGGACTTATCGTTTGATCGTACGGGCTCGAAATGCGTAAAAATCAATTAATGGAATTTAAAAGAATATAATTTGATTTTGAAAGCTAACTTCTGTATATAGTGGAATTATGGTTTCAAACTAGTTCCATTGAGTTTAATAATATTGAAAACCTATATTTTGATATATTGGATGACCTACATTCGTTTCGGGAACGAAACGGGCTTTCCAGGTAGTTGTTATCGTTTCGACCCAATTCGATCTGTTCCATCCATCCTTATCCATCTCCGTCTATATATAGGCAGTTGTAAACCCTAGCAGCTTCTTATTTTCATTTTTTGTACGTACAATTTCTATCTATCTATTCAATTATCTGCTCCTTCTAAATGGCAGACATTTCAAAACCCTAATTCCCAATTCCAAATCAAATCGAAAATCCAAACTCCTCAAAACCTATCATATAATATATCACCGCGAAGCTCTCGATGAACGTAATCTACATCTGCAATTCATTTTTTGATTGGAGGTTCTGTTTGGCCAGAAATCAGTGAAGAAATCTCGACCGTCCATATTAGGGTTTCACGATCAACGGTGGATCGTCGACTATACGACGATCGGAAGGTACAGTATTGTAGAGGTCGTTAAGCAGCATCGATCCATGCGGTTGGTTTGTCGAGATCGTCTTCAAGATCACCAAAAATCGTGCTTGAAGGGCGGCGGTGGCGGAGCACGCTCAAGCGAGGCTTGGTGGTCGCGCGGCCATGTCCTGACGCGACGGGGCCTGAGGGGAGCGACGACGTGGTCTGATCTGGGTGTAGGCGTTCGTAGGCGACGACGGCGTTGGGTTTAGGGTGGCAGCCAATGTGGGTTAGGGTTCTGTTTCTCGCGTATAGGGTTTGCAAGGTGAGAAGATAATTACGGTTTTGCCTCTGTTTAATTTTAATTTAATTTTTAAATTTCAATATTCTAACGCATATAACTTTTTCATACGAACTCGGATTTGGACGCGGTTTCTTCCGTTGGGATCGTATCGAAATTTCGGACAATATGAAACTGGTTCGGTTGAATCTGGAGACTATTCAAATTTTGGGCTTTTATTGGATTTTAAATCGACTATAAATCAAAGGTGAGTGATTTAACTCATTCACGCAATACTAAACCTTCTTATGTTAGTTGAATTAAATTTATGATGTGATAAGAATTTTATTGATTACTATTTGGTAGTTTAAATTGACAATTTAATTGAAATCGAATTTTTTTGAATTAAATTGTCATTTAAATAAATATTGAATTTAATTGACAGTTAAATACCCGATATTGATAACCAATAAAATTTTGTGAATTATTGGTTGATTTGGATGTTGATTATGATGTATGTTTATTTGTTGACATTTTGGATGATTGGATGTTTATTTATTTTTATATGCCTCTGTTATCACCCTGTATATTAATTGAAAGCATATAAACTGTTATTTAATTTATTTCGAATAAATTAAGAAATAGGTTGAAATGATATATACCTATGAAACTTTGATTTGGATTGAATGATATATATCCATCCCTATAATTAAAATTTAAATAATTGATCACTTGGCCATAAGGTAGAAAATTATATACAGACACCGGATGATTAAATTAAATGATTTTAAAAATATTGAATTTGGATTTTTGATTAAGTAATATTGCTTAAAAGAAAAAAAATTGGATTTATATGAATTGAATTATTTCTAATTCAAGCTTTGAAATGTTGAAATCAGATAAAAGAATTTTTTTTAAAGAATTGAATTGGAAATGTGAAGTTATAATCGAGGTATGACTTTAATTTTTGAAATTGGATTATTTTAAGATTTGGACCTTAAAACTGAACAATGAGGTTTAAATCGATTTAAGTGTTTTAAATCGGTAAATTGGAATTGGGCATGAAATTGATATAAATTGAAATGGTTTAAAATAATAATTGGATTGAAATTTAAATCATTGAATTGGATTGTTGAATCAAATTTGAAGTTAAAATGAACGTTCTGAAAATTAAAGTTAATTCGAATTGAAATTGAATCAAGTTGATTTGACATTAAATCTAAATTGAGTCAATTGAGTTGAAGATTGAAAATTGAATTTGTTGATTTGAAATTGGACATGGGTCCAGATTGTTGAAATAGAAAGAAACAGTTTGATTTGGTATTATTTTCAAAATAAATTATTTTTGATATAAACTATTTAAAATCTATTATTTTTAATATTCAAATTATTTAGATCTTCCAAAACTATTTCACTATATGAAATATTTTCAATACTCAACCCATTTTATATTAAACACTTTAAACTTTTTAAACTATGTAAACCTATTCAAAATATTTTCTAGAATTTCAAACTGTGGAAAGTTGGAATGTTTATATTTAAATCGTTGTTTTAAATGCGAATGTGGTTAAATGAAGTTGTAACCTAAGTTGGAATTTGAAATGATATTTCCAAGTGAAAATGACATATTTTGGATAAAAATGACGATTTTGAAATGATGGACATTTTGAACTGAATATGATATTTTGATATCAAATATGAACCGATTTTGAAATTTAAAAGAACCAACTGGTGTGAAAAATGACGTTTGGTTGTTAAAGAGACCGGGGCCTCTTATTGGCATACTCTCTGTCAATATTGGAACCAGTTTAACAACTGTGTACGTGGTGGATGATATCCAGAATGTAGAGGTTGAACTGGAGGCATTTGCTGGATTTGAAGAAAGAGAACGATGATGGATGACCCCGATGCTGGTGTC
This sequence comes from Allium fistulosum, assembly GCA_030737815.1. Classification (NCBI taxonomy): domain Eukaryota; kingdom Viridiplantae; phylum Streptophyta; class Magnoliopsida; order Asparagales; family Amaryllidaceae; genus Allium; species Allium fistulosum. The sequence continues at coordinate 1,184,928,442 of CM060902.1, forward strand.
AATTTGAAATGACTAAAACATGAGCCATACCTGACCAATGAGGCTAGCTACCTCTAGCGGACAAACCTCTTCATATTACTATATTGATGTTGGCTCGATCGGTGCACCTTGATTTGATTTTTGGGGGTGTTGGACGCGGTGGGTCGTTAGGGGTTACCACCAGTCAGGAAACGCAAAATGGAGTATCCTACCTTAGGAATCGCCTCACGTGCCTTGTCATACTCTTTATCCTTATACGCGCCTACTACGATTTTGTTTTAGTATGGTACCTATAGGGGACTCACTGGCTACCGACGTTACTGGTTATGTTACAGGACCTGCATAGACTACCTGCTTAAAAATGTGTTAAGGGGGATTAATGTAAAGCCTTAACGCTAAGAAAAATATTTACTTTACTGATTATAAACTATATATAGCGTATCTTACTACATATAGATAGTTTAACGGATCCTTAGAAGATGGAAAATCCCGTAACATCTCTTAAATTATTGCACACACGTTATATATTGGATAGGAGATGTAAAACCTCGTAAACATCTCTAACGCTATTACACTCCTGTTATTGGTGTTATTGATTTAACTTACATAAGAACTTTTAGTTCTGACTCAAGTGTTTTGTCTTTTCGTTACGCTCGGGTCAACCTGAGCATTTGAGTGTTGAAGACGTTATTTCTGGAGGACGAAGACGGAGTTTGGTATATTATATTATTAGTATTTTTCCGCTGCATCATTATTGGTATGTTGTTGTTTGTACTCTAATTATGTTGTAAAAGTTGTGTAATCAAATGTATATTGTAAACAGCTTCATGAACTGTTTATTTGATTATTATATTTTGTCATTCCGCTGCGAGATTCTGTGTTTTGTTTTCTCTTCTTTTCTTTTATTTTCTTAATTACCTCATTTAAAATCCTCCCTTTTTGAATGGTTTGAGTCAGACATGTGTGGTTTATTGTCGATTTAAACCGTCTAAAAAGGTGGGTCGTCATAGTTGGTATCAGAGCTTTGGTTTAGAGATACCTTAGCCTATTGGGGTTAAACTCATTAGAGATAGGGTTGATAGTATCCTAGAATGAGTCTGAGTGTATATATATGAGAGAGCATATTTATTAGTGCTATGAAAATCATTTTGTACTGTTTTAATTTGTTCTATTGAGTATTTATAAATTCTGGTCGGTACATAGGACGCTATAGCATCGATAGGGGTTTCTAAACACTTGAACAGGATAGACGGACACAATATTGTTTTTGAAATAGGTAAATGAAATAATTTTACCTAGTAATTATATTTTGTATATATAAAAGTATATATGTATATATAATTTTTCATAAATTGATTTTTTTATTTTGTTGTGTTGGATGTTAGTAAATAATAATATTCAATTATTGTCATTTATTGTTTGGTTAGTCGAGGTTCTTAAAAATATTGACTATTGTATGTTATGGAAAATGTAATTTCATAAATATTGTATTAATTATGATTTACAAATAAATGAATTTAAATGGAAATTTGAGAACTTAAATTTCGGTGTTTTGAAATTGGTTTTCAAAGGTTTGAGAAAAATAATATTAGTATTATTGGAAGTATTTGCAAATAGAAATGTCTTCAAAATGTTTTCAAAAGGCACTTGAAAGAAATGTTTTCAAAGAATTTATAAAAGGAAATAAATTCTGTACTCCCCTCTTCTGTCGCTGGAAAATAATTTCGGTGATGATCGCGACATCATCAACTTTCATTTTCGAGTTTCAAAGTAGGAAGACTACTTAGTAGCTTTGCTACACATTTCTTTTGATAAACTAATTTTGATTAAATCCATTAAGTATGGTTTGAAAAAAATATTAATATATATATATATATGTATGTATGTATGTATGTATGTATGTATGTATGTATTATTTCAAAGCGATTTGAAATGAAATCCGGTATTTAGTACTTAAATTTTTCTTTTAATCAATGACTTTCAATTTTTTGTAAATGAAATGAAATCTTGACTATTTTAATAAGTTGGAAACATTCAAATTGAAATCTGAATTAAAGGGTAATTGTCTAATGAAAATATAAGAAATTGAAGTTTTGTAACTTGTAAATTAAAAGATAATGAAGATTAAAAAGATGTAAACTACTGAACATTTTTGTTAACCAAAATGAATAAGATAAATTTGCATGACACTCAATTGCATTCTTAAAACATATATAAAACTTACCAGAAATGTTTAAAAGGTTGTAATATTAAATATGAATATGTGATAGAATATTATATAAGTAAAAGCTTAAGCAACAAAAATGCTTCAAATTGAACATATGTTTATAAATGAAAATTTAGATGCACAAGAAATGTTTTAAACATAAGATAATGTTTTGAAACGCTAATAATTAAATTGAATAGTAAAAAGTGAATATATTTAAGTAAATGATTATAAACTTAAGAAAATGACTAACATGATTCATAACTAAGTTATTATTAAATGATACTGTATATGAAGGAATAAATGTGAATTTAAAAATAGAAAACTTAAGTATGAATCATTAATGAATGTTAATGTAAATGGAAATCAAGTATATAGGTAAATAATAAATGTGAATTAAACTGCAATGAAATGTCGGTAATGGATTCATTGATGATTTCAAATATTGAATGGAAAAAAATTTGTAAGTAATGAATGTAAATTATATAAAAAAGAACCTTGTATGAATGAGAATTAAAACGAATGAAAAGTAAATGACGTAAAAAGAAACCAATAGAATAAAAAAATATGTAAGTTGCGTGTAGGTCATTTATTCGCATAACAGTTTGATCCAGATTTGAATACATGATTTATGGAGATTCACACCAGTCCGAATTAAGATTTTTCGCTCGATTCTTGACGGCGAACATTTGATGCGAATTTTTGATATGATTTTGAAGTTTTCTATCCTAGTTTATGGCTATGCAAGGAAAACAGAGATTTTTAATCAAGGAATTGGATCAAAGTCCGCACTAGAGTGATCGGGTTATCGATACTAGTTTGAAAGTGGAATTTGTGTATTCAAGCAAGCGATCAGAATTGATATTGTGGACAAATAATATATGTACATCGTACAAATTTAAATAATATTTAAAATTCTATGTTGTTGGCTTGTGGAAAGTTTGGGAAATGATACTTCAAATTGTTAAGGTTATATGAATAACCTATTAAGTAATTATCTAAGGCTGTTGAGCGTAAGGTACACTTTGTAGTTTATTTGTCACCCATGTACGATGAAAAGTTTTTGAAACTGAACAAACCATTAGTTTTGATTGCCATGGATGTATGATGGATTCTTTGTTGCGTATAATGGTTGTACTTGTTTTTGTTTGCATATGATTATTATATGTTGTATGTTGTTTGTGCTATTAATTGAAACAACTAATATATATTACTCTTTTTACATAATTTTAACTCTTTTGGATTATGCAAGTAAAATACAGGTTTATGGAAGCAATAACAGTTTCTTTTGGTTTCATAAATAAAGTTGTTTGCCTGACAAATAGGTACGTTTTCGGATTACGGTTTTTGTAATGATATTTTATTGTTTTTCCCATGGTTTGGAATATTTTATTATTGGAATATGATATATATATATTGAAATTATTGATATTATTATTTTTTTCGGACCTATCCGCGTAAAGGAGAACATGCCGAAATTTTTCGTAAATTTAAGACTTAGAAAATTTTGATGGGAGTTGAGTTATTTTCAAATTTTATTAAACTTAAATATGGAAATTAATTGTTTATAAATTGATTATCTTGAATAAAAAGATATCAAACCTCTTGATTCTTTCTTGTTCCATTTTGGAGACAAAAAGTTTTGAGTGGAGGAGATTATAACGACCCGTATTTTTGATAATTAAAAATATTAAATTTAATAATATTTTTGGAATTTAATATTGTGAGAAATTAAAATTTATGATTTATAAATGGAGAAAATAATTAGAATATAATTTAATATTATTGTTTGAATGTTATTGACAACTATTTTAATGTAATCTCAATCAATTGAAATAATTGTAAAGTTAATTTGGTTATAATTGTAAATAAGGAAATAAATTAAATGTTGTATTTAATGGTGAAATTGTATGTAATTTAATTGAAAGTGGTTTAGTATAGAATATGAAATCAGCTATTTGTAAGTAGATTTATAATCTTTGTTTGTAATAAGTTAATAAATATGGATTACTAAGTTGTAACAATTGGTTTTTCCTCATCTCATTAATTAGTCCATTTGAATATTGAATTGGTAGTTAATGGAAGTAAATGTAATTAAATATTGTGGTTAATGTAAGAAAAGATGTAAATTGAAGAGTACGAGGATAATAAGATAGAAACCTATGTTCAATACATTTCATAAGGTATTGGTTGATTTAATAATGAGAATGTAAATCAAAATAAATGAATTTATTGGAATTTAAAATATAATAAACTGGGGTTTTATTACAATGTAATGGAATCTTGAAATTAATGTAAATTTTAAATCTTGGAATCAACATAGAAAATTTAATTTTAAAGGATTATTAATTTCTGTGTAATCAAGAATGATGAAAATTGTTAACTTTTAATTTTGAATTTAAAAGTGATTAAATTGGCTTTTAAAATAATAATTCATTTTAATTAACGTGAAATTAGCCTTTCTTGACACTTTCTCGGATTTCGACGAAACCAGTTTCATCGAATCCGTAATAGTGAATTATCATAGGATTTCAAATTTTGTAGCGATCAGACTTATCGTTTTATCGTGCAGGCTCGAAACGCGTAGAAATCAATTAAGGAATTTAAATGAATATAATTTTATTTTGAAAGATAACTTCTGTATAAAATGGAATTAGGGTTTGAAACTAGTTTCATTGAGTTTAAAAATATTGAAAACCTATATTTCAATATATTGGATGACCTACTTTCGTTTTGGGAACGAAACGGGCTTTTCGAGTCGTTGTTATCGTTTCGACCCAATTCGATCTGTTCCATCCGTTCTTATCCATCTCTGTCTATATATAGGCTGTTATAAACCCTAGCAGCTTCTTATTTTCATTTTCTGTACGTATAATTTCTATCTATATGTTTAACTATCTACTCCTTCTCAATGGCAGACATTTCAAAACCCTAATTCCCAATTCCAAATCAAATCGAAATCCAAACTCCTCAAAACTTATCATATAATATATCATCGTGAAGTTCTCGACGAACGTAATCTACATTTGCAAATTTTTTTTCAATTGGAGGTTCGGTTTGGCCAGAAATCAGTAAAGAAGTCTCGGCCGTCCATATTAGGGTTTCACGATCAACGGTGGACCGTCGACTATACGACGATTGGAAGGTACAGTATTGTAGAGGTCGTCGAGCAGCGTCGATCCATGCGGTTAGTTTGTCGAGATCGTCGTCAAGATCACTGGAAATCGTGCTTGAAGGGCGGCGGTGGCGGAGCACGCTCAGGCGAGGCTTGGTGGTCGCACGGCCATGTCCTGGCGTGGCGGGGCCTGAGGGGAGCGGCGACGTGGTTTGATCTGGGTGCAGGCGTTCATATGCGACGGTAGCGTTGGGTTTAGGATGGCGGCTGATATAGGTTAGGGTTCTGTTGCTTGGGTATAGGGTTTGCAAGGTGAGGAGATGATGTGCACGTAAATGTGCATATTTTTACCGCTATATTTAATCTAATTAAATTAAATAAATGATCATATTGGTTATTTTAACTTGTTTAAACCAAAATTCAAATTATTTTCAAATCGTCATATATTCATCTCCATATAGAGGCAAAATGGTCATTTTTGTGCATATATTAATTTGAGAAAATTTAATTGGAAATTTCTATATTATTTTGTAGGAATTTGGATTCATATACAACTGGTTTCATGAAGATATATGCATGCACAAGAGTGAATAACAAAGGAATGGAGATGGAAATAATTCAAACTCATGATCATGGAGGACCCCACCTACATACCTACCTTAATGTGCACTGAGGATCTAATACACATGTTAAAAGGCCATTAAAGCTTCATGCACATTTAAATGATAATTATCTTATGCTGATGGTTACTTGGTCACCACATTTCCTAAGGGGTAGTTTGGGCATTCCCCAAAAATATGGATTAGGGTTTCTAACTTGTATAAATATCCCTTATGTTTCATGTAGCTCTCTCTTCTTTAGTTTCTCTTAGGCTCTCTTCCTCTTAGTTAGTTTTAGCTTAGATTAAAAATAAAAGAAAGCTCTCTTTCTCTTTTCATGGCTACTTAGCCATTTTTATCTTATATAATTTTTCTTTTTTTAATTCAATGTTAATTAGTGTTCTATTTTATTTACATGCTCTTTTCCTTTCTTATTAGTAGTTAGATCTATTTTTCATCCAAGTAGATTAGTGTTTATTTCTTGTTAGTAGTTAGATCTATTTTTCATGCAAGTAGATTAGTGTTTATTTCTTGTTAATTAGTTCTCTTTAGCTCTCTTTTTCCTCTTGTTTGTTTCATATTGCAAGCTACATTTGTTGATTTGATAACAAATATGAGAGGCTAAACCCCTTCAATTTAGGGGTAATGAAGCTCTCTAATTATGTAGTTTCAACATTTTGATAATTATTGCTCTCTTTTTGTGCTTAATGACAATGCTTGAAGTGGTTTAACTTGTTGTTTTTGCTTTGAATTTGATAGCCTATATTGTTGACACCAAATAGGTTATGCTTAAACAATCACTAACACAAATTACCTCTTCATCTACATACGATGATGGTAATGAAGTGAATGTTGAAATTAAAATTTGATGGTCTATATTTCTTATTCATAGTTAATAGGCCATGCTTAAAATAGATTTTGCTTTCAACTTTGTTGTCATATTTCTGAAAGTTAAAAGTGTATTAGTGGTTGTGTTAGAGTTTGATGGCTTATGTTGAACTAATTAATAGCACAAATATGTCATACTTATGATAAGCACATCAACTAATTACACTAATGACAAGAAAATAGAGATCATAACTTCATTTCTAGCTTAACACTCTCTTCAACTTTGGTTTAATTTGATTGAATAGATTTTTAAAATCAACAATTCCCTGTGGATCGACCCGTACTCACTACGTACTACGATAGTACGCCGTGCGCTTGCGGTAAAATTTAATTCAAAATTTATCGGTAATTTTGTAACTCGATAGAAAATTTGTCGTTAAACATGAGATAACTACGGTTTTGCCCTTGTTTAATTTTAATATAATTTTTAAATTTCAATATTCTAACGCTTATAACTTTTTCATATGAACTCAGATTTGGACGCGGTTTCTTCCATTGGGATCATATCGAAATTCCAAACAACAAAAAACTGGTTTGGTTGAATATGGAGACTTTTCAAATTTTGGGCTTTTATTAGATTTTAAATCAACTATAAATCAAAGGTGAGTGATTTAACCCACTCACGCAATACTAAACCTTCTTATGTTAGTTGAATTAAATTTATGATGTGATAAGAATTTTATTGATTGCTGTTTGGTAGTTTAAATTGACATTTTAATTGAAATTGAATTTTTTTTGAATTAATTTGTCATTTAAATAAATATTGAATTTAATTGACAGTTAAATACCTGATATTGTTAACCAATAAATTGTTGTGAATTATTGGCTGATTTGGATGTTGATTATGATGGATGTTTATTTGTTGACATTTTGGATGATTGGATGTTTATTAATTTTTATATATCTCTGTTATCACCTTGTATATTAATTGAAAGCATATAAACTGTTATTTAAATTATTTCGAATAAATTAAGAAATATGTTGAAATGATATATACCTATGACACTTTGATTTGGATTGAAATGATATATATCCATCCCTATAATTAAAATTAAAATAACTGATCACTTGGTTATAAGGTAGAAAATTATATACGAACACCAGATTGGTTAAATTAAATGATTTTAAAAATCTTGAATTTGGATTTTTGATTAAGTAATATTGTTTAAAAGAAAAAAAATTGGATTAATATGAATTGAATTATTTCTAATTCAAGCTTTGAAATGTTGAAATTGAAATTGAAATTGGATAAATGAATTTTTTTTAAAGAATTAAACTGGAAATGTGAAGTTATAATCGAGGTACGACTTTAATTTTTGAAATAGGATTATATTAAGATTTGGACCTTAAAACTGAACAATGAGGTTTAAATTGATTTAAGTGTTTTAAATCAGTAAATTGGAATTGGGCATGAAATTGATATAAATTGAAATAGTTTAAAATAATAATTGGATTGAAATTTAAATCATTGAATTAGATTGTTGGACCAAATTTGAAGTTAAAATGAACATTCCGAAAATTGAAGTTAATTCGATTGAAATTGAATCAAGTTGATTTGACATTAAATCTAAATTGAGTCAATTGAATTGAAGATTGAAGATTGAATTTGTTAATTTGAAATTGGATATGGGTCCAGATTGTTGAAATAGAAAGAAACAGTTTGATTTGGTATTATTTTCAAAATAAATTATTTTTGATATAAACAGTTTAAAATCTATTATTTTTAATATTCAAATTATTTAGATTTTCCAAAACTATATCACTATATGAAACATTTCCAATACACAACCCGTTTTATATTAAACACTTTAAACTATTTAAACTGTTTTAAACCATGTAAACCTATTCAAACTATTTTCTAGAATTTCAAACTGTGCAAAGTTGGAATGTTTATATTTAAATCGTTGATTTAAATGGGAATGTGGTTAAATGAAGTTGTAACCTAAGTTGGAATTTGAAATGATATTTTCAAGTGAAAATGACATATTTTGGGTAAAAATGATGATTTTGAAATGAAGGACATTTTGAATTGAATATGATATTTTGATATCAAATATGAACCGGTTTTGAAATGTAAAAGAACCAACCGGTGTGAAAAATGACGTTTGGTTGTTAGCGAGACTGGGGCCTCTTATTGGCATACTCTCTGTCAATATTGGAACCACTTTAACAACTGTGTACATGGTGGATGATATCCATAATGTAGAGGTTGAATTGGAGGCGTTTGTTGGATTTGAAGAAAGAAAACGATGATGGATGACCCCGACACTTATGTCAATTTGAAATGACTAAAACAGGAGCCATATCTGACCAATTAGGCTAGCTACCTCTAGCAGATACACCTCTTCGTATTACTATATTGACGTCGGCTTGATCAGTGCACCTTGATTTGATTGTTGGGGGTGTTGGACGCGGTGGGTCGTTAGGTGTTACCACTAGTCTGGAAACGCAAAACGGAGTATCCTACCTTGGGAATCGCCTCACGTGCCTTGTCATACTCTTCATCCTTATTCGCGCCTACTACGATTTTGTTTTAGTATGGTACCTATTGGGAACTCACTGGCTACCGACGTTACTGGTTGTGTTACAGGACCTGCATAGACTACCTGCTTAAAAATGTGTTAAGGAGGATTAATGTAAAGCCTTAACGCTAAGAAAAATATTTACTTTACTAATTAGACACTATATATAGCGTATCTTACTACATATATATAGTTTAACGGATCCTTAAGAGAAGGAAAATCCCATAACATCTCTTAAGTCATTGCATGCACGTTATACACTGGATAGGAGATGTAAAACCCCGTAAACATCTCTGATGCTATTACACTCCTATTATTGGTGTTATTAATTTAAATTACATTAGAACTTTTAGTTCTGACTCGAGCGTTTTGTCTTTTCATTACACTCGGGTCAGCCTGAGCATTTCAGTGTTGAAGACATTATTTCTGGAGGACGATGATGGAGTTTGGTATATTATATTATTAGTATTTTTCCGATGCAACATTATTGATATGTTGTTGTTTGTACTCTGATTAAGTTGTAAAAGTTGTGTAATCAAATGTATATTGTAAATAGCTTCATGAACTGTTTATTTGATTATTATATTTTGTCATTCTGCTGTGATATTTTGTGTTTTGTTTTCTCTTCCTTTCTTTTATTTTCTTATTTACCCCATTGACAATCCTCCCTTTTTAAATGGTTTGAGTCAGACATGTATGGGTTATTATCGATTTAAACTGTCCAAAAAGGTGGGTCGTCACAAGGTGCCCCCTTAGTACACTAAGGCGGGCCTCTTGATAAGGGTTTGAAACTACCTTCTAAAGTGACGTATATCTCTAGATAAAATGTACCACAAAGAAAAATAGAACTAGTCAATGCCCTAATATGTGATACAGAATACCACCAACCCCCGGTATACCATTAATCGTAAGCATCTCTAGATATGGAGTTGATATACCCTTGGGTTAGCTAAACATATTGGCTATGCCCCTACTTTGTATTTTGCCATTTCGGATGGTGAAGTCACATTCAGCATCTCATCACACGAGTCAACGTCACTTGAACAGTTCACGAATCACTCCATGGATTCTCGCATAAGTCATCTAACAAATGCTAAAGTTGTCATCTCTCTTGGAATCACCCTCAAGATAGATGGTACAACGTGATATCTCATTCGAAATGTTAACACTAACCTCTCCCTCAGAGTTACCCTCAAGATAAACAATTCAACTCTTTAACTTTTTTCTCCAAAACCGCTTCCAAAACACATAACTCATATATTAGTTTTGAAGTGGTTTTTGATAAGTAATACTTAAGCATACTTATCCAATCCCGGAGTCTTTAAAACTAAATCAGTGAATTTTCGTTTAGCTCAATTTCGGTTCTTTCATAAGTAAGTGAATGATATATAGGAGTCCTCCTAGGGGGATCTCAAATACATGTTCTTAAAGTAAGAGACGTTTCATACAAATGAGTCCTCCTCGGGGGATCTTAAACTGTATAAATCCATGAAGCTTTTTTATACTTCCTAAGTCAATTTTTTCCAAGTTCGATAGTCGATAAATCAACTATCTAGTACGACATAAAAATGACCTCATATGGAAATTAAATATCATACCCTTATCAACTTTTTCGGCTTCTCGACTTTCAGTGCTAAATATAGGATTAAATACTTCTCATAAATGAATAAACACATAAACACAATTAAGTCACAAGCAACTTATAATTCTTTTTTTCAAATAATACTTCTTTGTCCATACTTGTATATAGTCTTCCCATGTTCTACTTTCAGGGGGTTAAGTTTGCCTATCCCTTGAAAGATATTCCTCTTGATGAGGCTAGCAATGTCAAAGCCTATGTGAACTATGTTTATAATCAATATTATATGTGGAGGAAGTTCACACAAGCTTTGTTTGATGTTAACAAAGCCAATCAATTACTCCTTTAGGAGTAGGAGATAGAGAATAAGGATAATGAGCAGATAATCGCTCAATATAATAAAGAGTTAGAGGAGATCGAGAAATCACTCAAGGTGATGGAGAAGAAACTATCGGATGAGAGAAAAGCCTTTGAGGATAAATTTAAGATACAACAAGAGTAACTTAAGAACGCGCATCATAGAAGTCGTAATCTTGCTATAGAAAATGAGGCCCTCCAGGCTATAGTTGATGACAAACTTTGAATATTTTGAATCTCGAGACTATGTTGGAGGCTGAGAAGAAATAAAAAATAATGCTTTGACCATGATCAAAGACTATATGGGTAAAATGCTTGATGCTGAACAAGCACAAAGGGATGCAGAAAGCCGACTAGGGATGCAAAAACCCAAGTAACCAACATTGAGGAAAAGATCAAGTCTGGCATTATGTCCACTCTGGTTCGCTTCTATGCAAACATTGTTAAGTTTGGCAATTTAAGGTGGCTCGATGGTAACTATTCTTAAAAACTTTCTATGGCCTAGAAATACTTTGACGGGAAAGAGAACACTCAGGCAATGTCAATGAGGAAGTTCTAAAGGCAGACCTATTAGATAATAAAGATTTAGATGCTCTTGTTGTGGGACAGGTGATGTTAGCTTTCGAGTCCACTACTTCTACTCAGGTGCCTACCGGGGCCTTCCTAAATCCGGATTTAAGGATTTGGGTGAAAGTTCAATTCCTATCTCCCAAGGACTCTTAGCAGAGACTACTAACGTAATGGTGGCCACCTCTGACGTCGTCGATTCTTCCACATCTAGGCCTCTTATCTCCAAACAGTTATCCCTATTCTGGCATTTCTGTAACTTTGATTGCTATAGTGACATCATGACAACGACTTCTTCGTTCTCATCAGCTCATGTTCAATAGAATCCTGAGGACCCAAGCTACACATTACCCATGCCTACCCCAAAGCTACCTGCTCTATCCTCCATTGTAAACGAGAGTTGGACGGGGACTCCTCAAACAATTTATGCTTCTCCCAGAGGTATTCACTAGTTTTTGTTGTGTTTGAGAAGGCTCAGATGACACCCATAGATGTTTCTAATCTTTATTTCTCTCTTTCTCAAGTTCCAAGTCCACTTGCTTTTTCCCCATTACCAAATGTGTATCTAGCTCTAAGCCCTCAAGCTTTAACGACTGAATCTATCATCGTCTTTGTCCCACCGTCAAGTCCAACCTGTGGTCTGGTTTGGGTCCCAACGCTGAAAAGATTCGTGCACTAAATGAATAGGTTATGGATGATCCTAACATGATGTAGGGCAATGAAGACTTAACTATCATAGGGGATAAGGATCATGGTACTTGACCATCAATGTGAGTAATGCAAACTACTTATCTAAAAAAAATGAAGAATATCAAAAAGAAAAGATGTTGATGATATTCCACCCCCACTTTCAGTAGCTTTGTCGCCCCAACATTCATCGTTCCAACTTCTGTTCCTACAATGGCTGGCATTCATGTCGAGGCCTCCAAATCCCAAAAAAGTAACTATAATTGGGATGAGAATCCTAAAGGTCGTCTGTCTATGGGAAACAAAGTCGAATCCAAGAAACTGCCAGCTTCAGCCTCTCTACAAGGCAAGAGGAAGAATAGGAGGAAGAAGAAGAATGATTAGATATCATTTTGTTATGTAGCATTGGTTTTAGTCTCTATGTTTTAGCATGTGTTATAGGTCGTTGTTATTCGGGTATGGCCCTAACCTTTTCTTTTGAAAGTTTAGATCTTAATAAATTTGTTTTTCTGTAAGATTCATGTCTTATTTCACTTTTCTGTCTTTGCATCTATGCGCCTATATACTTGGTTTAAATAAGTTCATGATGATCGCATTTGAATTTATGCAACGTTGTTATTTACCATAATTCCATATGTTTTAATAAGTTCTCACAATTTCTTAGTGGCACTTTGTTATTCAATTTGTTTGTCACTGCCAAAGCATTTCTTTCTTAGCTAAACAAAACTATGCTTGTTTGGCCAACTCGACGGCCTATCTTGCTTATCTTCGATCAAATTCCGTTTGATCATAAACAATGTTGTGGTCACAAAAGAATCTAGCTTCGCATCGCTTCCCATCTTCGAGAAACAATGCTTTAGACGATTATCTCTGAACATCCACCCTCGATACCACCTTTCTCTGGGTGTTGATTAAAAGTATTCATTAACTTTCATCACTTGTCATCAGCAGAGCAAATCCCACCAGGCTGCAGGTGTGGTTATACCTGCAAAAAATTCTATTATACATCGGTTTGTAACTCCAGGGTCTTGTGTTTCGAAAACCTATCTTCGTGCAACCTTAGACTTTGCCTATCTTTTGGTATTGGTCAAAGATCATATGTATAGGACGAATCGTTCGATCGACCCTAATACGATTATATTCGACAACCCGATCATGGATCACAGGAGTCCATTGGCACCTATCTTTGGGTACCAATCTCAGACCTCGCCTATATTCGGGCATGAGTCGAAGATTAGATGCGTAGGGATGAATGATCCGATCGACTCTAATTTAATTATACTCCAACGACCCAATCATGAATCAAAGGAGTTTATTAGTACCTATTTTCGGGTACCTTAATATCGGTGTTTTAAAAATACAAGATGTTTAATTTTGTTGTTATTCACATAGTGCAAACTCAAGCTTTTAAGAATACAGTTCCATAGATCCTCAATGACAATTCCATTTATAAACACAAAAATGGCAAAATTTACCTTAATGCATCATAGTCCAGTCAACTATTCAAAGAAATAAGTCTAAGTGAAATAGCATATCATGTACTCACTATTCCATGCTCTTGGAATTGAGATTCCATCTACAGTTGGCAGCTTAAAAGTTCCATCTCCAAGCTTATGTTTAATCATATAAGGACCTTCCCAATTTGGGAAAAGTGTCATCGTACCAGGAAATACCTGTTTCAAAATGAGGTTTCCTATCTCAAAAGTGAGGTTTTTGACCTTGGCGTTCAATTATCACGCTATTCTTTTCTTATGAGCAGTTACCCTCAAATCAACTTGTAACGACCCTAATTTTCGACCCAATTTAAAATTTTTAAATTCATCGTTTAAATAAAATTATGAAAAAATAAACGATCTCAAATTTCGTCCAAACTTTCTTTACGACATACGTCTAGTTAGATATGGACAGAGAAAAAGTTTCGTTGAAAAATATTACAGTGAAATCCGTTCGCGTTTTACTTTATATCGGTCCATATAAAGCTGCGTAAAATTTATCTTCCAAATCCAAATATTTTTACACAGTCCGCTTGTAAAAATTATTCTGATCAAGATTTTATAATTCGTTTCGTCTAAAACTGTCATCGCCTGCTCCGTTTATATTATTTTGCAAAACGTACAATTTAAGCGGCGTAAATGCAAATTTTATAAAATCATCGTATCGCAATAATCTGTGTACCGTTGGAAGCGCATCGTCACACCGATCATAACGGTATATTTATTTGCGCAAATCGGAGTCCGACAAAAATCCGGCGCGTTGATTTAACGGTTCCGAGCGGACCGGTTAAATAAAAATCTCAGCCCATTTACAAAAGAAATTGGGGAATATAATCTGAACTAACGTTTAAATGGGTTGGTTGGAAGCTAGTAAGTTGCTTTGGGAATTGATAGAGACGTTTGGGAACTTGGGGGAAACTTGGGAACCAGGCAACGCTTTGGAAACTAAAACTGAAAAATTTATTAATGTGCCGCACAGTTAAAGTTAAAGGAAGACAACCTTTACCATTCTCATTTTCTACTGTTCAAACATATCCAACTTTTAGAAAAGCTTCAGGTAACCTCTTCCCCTCCTTTCTTCTTATTCATCTTTCCTCTGCCCATTCTTTTTCTTTCTTTGCTAAAGGAAATGATACACCTGACTTTCCTTATCCACCTCAACACGTCACCAACACCTACCAGCCCAACCTTCCCCTCGCACCACCCACGCCGCTGGCCTCAACCCACTAGCCACCCAGCCCCTCCGCGCCACCCAGACGCGCCACCCAGACCCGCCTGCTCAACCCACCAGCCACCCAGCCCCTCCGCGCCACCCAGACGCGCCACCCAGACCCGCCTGCACACCCCTCTGCGCCACCCAGCCCTCCGCGCCACCCAGACGCGCCACCCAGACCCGCCTGCACACCCCTCCGCGCCACCCAGACGCGCCACCCAGACCGTCCCCTTCGCCACTGCCAACTCCGCCCTGCCCAGTCCACCTTCCCGCCTTCCAACCACCTGCCTCCGCTCCCACGGACCCACCAGCAACCACGTCCCAGCTCCCACGCCTACACCAGGTCCACCCATGCCACTGCCTCCGAACCCTGCCAGCATCCCGCAGACCATCACATCTCCGCACCACCAACAGCCCACTGCCGAGCCCACTACCCAGCTGGCCACACGCGTTGATTCAACAAACGTTGGTCATCGCCTTGTCCGGAGATAGTGTTTGCTGTTATATATTGCGTATAGCGTTGTTTATATTTTGTCTAGTTATTAATATACAGCGTTGTCTTGAATTTTCAGCTGCTGATCTGGAATCTCAAGCCTAGGCCTCGTCTATTTTGTCGTCATCTCCTGTTTTTTTGATTGGTATGAATATATATGTACAATCTATATATATCTTGTATTGAACAAATTGTAATTGAATTATTATTCGCTTGCAGTTTGTTGTTCGTTAGTGTTGTGCTTGTTCGTGCCTTTTATCTATCGTCTTCGTGCTTCGTCGTCAACTTCTTACCACGCAAGGTGAATATTTTCTATTCACGACTCAAAGATCTATTATACTATGATAATTAGATGTTGGATGTTATGAATGTTAATTTGGACGTTAAATGGATTGAATGTTAAAAATTGAATTGAAGTTAGTATGTTAAATAGCTATGACGCCAAATTGCTATGTGATATTAAATGTGTTGTTATTGTAATTGATAATAAATTTGAAACTGAATTTGATATAGAATAGACAAAAAAATTCTAAATGACATATGTTGAACTTGACCCCTTTATATGATGAATATTGATTAATTAAATTGACCCTTTAAATTGTTTGACACGTAGAATTTGATAAATGTCACTTTGAACTATTGAACGTATTGAATTAACTGTTGTAATTGAAATTGGACGACCAAGTGAAACCGAAATGTTATAATCTTTAATCTACATGAAATGATAGTGTAGATTCTAGAAATAATTATATTAATTGGCGTAAATAACAAACGCGAATTAATACGATTATTTCGGGATTATTTGAAATTGTTGAATTGTTGCAAATGGATGCTATTGCTTGTTTATTTACTTTGACACCATCCCAGCTATCACACTGCAAGTTCCCTTTGTATGTTTTGATTTTTGAATTTAAATAGAATCGGGTTGAAATGATAAATACCCAATTGAATGAATTGGCCTAGGATAGATAATTAAAATAAGAAACCGAACGGTCAACAAAGAACGTTTTGAAATTGAGACTTATTTGGAATTATGGAATGAACTTAGAAAACTGTATGGTAATTTGGTAACGTAAATATAAATAAATTTGTTTGAAATAAATAAAATGATTTTATTGAATTGAATAAATGAATTTGTTTGAAATAAATAAAATGATTTTATTGAACCGAATAAATGAATTTGTTTTGAAATAAATAAAATGATTTTATTGAATGAAATAAATGAACTTGTTTGAAAAAAATAAAATGGATTTTATCGAATTAAATAAATTAGATTTGTTGGAATAAAGAAATGAATTTAATTGAAATAAATGAGAACGAATTAATGTAATGAATTGAAACGGATTTGTGAATTTATTTAGTTAAACAAAGTGTTTTGACAAAGTTAATCGAAATGAGATTTAAGAAGTAAATAGGTTAGAAGATAAAGTGATTAAATTTTGAGTTTTGATAAATGAATAAACGAAGTTTTGACAAAGTGAATGTAGTAAATTAAATTGATATAGTAATGAACCTAGGAATGTAAATACGGATTTACAGAATAAAACTTGATTTAATGAGTTGAACTAAGATTGACTATTTCATGTAATCCATGAATTCGAATTGATATAATAAGTGAAATGTTGATTTAACGTGAATACTTAAAATTTTGATAACAAAAGGGCTTGAACTAGAATTTCTTTTCGAAATATGATTTTAGTAATTGAAACGAATCGAATTATGAAATATCAAATTTGGAAGTCAAATTTGCAACTTGACCTTTGGATTTGATTTGTTTTAACTTTAATAAAAAGGGTTGACTGTTGGGTAATTAATACGTAGTTATTAAAGAGACCGGGATCGGATTATGGACATACTCTCTGTCGATACCGAAAACCACTTTAATAACTAATATACGCGAAGTGTTGATCCAGAATGAAGTGGATGGTTGATGAACGTGTTGACTGAAGAAAGAGAACGATTTGGATGACCCCTGACATGACTAAAACAGGAGCCGCGCCGGGCCATTGAGGATCGCCATCTCTAGCGGACACACTTCTTCGATACCTTATCTATTACTTATGTGATTCGATTTGGGTGCACCCCTTGATTTGGAAGTGTTGTTTCGCGGTGTTGGGGTGGTAGCTGCTATGCCCAACATCAGTCCGGATCAGGCAACTACTAGTATCCTAGTTGGTATCGCCTCATGTACCTTGTCATACTAATTATCCTATCGCGACAACTACGAATTTGTTTTGTGTTATACCTATGGGGTACCCTCTGATAACCACCGGTTTTGGTGGGGCTTACGGTGCTGTATAGACTATGGCATTATAAACAGGTTAAGAGGTGTATGGGCCCTGCTTAACCCTACTTTGATATCTTACTTTATGGATTAGACATTATCTATTTAGCGTATTCTGTAGGTAGTTTATCGATCCCTTAATGATGTTTATATTCACCTTTGAGTTATGGACTTTATTATATGCATTTGATTATCCTGTATAAGATTTTGAGTCCTGACTCGAGTGTTTCTTTTGCATATGCTCGGGTCAGTCTGAAGCTATTCCGTTGCTGGTCAAGGTTGGTCGAAGATGCTGAAGGCTTAGCTTTTATCTATACCATTTTATTTCTAGTATTTGATGTACTTATGTATTGGACATCTTGTATCTCTTTTCAGTCGCTTTATGTTGAGACATTGTTGTATTCTCTGTAGTAGCTTCATGAACTACTATTATGACGATGTATTTTCCGCTGCATTATTCTGTGACTGTTCTGAGTCTGTGATGTTGTATTGATTCTCATTTACATTTATGTATTTATAATCCCATAATGTTCTGTGTTTTGTATTATTTAAGTTGACAAGTATGGATTATTGTCAATTTAAATGGTCCAAATGTACGGGATGTTACAGTTGGTATCAGAGCTCTGGTTTTCCCAAAACCTTAGTTCGGGATTATAAAGAAACTCATTAGAGATAGGGTAGCAATACTCTAGAATGAGGAGAATCGATTCAATATCCAAATCCTTTCAAAATTCAAGCTCCTTTGATTCGTTGATTAGTTTTCTTAGCATTCTATTATCTTATCTGTGGTTCTAAATCTCTTTTGGTATTTCAGGATGAGTACCAGAAGAAATGTTAGAGGTGGAAGAGGCAATGGTCCTGCCCAGGCTGCACCTGCCGCTCCAGCTCCTGTCAAATTCACTACTCTTAGCAAGGAGTATTCGCAACTGGGAGGTACTAAGTTTTCTGGATCCGAGAACATCATAGAGGCTCAGCAATGGCTTAAGGGTTTGGAGAAGATATTTTCTGGATTGGAGATTACTGATGCTCAGAAGCGTCAGCTTGCTGCTTGGCAACTCCAAGATGCCGCATAAGATTGGTGGGAATCCGTTACTTCTCGTATCGAGGAGGACACCATCACTTGGGCCCAGTTTAGGTATGAATGGTTTGGATTCTAGTGGTTTAAATTCTTCCTTCTATCTTTGAAACGATTGTTCATCTAGTCTATCTTTTGGATTAGGGATACGTTCTCGGCACAATGGATGCCAGCTGCTGGGAAGGCCCAACTTTATAGAGCTTTCATGGATCTTAAGCGGGGCAATATGACTTTTTCTGAGTATGAGAGAAAGTTCAACGAACTCTCCAAGTTCGGTCTTGGCTTGATTGATACACCACTTCTGAAGAACGAGAAATTCATTATGGGAGCTAGAGCAGAGTATTATGACTTACTTACCGGCCACATCCATTGCACCTTCACAGAGCTTGTTGATTATGCCCTTAGATATGAGGCGAAGCCTAAGGGATCCACTGCCAAGGCTGCCCCTACTCAGCCCTCTTCTAGCCAGCCCGGGAAGAGGAAGATGAACTTTGATCAGCAAAGGAAAGCTTGGCAGAAGACTACAGGATTGGGATATGCCCAGAAAAGCCCTATCGATCTTGCTAATATCACATGCTTCAAGTGCGATAAGAAGGGCCATTATGCTAATAGCTGTCCATCTACTGGAGCTGCTATCCCACCACCTTCTACGACTAGGAAAGACTTATGCCATGTATGTCTACAGCCAGGTCATTTCAAGAAAGACTGCCCACTATACAAGCGTGGTACACCCTCTGGAGTATTTGCTGTCACCACACCTGCACCATCTGCACCACCCGCTCAGGATGACCAAGGTACTTTGCGTAGTATATTTCATTTACATGCTACACCTGTTAGAGTATTATTCGATACTGGTGCTTCTCATAGCTTTATATCTGTTGACATTTGCAATAAGCTCAAGTTAGAGTCCACTCTTGCCACTACTTCTTTATGTGTCTCAAATCCCATCGGAGGACCTGCTAACCTCCGAAGTATTTGCAAAGATGTTGCATTGATGTATGATTTTTCTCGATTTACTTGGGATTTCTATGTGCTTGGATTTCAAGCATTTGACCTTCTTCTTGGAGCTGATTGGTTAAGCAAATTCAATGCTGTCATCTCTTGCAAATCCCGATCAGTTTCTTTAGTAAGCGACCAAGGCTTACCACTTGTCATTAAATGCAAATCACCTCAGAAATATGCCGGAAGCTTCATATTCTCTCTTGATGCTCCTCCAGATGATCTTGGCACCACGCCTATAGTTCAGTCATTTCCCGATGTATTTGGCGAAGTCAGCTCTCTCCCGCCTAAACGGGAAATAGATTTCCGTATTGATCTAATTCCTGGAGCTACGCCCGTAGTTCTCCCACACCGAAGGATGGCTCCTAAGGAAAAGGCTGAACTAAAAACTCAAATTGAGGATCTATTTGCTAAGGGCTTGATTAGAAGAAGTTGTTCCGAATGGGGCGCTGCAGTTGTATTTGTCACCAAATCAGATGGATCTCTTCGCATGTGTGTTGATTATAGAGAGCTCAACAAGCGCACTCTCAAGAATCGTTATCCGATGCCTCGCATCAACGATTTATTCGACCAGCTTCATGGTGCTAAAGTTTTCTCACAACTTGATCTAGCCACTGGGTTCCACCAACTCAGAATAGCGGAAGATAGTATCCATAAGACAGCTTTCCGGACCGAGAATGGATTCTATGAATGGTTGGTTATGTCATTCGGTTTGACCAACGCACCTGCTTACTTCGTCGACTTGATGAATCGAGTCTTCCGTGATGTCCTTAACAAGTTTGTTCTTGTATTCATTGATGATATTCTTGTCTTCTCTAAGGACAAGGAAGAACATGAGACACATCTTCGTTATGTTCTTGAAACTCTCAGAAACCACCAGCTTAAAGCCAAGTTTTCTAAATGCCATTTTTGGCGAGATGAAGTGAGATTCCTTGGCCATATTGTTTCTGAGAATGACATTTCGGTCGATCCAGCTAAGATTGCCATAATCAATGTAAGTTCTATCATATTCGAAATTCTATTCAAACAATCTTATCTCTCGCTAATTTATATCAATTAATCTACAGGATTGGGAGACCCCCAAAACTCCTACAGATATCCGTAGTTTCTTGGGCCTAGCTGGATATTATCGCAGATTTATTGAACACTTTGCCCGGATTTCTGCTCCTCTTACTGCTTTGACTCGGAAGGAAGTTAAGTTCATTTGGAGCGAGAAGTGTGAATCAGCTTTTAATGAGTTGAAGCACAGGTTAACTTCAGCTCCAGTTCTTGCAGTCATCGATGGAAGTGAAGGATTGACTGTTTATACAGATGCTTGCCGAGAAGGTTTAGGCGCTGTTCTTATGCAAAATGGGAAGGTTATTGCTTATGCCGGTCGTCAGTTGAAGACCCATGAATTGAACTATGCCACTCATGATCTTGAGCTTCTTGCTGTTGTATTTGCTTTGCAACTTTGGAGGCATCATCTTTTGGGAACAAAGTTCGAACTATTCACTGATCATAAGTCCTTGAGGTATATCTTTTCTCAGAAGGATTTGAACCAGAGGCAAGTCCGATGGCTTGAATTCTTAGCTGCATATGACCTCGACATCACTTATACACCGGGAAAAGCAAATGTTGTAGCAGATGCTTTGAGCCGCAGCAAAGCATTGTCTTGTTGCAATATTATCGAAGGCATGTTATTCCAGCTTAGTATCTCTCCATCTCTTATGGATCGCATCAAAGCTAAGCAATATGAAGACACTTTGCTCTATCGTATGAAGGAGTTAGTTATGGGTAGAGTAAGTAATGTCGACAGCAAAGTGGGAGCGCAAGTTGATAGTGGTGGAGTTTTAAGGATCGACAATCGTATTTGTGTTCCTAACGTCGATGGATTGAGGCAAGAAGTGCTTAAGGAGAATCACCAGTCATCACTTTCATTCCATCCAGGTGTCACTAAGATGTATCGCAATATGAAGCGTTTATATTGGTGGAGTGGGATGAAGAGGGATATTTCTACATATGTTAGTAGATGCACCACTTGCCAACAAGTCAAGGCAGATCACCAGAAGACTGCTGGATTGCTTCAACCCCTAGAGATTCCGAGTTGGAAATGGGACCAGATTTCTATGGATTTTATTGATGGGTTACCGAGGACCAGAAAGGGTAACGAGAGTATATGGGTGATTGTTGATAGATTGACCAAGTCTGCCCACTTTATTCCGGTCAAGACCACCCGTACTGCTTCGAGTTTGGCTGAGATTTATATGAGAGAAGTGGTTAGACTTCAGGGGGTTCCGTCTAGTATTGTATGCGATCGAGACCCTATATTCACCAGTAAATTCTGGAAGGCATTTCAGGACATCTTAGGCACTAAACTGAATCTGAGCACAGCCTATCATCCTCAGACAGACGGCCAAACTGAGAGGGTGAATCAGATTTTGGAGGATCTGCTTCGTGCTTGCATCATTGATTTTGGTGGATCTTGGGAAGACCATCTTCATTTGGTTGAATTCACTTATAATAACAGTTACCAGGTACGTCTAATTGTCAATTTGAATAAGAAAATTTTAAATTGGCATTTAACCGTCTTTATAATCAGGCAAGTATCGACATGGCACCGTTCGAAGCTTTATATGGACGGCCATGCAAATCGCCGGCCTGTTGGATTGAGTCGGGAGACCGCCTGGTTCTTGGCCCAGAAATGATTATGGAGGCATCTGAGAAGGTGAATGAGATCCGGAAGAAGATGAAGACGGCACAGGATAGACAGAAAAGCTATGCTGACAAAAGGAGAAGAGATCTCGAATTCGGTGTAGGAGACAAAGTATTTCTGAAGGTGTCGCCTTTGAGGAATATTGTTCGATTTGGAAGGAAAGGGAAATTAGCTCCCAGATTCGTTGGTCCGTTTGAGATTACAGAAAGAGTTGGAATATTGGCATATAGAGTTGCATTACCAGAAAAGTTCGCTGGTGTTCACAACGTGTTCCATGTCTCACATCTTCGCAAAGTTGTACACGATCCATCTATGACCATCCCCACTGCTCAGTTAGAAGAGATAGTTATTGAGCCAGACTTGACTATTGAGCGAAAGCCACTTCGGATAGTTGATCGTGAGACAAAGCAACTCAGAAGGAAGTCGGTGAATCTCGTCAAAGTACAGTGGAGTGCAGATGAGCGGGATTGCACGTGGGAAACTGAGGATAGCATTCGGGATTCAAACCCCGAACTATTAATTTCAGGTATTATTCAAATTTCTCGAAATCTATCTTGACTTTCCTACTTATTTCATTTCTACTTCACTCGTCTCGTTCCTTTTCGAGGACGAAAAGTTTTGAGTGGGGGAGATTGTAACGACCCTAATTTTTGACCCAATTTAAAATTTTTAAATTCATCGTTTAAATAAAATTCTGAAAAATTAAACGATCTCAAATTTCATCCAAACTTTCTTTATGACATACGTCTAGTTAGATATGGACAGAGAAAAAGTTTCGTTGAAAAATATTACAGTGAAATCCGTTCGCGTTTTACTTTATATCGGTCCATATAAAGCTGCGTAAAATTTATCTTCCAAATCCAAATATTTTTACACAGTCCGCTTGTAAAAATTATTCTGATCAAGATTTTATAATTCGTTTCGTCTAAAACTGTCATCGCCTGCTCCGTTTATATTATTTTGCAAAACGTACAATTTAAGCGGCGTAAATGCAAATTTTATAAAATCATCGTATCGCAATAATCTGTGTACCGTTGGAAGCGCATCGTCACACCGATCATAACGGTATATTTATTTGCGCGAATCGGAGTCCGACAAAAATCCGGCGCGTTGATTTAACGGTTCCGAGCGGACCGGTTAAATAAAAATCTCAGCCCATTTACAAAAGAAATTAGGGAATATAATCTGAACTAACGTTTAAATGGGTTGGTTGGAAGCTAGTAAGTTGCTTTGGGAATTGATAGAGACGTTTGGGAACTTGGGGGAAACTTGGGAACCAGGCAACGCTTTGGAAACTAAAACTGAAAAATTTATTAATGTGCCGCACAGTTAAAGTTAAAGGAAGACAACCTTTACCATTCTCATTTTCTACTGTTCAAACATATCCAACTTTTAGAAAAGCTTCAGGTAACCTCTTCCCCTCCTTTCTTCTTATTCATCTTTCCTCTGCCCATTCTTTTTCTTTCTTTGCTAAAGGAAATGATACACCTGACTTTCCTTATCCACCTCAACACGTCACCAACACCTACCAGCCCAACCTTCCCCTCGCACCACCCACGCCGCTGGCCTCAACCCACTAGCCACCCAGCCCCTCCGCGCCACCCAGACGCGCCACCCAGACCCACCTGCTCAACCCACCAGCCACCCAGCCCCTCCGCGCCACCCAAACGCGCCACCCAGACCCGCCTGCACACCCCTCCGCGCCACCCAGCCCTCCGCGCCACCCAGACGCGCCACCCAGACCCGCCTGCACACCCCTCCGCGCCACCCAGACGCGCCACCCAGACCGTCCCCTTCGCCACTGCCAACTCCGCCCTGCCCAGTCCACCTTCCCGCCTTCCAACCACCTGCCTCCGCTCCCACGGACCCACCAGCAGCCACGTCCCAGCTCCCACGCCTACACCAGGTCCACCCATGCCACTGCCTCCGAACCCTGCCAGCATCCCGCAGACCATCACATCTCCGCACCACCAACAGCCCACTGCCGAGCCCACTACCCAGCTGGCCACACGCGTTGATTCAACAAACGTTGGTCATCGCCTTGTCCGGAGATAGTGTTTGCTGTTATATATTGCGTATAGCGTTGTTTATATTTTGTCTAGTTATTAATATACAGCGTTGTCTTGAATTTTCAGCTGCTGATCTGGAATCTCAAGCCTAGGCCTCGTCTATTTTGTCGTCATCTCCTGTTTTTTTGATTGGTATGAATATATATGTACAATCTATATATATCTTGTATTGAACAAATTGTAATTGAATTATTATTCGCTTGCAGTTTGTTGTTCGTTAGTGTTGTGCTTGTTCGTGCCTTTTATCTATCGTCTTCGTGCTTCGTCGTCAACTTCTTACCACGCAAGGTGAATATTTTCTATTCACGACTCAAAGATCTATTATACTATGATAATTAGATGTTGGATGTTATGAATGTTAATTTGGACGTTAAATGGATTGAATGTTAAAAATTGAATTGAAGTTAGTATGTTAAATAGCTATGACGCCAAATTGCTATGTGATATTAAATGTGTTGTTATTGTAATTGATAATAAATTTGAAACTGAATTTGATATAGAATAGACAAAAAAATTCTAAATGACATATGTTGAACTTGACCCCTTTATATGATGAATATTGATTAATTAAATTGACCCTTTAAATTGTTTGACACGTAGAATTTGATAAATGTCACTTTGAACTATTGAACGTATTGAATTAACTGTTGTAATTGAAATTGGACGACCAAGTGAAACCGAAATGTTATAATCTTTAATCTACATGAAATGATAGTGTAGATTCTAGAAATAATTATATTAATTGGCGTAAATAACAAACGCGAATTAATACGATTATTTCGGGATTATTTGAAATTGTTGAATTGTTGCAAATGGATGCTATTGCTTGTTTATTTACTTTGACACCATCCCAGCTATCACACTGCAAGTTCCCTTTGTATGTTTTGATTTTTGAATTTAAATAGAATCGGGTTGAAATGATAAATACCCAATTGAATGAATTGGCCTAGGATAGATAATTAAAATAAGAAACCGAACGGTCAACAAAGAACGTTTTGAAATTGAGACTTATTTGGAATTATGGAATGAACTTAGAAAACTGTATGGTAATTTGGTAACGTAAATATAAATAAATTTGTTTGAAATAAATAAAATGATTTTATTGAATTGAATAAATGAATTTGTTTGAAATAAATAAAATGATTTTATTGAACCGAATAAATGAATTTGTTTTGAAATAAATAAAATGATTTTATTGAATGAAATAAATGAACTTGTTTGAAAAAAATAAAATGGATTTTATCGAATTAAATAAATTAGATTTGTTGGAATAAAGAAATGAATTTAATTGAAATAAATGAGAACGAATTAATGTAATGAATTGAAACGGATTTGTGAATTTATTTAGTTAAACAAAGTGTTTTGACAAAGTTAATCGAAATGAGATTTAAGAAGTAAATAGGTTAGAAGATAAAGTGATTAAATTTCGAGTTTTGATAAATGAATAAACGAAGTTTTGACAAAGTGAATGTAGTAAATGAAATTGATATAGTAATGAACCTAGGAATGTAAATACGGATTTAAAGAATAAAACTTGATTTAATGAGTTGAACTTAGATTGACTATTTCATGTAATCCATGAATTCGAATTGATATAATAAGTGAAATGTTGATTTAACGTGAATACTTAAAATTTTGATAACAAAAGGGCTTGAACTAGAATTTCTTTTCGAAATATGATTTTAGTAATTGAAACGAATCGAATTATGAAATATCAAATTTGGAAGTCAAATTTGCAACTTGACCTTTGGATTTGATTTGTTTTAACTTTAATAAAAAGGGTTGACTGTTGGGTAATTAATACGTAGTTATTAAAGAGACCGGGATCGGATTATGGACATACTCTCTGTCGATACCGAAAACCACTTTAATAACTAATATACGCGAAGTGTTGATCCAGAATGAAGTGGATGGTTGATGAACGTGTTGACTGAAGAAAGAGAACGATTTGGATGACCCCTGACATGACTAAAACAGGAGCCGCGCCGGGCCATTGAGGATCGCCATCTCTAGCGGACACACTTCTTCGATACCTTATCTATTACTTATGTGATTCGATTTGGGTGCACCCCTTGATTTGGAAGTGTTGTTTCGTGGTGTTGGGGTGGTAGCTGCTATGCCCAACATCAGTCCGGATCAGGCAACTACTAGTATCCTAGTTGGTATCGCCTCATGTACCTTGTCATACTAATTATCCTATCGCGACAACTACGAATTTGTTTTGTGTTATACCTATGGGGTACCCTCTGATAACCACCGGTTTTGGTGGGGCTTACGGTGTTGTATAGACTATGGCATTATAAACAGGTTAAGAGGTGTATGGGCCCTGCTTAACCCTACTTTGATATCTTACTTTATGGATTAGACATTATCTATTTAGCGTATTCTGTAGGTAGTTTATCGATCCCTTAATGATGTTTATATTCACCTTTGAGTTATGGACTTTATTATATGCATTTGATTATCCTGTATAAGATTTTGAGTCCTGACTCGAGTGTTTCTTTTGCATATGCTCGGGTCAGTCTGAAGCTATTCCGTTGCTGGTCAAGGTTGGTCGAAGATGCTGAAGGCTTAGCTTTTATCTATACCATTTTATTTCTAGTATTTGATGTACTTATGTATTGGACATCTTGTATCTCTTTTCAGTCGCTTTATGTTGAGACATTGTTGTATTCTCTGTAGTAGCTTCATGAACTACTATTATGACGATGTATTTTCCGCTGCATTATTCTGTGACTGTTCTGAGTCTGTGATGTTGTATTGATTCTCATTTACATTTATGTATTTATAATCCCATAATGTTCTGTGTTTTGTATTATTTAAGTTGACAAGTGTGGATTATTGTCAATTTAAATGGTCCAAATATACGGGATGTTACACAACTTCTTCTCGCTCCTCGTTGACCAAGTCAAGGGACTCAAGCAAGAGCTCCTCGTTCATTTTGGGATCATAGTGAATTCTTTGATGAGAAGGGATTTCCAATTCAGTTGGAATCATGGCCTCAAATCTGTAAGCCAAAGCGAATGGAGTATGGCCAGCTATGGACTGGGTCATTCGATAAGCCACAATGCTAGTGTAGTTCATTAAACCAATTGCCCTTGGTTTTCGTTAATCGCTTCTTTAGGATGGATTTGATGATCATGTTCACCTCTCCACCTGTCCATTCGCTTGTGGGTGTGTTGGTGCCCGAACTTCTTCTCAATTTGATATCGATTGTAGAAATCTTTGAATTCAACTCTTTCGAATTGGATTTCATTGTCAATAATAATCTTCTATGGAACTCCAAATTGGCATATAATGTTCTTCATAACAAAATTAATCACCTTCTTCATAGCGATCATGGCTAGAAGTTTCGCTTCAGCCCACTTTGTGAAGTAATCCACGGCTATGATGGCATACTTCGCTCCATCTTTCAACGTCGGTAGCACATTGATTATATCAAGTCCTCAAACTGCAAATGGCCATGAGTTGACATCTGCATAAGCTCTATAGATGGGGCTCTTAGCATCTTCGCAAACCTTTAGCACCTATCATATTTCCTAGTGTAATCAGCCATGCCCCAGTTGATCATCAACCAAAAGTATCCATAGAGAAGAACTTTTCTTGCCAAAGTTTGCCTCTTAGTGTGATCACTATAGCTTCCTTCATGTAGCAAGAATCTTCTTAGCTTATTCCTTGGTGATACATCGTAATATGGGGGCAGAGAATCCTCTCCTGTATAACACTCCTTCCTAAATGATAAACCATGGTACTTTGTGCTGGAGTTTTCCATTGTTCATTTCTTCTGTTTGGGAGAGTTCCCTTTGATAGATATTCTTAAATTGGAGTCATCCATAACTCCTCCACCTCGGCCTCTTGGATCTAATCGACATCCATATAGTTGATGCTCAAAGCCGACTAAACCTCTATTGGAAAAAGTCTCATAAGTTGTGCATCCCCAGAGATGGAAAATTTGGCCAATGAATCATCTTTCATATTCTCTTCTCCAGGAATGTGCATTGTCGTGTAATATTGAATATCATTCAGTAGTTCCAAAACCTTCATCAAATAAGGGGCAAGTCTTGCTCCCTTAGCCTGAAATTCTTTCTTTACCTGATAAACCACCAATTGGGATCATTGAATATGTGCAATATTTTGACTCCCAGTTCCGTTTCTATCTCGATCCAATGATTAATGTTTCGTACTTAGCCTTTTTATTTGTTGTTTGGAAATCTAGCTTCAAGGTTTAGCATATCGTTTGTCCCTCCGAGGTCACCAAGATCACTTCTGCCCAGAGTTATGTTTATTAGATGCTCCATCTGTATTTATTTCCACTGAGCAAGCCAAACCACATCTTCCTCCACTTCTCCATCATGGGTGGTGAACTTGATAATGAAACTTTCTATAGCAACGGCCAAAATGTCTCGAAGTTAGTGGGAGCAATAACAAAGTTTGTAGATTTTTGATATAATCCTAAAGTTGTACAACAATGGTGTTCAATAAGCATTTGGATGTTGAGCAAGTATTTTGACACACAAATCAAATAGTTTGATTTAAACCAAAATATAGTGAAAGCTGTAGGATCGATTTCACCCTAGAGGGGGGTGAATAGGGTGATACTAATAATAATAAAAAAATAATGCAGAAATATATAAAATAATTATAGCACAGATAATAGCAGAATAATAAAAGCAGAAATAGAATAACACAGATTTACCCAGCTTCGGCAAAACCCTGCCTACGTGCTGCCCCCAAGGTTTCTACTAGAAATTAAGTAGTCAGACGCTTACACACGTAAACTTGGGACATCCGCTATCGACTAACCTAACTCTACGCTCAAAACCCTGCCACAACTCAGCCACTGAGTTGCGAATTCTCAAACTACGCCCTGTAGTTTGTCCCTAGTCACACGACTAGAATATTACACAATTTTAAAAAAAGAAAATTACAACTGAAAATAAACAAAACAAAAACAAAACCTTATTTAATATTTTAAGCCCAAATACAAAATAATAAAGGCCGGCCCAACATAAAAGACCATTCCCCTTTGTTTCTTTTCTCTGTGTAAAACTTCGGCCGATCCTTTCTTTCTTCGTTCCTCTTTCTAGTAATTAGGGCTTTGTGAATTGAAGACTCCGCTCGAAAATCAATCGATTGAAGATAAGATACTAAAGTGATTTGCTTCGTTAATCGACTAGTGGCTTTGATTGCATATGGTCGCTTCAATTGCGAATTCGAGTAGTGTACAAATTGGTATGTGGTTTTTACTTTAATTTCTCTGTTGATTGCTTTGGTTCGAACTCGATTCGAGTTATTGATTTGGGATTTAATTTGAAACTTGGCTTTGTGATTTTTTGCTTGAACTCGAATACATAATTGATGATGATGTAGCCGGGTTATATAGAGATGAAATCCCTAAATGTACGTTCGTATAATTTATGTTCGAATTCTTCATGATTTTATAACTTGTGTTGATTTACTGTGCTTGGCCCTTCGATCCTTGTTTGAACGTTTTGATGATCTTTGATTTTTTCATCTCTGATACTTAATTGTTTGAATTGTTAGTTCTATTCTTTGCTCTCCTACGACTGTGGCATTTGAATTTGTGAAAACTTTGATTTACTGATTTCCAGAAGTTTGACTTGTTCATTTTGTTATCAACTATGACTTTTCCTTGACTGGTTCATGACCCACAGCTACGTTGTGATTAGCTTCGAGTTAATTGTATGTTCACTATGTACATATATTTATGCACTTCATGTTGAATGAAATTGAAGTTGTATTTGACCTGTTGTCTTCATTTAGTTAAGATAATATCATGTTGCCTTGTATCCTCTGGAGTCTTGTGAAATTTGAAGTTGTCTTCATGTATATTGATGTCACCTCTGGTGCCTCTGAGCATGTTTGAAATGGTCTTCATGAGTATATACATATATATATACATGTATGTATATATGTGTGTGTGTCTGCACTTGAAATTATTCATGTCTCTGTTTCATGCTCACTTATATGTGTTCACAACTGTTTTGTTGCAGTCTGGTTGATATGTTGATCTGGTTCACTACTTTGAGTATGTTTGGACTACTGTTATATTTCTTTGTACTCTGTTGTGTTGATTTGTAAGTGTTCATACCTTCAGTGTTGAGTCTCGTTGTCACTGCATATTGTCGTGGTCTTGTAGTCTAGTTCTGTCCAGTTTTGATTGCACTGGCTTGTGAACCGTTCTTGAACTTGTGCACTGTTGGTTGTCCAGTGATTGTGGTCAAGTTTGGTTGTAGTATTGTTGTTGCCTTTGACCTAGTTGAGTAATTTGCACTAGTTGTTGTGTCCACTGTTGCATACATACCACTGGTCATCTCCATGTATATACGTATGTATATACGTGTTTTGGTGACCCTATTTAAGTTTGATGACCCATGAATGCATTTGAAACTTGATCACTTATTTGGTTCTGGTCTTTGGTTCATGTTTTACTTATTTGTTTTGATCTCCTTGCATTTGACTGGAACCACTTGTGTACACCATGTACTTGTGCTATTGATCTGGATGTACTTTGATTTTCTGGCCTTGTTACATGTCAGGTTGCTTTGTTTTCTTGAATGTGGTTGGCTTTGCTATAACCATTCAGTTCACCACATTGTTTTCACTTGAACATTTTGTTTTCATTCGAAGTTTTGTTGCCTTGTGCATTTGGTAGTCTGGACTTGTGATGGTTTGGTACATGTGGTGGTCTGGGTTCAAGTGTTGTTTTGACTTGGGTTTGGACTGGTTCATCTTTATTGACCTTGTCTAGTCTGGTTGCTGCATTTGGTTGATTTTGCTTTTGCATTTAAGTCCAGCTCCATTTGCATTCATGTTGCTTTGCACATTGCTTGTGTACTTTCATTAAACTGGGTTGGTAGTCTTGGTCATGCAGCCCTTGTGTGTTGCTTGATTGCTTGCATATTGAGTCTGTGCATATGAACTTGTACATGTCTGGTTTTGGTTGATTTGGTCGAGACTCATATGTACTTGAGTTGAATCCGGCCTTTTGGCTTGGGTTTGACCTTATGCTCACCTATCCCTGCGATTTTAACAAGCAAGTGTATATCGATGTGCACGGTCTTGTGGCATGTACAGTGGTACACTGTGCATGTCACAAGTTGTTCGTGTATGATGAATTCAAACGAAAATGATGATGAACAACCCAAATAACCGAGGCAAATGATATTTTCAAACACACTTTTATTGTACAGTGCAAAATATTTCTTTTTCAATTTTACTGCGTCAGTGTTTATTTTGCAGATAATTCAGATGATGGATACAAATTGGACTATAGTTGAAGAACAAATACGAGTGAATGAGTGATAAGTAGTGAGGTGAAAATGTATGTAAAAATTGTATAGTGAAAAAAAAATTATGTTGTAATTTGAAATTGTATTATAATTGAAATTGGCTATATAGTGAGAGCTCAAATTTGTACTATTTGAATTTGTAATAAAATATTTGTTTGAATAAAATATTTGTTTGAATATGAATTCTGTGTTATTTATTTTATTTATCAAATATTTATTTAATTATGTGAAAAATAAAATAGTACAATAACAAATACATTTAAACGAATATATATATATATATATGTTTATTACCATCAAACAAAAATCATGTACTAGCATATTCTACAAAAGCGTGTATCTATAAGAAAGAAAATCAAATGTACTAAATTATTTCTAATATTATAAGCAAGCAACATACTATTGAATGTTAATGATGTACTATGTTAAAATCAGTTTTTAATTTGGTTGTTTAATTCTCGATGATGGGTTTGATGAAGACATCTCTTTTATTCGATATAAGAGTATGTTGGGATTGTCCCAATCTATATACACAAGCATAATACTAAAATATTTAATATGGAACATATGACATGGATCCCTTATGCATTGGTAATAGAAATCATCGTATATGTTATGTGTGTGGTATATTAGATTTTGCTTATATATTTGATGTATTAAGCGAATATCAAATCTGAGGTAGAATCACTAAATGGTAGTTGAAAAAACTCTCAAGTATTTGCGAAATACTA
The DNA here is from genome assembly GCA_030737815.1 of Allium fistulosum. Lineage (NCBI taxonomy): Eukaryota > Viridiplantae > Streptophyta > Magnoliopsida > Asparagales > Amaryllidaceae > Allium > Allium fistulosum. Next base: position 1,184,961,306 of record CM060902.1, read on the forward strand.
CATAATTATTTATGGAAACAACGAACTCCTTATGGAGTAGTGATTAGACTCAAACTTTATAAGTGACATTGAATATTATAAGTCAATCTTAAATTCATGTTCATCATTGATTAGGAGCTTTGAGTTGGAAATGTTACAAATGAGAAGCTATGGCATATTTATTTTTATTTTATTTTTTGAAAATGGGTAAACTTTATTACTCAGCCCAACTAGCACTGGTCGGCCCGACCCAAAACTTACAATAAAGTTTATTTAGATACACATATTTCAATGCAACAGATAAGTAATAAACAAAAGAAAACTGCTTCATCTTCCATCAAAGCTATCACGGAGGAATCCATGGCCTCAACAACTGAATCACAGTATTTCTTACTTCTAGTCCCAGCTTCTTCAATGTCTTTGATTCAGCATTTGATAGATCTGTAAGTTTCCCAACTCTTTTCATAATAATTCGAGCATCTCTTTTAATCAACTCATTAATTTGCTGACCATTTTTCCAATTGTTCTGAAATATGCGTCTGTTTCTTTCCCTCCAAACATGCCAAACTGTGGTAGTCAACAGAATGGAAGCCATTTTCCCTATCAAGCTTTTGGATTTCCAACTTCGGGACAGGTAATTTGCGATGTCACTGATACAGTAATCTTGGTAATTACAATTTATTACAGATTTTTGATTTTCCCATATTTGTCTTGTGAATGGACAGCGAAAAATAAATGATTATGATTTTCTTCCTCCTTCTTACACAAAACACAGATCGATTCTTGTAGAATCCCCCACTTTTTGAGCCTATCCTTTGTAGGAAGTCTGTTTAGGAGAGCTTTATAGGTAGTCTGCGACATTTTTGGTGTGCTTGCTCTATTCCATACAATTTGTGCCCATTCAATTTCATTGTTTCTCTCCCTCAGATGATCCCAGGCTGTTTTCAAGCTAAAATCTTTATTAGTAGGTTGCCAGGTCCAAGTGTCTGATTCTTCATTACAAATTGTGATACTTTTAATTTCCTGATTGATTTGGGTAGCTGGAGAATCAGGGGGGAAGTACCAGGCCTCTCCTCGAATAATATTCTCTAACTTAAAATCTCTACCCCCATAAGCATTGTAACTGTCCCAACCAAGCTTGTTTATAACACTTTCATTATTCAGCCAGGGATCAAACCAAAAACTCGTGCATTTACCATCAGCAATTTTCCTACTAACTAGATTTTTAAGATCACCTCTAGCTCTTAGGATGGTTTTCCAAGTACCTGAGGAATTAGAGTCCTCTCTCTGAATCCAGAAATTGTCTTTTAGATATTTATTTCTCATCCAAGTAGCCCAAAACCCTTTGCCTTTTAAAATTTTCCAAGCAAGTTTAGTAGCATAAGCTTTTTTTAAATCTCTGAGATTTTTGAGACCCACTCCTCCTTCCTTTTTTGGTTTGCATAGTGTTTGATATGATATTTTATGAATCCCCCCTCTCCAGATGAAGTTAGCACAAACACTTTCAATTTTCTCAATAGACGCACTTGGAATTTGGAATGTTTGAATCCAGAACCTGACCATAGATGTTATGACAGTGTGAACCAGTTCTATCCTACCAGCAAAAGAAAGAAGTTTAGAGCTCCAACTTTGTAATTTATTTCTTATTTTAGTTACCAGTACCCCACATTCTCTATCAGTAATCACATTAGTAGATAATGGCACACCAAGATATTTGACTGGTAGATGGCTCTCTTCATAATTTAGGAGGGAACTGAATTGATCTTTGTTTATACAGTTCTCACTGAAATAACATTTTGTCTTCTGTTCGTTTACCTTCAGACCTGCTAGGTTTTCCAGATTTAGAAATATTTCTTTCATCCCCCTAATTGCTGCATTAGAAACTTTGAAGCAAATAATAAGATCATCAGCATATAGGAGGTGAGTTATATATGGCTGGATGTTATATACTGGCTGGATAATATTCTTATGAGTGTATAATTCCATTTGTAAGGAGAAAAATTCCATAGCCACTGCAAAGAGGTATGGGGATAGAGGGTCCCCTTGTCTCAGCCCCCTATTACTTTTAATGAAGCCTTTTGGAACACCATTTATTAAGACAGAATAAGTAGGAGAGGATATACATTCTTCAATAAGTTTCATAATTTTAACCGGAAAGCCCATATTTTTTAGCATGTGGATAATAAAACCCCTGTTAATTTTGTCATAAGCTATGGCATATTTAACTACAAAGGCTAAATACAGCACCTTGAATACACCACAATGAAAGTGGTATATGTGTGCAGGTTTATAAGAAACCTACAGCTGGTTCTCGCCATTGAAAATCCAATAATGTTGTGATGAAAATAATGCAATATAGATTGCAAAGGAAACCGACAACTTGATAAGAAGTCAAGGTATGTTCTTTGTAATGAACATGTGACAAAAGAGTTTATCAATAACAGGGAAACGTGATCAAAAAGTAGATACAAAATAGTTATATCATAGATCCATTCACTAAGGCCCCTTCTTACTTCTTAGTCTAATTTAAGTAGACTGATTGAAGGTATGGACATGAGGCACCATAATTGGCCGCAAGTATAAATGGGAGATTGATAGAGTTAAGAATGTGCCCAGACGGTAATTATGTAATTTATTATGCAACTTAACTCTTACAAAAGAATCTTGTTTGAAATGAAGTATGTTTTTGGTTTTATTTTCTTTTATATGTGTTGTTATATAGAGATATAAGTAATCCTAATTAATAAATTAAACATATATAAGTAGAATATCCTTAAGAGAAGTATTTTATCGAGTTCAATTTCGAATATGATTATAACCATGAGTATTAAATTGATATTTAAATACTTACTCCTTAAATGTTCCTAGTTAAAATGTATCGAGAAAATGATATTAATACATTCGCTAAGGCTAGTGCATGTAACGTTCTTCATACGATGGATGGTGTATTACTCATGATCGTAAAGGAACATCAGAGTTAAATGGTAAACTTCAAAAAAATTCCTTTAGGATCTATTGGGCCTATGAAGTATAAAGGGAATTTTAGATCCAATCTAAAATATTTTTAAGTAAAATCTTTTTTTAAGATTTACATGAATTTAATGTTTACATAAATTAGAGTATATCAAATATACACTTATATATGTATTTGTATGAGACTATTACTTGTTATATTTAATTTGGAGAAGGAAACCTTTCGTTTCCTTCTCTTAACTTATTCAATTAATGAGGGGATATATGGTTTTAATAGAAAACATTTCATTTCTTTCCCTTTAATTAAATGATTGATGGATTAATTAAATGATGTATATAACCAAATTAACACTTACCACATATTGTGAGTATATCCATATACACTCTAATGTATATTGGGTAAGTGCAATATATCATATCGTGTACATAGTTAATGTGTATGTGTTTCTGTGTTGGGATTTATACCACAGTAGACACATTCTCCCTTTGTATACACATTAGTTCTCCAAAACATTGTTTAAAATTATACGAGTGTGCATATATATATATATATGTGTGTGTGTGTGTGTTCAAATATACTTAATATAAAAAAAATATGTGTGTATGTATTTTAATGAATCCTTCAATTAGTCTAAATTGATTCAACCAAGTCGATTAGTTTGAATTCAAGATTTATTTCCAAAACATGCAATGATTTAATTTAGTAAAACAATTTGAGATACTTCGGTATTTTCCATGCACCCTTTTCTTATGAAAACGAATACCACGTTATTGTTTTATTTCATAATGAATATTCACAATATCCTCATTGAATTAAAACCATGTCTATTCTTTAGTCATCACCGAAGAACATATATTACTTCATAAATAATATGCAGTACGTTTTACGGAAATAATTTTTATAACCCGATGCAATCAGCAAGTGTTATGTGGTATGCTCCTGCTATTTCTGTCATTACTATGATAGCGTAGTGAATACGGAGGTCCATCATCCACTCAATATAGACTATTTATTTCATATACTGTAACTAGTTTATAACGAGGGGTTCTTTGATCAATTAGCTTGAACTCAAAGAAATAAATCTCGTAGAAAACAATTTTCTATATGAAAATACATGTCGGATAGAAATCATATTTATAATAAATACTTTCTAAATTTATATAAATAAATTTCTTTAAGGAAAATAATATAAAATAAATCTGATTCTAATAAAAATCTTAAAAATATTTTGGATATAAAAATATATGAATAAGATTTTTATTAGAATAAGATTTATTTTATATTATTTTCCTTAAAGAAATTTATTTATATAAATTTAGAAAGTATTCCAATATTAAGTATCAATTATTATTTTATAATTTTCGTTTTCGGTGTTTCTTTATGAAGCAAAATTGACCATTCATTCTCTTCATCCCAACTGTACCTTAAACCACGTCTACTCTTGTACATTAGTTTTCCTTTTTAAATGGTCAAAACATTCAAAAGAAAAACCTTACTATAATATCATAATAAACTCTTTACAAAAGTGCATTCAATCATTTTTAACATTTAAGGACATCAATTATGTTACACTTTACTTAAACCGATCAAAACTGACATTTCAGCGATCGAGTTCTCAGATCCTCTGTGTAATTTTGGTCCAATGTTACATTTAACACAATATGATATTCATTGTAATCAATTAAATTGATTACTCGATCTTACCATTCGCTTATTTCGAATGAACTAATTTCATCGAAGTAACATATATTACGAACTATGACCATTCACCATATAACACTTATATGTGATAATATATGGATCAAATATCCATAGTCTTATATTTCTTTAGAGTATGAAACTCATAGTATGCAATACACGGTCTTAGTGAAATAAGCACGTAAACGACCAAATCACGAACGTATTTAGTAGTGGTAAAACTAGACACTTGCATGAGTATTAAAAAATTAACATGCAAGAAGTATTTAATAGTAAAAATATATTATATTTCTACTTGTCAATCTTCAATTCAGTCATTGTATACTTTAATTGATAAACATTTTATCAACCATATTAAATGCACAAATTTATCAATGTAGATTATTGTAACCTTATATAGCATATGTTCTTACAATATTAGAAAGGTTAAATATTACCGTTTCATTTTTCTAATAAGGCTCCCACTAGATTTTTATGTTTATCAAAACCCAAATAAAAACATAGAAATCATTTGATTTCTCTAGGATAACTTGCCTTAGGATTTTGACCTTGAGGAATATCAATAAATCATAAGCCCGCAAGTGATGGATAACACTTTACCAGTTGTATCAAATAAAACTTCTAACCCGTGGTCTTTGTCTTAGTTTCATCTCAACCTTGAGGAATATCACCAAATCAAAAGAGATTATTCACTCATACCCACCATTTTATAACGACCTAAGTATTATGCATGTAACTTGGGGAATATTAACAAATACGTGCATGTATCTTACCTCATCTAGTTAATATACTAATAGTGCTACACATAACATCTCTAACTTGAGGAATATCAACAACTTGAGAGTATGCAAGTAATTTATTAATGTATAAATGGTGGATGACAACTTTATATTAAAGAGTTATGTCTTTAATATATTATATTGAGTGATATCAACTTATGAAATAATATATTTCTTATGAAATACCCTTGTGATTCAAATGTCAAACACATCAGAAGTCATAGTATACGTATATTTATGTATGTATTCATTCCTTAAGTCTGTTTGGGTTTCTTTAATGTTCCACCTTCATAGACACTATACTAAATGGACAAGCTTAATTAGTTAACTCTAACATGACTAATTTAGACTGCAATGACTATCATGCTTTGGTACCATTGAAGGAACCGGGTCGGCCTACAACGAAGTTAAATGGTAAATTTAAAAAAAAATCTTTAGGATCTGTTGGGCCTATGAAGTCTAAGAAGGATTTTAAATCCAATTTAAAACATTTTGAAATAAAATCCTTTTTTAAGATTTACATGAATTTAATTTTCACATAAATTAGAGTATATCAAATATACTCTTATATATGTATTTGTGTGAGACTATTACTTGTTATATTTAATTTGGAGAAGGAAACCTTTGGTTTCCTTCCCTTAACTTATTCAATTAGTAAGAGGATACATGGTTTTAATTAGAGAAAGAAAACTTTTCATTTCTTTCTCTTTAATTAAATGATTGATGAATTAATTAAATGACATAGATAACCAAATTTGTACTTAGCATATATTGTGAGTACATCCAAATATACTCTGATGTATATTGGGTAAGTGCAATATATCATATTGTATATATAGTTATTGTGTATGTATTTCAATGTTGGTATTTACACCATAACGACACATTCTACCTTTGTATATGCATTAGTTGTCTAAAATATTGTTTGAAATTGTATGAGTGCATATGTATGTATGTGTGTGTGTATATATATATGTTTAAATATACTTAATATAAATATACGTGTGTGCATCTATTTTAGTGAATTCTTTAGTTAGTCTAAATTGATTCAACCAAGTCGACTAGTTTGAATTCAAGAATTATTTCCAAAACATGCAATGATTTGATTTAGTAAAACAAATTGAAAACATATCTTATACTATAAATCCAAATATAACATATGTTTATATGTTAATAATTTGAAGTTATAATGTAGATATTTTACAAGCAATAATAAAGTAAAATTTATTAAACAGAATTAGAATGCTGATACATGTAGATTTCTACATTAAAAATAGATCTCCATTAACGTCAAGATGTGTATGCATGTAGAAGTTTTTTTAAAACATTCATTGTAAAATAGTTTTCAAATTAATTTTAATACAAATACATATATACATGTACATATACATATACACAGACGTACATACATACATACATACATACATACATATGTGTGTGTGTTTCAAAATAGAAAACTAATTGTGAAATAATGAAATCACCATTGACATTCAACTATATATATATGTATATATATAATAATTAATTAGTTACTATATTCAGATCTAAAATAACACCAATATCAACATAAAGAAAACAATAAGAATCATTAATCAAAACTATTGTTATTATTTTTAGATCCAATTCAAATCAACAAATTCAAAAAAATTAGATATATACATATACAAATTAAAAATGGACAACGAATGCGTGTACAAATATGTCAAAACAATCAAACAAATAGATCTATAACATCATGATGAATATACACATAAAATAGAATAAATCATACCTAATAGATGTAGCCCTTGAATGCATCTTGATTGATAGATGCTCCTAGATCCAAATCTGAATTAGTCTCATAGCTTTGTAAGAGAAGGAAAACCACTTTTTATTTGATTGATTTAATTGGATGCCATTAAAATAATTTTTTATCTTATTTTGCCTTGAATTTTTGCGATGAATCTTAAAAGAGGAACATGGAGGCTAGGGTTTTGAAAGAGAATGATGAAGAGAGACGAGTGAATGAAAGACGGGGTATATATAGAGGTAACCTTCGTTAACCTCTCCCTTCATTTTCTAGATCCAACCATTGGATTTCAAGCCTCCTTTCCTTTATGTGGATTGTAATGAAAGACATTTTATGGCCCTTTAATTTGTGCAATAACGCTTAACAAATAGTTACATTTAAATTAAATTTAAGTGCCCATCGATATCTTATATCGCTTTGTACATATACAACTTTTATATATGCACTCAAGTAAATGCTAATGACATTATAAAAAAAATGAAAAAAATACTAATGGCATCAAATACATCAACTAAATAATTAATTAATATTTTCCAAAAATATCAGTTAATTTAATTCATTTACAACAATTTACAAATCAATTAAATCATGTGTTATTTCAGAGAATCCATCAATGTGGTTGTACGACTCACAAGTGTAAATTCAGTCAGCGACTAATATCAAACTATTTGAATATTAACGTTCACTCATTACCTTAGCTAGTGGAGTGACATTTGACCGAATTTGTCGCTTAAACATCTTTTTGGTAAAATCCAATTTTACTTATTTAAGCATCACTCGGTAGTGGCAATTTTTTACACCAATTCACTTCATCAAAACTATATCACTTTGGACTTATGAAATTTGGTAATGGTCAAAATTCAGGTATCGTCCATATTCTAGTCTATGTCCAAACACAAAGTTTTTTATATTTAATTAACAATTATTATTAACCGGATTACTCTAGTCAGATATTTTGACTTTGAGTTAGCTTAAGTTGACCGTGATATTAACCCCATATAACCGAGGAGACGAATCCTCTCTCGAATAGTGTTTCGCTTCCAATACTTCCACTCAACCAACTATAGTCATTCGATGGACGTTGTGCCATGATTTAACTATAATCAAAGCGGAGCTTTCATATTAAAAATCAACAGTATTATCAAGTCAAGAGAATTGTGTAAATTAGTCAATTCGATATTTTCTGTTTGACCTTAGTTATATTAACCAATAAATTTTTTATCGAGTGAGTCATTCTATGGTTATCCAATATCTATCAGCACATAACCCCTTGCTGCCCCCAGTAGTCATGAACAATACATTGTCCAACATTTGTAGAGCGCTACGTACTCTAGTCTCAATGGATGCATCGATATCCAATCTCGATGCATCTTGACTAAGAATATTTAAAACGATATGTTTATTTTATTGTGATAAATCACTCATGATTATAACACATTATAACTACTATCACAAAACATACCATTTATGAATTTTCTATTAAATATACTTTTAATTAAATTAATTAATATCACACATCATATCAAGTATGTAATAGAAAGAAAACACCTTTTATTTTGAACAAGATTCGTTATCGAGTTAGATTTATGTAATAAATTACATAATTGCCCCTATGCCTACCCCTAACTCTATCAGATCGTTGAGGGCACAGGGGTTACGTAAATTTGGTTGATTGGAAAATCACAAAACGACTCGGGAGAGTCTTCAATGAGTTAATACAAATAAGTCGAAATACTAGATCTTATGGTAACGACGTACAATAGTCTTCATACGAGAGTACTGACGATCTTAAGTAGGTAGTCATACTTTGATCATGGTCAAGCACATGACACAACGATCGTGTTACTGCCATAGTTGGATACACACTGAACCACTTAAAGTGAAATTTTATCCAAAAGAGGATTTGTTATCTAGTCGTAGAAGGTTAGTACCACTGTAATGATTAGTCAATTTAAAGTCAAAATATCTAAGCAGAGTAACTCGATTAATCGATAAATGTTATTGGATTAAAACAAACCTCCACCCCCGTGCACATATATGTATATGTATATTAAAAGTTTATACTAATGTATATTTGAGTATAAATGTTTACATATATGAAAATGATGTTATACCCATTTATTAACCATAAGCCACAATGGTTAATTAAACGCATTTGACATATATTCATAACATTGCCCCTAGGTTAGTTCACTATATTTAGTATTGCTATAATGTTTCTATTATTGAATACGAACATATTAAAATATTAAATTAAATTAAATAAATAGTTAAATATTATAATTAAATAATAATAAATAAATAAATTAAATTAATATACATATTAATTAAATCAAAAGCTATACCCCCCGACACTTCTATTAATTAATACTAAAGACGATTTAGCATAAAACTTTTATTTACATAAACACAAAATACAATCTTGTGCATTTTTTTGAAATTCCCCATTTATACCCCGCTACCAATGCACTTGATCCAATAATGAACAATTTCACAACCACAATCGACGAAATACTTTTTCTAAAGAATTTTGTATATACTTAACGTGTTCAAATACATTACTTATATATATATATATCATAATATAACTATATATATATATATATAATAGAAAACAAAACAAAAGAACACTTTATCTCAAACAAGATTCGGTATAAGAGTCGATTTACATAATTAAATTGCATAATTGCCCTTAAATCCAATGGTTCTACAATGAAGGTCTCACAAACGTAACTCTTTTCTCATTTTTTACCCGCATAACATTAACATTTGTTATTCGACTCAATATTATTGAAAGCTTCTTTTCTCGACCTATGAATAAACGACTCTATATCAATAAAATTGAACTTTGAGCTACGTGAAAATGAGTTTGAAGAGGAAAAAAGATGGTGCGAAGAAGAACGATGATGTAAAGTAGGACGACCATATGTGGTACTATATTTAACACAATAAGACAGAGGTAATTTTCGATCGTGCCTTCTTATATTTTTAAAAATTATCCCCAAACACATTAGAGGATTGAATAGTATGGCTTTGAACTGATCAAATATGAACTATGTCTATAATTTGTATAAAAAATATTCATATCAAGTTAAAAATTACAAATCTTCATTCAAGGTTAATTTTCAAAAATTATTGCAGTTTGATTAGTTTTTGCATGATATGCTGATTTCCTCCACGTTGCTATTGAACAGTCAGTTTCTTTATAAAATCAAAGTATGAACACAATTGTTAATCATATTTATATTATGCAGTTGCATCTATAGAATATGTATAGTGTGCAGCTGATAGTTGCACCAATATAAAATAAAATGGCACAGTTTATAAGATTGCCCCTGATTAAAAAAAAGAAAGAAAGAAGCAACACTTCATCATTATCGTAATAAAAACCAATACATATTTACAAATGGTATTAAAACCAAAACCAATTTAAGGTTTATAAATTGGCTAAAGCTAATTTTTTTTCAAATAAGAACATTTTTGGTTTGTTAACTTCTTTCTGTATACATCGAACATTATCCAATTTTCAACACATTTTCTTCCACCCTAACATCAAACAACGTCAAATATGAGTTATTTTTCATGGAAAATGCATGAAAGAGAGAAAACAAAGGTGACGAACTCACTCATTTTCCAAGTTTTGACTAAAAAAATCATCGTTGTCATGGAAAAGCTTTGACATTAATGCTCCGCTTGAGAGTTTTGTAGTATCGGTTATGAGAGGTTTTGAAAGTACCAGTTTGACTGTAAATGATCATAGCGGTTTGGATTGGTTTACATAAGGTGTTATTATAGCCGAATAATACATGATTGAGAGTTTAACATATACCAGTTGTAAGAGTTTTCCACTAAAGTAATATTACATGTATACCCTTATATTTATTATTTAGTTTTGCAAAGATTAATTTTCCAATATAATTAGTAGGGCATAATTGAAAAAAAAAGGATTAGAAATCTTTTAAAACATCCTAATTTGATGGATTGAGAATTGCTGTTAAAATCACACTACACTGGATCTTTTATAACCAATAACAGATGCGAAAAAAGCTTACAAGCAATGATTATCACAACACTTGAAATACAGTGCCATTCAAAATCAGTGAAACCCGGTACAAAAAAGCTTTCACGTGGAGGCTAAAGGAACTCACATCCTAAGTTAGGGTGAGTCATGTAAAGATGATTCGGGCATGGAGATTCCTTATTTCGAGAACCCATCATTCCAAACAACAAGATTAAGCACTTTCAATGTAGTTTCATCGACTAGGACATGTTTTGAATGAAAAATAAGAGAGACCTTTCGAACAAAAATGAGAATAGAGAAGTAGGGTAAAATGGTAAAAAGTGCGGGAAGCTTTTAATTCTTATACTCGCCGCTACTCAAAACGCCCAATTATCAGCCCGAAATTTCAATTCAAACCGCCGTCGCTCCGCTTCCCACCGCGGCTCCGCCCTCCTGTGCTAATCCGCGGCCCCGTCATCACGCTCTTCCCCTTCGCTCAGCCTTCGTCGCCGCCGCCCTCTCCGCGGCCGCTCCTACGGCCTCTGCCTTCTTCTCTTCTGCCCGCCTACGCTGCTCCGCCTCTGGTACACAAAAAATATTTAGATATTTACTTGTATTGCTGCTATTACATTATCTGCCATTTTCTCCAATCTTCTTACTGCTACTGCCACGATATCACAGTATTTACTTGCTATCGTAGGCGCAAATTTTTACTGCCACTTTTTATTTCAATTCTAACTTAACGTATTTGATCTTCCAGTATATTATCTGCTTTTCAATCTATACGAGTAGCGTTCAATGGCACTTCTAATATTGCAACACCCCATTGACCCTCAATTTTCACCCTACGTTCTGATTTAAATAATATGTATAGTGGAAAGAGATGAACAGCTATTATTTAAATCGAATATGTGAAGGGGGAGAGAAAAGCAGCTATTATTTATATCGAAATTTGTGGTGAAAATTAGGGACCAGTGGGATGCTGCACTATTTGATGTCATTAAATGCTCATACACATACCCATCTTTATTAATAGTTGAAATAGAAACACAATTTTTTGGTCCGACCGTTAAATTCCAAATATACTCTTATATGTATTCCTTTATTAATAGTTGTAATATATTTAGTGTCACACTCTTTTGGTGTCGGCATGAAATCCAAAAAAATGTCTCTCTACATATATTATTAAAATTTAGCATCACTTAAATCTGACAATTAAACTTTTTTTATAAATTCAAAATTTTCCCTACAAATATTTACCAAGTCTTAATATCACTTAAAAATAGAATCTAACAAATAAAATACTTTACAAATTCATTTTTTATTAACTAACAATATAAATAAAATTTTATACCGACAAAAAATTAGATATCGCAACTTAGAAATAAAAATTCAAATTAACTACGTATGATTCAACACAAAAATATGACTATATGTACATGAAAATCGTTTTCTTTTGAACGTATTAAACAAATACAATTTGTATTCATCACGCGCGAAGCGCGTGCCGTAACGTTTGTACATATAAACACCTCAATTTGGCTATATCTCAATTTTCCAATTATTTCCATCACATATTCCGAATTAAATAATAGTGGTTTCTCTCTCTCCCCCTCACCAACTATACACACACGTTCGGCAATGCTGAAATTAAAAGTTTTATTTTAAAAGGAACCATCAATTCCATAAAATCAATAGATGCAACATTCATTCTCTTCTACAGTAAATATTCCCTCTTTGTAGTTTTAAATTTTTAGTAGTGTAACCTCTCCTCTTAAGTTAAAGGATCTTTTGTTTCAAGTTGTTGTGAACATTTTGAATTTCTGAAAATTTGAAATTCTAAATATTATAAAGCTTCACTTAAATATATTTTTTACGAGTACTTTGGTCAATAATCAATATAACAAATTTGGCTGATTCTATTCACATCCCGTTTTCCTCCTTTCACACTCCACTACTTCATCAATTTTCAGGTTTTTCAAAATTGCCTTTATCTTCGAACCACACCAGATTACGTTTAAAAGAAATAATTACGTACAAAAGCTCTAAAGAAGCATGCTTATGTAAAAACTTCGCTCAGCCCAAGCAAGGTTCGTGTAACAACCTAGTTCGGACTGAGCGAGGTTTGTGTAACAACCTAATTCGGATCGAGTGAGGTTTGTGTAACAATCTAGTTCGAACCGAGCGTGGTTCGTGAATAAACAACGTCAAAGCTGAACATGGTTTAAAAAATGTGAGGATATTTTTGGAATGAATTGGGGGACGATAGGGAAAAAGTGGGGTGTGATGATTACTTGTAACCTAGTGTGGTGCGAAAAGAGAAAGAGGGGGTGTGAATAGAACTAGCCAACAAATTTTAAACATTCACACATTCTCTTATCTATAATTCAATTTTCTTAATTTTTCCCATACCTAATCATTTCTCAAATTTTCCTTTTAACGATCATCTTTTTAATACAATTAATCTTACAGAATTCAGAATGTTGGCTAGATTTCGTCTAATGAGAGTGGTATCTAGATCTTTCGGAAGTTTCCATTCAGGTGTCTCATTTTTATTCCTATTCTTACCGTGCTCATTTTTTTATACTTTTGTCATTATATTTATTTATGTTTAATCAGTTGCTGCCAGCTTTAAAAAGTCCGATGCTGTATCAATTTTGATAATTGATTTATCCAAACACGTACTTAATATTGTGTGTTTACAACTTCAAACGAATAGCTAATTTATTTTGCCATGAGCTTATCAGATTCGATGTCAAGAAGTAAGCTGTTACCTTCTTATACATGTTTGATACACTCGAGATCGGAGATAAAAGCAAATGCGGGGACAATACAAGAGAATCTTAGAAGGTAAACTCATAGTACTTCGTCTGAATTTTCGAACCTATAGATGATGAAACATATGTTTGAATAACAAAAGATATCAAGGTTGATTAAATATCTTAGGGGACATTTGAATGCTATGTATTAAGTGCTATTCTAACATATTTTTTAACATTTTGAATGACGTTTAAAGTTATATTTCAATAAAAACCAATTGTGTCTATTTCATCACAGCTTTAAATCATCTTGATATCAGATGGCATGTAAAAATGACTGTGGAAAATTCATCATTAGTACCAACACTGAAATCCCTAATAGGTAGTAAGGCAAAGTTAACTCCTACAACTTTAAATAATTTATTAAAGTTGTTATATTTTTTACCTCTTCAAATTCAGTTCTTTTGGCTTTTTGAGACTCAGTATGCAAGCTAGATCATTCCTTTTTCATTGTGACAGTAATCTTTCTCCACCAATTTCTACCTCATCGTTATATTATAAAATGGTGGTACCATCTTTAAACTCTAACATAAAAGTAACAGTTACCCTTCAGATGCTCAAGCTTGTCAATGAAAGAGAATGGTGTGTTGGAACTTCCAGAAACGTTGGATTTGATAAAATCCACACTCAGTGATATTGAAGGTAATGTCTCAACTCACTTTAAGAGCTACTTAATGATAATTTGTTCCAATATGATTTTGTTGCTGCTATTTCTGTTGCATCAGTACTTTAGGAGCTACCATTCGTTTATAAATGAATATGATTATTATATGGACAAATTTTCGAAGTAGGCTAGTTTTCAAAACTATTTCGCGATAGGAGCTGGTTTTGAAACTTATTATCAAACAAGGCTGGTTTCTGCCCAGTCAGCAGCCAACTCAGCCATTTTGTAACTGCCTCGATAAAGCGCAACTATAAGTTGCTCTTTCTCATAGTTGTGCTCCTATTTTTTTCAATTTTTTTCGGTGGCGCAACTAAAAGTTGCGCACAAAAAAAAAATGTAAACCAAAAGGAGCGCAACTCTTAGTTGCGCCCAGGGAAAATTGAAAAAAAAATAAGGACGCAACTCACAGTTGCACTCTGAAAAAAAATGTATAAAAAAAATAGCGCAATTCATAGTTGCGCTTTATTCTGGCAGTTATAAAACTGCTGAGTTGGCTACTGACTGGGCCGAAACCAGTCTTGTTTGATAATAAGTTTCAAAACTAGCACCATTCGCGAAATTGTTTCAAAAACTAGCCTACTTCGAAAATTTGTCCTTATTATATTAATGTGTGTCTTAAATTATACTGAAACTACAAGAATACATGTTAAAGGCTAAGGTTGGTCTAGACCAAGGTTTGAGATTTTGGCTGACACGATGGAAATCCTGTTGGGTTCCGACGAAGACCGGGTTGGAATTCTATTAAAAATCAGTTCTGGCCAAGAGTAAAAATAAATCATTGTGTGAAATTAAATATTTCTTTTTACTGCAAATCTAAGATTGGGTTCAAGCAAATCATAGAAACCCAAAAAATAGCTGAGAAGAAAACATATTGGAGCAAGAATTTGAGGAAACAATTGAATTCGAGTTGGATTCTGTGACATAAAGTAGGTAATCTTTTTATCGTTTTCAATCTTTGAAGTTGATATCGAACTGGTAATTCTGCTGGCATCGAGCAGGCCCAGTTCAACAGCCTATTGATTATAATTTGGTATATTGGGGTTTAGGGCTTTATATGTGTTAAATAACAATTATACAACCTAATGTTAGCGATTGTTAAATATTATACCTGTGATTATGCTTATTAAATATTTTTGGTTGTTAAAATGTAGAAACACGTACCAACAGGTAAAGAAATTGAGAAACGTAAATGTATTGGAATTCTCGAAATTACCGAAACTGAACCATAATTTCAAAATTTCAAATGACTACAACGGAACTGGACATTGATGTTATTTAAACCAAGGTCTAGGCTCTAGATGCCAGAGAATTATGTGTCTGAACTTTTAATGCTCTCCAATAGATATTACTAGTGCAGTTGCATTCAAACATGATATATTAAGGACAAGTTGTTTTAAATTGATATATCAATACACTTGTAAAAAGTCACTTATTATAGTAGTATCTCTAAGATGTTTTTTGACTTTGGAATTTGCAGGACCTAGTCATCATTGGTTAAATTGTGTGGATGCAAGTGTTCCATCAGTTAATCAAGATGGAATCTTTCTTGTTTTGGTTAATGCATATGTAAGAAATTCTACTGTAATTGACTCCCGTGAAAATGTTGTCTTAATTGAAAAGGTCAAACTGATCCAGAAAAGGCGAGTACTCGTCTTTTTTTTTTTAAACTATAATATTTATATTTCATTACTTCAGGAATAACAATTGAGATTTATTGTAGTCGATGTTCATAGTGGTTCTCTTGACAGATTTCCCAACCTTAATGTATTGGGAGTACAATATGGTAACTTAGCAAAATCTGTCTCCACACATGCTAAAGTTATCCAAACAATATTGGAGGAGTTCATCACTTTTCCTATTTTGATATCCAATAAAAGCATAACAGTAAGTTGGTAGCTTCTTTCAGCAAGCTTGTATTGCTTGTCTATCAAATATCAAATCCTTTCTAATTCTGACGTGATTTCTCGTACCTGCCTTTAAAATGTAACAGAAAAAGGCATAACAGTAAGTCGGTAAAAGCGAAAACCTATGTAGTTATGTATGCTTTTCACCCTATGAGCTTAATGCTCTTAGTTTTTAAGTCACTAAATTTTGTTCTTACTTTAACCTTTTACCTGAATCACAAATTAAAGCATAAACAATTTTTTCTCAAGATCACTTCATCGTGCAGTTCACTTTCTTTTTCAAGTATGACTGTGTAATGCAACAGAATCATGACTGAATTCTTAAGAAATAATCATCTACAAAACGAAAGCTTTTTTCTCTGTTTTTTTTTCCAATGTGACTTGTCAATGTTCAAAGAATTTTTTAGTGATGTTATACATTCAGTATCATTTGAATCCAATTCATTTTTGTGTAAACTATAAAATTTTGAGCTATTTAAATATAATTTATTTCTGTGTAAACTATAAATTTTGAGGTAGGCTTATTCTCTTTTTTGTACTCAGATGACAAATGGTGCACACTGCTTGTTGTTTGATGGTTCCACACATCTTCTTCTCCATCATGAGATTAACACAGAACTTGAGGACATTGTCGAAGGTTACCTATTTCTCATTAAACGTTGCCGTTTGTCAATAATTTTTTTCCCTATTACATTGTTAGCTCACTTTTGTGCTTTGATTTCTATGGAATTTTAGGTTAATATTGTTTCTTGTTGGAACTTTGTTTGATGAAACTTGAATAAATAGACTTACATAAATAAATTAACAAATAACAATAACTAAATAATAAAATGTATACTACTTATTTGATTTGTTGCGACCAGAAAGCTCATCCCATGATAGTGTTTTTTCCCCCTTCAGTGTAGGTTTTTGTCAAATATATCAAATTCATAAAGAAATGACTCTTGAGTTCCGAGACAATAGAAATTAGGATTGTTTCTACGGATCAAACAACACTTCTCGGCTAATAATTTCAGGAAGAAGAAATTGTTAATTATAAAGATAAAGGAGGCTCTATATTGTAAGAGAATAATGTAAGTCATGATTTTTAAGAGAAGTAAAAGAAGCTTATTGACTAACAAAATTTTAAAATATCACATGGGTATCAGTAGAAGACAAAGGAAAATGCAAGTGAGAAGTTATGGGGTCCTGTTTTCAAGTGTTGACATTTACAATGTGAAAGATGTGTTGTAGAGATATAATGGATAAGTAGTTCTGTAAATCAATATTTATTTCAAGTAATCCCCAACAAATTCAATTTGCTTATAAAGAAATATTATTTGATTTGAAAACATGAGTAACTACAGAATAATAGAATAATTTTTATTAAGTGTTGATAATACTATAAATTCACGGGCATCAGGTTTCATCAGATTTGAACTTTCATCTATCAATTATACACATATTTGAAGCGATTTAATGGACTTATCTTCAATCAACATCTTAAACTAAATATACATATATGATTGCGTATGATGTTTTGATTCATTAAAGTCCGAACATTTAGTGCTTTAATTGGTCGTGTACTATGCATTTCTCTGGAAGGGTTATTAAGAATTAACCATCTTCTACAATTGCAAACAATGTCTTTTCTACGGAGAAGTCTGTAAAGATACCGGTAAGAAAGTGTCTTGCCTCAAGATGATTGAATTTGTTAACAGACTAAGATTCAGCCTAGGTTATTTATTCCTTTTTAGCAATTATATTATAGTAATGATTATTTATTGTGAGGTGTTTTACATGTTACCCATTGCCTATGTTTTTCCCCATTGAACCATCTGTATGTGTCTCCACATTGATATGTTAGTTCCAATTAAGGTGAACACATCCATCTCCAAATCAATAAACCCTTTGGTTTTATACTGAATTTGCAGATACCCATATTATCTAAGAAACACGTTGCACATTTGTTACCGTTATTATAAATACCAATACAAGTAAATCACAGCAACAGTTTACAATAGCAATGGCTTGAAAGCAAATCTGTCATCATTATTGTGAAAATAAAACTACTGGATATTATCAGAACAGCAACATGCTAATGTATCTCCGTTCTTCGAAGGAGAACACATACCCTTGAAAATGGATCCTAAAAATCATGAAAGGTGCTAGCTGACATTTTTCATAACGCTAAGCTAGTAACAGCGACAAAGTTCAATTAACAGTGAGTTGGTAACTAATATTTATACTTACCATGTATCATAATAAATTACTGTCAGTTAAGTTATTGTGCTAATTATTTCAGAATACTTTCAATTAGTGAATAAGTAATGTCAACGAATTAAATTTTGTTGTGCTTGACTTTGTACAAGAGCTTCAAACATGTATAAATACACAATATGACTTATGTATAAATTCAAGTAAATAATATTCACTGATTAGTCTAATAAATCCTTAAAAATGACAATTTCAATATGTATACACATTCATTAACAAAATGGTAAAATTAAATTTTCATTCAAACATAAAATAAAATAAAAAATAAAAAATAAAAAAAATCAATTTTTAACTGATTTAGCAGACATGCATTGCATAACAAAATTCTACTTCTAACAATATTTAAAATATGAATACTATATTTTTACCAAAGTTTTAAAACACTAAAGCGTTCACGAGGTTTTCTTTTACTCGCGAGGCGAGGTGTAAGCCTCAAAACATTGAGGCATAAGTTCTCGGGTAAACATTGAGTCGTAATTTATTATTGCTTTGTTATTATTATTTTTTGATTAATAAGTGAAAGTTAATAATTAATTATATAAGACTGTAAATAAATAACAATATAAACATTTAACTTCAAAGAGTTCAATCTTAATCATTCCTTATTATTCATTTATAAAGGTACAAGTAATTAAAACTATAAAAGATGGAACCTGGGCGTTCCTTGTATTGCAAAAACGCGGTTTCCGAACTCGAATCTGGACGTCCAAATCACCATGCGAGTGACCTAATCGTTGCGCCAAGGCTCCACCACATAAGTAATTAAAACTATAAATAAATAAAATTTAAGCACTTGATTATACACACGATTCAATTCTTATTAGTATGTTTGAAGAAATCGTATTCAGTTTTCAGCTCTGCAATTGTATTTATTTTATTTTTTCTTCCTCCCTCAGTCTATTTTTGTCTAGATTTTTTGAAAATGATCTTTGGTGATTCTAGTGGAATTGATTTCTATTATAAGCAGCAAGAAATCATTTAAGTTATTATTTATTTATTTTTTCTTCTACCAATTCAAATCGAAGCAAAATTTATTCAAAGGTTCAGTGATGACAATTCAGAATTTTTCTTTAAATAGCAATCGAGAAAATCCGTTACGTAGCTCTGGATCGTTGTTTCAAAAATAATCTTACTTAATGATGTCGATATTAAGAATCTAAGATTGAAGAGTAAAAAAAAACTTATTTTCATTTTCTTACATTTTGTTTTTTTTTGCTTGCCATTAAATAATTAAAGTTTAATAACTTTCTGTTAGTCTTGATATTCACAATTGAGAGTAAAAAAAACGAAAATTAGGGGCACATCACTCTTCCTAAAACTTATTTGTTTTACATCTTTCCCCTATGTAAACTATTTTATACAACCGTCTTTTTATAATTCCGTCTTTTACATCTCTTGTTTCCAAATGTAAGAGTGGTTCTCAATTCGTGTATTGCATGTGGTTATGAGTTATGAAAAATGATAACATGTGCATATGTTAAAATTAGTAAATATCAACCAAATATCTCCTTGAATTACACCTTTTTTTTTTAAAATAGTAATGTATTTTATAAAAGAAAATTGGAAATGATCTAAAACTTAGTTTTTATAATTATAATTTATAAGGACGTATGCCAAAATATTTGTAAAAAAATTCTTGAGTCGCATGCCTCAGCGGTTTGAGGCGTGCGAGACATACATTTTGTATGCCTCAAGTTGATGAGGCGTAAGTCTCAGATGTAAAAAGCCTTTTTAAGAAAGCCCGAAGGCCTTTTATCTCTCCTTGCCTTGAGGCGAGTATCGATGCAGGTTTGTTAAAGCAGGGATTGAAGCATATATATTATCTTGTAATGGGAATTTCATGAAATTCATCAGCCTTTGCAAATCATATGTTTTTAATTAGTTAAATAGAATTTTTACCTTAATTTTTTTTAATTGAATACTTAGGTGGTAGTACACAATAGTACTATAAGTTTTAGGTAGTATGTAACACACTACATGTCAATATATGTTCAGTGGTTTGAATCACGCTATGCAAGTTTTGAATCCATAACCTCTCGAACCAGCATCATAGCGCCTAACTACTTAGACAGTGGTGCTGGACTTATACCTAGATCTTTATAATGCCATTCTTGTAAACCAATTCCGATAAAACATCTATCAAATTTTCTATCCTCATATTCGCATCAATAAAAACAACCATGTACTTTCTGCAGTAATTGAAAAACTTGATGCATCTCGGGTACCTCGAAAGGGCGATTCCTTTTTATTTGAAACTTCAAATGTTGATTATATGGTGCAGCAGGAAATCATTAAGGAACCAAATGTACCTCCTGCCTTCAGAAACAAGATTCTATATTATCCAGGTATCGTGTTCCTTTACTGCTAGTTCAATCTGAATTTCAGTAACACTGATCACATGCTGCAAGTAAGAAATCATTATGCTGCTACCTGTATAACATTTACTGTATAACAGGGTGTGTGTCTGTTGATGAGGAAGGGAACCGTATCTTTATTTCTGATAGCAACCATCATCGTATTATCATTGCTGATGAGAATGGAAGGATTGTGGATTATGTAAGTTTATAATCACTCTATTTTTTATACTACCGTTTCCTTGTTAATCTGACCTGTCTAATGCTTTTCTGGTGAATAAGTATATAAACTGTACCAGCTTCTACTGATTGCATTATAATATCCAGAATGAAGTGCCTTGTGCTAGTCCTTTTCATCATGTGTGGTTACCTGAGTTCAAAAACCCCACCATCAGCGTGGTGTGAAATTGTTGATTTTCTCAGAAACCAATTTATTCCTAATACTGAGTCGTGGAATATAAGTACTAGTTAGGCAGTTGACATTTCTCATTTTGCCTGGCTAGTTTTATCATAAATTAGATAAGATGTGATCATAAATTACAAAGTTCAATGGCTGCACATGTAATGTTTTGAGTTTTCAATGAGTGTTATTGCAATCGAGGTGAAATGCTTGAGATACAGTTCAGTACATTTCCCTGTAATGATTATTTATTGTGAGAGCGGCATTTATTGTATTCAGAATTTCGGATGCATATCTGTTGTCTAACTACTATCTCACTATGTTCGGTGCATAAAATAAAATAATTACTGCCTGATTTTATTACTGATACCACTAGTGACAGATTTAGATGAACAGTGATGATGATGTTAATTTATTTATACATTTTTCCTTTTCTTTCAGATTGGGTCTTCTCCTGGTTTCGAGGATGGTGAATTTGAATCTGCTAAATTATTACGACCTGCTGCTTCTTTTTATGATGATGCTGAAGACTGTCTATATTTTGTCGATTCCGAGGTATGTTTTATTTGGTTCATCTTCCTAGGCTCCTCATGAACTGATTTCTGATTTTACTTTAGAAAAGTATCGGGAATGCATGTCAATGCCTATAATCCAATAAGTTTTCCTAACATTTAAGGAACTATCACGAGTTGGTTTTTCCATGACCAATTTTCACGTGCTAAACCATCTCCAATACAAATTTGTAGTCTTAAAATGTTATGCCACATAGGATAAATTCAAGTTATGAAATTACTTGAACTTTCCAAACTTTACGAAAACTGGGTCATTGTTCATAAATGAATTTTTGACTATGTCTACACAAATGATGTCTTTGACTATGAAATTGAATGTTTATTCTTGAACATTCAACTTCACAGTCGCATCATTTTTTTGTAAAAGCATTAGACTTTATAAACATTTCATATATCCTACACAACATTAATTTTTAAGTCCACATTTGCACCGGAGTCTGGAGAGCTCAAATGTGCCTTCTGATTAACATCATTAAACTGAATCAGGTACTTCAAAACTTTACTAGTGTTTAGAACAACTGCTAAGTATGTACCATCAAAACAAAGCAATTTTCCTATTTTTTGACTGCGCTTTGTGTTCGTCACAGATTCATCCTATGAATAAAATACCTAAAAAAGTTAAACAGCGATAATGGTTACTGACGGTATGTGGTTCAGGAGAATTAGTTGGCCAGCTCTCCCTGTAAATTGTGAACTAAGGCATTGAATTATTTCTACATGCTCTTCAATGTAAGTTGATGTCCGCCAAATTTTCCATGCCAATGCAAGCCGCGTTCATTCCAGCACACATTTCATCGTATGCTACATATGCATACTTAGTTTACTTTTGTAAATAGCCGTTGTCATTTAAATATCAAGTATGAATCCTTTTTAGCTGAGCTGAGATTATTTCTTAGTCGTTTAAATTGACTGGTGATTAGAATACCAACCAAGCACAATGAAAAGTCATTTCTATTGGGATGGCATGTGAAGAGTCACAAAGGACTACAGTTACTTACAGGGTGCAAAAATGCAAAAGCTCCCTTGAGCTTTGTTTGGTGTATAGTGTCTTTTTTAAATGCTACACATGTATTCAAACAAAAATCAGATAATTATGTGTTTTTTTTTCCTTCTGTTATGCATCAAACCAATGAAACAAAACTAGTAAAAAATAATGTTTGTTTTAATAAGAGGCATCTAACAAAGGTTTCTAATCATTTCGCAGAAATATCATCAAATATGACAGTATGCATAAAATGGAGTACAAAACTCACTTTAGAGCAAAAAACACAAATAAACAAAGGATTTTGCTCATTATTCTAAAGACATGAATACAAGCTTCTACATCCTAGAAATTCTTATATAAAACACTTGCAAATGTAGAACAAGTTCTTGTGTTTTTAGGCACAAATACAAAAAACATGCTAGTATGATTATACCTGCAAATGTAAAACAAGTATGCTTCTACATCAATTTCATCTTCTTGCTACTTTGTCGTCCGGCAATCTTCCAAGACTTCTTTTCCCTATTTAGTTGTTGCATGAATATTATAATTTTAACTTATGAATAATACTATTCTTTAAGTCAACTATTTCTTTTATTGCTATCATATTTGCTAACAATGGATTTTATGAATACTATAATTGGCAGAATAATGCTATCAGGAGAGCTGATATAGAAAGCCGAAAAGTAGAAACAGTGTTTCCAATTAACTTTTCGAAAACTAAAGGTATATGGAGCATGATTTTGGATAAACTTGTTTTGAAAGAAAAACATGATGACAAACTGGAGAACAAAACGGAGAAGTATCATCACGACTCATTTACATTTCCATGGCATATGTTGAAGCTTGATAAGGATGGCCTAATTGTCTTTAACCGAAGGTGAATAACATCAATCATGCTTTTATGATATATTACAGTATAGTTGATTTTTGTTCAATCAAAATACTCCTTAAGAAAGTTAACCATCAATCTTTGTGCTCAAACATTTGAACCAAAGGAAACTACTATTATAACACACACACAACACACTTGTAAATCAACTAAAACACGATTGTAGTTTCTAGTTCTGCCATGTAAACTCAATTCTTTCTCTAATAATAAATGAACCGATAATTTTAGTTTAATCATTAATGCACTACTTTTTTCATCCTTGTTAGGCGGTTTCTAATAGTGAATAGTGACAGGTGAAAATGATCATATAGGTAGTAAATATGTTGAAGGACTTGGTAGAATTTGCTATATGTTTCGTTAAAATCTTTTAACTTTATTCTTTGATTTTACTGTATCTGTGCAGTTTTGGTATTTGTTGGTTTTTGGACATGAAGACTTGGGAGATAAAAGAAGTCACGAAAGGTTTGTGTTAGCTGCTTGATAGGTTTGTGTTTGCTGCTTGATATCTGTCAAGTTACATATTTTGCTAAAAGGATATTTATGTGTGAAGGATTACAAAATGTTCTGGAGACACATGGTGACAGAATAAAGGAGAAAGTCAACTTATTGGAGACTAAGTATAATAACTTGGTGCCACATTCCTCAGCAGATGAATTTCCATATGGTTTAGCGTCATCAGTTGCAAATTTCAATGGTGATACAATAATTTGTGACGCAGGTATACATTAACAATCATAGTTTGCTGTAATCCAACTCACATCCACACGTATACATGGTTGCCAACATTATTTTCATTTTGCATCAGTTGTAAAAACAGTAGGGTATTGATTTTCTTTTGTTTTCTCTCTTTTGTGAAGCTGGTCACAGAGTGCTCAAGTGTATTGGAGAATCGAGAACTGTCTTGGGCATTGAATTTTCTAACATGAAGGTCTTAGGATTACCATATTGGTTTGTCTGCCCCCTCGAAATTGTTTACAATAGGTAATTTGGCTCCGTTGTTTACATGGTTGAATTCATTATCTGCTTTGTGCAACAACCTAAGTAGTTTAGTCACACTGGCAAATATGGAACAGTGGATGATAGTATATAGAAATCCATGTGTCATAACAACAAAATTTGAGAAACAAATATCTGCATATTAGTTGGTCCTGTTGCGTAGAAACACATGGAATGGTAGATGGTGTATGGATGGATGTGAAGTAAACATTGGTTAAAGAACTATTGCTCTGGCACTATTTTGTCATGAAAATTACATTTAGAGATTCATAATAAAAAACACAAGGTCTTTTGTGCTATACATACGGTCTGAAAAGTATGGTTTCTGTGCAATGTGGTTTCTAACCTTTGAATGCTTCCATTGCCATTACACAATTTGTCTATGCATGTTAATAATTAACATTACTTTTGAAGCCACTCTTATTTGCATTCATCTAATTCAACCTACATTTTCTTCTTATATTTTATTGTAGATATTTACAGCCGTCTTTGAAGGAACACTTTCGCAAATTCACTGTATTGCCTGGTAACGTGCTTCTCTCATATAATAGCAAAAACTAGTTTTACTTAATATCAAGGGAAGAATTGTGAAATTTTGCCAAAGGGAAAAGTCTTCTTTTGGTGCGGCATGGCTGCATGTGCCTACTAGTTTTGTTTTTACTGTTGACACCATTACTTTTGCTGTGATTCTTAGACTAAGCATTTCTTGTTAATCATTATGACTTGTGTGCGTAAATGTCATCTTCATTTGAAACTATACATAAATTTTGAACAGGTAGGTGTGATATAAGTGTACAAGTGGAATTAGCAGATGGTATAGAACTTGTTATGCCGTTGGAAGAGGAGTGTATTTGGCGCCAGGCAAGAGGGTCGATTGCTGAGCTTTCAGAATTTGATGAAGTGGCAACATCAACGGAAAAGGTAATAAACCACCATTTCTCCTCCTTATTCTACCATTTGCTCTATTTTCGTATGTATAATGAAGCTTTTTTCTTGGACTGGTCAAGGTGGGTGTTGCACAGCAGTGGTATGATGAACTGGATAATCTTGCGTTTTCAGTATCTGATGATGAAAGAAACTCTCAAGTGGAAGATAAAACTTCAGATCGAAGAATTCAAGATAAGCGGAGAGCGTATTTTGACTGTGCAGTAAACATCAGTCCTGGGACTGGAGAGGTACAATGCACTTATTATTCCATTGAAAAAGATGTTCCTTCAATTTTATATCATGCCTAAGTTTCGTTTACACTGCGTATCAGTACCTTAACTTGTATTAGCCTGTTTGCTGTGCCATCCCAGTTTTGATTCAGCTTGTGCTAACCGTTTCAAAATGCTGCAGTGGTATGATTTTACGGAGACAACATTTTTCTTGAAATAACATTGTGCCTTGTGTGGTCTTGAATATCCAATTTTGAGTTTGCAGAAGTGGCACAATATGAAATACGTCCAGTTTATTGTTCTCTGTAGCGGCTCATATTCTGCTACCTTCTTTTCATAGCATTTTGTTAGCTTTATCCTTATCTTATTGAAACTTTCATATACCTATATCTATCCGTCATTGACATGCTAGTTAAGCCACATTTGAATACTTGGGAGTAAGAGATAATATTGCACATGCAGCCATGCCCAAACCATCTAATTTAGCTGTGCCCATTCTCAAGACAGCTAAATTTGTTAACCCTTTATAATGCATTATAACATATCCATCTCTTGTTGTGTTGAGTCCCACGAGAGATATTAAAATAGGAGGGGTAGGTATGTCTATCTATCTATTATATGTCAAAGGCTATTTTTTTCCCATGAATTTATATTGAATTTCCAATAAAAGCTGCATAATGTGTAAACTCCAGATAGTTGTTTCTGCGGTGCTCTATTTGAAGTCAAGTAAAATCCAAGATTCTGAAAACCAAAACCAAATACAAAAGAACAGGAAACAAAATACTGAAGACGAAGCTTCCGATAGTCTTTTAGAAACAAGTGGTGACTTCAGGGATGACATATTCATGAAACCATTGCACATGAGAATAAGATTCGACTGTCTGGACCATCCAACAGCTACTACAAATAAAGAGACTATATTGACTGATACAATGTTAGAGATTAACGTAGCTTTTGATTAAGAGGAAGATTTATTTTACTTCACAAAAAGACAAATATTGCACACCTATTCATCGGGATTAGTATTTTAGTCCATAGTCAGTGCAGATCAAACACATGCACATGCAATTTTTTTCCTCTTTCATTCTGGAATTGTAATATTTCACAATATTTTTTGTTCATCTTATTGCGATGCCAATAATTTGCCTCTAGCCGGATGCTATATTCTTTTGTAACATTTACTATGTAACAGCTATGGTGCAAAATTGAGAAATGAATATTTATAGTGGTTTTCAAAAATAAACCTGGATTAAATTCCAAGGTAAAGTGAACCTGAATCCTCCATTGAGTTAAACACTCGAAGTCACTCTCTACGTCGCTGCACTAAACTAAGATATGAACTGGTTTAACCAATATATTAGTATAATTCGATAATTGGATTGTTGTTATTTAATTTACATGGCTGATATTAAATTAGAGTTCTTTTATTTTATTGTATTTGTGGCAGACGAAACTGGACAAATAGAGCAAATATTGAATTTTAATTTCGTCACATCAATCTCTAGTCTTTTCCTTTAAGTCAAAAAATGAGCAAACGAACATGCAAGAAACATGATAATGGTGGGCATAATAAAATTACAAGTCATGGGGGACATGTGATGTGGTTAGCAATGACGTGGTTGGTTTATGCTAGTCTGTAATGGACTTCATATTTGGATTGTTATTATCCTTTTCTATTTCGCATTATACATCAATCAATAAAAGTATTAATACGACAAATGATATTTTCACCATTCCAATCAAATTTAAGATACAAAATCCGATTTTCTTAAAGATAATGATAATACATGCCCCTCAATTAAAATTGGTTTAATATGAGAAAATAGATGATGACGATGACGTGGAGAGATTAAATTATGATACAAGAAAAAAACAAGTTGGAAAACATAAAAAAGAAAATAATAAGTAAAATACAATAACCTAGAAATAAGCAAGGAAAAAAAGGAGAATAAAGGCTCACACAACCAACCAATCCACAAAACTTTTCATTCATCTTGGATGCAAATGATTTTTTTTTTTACATGAAAACAAAAATCTTAAAAAAACAAAACAATTTGATATCATTAATTCCAATTGTGTATACAAGTTTGATAAACGTGAACTAAAAATAATAATATGAAGTTTAGAAACATGAGTATTTGTTGAGTTTAAAACTCAAACTTGTGACTTAATTTATATAATAAAATTTTCAACTGAAAATAAATGTTAATTTTTACCGTGAGTGAGATTTAAATTATTCACTTCATTGGTATATAAGGGTACTTTAGAAGATTCACGATGCGATTAGAAATAACAAACCTAGTTCTTCTCTCTTCTCTCTTCTAAATAAATAAAAAAGGAAAATGACGTTAGTTCTTCTCTCTTGCATTTTCCTCTTATTTTTAATCATTATCCTAATTTTCAAGCAAACTATTCTCTACAGTACCCTAATATCTATTTTCTCCCTACCGTTGGTTTGTTGAATCAGCTCGTGCCAAATGTTAATTCTAGGGCAGATGGAGACAAGAACATTACCAATCGCACATATGCCGAGATAGCCAAATCTAATAAAGATTGTAATTCTTCAACTCCCAAAACAAAATTCTAAACTCCAACAAAACAGTTTTTGAAAAACTAGAAACTCTGAAACTCTACTTTAAGTGTGATAGGGCTAATCATATGGCGAAAGATTGTAGAAATGGGGTCTTATGCTTCTCTTGTAATAGAACTAAGAATAAATCTACAAATTGTCCAAAAAAACAGTGAATCGAAGTAGAAAAGGAAAGGAAATCGCGGTAGAGGACAAAAGGGAGAGGATTTCAAAGAGGGGAGCTGAGATGAATAAGGGGAAAGAAGTGGCATTTGTAGATCACAACTATGTAGTTGATGGTAAAACTCTCTGAATGACACTTGACAACTCTGATTCTTTTGCTAAGGCATACAAGAAGAGCAGAAGATGGGTGATTATTACTATTATAACAGGAGAGTTCACTATACATGACATTGTGGAACTTCTTACTTTACATTTTGGAGAGTATGACTGGAATATCAACTATAATCAAGAGTTTATGGTATTTTTTCCAAGTTTTAGTCTTGCAACGGATGCAGTCATGAGAAAGGTTATAAAACATTTCAATAAGGTAATAAGGTTGAGATATTGGAAGAAGGAAAAATTAACAAAACTGTAACAACTGGGACGTGGTTAAAGTTTTACAATCTTTCTGTTATATGTTGGGAATCTGAATTATTGGAAGAAGTTATAAGCGGCATTGGACTTTTACTCAAGAAGGATATGGCCGAAGGAAGGAGTTTGACTACTCCTATCTTGATGTGGAAGCAGAAAGGGATGAAAGGGTTTCAGTTCCTAATAAAATTGAGATTATTATTAATAATGAAAAATATTTGGTTCATGTGGAACATACTTCTACGGAAAGTGATTTAGATATAGATACATGGAATTCAATGAGCTGTGTGACTCATGCTAGTAAATTTTGGAAGAGGAAGTATCCCACATTAATTTCTAAGGTGGATTTTATAGATCTTG
The DNA here is from genome assembly GCA_030737815.1 of Allium fistulosum. Classification (NCBI taxonomy): domain Eukaryota; kingdom Viridiplantae; phylum Streptophyta; class Magnoliopsida; order Asparagales; family Amaryllidaceae; genus Allium; species Allium fistulosum. The sequence goes on from CM060902.1 coordinate 1,184,991,044, forward strand.
AGGTAAAAGATAACAGAGTAATTGTTACTCACGTGTCAGATAGCACTAGTGAGGAAGTTGCTTTTGAAAATACCAATAATAACAGTGTAACACATGTTGCAAATCCATTTAATATTCTGGATCAAGTTATTGTTTAGGAAGTAGAAACCGACTTTGATGATGCCAATGCCGTTGTATTTAGAACAAACAACTGTGATGAAGTTGGAGATTTCATGAATGCTATGGAGCCTATAAATGCTAATGGGAATGAAACAGAGGAGAGGCAGATTACTAAGGAGGTTGAAGAGGATAGTGTGCAAATTTTAGAGGTTGAGAAGGAACCTGTACATGTGGTCGAAACCAGTGATAACTCCAGTATGCAAAAAAAGGGACAAAAGAGGATTTGATACAGTTGAGAAGGAGTGCTAGACTTCTTGGAAAGAAAGAAGACACTTTGAAGAAAGCCGATAAAAGGATAGAAGTAATGTAACATCCCTAATTTTTGATACCATTATTTAAAAAATTTAATTAGATAAATTAAATAGAACAATGTAAGAATTAGAGTGATAAGGAGATTGAGATTTGAATAAATCATAAGAAGCCCGTGCTTAGAGTTAATTAAATGGGCTAAAATAGTTATAAGCTAATTAATTTACATAAGGCCTTATTAGTGAATAGCCGCACCTGTTATTCACGTACCTTTTCATTTCTCACGTTCATTCTTCATTTTCATAAACGCAAATCAAAACCTAAAATAGAGGCCGGCCATTACAAAGAAGAAAAAGGGTAAAAATTTATTCAAAGCTAAGGATTAAAGCTAGGAGGAATTAATCTTCAACAAATTTCAAAGTCTTTATCATATTTAAGGTGAATAATAATTCATGCCATCTCTATTTTGTTCTTATAATCATATGTTTTCAGAGTTAAGATTTAATTCGTTTTTATGATGTTTTAGATGATGATATGCTTGAATTATTATATGTTTGATTTAAACCAATTCATTTACATATGAATTTGCACGATTTTAGGGAGAAAGCTATTGTTATTGATTTTAGAATGCCATGGAAAAATTACATGTTAGATAAAACATGATTTTAGAGATGGGTTTAAATTTTCATAATTTTCCAAGCTATGAAAAATTTATTATGAATTTCTAAAGAAAAATATGATATATTTGGGATTAAAATTTATTTCGATTATTTTAGGAAGAAATTGGGTTTGAAATTTTAATATGTTTGATAACATGACGAAAGTGAATTTCTGTGATTTTTGGGGATTTTTTCTAATTGATTTGCTATGGAAAATAAATTATTTTAAGGACTTATTTGCAATATTGGTTTTGCTTAATGAAAGGGCTTGAACGTTACTTTTTCCTTGATTTAGATCTGATAAATGCGACAGTTATTTTGTAATTTTTAAGGCAACCAATCAAAGGATTTCAAATAGGGAGATAGTTACAAAACAATTATTAAAAATAACATAATTTCAGCCTTTATTCAGAAAAGTTGGTTCCGCCTCCTATAGTAGTGCCTTTCGACTCCAATGCTTTCGATGGAGTCGAAACTTTGGTTTGTTTTTAAATGTTAAGTGCCTGCTTTGTTTTAATTAATGCTTTCGAGTCGAAACATATGTTTTCGAAAGTGGATTTTCTAAATAGCTTTCAAAGGAGGTTGCCATTTTATGTTTTAAAGGTACAGGCTTTCGAAGGAGTTACTTTATTTTAAAAGAATACTTTCGAAAGTAGTGCCGACCCGGTCGAAACCCAGCCACTTTTCTTTTACCTTTCGAGTATATTGAAGTCATCAATACTTTCGAAGGCGTTTTTGTTTTAAACTTATGTTAAGCCACTTCCTAAATGCTTTTGAAAGGGGGTCATGGGTTTCGAAGGCAATGGGGTCAAAACGGGGTTTTGACTCTACCCTTCAAAGTTTTACTCAATGGTTTTGAGTTTTTGAATAGATGGTTCTAACACCATCAAACTTTCCCCAAAACAATTTTATTAAAGGTTTCGAAAGAGATACTTTCGTGTGTAACCACTTTGACCCAAAAGATGTTTTTGAAGAGTAAAACCCAATGCTTTTGAAAGGGGTACTTCCATTGGTTTCGAAGCTATATTTCTAAAGATTATTAAGCAATGTTTTGACACATTCGAAAGGTATGATTTGGTTTCGAAAGGATTGATTTATAGAGCTTCGAAAGGTATAAAATTAGAGTTTTGAAAAGAGGTTTTCTATGCTTTCGATGGAGGTCATCCAGTGGTTTCGAAAGTGATGTTTTAAGGTTTCAAAACAAACAACCCAATCTCATTTTAAAGGAAAAACCATGTGGCATAGATAAAGAGCTTTGGAATGGAGTTTTTGAAGAAGTTTTCCTTGAATAACAGGTTGAAGGGATTAACCACGTTTTATATAAAATGATTTCAATGATATTAAACCACATGTGTTGGTATTATTTTGTTGTTACGGTTGCTTCTTCATATATTTATTCACATTGTATTCAAGCCATAATGTTGCTTTGGGGAAGGGCAGAATAACCAGCTAGGTTGACCCAGTAGTGAATATAACTTAAGAAATGTTAAAATCTTAATTAAAGATATTGGTAGGGGCCAATAAGTTCACAGTAAGCCTATGAAAACCGTGTAAAGGAAAAGATATTGGTAGGGGCCAATAGGTTCATGGTCAGTCCATGAAAACTATGATTTGATATTGAAAGAGGCCAATAGGTTTATAGTTAGCCCATGAAAACTATCTGGATTAAGATATTGATAGTTAGTCAATAGGTTCCTAGTCAGTCCATGAAAACTACGATAAGAGAAAAGATATTGGAGTTACCATTAGGTTCTTAGTGATCCTATGAAAACTATGAAATCAGACAGGTAGTCCATAAACATTTAACCGGTTATTAGTGAGCCCATGAAAACTAATAGATTAATAGTAATCCAAGAAACTATAATTGAGACAGATAGTCAGAATGATTGGGGATGGGTAATCCATAATTAACTTACTTGTTTGCATATCATCATATTATTTTGAATTGTTTAACCATTGTGAATGCAGGAGCACATTATATGGTTTTATAAAGTTTTTAAGATACTAGTGAGGGGAAAACCCGTTCCGTTAAGCGGCGTGGTCTCACTAGATATCTAAATGGTTTGAGATGGTGGATTATTATTCATACTAGGTTTTATGTCTGACTCGAAGTTTTTGTTTTCCCCTTAAACCCTCGGATACTCAATTGATTTTGAGTAGTTTGAGGTTTAGGGTTTTCAGGTGTTCTTTTAGATGAATAAAGCTTCCGATGACGTGCAGGAGGCATGCTAACTACTTAGAGCTCTTTTATTTCCACTGTGTTTGGTTGTAAATGCAAACTTGTTTTATTGCCTTATTATATACTCTGATCATCCAAGGGGGCATCTTCATATGTCGCTTTTGGCGCATTTTGTAATAAGTATATTTTTTCTGAACGTGGTCTGCGCACTGGGATTATAATGAACTTGAAATATGTTGAAATGGAATGTGGACTTTGTTTGTTGTTTTAATTTGTTTCCATATTCTTGTGTTTCTGTGTATCAATGTATCTAACATTGCCGTATTTGGTCGCCGAGGATTAATAACTATGGATGACTGCAGCATCCGTAGCCGTTAGTTTTGGGCCTCCAAGTAGGGGGATGTTACAAGTAAATTCTTTGGAGTACACAGCTTCATCGAGTAAGTCTTCTCATCCATTTTATGGGAATATTCATGTTCAAACTGCTCTTGGTTCTCTTACTTCTAAGTTGTTATATGATACTGCTAAAAAAGTTGGTATAAATTTTTAGTAATGGTGAACATGATATTGAAAACATTAAATCATTAGAGGTATTGAGGACTCTTAATAACTCATAAAGTTAATTTAATGGAATGTAAGGGGATTAGGCACTCCCCCTAAATGTGCAAGGGTTAAAAATTTAATCCATTCTTTGTATGTTGATATTGTATTATTTCAAGAAACTAAGATTGCTAGTACTAGTTATTTATTATTCAACACCATAGGAGGAAATGTTCAGGATGAGTGGAGGGAAGTTAATGTTAATGGGAGTTGTGTTGGACTTTTTGTTGGCTGGAGAAGTGATAAATGGAAGTTTGTTAATGAAAGAAAATTTACTAATGTGCTACATATTGTTTTAGAAAATATTAGAGATGGGAGTAGATATTTTGTGACAAATGTCTATGGACCTTGTGATAGAGGGAAAATAGAGAATTTATGGGAATGTTTTCTAGTTATATAATAGAGATTGATGGTCCTTGGGTCGTGGGAGGAGGTTTTAATGTTACAAGATTTGTTGGTGAAAGGAGTGGTAGAGAAGGAAATCAAAATGATAGAGATAGGTTTAATGAGTTTGTATTGGAATGTCGATTCATTGAATGCCTTTGAATAATTGACAATACACATGGAGTAATGGTGGGGAGGACGTATTTTTTTATTAATAATGCTTGGGATGATAAATTTCCACTCACTACACAATATGGTTATGTTAGAATAATATTAGACCATTGTGCTATAATTCTTGATAATGGAGATGATGAAAAAATTAGGAGGAGATTTAGATTTGAAAAGATGTGGTGTTTGAAAAGTAAAATTGACAATGTTGTAAATGATAAATGGTCTAGTTTGAATGGGGGAAGAAATGCAGCCAAGAGTATCGTGTACAAACTTAGATAACTTAGAAAAAGTTTGAAAAATTGGAAGAAAATTAGTTTTAGAAGCTTATAGGAAAGGAAAATGATTTTAAGCAAGGAAATTCTAGAGCATAATAATAAAGAAGAAGCTGGAAATCTAAGTTATTGAGACTGAGATTCTGAAGAAGAAGGAGGAGGAATTACTGAAGTTCATTGACCAGGAGGAAATCATGTGGAGGCAAAGATCAAGGGTAAGCTAGCTCAATGAAGGGGATATAAATACTGTCTATTTTCATAAAATAGCTAATAGAAGGAGAAGTAATTTCATTAATCATTCATTGATTGATGAAGCCGAGGAATATGATAAAAAATATTCTAAGGAAATTTGATGAATTCTACATGAGTCTTTTTAGAACTGCTAAGGAAAGATATCCTACTATCGATTGAGGATTAATTTTTGATGATGTATAAAGTGTCGATCTCTGCTGTTTGGAGTAGGAATTTTCTGAGGATGAAATTCGTAAAGCTATTATGGATTTACCTATAGATAAATCCCTAGGACCCGATGGTTTCCCTTCTTTTTTCTTTTAAAAGTTTTGGTCAATGTTTAAGAATGATATCATCGCGTTGTTTACCGATCTATATGAAGGAAAATTAGATATTAAATGTCTTAATCATTCTTTGGTAGTATTGTTAGCTAAGCATGAAGGAGCTAATGATGTATTGGTGTTAAAGATTTTAGGCCTATAAACTTTCTTAACTGTATTTTAAAAATCATTACTAAAGTATTAGATGATAGACTAAGGAAAATGATGGATTCTATGATTCTCAATAGTCAGTCCGCATTCATAAAAATAGAAATATTATGGAAAATGTGGTTGTGGTTCAAGAGGTGATAAATCATTGTTTGAAAGAAAATTTACCTTCTGTCATTTTAAAGCTGGACTTTTCAAAAGCATTTGATTCTTTAAATTGAGATTTCTTATTGTAAGTTCTAAACGCTAGAGGTTTTAGTAGAAAATGGTTGAGCTGGACAAATGGAATATTAAATAGTGGAGTATCTTCTATCTTGTTAAATGGTCAATAAGGTGGGAAGATTGTTTCAAAAATGGGAGGGTTTAAGGCAAGATGGCCCTCTCTTACCTTTACTCTTTAATATTGCAATGGATGTGTTTACTAGGTTGATTAGAGTCAATGCTAGGGAAGGGGTTGTAGGAACAATAGGAAATTCAGTGATAAGTGGGGGCGTATCTTCTTTGCAATACGCTGATGATACAATTTCTTTAGTTCTCCTTCACCTAACTTTATCATTGTACTTAAACCGATTTTATGTGGTTTGGAGAATATGTCTGGCATGATGATTAATTTTAATAAGAGTTCAATCATTGTTGTAGGTGGGTCTGGATATAACATTGATGAGGTTGCTATAATTTTAAATTATAAAGTTGGTAGTTTTTCATTATCATACTTGGGAGTGGTAATTAGACCTACAGCTTTGAAATATGATGATTGGTTACATTTGATAGATAAAATTGGGATTAGATTGGCAATATGGAAAAGTCATGCATTATCTAGAGCTGGGAGGCTTGTCTCGATTAATTCAGTGTTAATGGCTTTGTCTTTGTATTGATGTCTTTTTATAAATTTCCAAAATGGGCGATTAGTAAAATTGATGAGATAAGGAGGAATTTTCTATGGAAGGGTGGTAGAATAGGAAGTTCAATGAAGAATCTGGCTGCTTGGGATTTAGTTTGTAAATAAAAGGAACAAGGTGGTTTGAGAGTGGTGTCATTGGAAAATTTGAATTGTTCACTCTTATGTAGATGGTTAGGGATAATTTTTGAAAATAACAATTCTTTATAGAAAAACTGAATGGAAAATAAATACTACAGTGGACATTTTGTTATTGGTACTTCAGCTCCTAATCATTGTTCCAATTTTTGGAAATCATTTATTAGTATTCAACAATTTTTTAGTATAGGAGTAAAATGGGAAGTTGGCAATGTGGAGAATGTTTTATTTTGGCATAATGTATGGATTATTAATATTTCTTTGAAAAGTTATTTTCTTGAACTATTCAACATATCTTCAAATCAAAGTGCTAAAGTATGTGAATTATATCAACTAAATGATCCAATATTTAAGTGGAATTTAATATTCAACAGAATTCTTGAGGGAGAATATTTGATCCAATATTATAAGTTGATTAATATGTTGGAGAATGTTTCATTTCAGCTGGTTTAAGAGAGGCAAAATTGTCCTTGGGGAAAGGGGTAAAATTTAGTGTTAAATACCATTTATCAATTATTGAATTTTGATGGTATAAAGGTGAAATATCATAAAATCTTATGGAGAGTTCCTGTACCACCAAAAGTTAAACCTCATATCTGGCTTGCTATTAACAAAATATTCAATACTAAAGTGCTACTCATACACAAGGGCTCGAAATAGATACCCATTGCTTGTTCTATATGTGTAGAGATGAAGATGTATATCTTTTATATTTTCATTGCCCATTTACTTATTTGTTATGGACATTAAGTATATAAAGTTTGCAGATTTTTCCTATGCCTCACTTTCCCGATCAATTTTGTTATGGGAGGAAGATAAAAAATTGATTCTTAATAAAATTGACAGGTGTTTAGTTGATTTGGCTAATATGAGTGTTACTTGGGTGATTTGGTGTGAAAGAAATTATAGATGTGTTAGATTTGGTGATACAATATATCTATGGAAAAGAATATTTGGAAGATATTGTTGATTCCAGTGATATAATATTTCCAGTTGCAGAAGATTTGGAAGATATTTGAGATAATTACTCAAATAAATTGCTTCTTTTATAGCATTAAAGAAAGCAATAAATTACCTACATGAGTAGAAAAATTACTTTGGGAGATTGAAGTAATCAATTAATTCCCTTATTAACCGATTAAAGAAGAAATCTTATTGGACGCATGTAAATTGGGAGAAACTGGAAAATCAAATGGATAAACGTTTCCCGTATGAATAGGAGAATTGATGAGACATTGATTTCTGACCATAAATCAATTATTTCAACCCTAAGTAATAATATCTATATAAAGGCAGAGATTAACATGAGTAGAATCATCATCTCAAGTTGTATTTCTTATCCTTCTTTTTAGCCTCCATTATCAATCTTGTAAAATTCTATTTTCTTAGAAATAATAAAATCTCCTCCTTCTAAAGTGGATGTACACTATCTCGCGATAGCGGAACCACTATAAATCCGTGTGAACTCTCTATTTACTTTCTTCTATGATTTGCTATTTTATTCTCTCGTTTTTGTTTATTTTATTGCACTATAATACGATCTTATTACTTCTACGTTTATTTGGGTTGATTTACAGTCATTTGCGTGAAATCTACCCCAACAAGATGTTTCAATCAAAAAATTATACCTTTTGATGTTTTGCTTAGAAATGTTATATCTAACATCTCATTTTGGTTAGGTAGTGCTTATCATTGTGGGCAAGAATGGAGAGAAATACTTCCAGAATTGTAGAGAAGAGTTAAAGAAAGCTTGGACACTATTGGCAAGAGGCTGATCGAAAGGAGAATGGGCAATGAAGATGCTCAATTGCTATGTTGATATATTAGTGTTGATAGTATGTAGTAAATGGGTATGGTCTACTATTTTTGGCATGAATGTTGTAGCAGATGATGTATATGTAATTGTGTTTTGGCTTAAGTGTTGGGTTTTGATGTGGCATTGTTTGTATGCCAATGCTGCATTTTTTGGCTGTATGTTCGTATGTTAGTGTTGATGTTTGTTGGTAGCCTAATTCTATTTAGACACGTGATGTTGCTTAGTAGCCCCCTCTAAATTTTAAAAACTTTATGACAAAATTTCCCTTTTTCATTCATCCATCTTTTTAGCTCGCGTCATATTTCTTTCTTTTCTTCCTCTTATCAAATAAAGCTTAATAATTGAATTTTAGATAAATTCTCAAATTTTTTGTTTGAATTGATGGATGGTGATGATGATAATGATACGAACCTAGTGGAATCAGAAGATGTAAAACTTGAATTTTATGTTGCTTAATTTTTTAAAAATTTGAAAATGTCTATTTCGTAGAAGAGATGAAACTTGAATTTTATGTTGTTGCGTGATTCTATTGGAGTGATTTTTCCTTTGGTGAAATTCTTTTGCTAGATTGATTTTTTATGTGGTGAAATTCTTTTATGGACTCATTTTTAATAAAGAAGGGTATAAAGGTACTATTTAACGGTAGATGGGTATACTCAACAAAAACATGAGTATATTGGTTTTTTCAGTTTTCTAGGGGGCTACTCAGCAACTTTTGAGGTTTAAATAGAATTAGCCTCGTTGGTATATCGGTGTTGAAGTCTGCAAAAGTTAGTTTGCATATCTGTTGATGCAATGGTCAGTTGTACTTTGTAATTTGTTTGATAATAAAGTATTTATAGGCCGAGAATTTTTTTCCCACCCTTTGTCTCAAAAAAAATAACGAACCTATTCTAATTATCAATAAAGATATATTATTCGTTGATTTCTATTTTGTTCAATATACATACGTAAAAGGGAGTTAATTACCCCACCAGCTTACGATTTGGTCAGTCCCGATGCCAGTCTATGTAGATATGGATTATGATAATATGCACAAGATGGTAAAAATTATTTACAAAGTTGTACTTACTTCAATTAGAATACGTTTGCCGACATCCTTAAATCATTCCTAATAGGGGTATTATTTGGATATTTATGCTCAAATAAGGTCCTAATAGGGGTAGCCTTTGAGGTTTATACCCCAAAAGCATGTTGCTGGCATCACCTACTAACTGCCTATTAGCAAACACTTGTACTATGTTCACAAGCACTTTATAAATCCATTTTTGGCAATTATATTACAAATCCACGTATAATCATTATAGTCTTAGCCAGATTTCCGCAGTCCCTGTGCAGTTAAAGCGCTCGGCAGATTCAATGCGACGGAGGTGCAAAAAGTCATAGCGGGGATACAGCGAGGATATAGCAGGATATATCGGATGACTTTAAAATAGCATATAAAACTCATACTTAATGTTTTTACAAATATATAAATGATAATTAAATGAAAAATTAACATCAATTGAATTATAATTAATACATAAATAATTTTAAATAAAAACATACGCGAATATACTATAAATAAACATAAAACTGTTATATAACATAATTGAATTTAGTAGAATAATAGAGAATTTTCATTTTTGAAAATATATCAAAAATTCAATTAAATAAATTAATTTCATAATTTTTATAATGTATAAATATTATTTTTTAATTTATTTTTTAAAAGAAGATATAGCGGGAATAACGGGATATAGCGGAAATAGCAGGGCTTAAAGCGGAAAGGCTATATTTGAGGCTATATGGAATAATCATAGCGGTGGAACTCCGCTATGAGATATAGCAGGGTTTTAGCGGGGCAATAGCGGGGCATTAACTGCACGGCGCAGTCCGCAAATGGATTCTCTTGCTCATCCCTAGTTCTTTTATATTACTGCCAACGGTAACTATACGATGATATCTCACTTTGATTAGAACTTTATATAGTCTCATCTAGGTTGCTATGTAGGGAAGAAAGTATCTAGTTTTACTAGTTTGCATTTCTAGTACATGGTATGTATACGAACCAAAATTCTAGAATCTCTCGCATTACTATGATTTAAGAATGATTAACATAAACCACAAAATTACAATTTTGATAAACAAGTCATACCTTTTAATGATTGAGAACCAGGTGCTTACTATTATATAAGCACTGTTTCTTCAAAGAATAATATAATAAGGCCCTAATAAACTCATCCCAATTATATTTCATATTGAAGTTGACCAATGCCTCTACATATTTGGGATCGACATTAGAACCGGCATCGAAGAAAAATCCCAAAGAATCCATAAAACACAAAGAGACGCAACACCTTATGCATGGTACATACCAATCCTCTAACAACCTATACATTGCTTCTTTAAGTTTCAACACTTTCATGCACAAGTTAATACTCATAAATGGGGAACTATGCTAATGTCAAAAGCAATTCAACAATTTGAATAAGAACAATTTTTAGCTAACTATGTTATTTATTTTCATAAGTTAGTATAAAAATTTACCTTATCGATCAAATGCCATAGCATAGAAAATGGAAATGGTGGATCATATGCAGAATATGGTAATAGAGAGTCGCAAACATCTATCTTAGCCAACATAAATAATCTTATGGGACCAAACCTAATTCACAAAAGTTGAAATGAAATGTGTACATTGTTTTTGCAAAGCCTCAACTAATGCTAAACACAATCGTTGATATTTATTCGACAACCTTTCCGTTCTAAAATAATTATAGAAACCCATTATTTAAAATGTCACTAAGTTTTGGATATTGTGTTATTCTTCTTTTACATCTACAAATGAAAATTTCTAACATCCACAACATATCATGTAACTACTACCCATGTTATAAAAATATAAAATTTCTATTACTAATTGTAATGTATACATCAAATTGAAAGTTAGTGCAGAATATACTAGTAATTTTTTTAAAACCTTTATGTGAAACATGTATTTTGATTAAAAGTATATCAACGGTAGATACAAATTGTTTTTCACATTCAAATACATGTCTATATGGGGATTTGAAGAAGCACGATGCTCTTTTCATTCATGTATTTGTTGACCAATATACAAAATATGAGATCCATTCGATGTTAATGGTGGAGATTATATGACGATAAAGCAGTTGAAGTAGTATACCAATTTAATTTTTATTAAAAGTTCGAGTAGAAATGTTGATTTTGTTAGGTAAAAGAATGACTTAGAGTAGAAATTGTTACCTACTCTTCAGCTTAAAGAGGCAGTATATACATATTCTGTTAAACTCCTGCTAAAGCCTCGCTAAATCCCATTAAAGCACGTAGCACTTTTCGGCCGCTACGCTTTTTCAGTTTAGCGCTATTAAATAATAGATCTACTTAAAGCTCTGCTATATTTCGCTATATCTGCTAAAACCATGTTTTTAGTACCTACTTTAGCAAAAATAATACAAAAATGTAAATTTGACTAGTTCTCTTTTAAAAAAAATAGAATAAAGACCTACGTTTAAGGCGTAAGTGCTCAATATAAGTTAGAAATTCATTCAAGCAATCAAGTTAGGACTGCATAAATCATGATATTCTTCATTTTTTTATATAAGATTAAAAAATATTTCTTTTTTCCACACAAATGATGTAAAAATGAGTATAAATTAACGTTTCCAATAATGCTTTTGAACATCCGCTATATTTTGCTATATCCTTATTTTATCTCCGCTATAACTTTTTGCACATTTACCGCTATAAAACCACTAAGCGCTTTACATACATACATACATATATATACATACATATACACACACACACACACATATATATATATATATATATAACTTATATAAAATAAACAATTAAAATAAAATAAATATTTAATTTAAATTACTTTAGGTTGGATTTGAAATAATTTAGACTTCATGGTCCAATATAAATTTAAAAATGAAAAAATAAAAAACTGAAATTCACACATTTATACTGTTGCAATCCGGTCTGGTTTTTTCATTACATACGTTTAACATTCCTTACCTTACTTCAGATGTAATAACCTGCAAACACTTGGTACGATTTCAAGAATAACGATTATAAAAGCAACCTCGGCGGTTTTAGAAACAAAGATTAAAAATCCATACCTTACCATCTTAAACCAATCAATTGATTTCAATAGTTTGGGTTCAAATAGTTATTACCAAATAGCTGCTTGAAATCCCGACGCCTATTGGGTACTTCCTAAACAACAGAGGCACTAAATAGCCTGCCGCCTATCTACGATCATATATAGACACAATAGAAAATGTGATGGTTACGGATTATTCATCAAGACCAGACGTGTATTAACTGGGTTTTTAGTGTGTATATATACGTTAACTGAAAAGATCCAACCCTATAATATTCAACATGTATCAACCGTCGGAGACACTGAAAGGAAAAATTGGGCCCAATTTCACGTAAATAATTTATACAGATATCAAATTAAATGCTGCCTAACAAATACTCCTTTCTCGGGCAAAATCTTCTTGTCATCCAACTGATGACTTGTTCTACCTATATACAACTATTTCGCTTCCTTGAACATCTGTAGCAACGCACCAAAAATAATCCTAAAATTCCAATCCTGGTTTCCAAATCAATGGAAAACCCGAACCCTAACCGCTCACTCTCCCACAACGGATCAGACAACTCCTCTCCCCGCGAAATCAACAGCGATCCATCCGCTGTCCTCTTCTCCGGCGACATCCGACCCCCGCCATCACGCTTAAAGCTCATAATCAGCTATAACGGCCGGATTCAGCCTCGTCAGCAGGAGAATTCCCTTGTCTACGTCGGCGGAGAATCTAAGCTTCTTGCCGTCGACCGCTCCTTCCGTTACCCATCCTTATTCTCCAAGCTCAGATCTCTGTTCGGCTCCGACGACTTTGTCGCCAAGTACCAGCTCCCGGGCGAAGACCTCGATTCCCTCATCTCCGTCACCAACGAAGAGGATATGGAGAACATGCTGGCCGAGTACGACCGAATCTGCCGCTTCAGCAAAAGCCCCAAGCAGTCGGTTCGGCTCAGGATGTTTCTCTTCAATGTCGCCTCAGGAGGAGTGAAGAAGGCGGCTTCGTCTGGAAAGTCGGAACCGGACGTTAATAAGGTTAGTTTGGATTACCTGCTTGGGTTGGATGCGGATCCACTACCTGCAAAATCCGAACCCGAAATGACGGTGACGCCGGCACATCCGCCTCCACAGAGAACTACGTTTGGAGCTCCGCAGGGATATGTTACAGTTTATGGTGCGGATGGGAATTTGTACCATGTGTTTCCAGCTGCTTCTGGACCGCAGGGGGTTTACAGTAATATGCAGAGTGCGGTGGTGCCGCAGGCGTACGGTAACTATTATGAGCAATTTAGCGGTGCGGCGCATGGTACCAGGCCTGTTTATCTTGCGGGGGCAGCTGGCAATCACCAGACAGTTTCTAGCAACGTGGCGTTTTGTGCGGAAGGCAGTGGTAGTCATATTTTAAAACCTTCTCGGGTTTCTTCCTGATCTTGGTTTCTTGATCGTTTTCGTTTTCTTTGCTTGAATGGCGTGTATTTTGGTTCAGTCAGTTAAATAATATTTGTTTTTTTTTTGGTCGATCAGTTTTTTATCATTTTGGGGTTTGGCTTAAATCTGGGTATCGGTGGAAATCTGAGAACGTGTCAATATATGTTGCCAATGTTAGTTAATGCTAAAGACGAATCTGTACTAGGATGTTTTACATGTGATTGTTTTAATTTTATATTGTGCCAGTTAGCGTTATGTCTTATTTTGAAGCTTAATTACAGTCCATTTCCTTCGGATCAAATCTTCTATATTACTATCGTTATATTTTGGTCATGTTTTTTCTTTCCGTTTTTTCTTACACTTGAAATCTGGGTTAAATCGCGAAAACCAAAAAGTAGAAATTTCCTGATCTTACAGCAAATAGTTGCATTACGTTAGGTTGAAATTTTCCATTGAACGTTCAGTTGAAATACATGCAAAGGTGAAACCAAATTAAAACGCGTTGATTTTCAATCCATTTTAATGATTTATGCGAGTTTCTTATATAACATGTATTTTTTTTAACACTAGGTTAAATTAGATCTTAACTGAGTTCATATACGTAACATCATGAGGAAATACGCACCGTTTCCACAACACATACTTTAGATAAAACAAAGAAAATATGTCGTCGGGATTTAAACTCCTGTCAAACAGTTTTTTTATAGAAGCTCCATATAGGAGTCTTATCCACCAGATCCTTTTAAGGGTGTATAACATGTATTTTCAATGTCTAGGATTTAAATAATTAATTTAAATGTTAAAAGGTTAAGAAAACCAAAGGTTCAACAAGTTAATTTTTGGAGAAGATGGAATTAGAGTTTGAGGCCACCTCCACTACTTTCAGAATGTTGATTTAGAGCTTTTTAATAAAACACAGATGTAACACTTTTAATTTTTATTGCACATTGTTTAAATATTTAATTGTCAAATAATTAAATGGAAAATTAGGAACTGGAAAATAGACATAAGGACAAACTTAGAAATTTTTTTAGGCTGAAGGACAAGAAGTTTATTTTTTTGGCCGAAGGACAATGCTAGTTATAACTAGCATTTTGTATAGTGTAAAACTAAATAATGCTAGTTATAACTAGCATTTTATATAGTGTAAAAGTTGAATATAATGCTAAATATAACTAGCATTTGTCCTTCAGTCTAAAAATAAAACTTCATTTTCTTCAGTCTAATTTTTTTTCAAAGTTTGTCATTTTCCCTTATTCTCTCAATTAGGAATGTGGGATTGCTATATTAATTAATTAAGGCTGACCATAATAAATATAACAAAGAAAATGGGTTAAAGAATAGAATTTAATAAACACAAATATAGAAAGGTAGAAGAGGAAGAGCAAATAATATAATATACTCTCCCCTCTTCAATGTTCATTTCATTTCATTCTCAACCTAAAACACGACTAAACAAGGTCACGCATTACTAATCAAAGAACAAGAGGGAAAAAGAAGCTAAAGAAGAAGGAAACAAAGCAATTTCCATCATTCTAACAAGAATTAAGGTGAATAATATGTATCCATCTCCTTGTTTTTTGATGTGTTTGGTTTGGATTGATGTAGATATGAATTTTGAATTATTGTTTATCATGCATGCTAAATGAATAATCTTGCAGATGGTTGAATAATGATTATTTAGGAAATATATGAGATTTTCCTAAAGAGTTTTGATGTGAAAACTAAGTTTTTAATCTCCAATCGTTTTAAAATTTTGATATGATGGTTGAAATATTATTTTTGAAATGGGGGCATAAATTTCACAATTTTTGGAATCAATATGAATTTATTATGAATTTTCCAAGTGAGGAAATGATTAATTTCGTAATTTAATTATTTAAAATATGAAAAACAATTATTTTCGTTTGAAATTTTAATATGATGTTAAAATGATAATTATTGATTTTTGGGAATTATTGTGGATTTCTCCCAAGTGAATTTAATATAAAATTGTTTTATGCAAAATGGACTTGTTTACAAAATATATTAATAATATAATTTTGAGGAAAAAATATATTTTGAAAAAATAAAAGTAAAATTTTCTACTTTGGATTTCTGAAAGAATTCTGAAAAGATGTTTATTGGTCCATGAGATTTCGATGAATATTTACTTTTAAAGGAAAAGAAACAGTTTTGTAAAGAATTACAGAATTGTTACTTAACCCACGAGGGTTATTACCCACGATAGCTCCGTTTTTAATAGCCTTTAAAAGCTTCTGTTTTAACTCACGATGACACTACATTGATCATCTTATAATAGCTATTACCCACGATAGCTCTGATTTTATTAGCCTTCAAAAGCTTCATTTTGGATTACCCACGATGTTTATCCTTCACGAAAGCTATGTTTTATCAACTTTTAAAAGTTATTGTTTTAATACACGATGGACTTTTATTGACACGCGAAAGCCTTAATTTCATTTACTCACGATAGCTACCTACCGTGTTAAGATACGAAAGTTTTGTTTTATGAAAAAGGCACGAAGGCTATGTTTTTATTAAGTCACAATGGCTATGTTATATAAATGCACGAAGACTATGTTTTATTAAAAGGTACAAAAGTCATGTTTTATTTAAGGCTCGATGGCTATGTTTTATTAAAGGCGCGATGGCTATAATTTTATAAAGGCAGGATGACTAGTTTGATAGTAGGCGGTAGCCTATATTTTAACCCACGAAAGCTTAAAATTTATCAAGGCACGATGACACTTGTTTTGAAAGAAAGGATAGCAAAATGTTGTAGCATGGGAAGGATTTTGATTCTATGTTGTGCTAATCTTTACTTAAACAAAAAGATGATTTTGTCAAGTGTTTGTAAAGATTTTCAAAGGAAAGAAAGAATATTTTAGCCCATTTTAAAGAGCTATCTATCAAGAGAGTTATTACTTTAAATAAGTAATTTTGTGTATAAAATTAGCTATCACATTGAACATATATTTGGATGATTGCTTATGTGTTATATGTTCATCTTTACATTTTGATCAGTTATCATTGCATATGATAAATTGTTGACATACTTACCTATGTGTTAAATGCTATCACCTAACATTTTGACCTTGGGGATCTGGGAACTGATGTCCGGTTATGGTTATTCCAGTAGTGGGTATGGTTAAACTTAAACTCCCGAGTGAGTAAAATCGTATCCAGGAGATCGGGAAGATCAAATTGTATTAGGATGCTCCGGACTGATCAAAAGACATGACTCAAACTATTTTAAACCAGATTTAGGTAGAGACTTGGTTAGGGTCGTGCCTATCCTCCAACAGTTAAGCCCTTAGTAGGTCACGTTTGTGATTCTAATTCGTAGGGCTTTGTCTATAAAGGACAAAATTTGGAGTTACGCATCCAAATGAACTTGTAGCAGCTTGCTCACCTATATTTTCTCCTACCGTTTTTAGGAGACCATTAACATTCTCTCATACTGTTTTAGGAGATTATTATTATTTTCTCCTATCATTCTTAGGATAACGTTGATGTAACACCCCATATTTTTGGTAACATTATTTAGGATATTTAATTAGCTAAATTAAATAAAATAACGTGTTGATTAGGGAATTGAGATTTGATTTATTAAAGGGGTAGCCGTGCCATTTAATAACAAATTAAAGAGGAGTTTAATATGAAATTGGAGAGGAGTAAAATAGGAAAGAGGTCATTCATATATCCTTTCCCTTAGGTCGTGTATTCCTATACACATTCATTTTCATTTGAAAATTCTATAACTAGAGTTCGGCCACCATTAACAAGGAAGAGAAGAAGAAAAGCTAGGAAGAAGCTAATTCAAATCAAATATATTCACATCTCAATCTCTATAATCACAAAGGCTAAAGTGAATAATATTTACACCTCATTTTTGATTGTAATTTCAGTTTTAGATGATTGCCGAATATTTTGCAATGATTTGCCATGATTTTGAATGATGGAATGATTATATATACATGTTGATGATTTATGTATATTCATATTGATTTTATGATATGTTTTAAGGTGAAAACCCTATAAAATGACATCCAAATGCCTTGCGAATTTTTATGAAGATCATAAATATTATTTTGGAGATGGGTTTCAATTTTCAGATTTTTCTGAATTTTCGTGGAATTAATATGAATTTTCTAGTATAGAAAATGGTATTTTGAGTTATAAATTAATTATGGGTAAATAATTAATTATTTGGATCTAAAATTTTATATGTTAGAAAACACATATAATGTGATAATCTGGAATTTTTCTAGATTTTTCCTAAGTGTTTTAAGGATTATATAAAATTATTTAAGGTACGGGACTTAAATGTTTATATAACTTAAATAGGAGAAGGGGCTTTTTGCAAAATAACTTAATTTATTAAATCTGGAAAGTCGGCAGCCTTTTTGACAAAGTGCAGTACTTTTTATTGGTAAAGAAAGAGTCAACCAATCACAATTAGACACGTCAAGCAGGTTAGGTGAAAAGAACTATTTGCTACATGTTTTCCACTGTTTCGTCTCCTTCGGCACCAGGTTCCGCCTCCATACTATCGCCTCCATACTATTGCCTCTGACACAGTCGAAACCAATGCATATGATATCAGGCAACTAGTATGTAATGAATTGGACGTGGGCGAGAGGTATCGGGTCGAAACCAATGCTTTTGAAGGGGTTGAGGCAGTACTTTGTTTTTAAATTGAAAATGCGCCTGCTTGCTTTTGACTAAATGGCTTTCGACAAAGTAGCTTTCGACCAGGTAAAATGATTTAAAGGAAATGGTTTCGATTGGGTTGCATCTCTATTTTTAAGTAATTGCTTTCAATTAAATCAAAACTTTTTTGCTGCCGCTTTTTTACCTTTCAACCCAGATGGTTTCGAAAGGGTTGTTTTGTTTTCTAAACACTTGGCCACCTCTCCAATGCTTTTGAAGGGATGGTTTTAACACCATCACTTCATTACTTAGGAAATGATTTGGAAGCAGTAGATTTCGACATAAATGTTTTAAGACCTTTTTTCTATAAGTAAAGTAAAACCCAAATGGTTTAGAAAGAGATAGTTTTAAAAGGTTTCCAAACAGATACTTTCGACTATAATGGGTTTCTGATCCTTTTGCTCTACTTGAAGGCAGAATCCAAATGGTTTTGATCGAGACGTTTTTCAAAGGTTTCAAAGGAATGAAATTTTGAATGGTTTCGAAAGGTTTCCACATGTTTTAAGTTGAACCCAAAGTGCTTTCGAAAGGATTGAGTTTTGACTGTTTCGAAAGGTTTCGATGAATGGTTTCGAAAGGGGTGGTTCCCCAGGGTTTCGAAAGGGTTGTAGGAAAAGGTTTTTCCCTATATTTTCGAAAGGCAATATTTAAAATGTTTTAAAGGGGGATGTCCGATATTTTGAAGCTTTCAGAGAAAAGAAAGGAAAGGTTTTTCCAATGTTTTCGAAAAGGTCTTTCAATGGTTTTGAAAGGTAAGATTTGACCTTTCGGCCTAGATTAAGTAAAAGGTTTTACTTGGTTTTGAAGGGGTTACCTTTAAGGGTTTCGGATGGGTTGTTTAAAGGTTTAAACAAAGGTTTCGAATATATTAAATAGGCAGGATAGCCTAAGTATTTTCAACTTATTTTGAAAGGATAGCTAATCCTTTTTTAAAGTCATCAACATTATTTTGAGTAAAGTATATATAACATGGCAAAATGGATTAGAGTAAAGCTAAAGATATAGTTTCCTTGTATATATATATGATTTGAAGGACTAAATCATTTTAAAAAGATTTCAAGGAAAATTTAAAGGGTAGTTAACCCTAAGAAAAGATTTCGAACAGTTAGTCCATTTTAATTCGGACAGTTAGCCTAGATTTCGAACAGTTAGGCTAGTTTGCGGGCAGTCTGTCCAGTTTTATGAACAGATAGTTCATTTGTAGCATAACGAACCTTGCTATTATGTGTGGGCAGATAATTCACATATTACTTGTTTTTACGGACAGATAGTCCATTTATTTAGCATAATGGATATTGCTATTTTGATATAATCAGTTTGACTAACCAGTTTGGTTGCAGGAAAGGATTGCAAAATATATGTTTTGAAAAGGATATTAGTGAGGGGAAATCCATTCCGCTAAGCGATATGGTCTCACTTAATATCAGTAAACCGAGATGTAACAGAATTATTCACACCAGGCTTTATGTTTGACTCGAAGTTTTTGTTTCCCCTTAAACTCTCGGGTACTCAAAATTGATTTGAGTAGGCTGAGGGTTGAGGTTTTCAGGTTTTATTCTTTTGGCGAATAAAGCTTCCGGAGACGAGCAGGTGGCTGACGGATAGCTATTTAGGAGTTTCATTTTATTTTGATTCCACTGTGTATATTAAGTCAGTTATGATTATATTATATTGCTTTGATCAATCAAGGGGGCATTGTCATATGTCACTCTTGGCGTATTTTGTAAATGATATATTTAATTATTGCATGGGAAACTTTTAGGGATTATGTAACATGGATATGAATTATTGTTTTGAAATGTAATCAGCAAAATGTTGTTTTTTGAAATCTGTGATTTTGTTCATATTCATGTGCTTCTGATATTATGGATACCATTATCATTACCGTATTTTGTCTCCAGAAGTTAATACTATAGATGACTGCAACATCTGTAGTGCTTAGCTTTTAGCCTCCAGATACGGGATGTTACAGTTGACCTTTTCTCCCACCGATCTTAGGAGACCGTTGCTATTTTCTTCTAACCAGACCAGAAGACCATTGAATCATTTGATATATCTTAGCCTGAGTCAACCAGTAGGCTTTTAGTTGGCTTGAGAAAACTAATATAGGTTCATAGTGACCTTGGGAAAAACTATGTCGTTGAGTGAACCAATTTATAGGATATGGTGATTTTGGGAATGTGCAACCCTTTGTCCCTTGTGAATGACGGACCATTCACTTTAAACCACACATGCATGATATGTTATTAATTTTATGATTATGTTCTAATCATTTTTGGATGTAGGATATGTTATGGATTACATATTGTTTGTTAGGGTATTAGTGAGGGGAAACCTGTTTCGCTCAGTTGCATGATCTCGCTAAGTACCTATATTTTGATTTGTGATGGACTAATATTATTCACACCAGATTTTTGTCCGACTCGAATTTTTTTATTTCCTCCTAAACTCTCGGGTGCTTAATTTGGAATTGAGTAGGTTGAGAGCAGGGTATTCTAGGTTTCGACGACTAAGTTTCCGGAGACGTGTAGGAAACAAGCTATTATTTAAAGTTTATTTCCCCAGTGCAGAAGTTTAACTGCTTTTTTGTTGTTGTTGGACGTATATAACGATGGCTACTATAACCGACTAAGTACTTAAGATTGTGATTATCTAAGAGTACATCTTCATATGTCGCTCTTGGAATTATATATGTAATTATTATATTTTATCCAAACGATGTAATTGTGGGGTTATATGATTAAATTTAAATTTGTAATGAATTTGCAATTGATAAGCGAATTTTTTTAAATGGAAATTTGAAAATTCTGGTGCTTTTGATGTTAATGACATATTAAGTGATCTCATTTTATCACTGAGAAATAATGCTAAGGATGACTGTAGCATTACTAGTATCCATTTTCAGGCCTCAAAATGGGGAATGTTACAATAGATATGTTAGGCATAATGGATTTTGAGTTAAATGTTCTGAGTCGATCTATAAATGATCCAAATAGCTTACTTTTGCATGCGAATGAATTAAGACTTGAGACTTTTTCCATTGTGCCTGAAGATCTTTTCATTAATGAAAAACATATATCATTTATATGTTTGGAGTTAGAGATTTTGAGTAGTGAAGAAAATGAGTTTCGTGAATTTGAGTGAAACATTTGGTTATGGGGCAAAGGCCTAACCCGACCTTATTTGTACGTGCTACTCCTTCTCATTTTTCATTTCACAGTACATGTCATTACAACGTCAAGCTTTCTAAACTTCAAACCTCCTCTTTACCAGCTCAAACCTAACCAAATATGATTACTAAATTCATGGAAAAATCACCTTAATTCCTCTTAGACTATTCTCTAAAAACTCAATCCATATGGAGCAATAATATTGTACCAACCCGCCTTTTTCGACCATCGGGTTCAATGGCCGAACCAACGTAAACACCTCAAAAGCCGAAAAGGCAAGTCGTTAGGATATGATAACAAGAAACAAACACAATTCTAACTAATAACATTCAAAATGTCACAGTGGAAGGAAACAAAATATAATATATCATTGACCATTATCATTTTTTAACACCATAGTGTATCACATCATCATATACATATGTCTTTACAATACCAATCAAGCACAATCCACACATAAGTCTCAATCAAGTATAACACATATTTACAATATATACATAAGAGTCCACACCTCCTGTTCCATCATGCCTTCAAGCTCCATCAACTTAGTGATAAAAGTATAAAAGGAAAACATGTGTGGATCAGACATAAGCATGAGTAAGCGAATCATATCTACTCCACGTATACTACAAAGATAATGCTATAATGTGACAAGCATCTAAAACGTTTTAAAACTACCTTACACACTATGAACCATATCGTACTCAAATAACCGTATACATTTGGTCCCGTCGTCTACAATAAAGGGTCGTATCATCAAACTATCACGTGTTGGGCTCACATCCTAGATCTATCGCATACGCTATAGGGCCGCTTAACGCCTGCACCTTATAAAAAATGGACTCACGACCTAGATCCCTCCTCCCATATGCTACAAGATCGCTTACCGTCCCCCTCCTCTCTTGACCTGCCTCATGCGCTATAAGAGAGAAAATCTCCTGGACCCACCTACTACACTACAGCGTCACCTCCCTAGGCCATAGATTCTGTACACGTTCCCATCAATCTCTAACTAATTCTATCACCAAATAAACTTCAGTTCAACTCCATAAAATGACTAACAACCACGTAGTTCTCCTTGGATCCATAGTGTCAATAAATGTCTGTAAAAATGATTCAAAATGCATTTTGAAACACGGGAAATGAAGTTCAGGTCAATAAGATATTGCCTAGTTTGGATCTATGTTCGTACTAGACTCAAATAGCGTTCACCGATCGATTGCCCTGTGTTTGACCGGTCAACCAATTATGACGCGAGGGGTTGGCCTAGTGCATTATTTCACGTCATTTTGCCTCTACTCTCCTTCGTTCCTTCCTCTGGTCGCATCGTTTTTCCCCAAATCCCTTTCAGATCAATTTATATTTAATACACTTGTATTATTTAATGGTTTTTTGGGTTTTGGTTAAGTTTAATATAGAATTTGGGTTACAAATTAAACTAGAGATACAGAAACATCGTTCTTTCATTTTTAAACAAAATACATTACTGTTTCTTTAATTTTCCTCTAAAACTATTTCACTAATCCTTATAAGTTATTATTAATCAAATATTTGCAGATAATCAGACCCAGATCACCATCATAACACCTAACTTGGTATTATATCAAAAAGTAGATAAGAATCACTCATAAAGTTGCCTCCTTTCCTTCAGTCCTTCGATGTCTAGCCTGCTACGTCTCCAATTCTTTGAATTCCACCTCCAAAGCTGTATGTAGTTTCTCCGTAATCTTTAGTTCACCACTAGTTTTGCTAATTCCATGGAGAAATGAGTGAGTTGTGGTGATTTGAAGTTTAGAAAGAAAGAAGGAAGAAGAAGGAGAAGCAAATAGGTGAATTCTCTGGAAAAGCTGAAATGAACATATATGGTAGACTATTTATAGAGAGGAAGGGGAAAATCGATGGCCAGAAATTCAAATTCATATATTTGGTGCCAATCCAGCTAATCGGTGAATCATCCAAGTCTCCATCATACGATACCTAAATCCAGAAAATGAATATAACCCGCAAATAAGAAAAACAAGCCGATAACAATGGCGTAACTTTCATCGCCAAATTCCAAAGTAGAAAAATGACCATTTTATCCCCTCTTTAATTTAAATAAAATCATTAAGTTAGCATGAAAATTAATCATCATCATATTATTAATGTAATTATAATATATATTAAAATTTTGGGGTATTACATTCTCACCCCTTAAAAGAGTTTCGTCCCAGAAATTCCTATAGAATGGAAAATGTAATATAACATTTGTATCATCAAATATATAACAACCAAGTAAACAACCATAGCAATACCATCCAATGTATTCAATATGCTTAAGAGAATCGATTAGATAATATGTATATCATTTAGGTATGAATGATGTCATGTAACTTGCAGTTTTTATACTTATAATGGAATAATATAGCTAATGCATCCTATAAGAATGCGATAAGATGACATAATAGGCATGAATGTATGACATCCTAATATAAGCATATAGTCCTATATGAATGCAATAGTCATGTCTCAACTATCAAATAGGATAATCCTCAATCTAATAGTAGTCTACCATAGCAACCAAATCATTCAAAGCATCCAATCCTAACATCAAATAATCCAATCTTTAGGAATCACATTAAATTACGAAACATTGTAACGACCGCCCCTCTGGACATCGATCCAAAGCCCATAACGACGTTTGAACTAGCATCGTGCCAAGAAGTATGGATAGTTAGGTTTTTATGGTTTACATGATACAGAGACAAATACAATTTTAAAACATTCTATGCTTTCAGTTCTCACAGCGAAATGAAATAAAATATAAGTATTGAAAATAATCCCAAATTAGATTTTTTTTCAAAATAGACGTGGTCCATACAAGTACTAATAAAATAGAGTCTCCAATGAAAATACAATATAAATCTTCCTAATAAGTAAAATAAGATACATAAGAGAATGACTATAAACAAATATATTTTCAAAGAGTCATGTCACCTCCCCCATGCACCTTATACAACTCACTTCATCTACTGCCCTATCCTCCTATAATAGATATAAAGAGGGAAAAAAGGAGGGTATCAAATAAGGTCTGGTAAGTGAATTATATTACTAGTGGTATGATGTTGTCAAGTAATTAAATTTCAGTTATAATCTACACAACCTAGAAGTGTTCATTTGTGTGCATGCACTATATATAAAGGATTACTTTACACATTATAGGGTAATAATTGTCAATGCTTCTAAATCCAATAATGACCTACGAAGGTTTCCATCTGAAGGTTGGACATCAAGAAGCTAAGTAAACCTAGGGATATCCCAAGTGTACAGTCTCGGTAATGGACTCTATGACCATTCATCGAGCTAACATAATCAACAACAAATTGTTTAATTGTATATTGAATTAACATACTCAATATGAAATCATTTAATTGTACATTGAGTTAACATACTCCGTAGTAAATCATTTAAATTGCACCACGCCGAGTGTGCACCCAATGCCCAATCACTCATTGAATACATAGTCCAATAATCCTTTCCATCTATATCGAATACATGGTCCAATATTACTTGCCATCTACGCATTGGACAAACTCCTCGTTAGTGCTCATATACCACGCCCTTATCATTCAACCTATACACAAGGGTCGATTAACCGATTCGACTCCTCTATAGGTTACTTATCCTACTATAACGAATGTCTCTTTCGACTCTTTTCCGCTTTCACCAAGTATATGACTGGAATTAGCTACAATAACAACAGAAGCATCAAAATGAAACGCCGCGTTAAGTGTCACATTTAACAATTTCATGAATTATAAACCTAGGTACGTCAGCAAGTGTGATACGATTCCATCTTGTTGCATAACCTCATTCAGTTACGTGGACTCCCAAAGTCAAGGAAGTGCGAACAAGGTTCCCTGATCTATCCTACTTGGCATGCACCAGGTTAAGGTTCGACCTGTGCTTGCTTCAGCCATCTAGATGTTTAAGCTTTTGTTCAGACATCTGACTACCTGTGAAAAAATTGGCTAACGGCACTCATACGTCTGACCTTATATTCAGAAATTTGACTTTGATTCTAGAAGTCAGAGTAAATGTTCAAACGTATGAATCATGTCTGATTCCAGCCGTTTCCTTTTTGGTATGATTTTTCTAGGATTCAGATATCTAACCTTGAATTCAAATGTATAAACATAGGTTTTATGGTCTATTTTCTTTTCCATTTTGTTCATCTCCATTATGGTCCTTCATAAGTATTTTAATAGAATTTTAGTTTCATTCATCTTCAAATTCATGTAGTCTATCCATTTGATTATATGTAGACATTCACCCATTTATCTACTTATATTCCAGAATTAATAGAGTCAAATCTAAATAAATTTCAAAGGGTGTATACATTAACTTTTTAGTCCATCCAAAACAATTCGAACATATCATACAAAGATCAGATCTAGAGAATTAAGGGAAATTTTAATCTAATTTACCCTCCCCTCAAGTGACAATGATTGTCTTATCAAATTATTACTTAGGGTTTCCCGATTATCCCAATTCAATTATATTTCAATTAAAAATCGTTGATTCAAATTAAAGATCATATTTTTATCTCCATAAAGATATATAAATGAAGTTTAATTATTTATCTACATCACTGTCATGTTGTAGATTAATCCACTCACTTTGGAATTATGTTTCAAGGAAACCTTTTCTCTAACTCAACTAGATCTAATGTTTCCCCTTCTCTTTCTAACTTGCAATCATTTGGTTCTTCTCTCTCTCCAATTTGATTTCTATTCCTGTTGAAGTTCAGAATTTTAATTTAGATTAAGAGGTTTGGATGAGGAGGAAGAGAATTAGGAGTTCTTAGTGGAGGCTAGAGTTTAGAATGAAGAGAGTGAAGGCTAAGGTTGTATTTATAGGCTTGGAATAGGGTTATTAGGACTTAATCCCAAAATCAGTTATTATGGAAATGTCACTGGGTCTAATTTTTATCAATTTTGTCTCGTTGTATCAAATTCAACAAGTTATATATGTTTTCTGACTATGAGTGGCATTCTAGATGTAATGAAATTTACCGTTATACCCAAAATCCTAAGAGTAGATTGATAAACAATAAAATCATCATGTTCAATTTCAGGGCATAATATGCTATTTGGAGCCTTCCTGCATAGATGAGAGCCATCGTGTATAAATTTAAGGTCATTAAGTAAAGAGTGAAGCTATCACGTGCCATCAAAAGTCCTCATTAAAAGAAACATGCAACTTGCCACAAAATGATCCATTGTGAAGAACCCCTTAAAGCCATCATGGGAGGTTCTCATAGCCATCGTGCTTAATTCTTGAAGCAATCATTGGACAAGGTAAAGAACCATCATTAGGAATTCTATGAGGCATTCGTGTGCAATCTTTAAGTGATAAACCAAGGTAATCAAACTGTCGTGTGCTAACAAACCACCACGTACTAACATCTAAACGACAAAATAGGGTTATCATAGGAGATTTGGTAAGATTTTGTAAAGAGTTTATAGAGGAATTTTTAGAAGCTTCCGTATGATAACTTTGAACACAAAAGAATAAAGCCATTGTGATCATTCCAATGGTTATCATGAATAAATGACACATATGGACCATCGTGAAGCAATACAAGAAGTAGCTATCATGAGTAATTAATAAGGCTATCATGATAGGAAGAGTCAAATGTGTACGTGAGATGTTCTCATAAAGCCTTCTTGATGAAAAGCATTGGGAGCTTTCGTGAAGCAATATGACAGCGCCTTCGTGAAGAATTTCTTGAACTCGTCATGAAATAAAGTACTAGAGTCATCGTAAGGTAACTTGCTGGAATCATTAATGTGCCAAAACTAAAGGTCATCGTGAGGAGTGTATAAAGAGCTACCATAGGATGAAAAACCAATGCTACGATGATCTAAAAGCAACATGTAAGAGCTTTCATGTAATATTGATAATAGCCCTCATGGAGTAAATGTGTGAAGGTCCTCGTGTAATAATCCTCGAAGTAGTTATAGAGTCATATGTGGGAGCTATCGTGAACAATTAAGCCATCGTAAACAAACTGAAACATGACCTCATGTGAGAAACACCAGATTCCTTGCTTAAAACTTGATCTCCACATCCATCCATTCCAAGTAACACATGGCACAAATCCATAGGCTAGAATTGTCTATAAATAGAGGGTACCCCCTAAAGGGACGATTTTCGGATTCCATCTTCTTCGTTTATCATTTTTTTACCTTGCATAAAGAAAAGCTTGAGTGAAGAACATTAATGGTCGGTCATGCCACCTTAACTTTGTAGTGAATGACTCAATCAATCAATAAATTACATTATGACTTCTCGTTAATGCTTGGTTGCTTCTTATGAGTTCATAACTAACATATTTGACTAGGAGTATAATCCTACTCAAGTATCTCAACTTGCTTTGACCCAAATTTTGTACTAACAGTAAATGGGGCTTTCATTGAGAGCTTAAACTCAGGGCCATTCATGAATTGAGCAACAATAACACTTATGGGAAATTCAACCAAGAAAGTTGAAGTCCAACCACAAGAAGAAGTGATACACCATGTTCGTCTAGAAAACAACATAACCCCTAATTTTGACATGGAAAATGTAGAATAGGGAAAACGTTTACACCTAAAGAGACATTGAAGGAGAAGGATGAGCTTCAAATCATGAAGAGGAAATTAGAAGTTATGCATAAACTCATTGAAGCATTAGTTGCACAAAAATCTTTGTCAAAGAGAGCAAATGAGACAGAAGGAGAAGAGGTTGAATCTTTACCCAAGAAAGCAATAAAGTAAAATTTAAGGAGTAAGAATGTTGGGAAGAGCACTTTAGGACCACAAAAAAGGAAGAACATCGCCTAACTCAAAAGTCGAGTTAAAGTACAAGATCACAATATGCAAGCTTCGCTTCACAAAAGCATTATAAGCCAGAGGGAAAATTATGAAGACGAGGAAGCTTATTTCAGAGACTTGGCTGACAAGGCGACAAATGATATAGCTGAACTAAAGGGAAAGAGAACAAAGGACCCTAAAGTCAACAATAATTTTAGGGGAGCACCGTTCACCGAAAGAATCATGGTTGTACCATTGCCTTCTTATGTTAAAATCCCGTTTATTAGATATGATGGTACCACTGATCCGGACGACCATTTGATGGTGTTTGAAAGCCAAATGGATTTGTACAGTGCCCCAAGCGTAGTGCGATGCAGACTATTTCTGACTACATTCTTTGAAGCAGCAGTAAAATGGTATCAATGCTATAAAGAAAAGACAATCTAATCATGGGAACAATTCTTGTATGAGTTTTCAGCCCAATTCTGTACTTCGAAGGAACCTACAATTAATGCAAGCATACTAGCTAACATCGATCAAAAACCAAGGGAATAAAGCGATTTAATGCAGAGGCTAATAAAGCGGAAAGGGTAAGCGATAGAGAGAAATTGATGGTGATGAAATTCGGGTTAATCGAAAATACACAATTTTGGAAAGAGTTGTACATTCTTGTATGCAAAGACCTACATGATTTATGCTTTCATGCTATTAAGTCTGTGCGAATGGACGAAATGTTTCATAATAGAAGAAATCAAAAGGAGAAAAGGAAATTTTCAGCCCCAAACAGAAAGGGTGGATGGGAAGAATTTGCCAAGGTAAATGCCGTCGAACTAAATTAGCCAATTTCTTAATATATGTTGTTACGAAGGATGAGCTCAACTACCTAATTTCATTTAAAGGAAAGATGAATCCAGAGCCAAATAAAGAGGAAGATTATTGTGCCTACCATAAAGTAAATGAGCATAGAAGAGATGAGTACAGGGTTTTAACAGGGATTATTTACAATATGATTAGGAATTGGGTTCTTAAAGAATTTGTAAAGATCGATTAAAAGCTCACTGTAATGAAAAGCCACCTGTCAACAACACCAACATCATGGAAAGTGAGCTTCCACAAGGTTTACTACAACCAATGAACCATATCAGTGTGATCCATGAAGGACTGCATATAGCAGGCATGAGCAAAGGATCGAGAAGTAGGTATGTGAAAGAGACTAAAGAAAAGATCTACTCAATAAACGATGAGCCTCCATTAAAGTCTTTTAAAAGCATGATCAAAATGCTAGATTTGATAATAACTCCTAAAGAGTTGAGAGGAATTCGACACCCCCACAACGACCCTCTTATGATAACTGCCCAGATAGGACTCTCACTTTTATCCAATATTCTGGTAGACACGGGCAGCGGTACATGTCATTTTTAAAGGTGCTTTTGAACAGATAGGAATCTCAATGGAAAAAAATTAAACCTAGTCCGGAGCCGATCTTTGGATTCAATAAGAAGGGTTCTACTCTAATGGGTCAAATTATGTTGTTTGTCCAAATTGGCATCCCTCCACATTTAAGGATGTTTGAAACATTGTTTATGGTCGTGGACTAACTCTCTTACTACTTTCTTAGGAAGATTGGCGCTTGAGGGGACTGACGCCTTCATATCACCAAAATACTTACTAGTCAAATTTCTTTGTAGATCGGGGTGGGTATTGTTCATGGCAAGCAATTTAATTCCCGTGAAATGTATTTCACTGCACTTGAGCAATTTAATAAAATGAAGGGATCTTGCTATGGACCTGAGTTAAGTAAATGTAATCAAAACCAAAAGCCCTTGCACTTAAGTCTACGAGAACCAGTACCTAAGGCAAATAGCCTAAATTTTCCTTCAGTGGCATGCCAAGTGATCAACATGGAAGATAGATTCAAAGCAAGAAAAGGAAATCATGTTGAATTAAACCAAATTAGCCATAATGAGGATGAGGTTTTGGAGGAAATAATCTTAAACATAGATTCAAGTGATGGGCGAGAAAATGCACAATCAATAGAAAGCTTGGAAGAAATAAAATTAGATTCTCAAGACTTCACCAAAATCTTGAAAATTGGTAATGGAATGAACAAGGAAACATAAGAGATGTTAATCTCGTTTTTACAATCAAGCATAGATACATTTGCATGGACCCACACAGACATGGAAGGAATTGACCCATCCGTAATTTGCCACATGCTTAACATTAACCCGAAGTTTGTTCTAGTAAGGTAGAAGAAAAGATTATTTGACAAAACCTCCACCATGGCACTAAAAGAGAAGGTGAAAAAGTTGTTGGAGAACAGATTCATAAGAGAAGTGTTTTACCCGAAATGGTTGGCAAATTTATCGTTGATGAAGAAGTCTAATGGGAAGTGGATGACATGTGTCGATTATACGGATCTCAACAAAGCATGCCCGAAAGACTGTTATCCACTGCCTAGAATCGACCAATTAGGGGATGCAACTAGTAGCCATGAACTGCCGTCTTTTATGGAGATATTCAGGATATAATCAGATTTTGATGTTTGAACCCGATGAGGAACATATAAGTTTTGTCACAAGCTGGGGAATGTACTACTACAAATTAATGCCATTCAGGCTGAAGAATGCGCGGGCAATATATCAACGAATCGTGAATATAATGTTCAGAAATCAAATAGGGAGAAACATGGAAGTTTATGTTGACGACATGTTGGTGAAATCTAAGAAGGAAGAGGATCATATAGAGGATTTGAACGAAATGTTTAACGTATTAAGAAAGTATAAGATGAAACTGAATCCATAAAAGTGCTCTTTCAGAATCCAATCTGAGAAGTTCTTAAGATATATTTCAAGTGCCAGAGAATCGAAGTCAACCCTGATCAGATAAAAGCTATTAGAGATATGGCACAACCTAAAATGTGTAAGGAAGTGATGAGACTAAATGGATGGGTTGCGACTCTTAATTGATTTATGTCTAAAGTGATGAACATATGCATTCCCTTTTTTGACGTAATTAAGAAAAAGAAAACTTTTGAATGGACAGTGGAATGTCTAAAAGCATTCCAAGAGTTTAAAAATAATCTAGAAATACCGTCAGAACATGCCATCAGAACATGGCTACATCAGAACATGCCATCGGCTCGGTTTTGGTAAGAGAGGAAAATGAAATCCAATTGCTGGTCTACTACACAAGTAAAAGATTAAAAGATGCCAAAACCAGGTACTCAGTTATAGAGAAGCTAGAATATTGTTTATTACTAGTAGCAAAAAAGCTAAGACTTTATTTTCAAGCTCATCCAATCAACATCTTGACCGATTACCCATTAAGGAAAGTTCTAAGTAAACCCAAAATATCAGGAAGACAGATGAAATGAGGAATGAAATTGAGCCAATATTATATTGAATACGTACCCAGGACATCAATAAAAGGGAAAGATTTGGCAGATTTTGTTATGGAATGATGTTAGGGAAGATCCAGAAAGGAAAGTGCTCGTGAAAACCCATATGTTGATAATTGGATGACGCCCTTGGTCTAATACATTGAAAAGGGGATCTTACCAAAAGAAAAGAAAGAGGCACGAAAAATAAGGTATCAAGCCCTCTCATATACCATAATTGACAAAGTATTTATAGGAAGAGATATTCGATGCCTTACTTAAGGTGCATTACACCAGAAATGGGAATAAGATTGTTAAAGGAAGCCCACAAAGGGTTTACGGAGACCATTCCAATAGGATAAGACTAGCCAAGAAGTAATGAGATAAGTATATTATTGGCCCCGAACGATAGAAGATGCTATGAATTATGTTAAAAGGTGTGACAAGTCCTATATTTTTACTAAAATACCGCGGCTCCCTCCAAACAATCTAACCACCATTTCCAATCCATGGCCCTTTGATGTATGGAGGATTGATTTGATCAGTCCTCTCCTAGTCTCAAAAGAAGAAGCGAAATTTGTTGTAGTATTAATCGATTATGTTACGAAGTGGGTGGATGTTGAACCCCTGCCTAACATAACTTTCAGAAAGGTTCTAAAGTTCGTTATTAAGAATATTGTAACAAGATTTGGGCTTCTAAACAAGATTTTTTTGATAATAGAATCCAATTCGAAAGCGAGGAGTTCACTTATTTATGTGAAAAGATCGGAATCATAAAAATAATTCATCAGTAGCCCACCCAAAGGCCGATGGGGCAGTAGAGTCATCAAATAAAACCATAAATAACATTTTAAAGAAACATTTGGGAAAAGCCAAAGGAAATTGGGTAGATGAACTTCCTCCATTTTATGTTGTATTGAACATCCGCAAGGACGATACCGGACACACTCCATACTCCTTAACCTATGGATTTGAGGCAATGCTGCTCCTTGAAGTTGAAGTTTCACCGTGTCGTTGAATTGCTTATACCTATGACACGAATCAGGAATTGAAAATGAAATCGCTTGACTTGCTTAACGAATTAAGAGACCAAGCTGCTACTCGAACTGCAGAATATCAGCATAGAATCACAAAGCATTATAATTCAAAAGTGAAAGAAAGGATGTTCAAGAAAGGAGACTTGGTTTTGAGGAAAATAATAACGAACACAAAAGGACCCCGCAAACGGCCCCCTCGAATCAAACTAGGAAGATTCGATTGAAATGCTCGCTAGGGACATATCGATTAAGTAAACCTGATGGAA
Organism: Allium fistulosum; assembly: GCA_030737815.1. Taxonomy (NCBI): domain Eukaryota; kingdom Viridiplantae; phylum Streptophyta; class Magnoliopsida; order Asparagales; family Amaryllidaceae; genus Allium; species Allium fistulosum. Next base: position 1,185,024,222 of record CM060902.1, read on the forward strand.
ATGTGATACGGAGGACTTGAAATGCTGAAAACTTAAGGCCATATTTACCAGCATTGAATGAACAAAGAAAATTTCCAAGAATGACTTATCGGATAAAATAGGGATCCCATCTAAATAATTGCCCCCGGAATTGAACTACATGCATTCAAACTTAACTTCCGACCGGACGAGGTTAGTATAATTCGTTGTCAAAGGCATCCTTTATATCCGGAAGGGGACAAATAAAGCCTTTGGTCCAGCCATTGGGCCTGGCCAAAGCAACCATCCAAAGAGTGATGGTCAATAAAGCCTTTGATCCTACCGTCGGGCCTGGTAAAAGCACCCATCCAAAGGAGAGGGACGAAAAGGCTTTGGTCCGACCTTCGAGCCTGGCCAAAGTAACCATCCAAAGACTGATGGTCAATAATGCTTTTGATCCCACCACTGGGCCTGGTGAAAGCACCCATCCAAGGGAGATGGACGAAAAGCCTTTGGTCCCGCCTTCGGACCTGACGAAAGCAACCATATAAAGAGTGATGGTCAATAAAGCCTTTGATCCCACCATCAGGCCTGGTTAAAGCATCCTTCAAGGGAGATGGACGAAAAGCCTTTGGTCTAACCGTCTGGCCTGGCCAAAGCAACCATCCAAAGAGTGATGGTCAATAAAGCCTTTGATCCCGCCCCCAGGCCCGGTCAAAGCACCCATCCAAGGGAGATAAACGAAAAACCTTTGATCCCGCCTTCATGTCTGGCCAAAGTAACCATCTAAAGAGTGGTGGTAAATTAAACCTTAGATCCTAGTGCTGGCCTGGTCAAAGCACCAATCCAAGGAAGATAGTCAATGGAAACTTTGATAATCAAGCAAGGTCTATGAAAACAACCATCCAAAAGGGGACAATCGGCTAAATTCTCTATTTGATGAACAATCAAACTCAGAATAAATAAAGGACAAAATGCATTTCCCAAAACTTTAGAAATTTCTATTTATCGCAACATCAATTTGTTTTAATAAAAGCTACTCTCAAGAGGTTTCAAGTAGATTTCCTTACTTTCAAAAAAAGTTTCATTTTTCTAACAATCCTACTTTAATAAACACACACACAAATATATATATATATATATATATATATATATATATTTGATTTTCACGTCAAATGATTTTCAAACAAAATTATGAAATCTTTTATAAAGGTATCTTCGAGCAAAATTTGTGAGAAATTCTTCACCATAAAGAATATTTTTAATAAGAACGATCATTGTGAATAAAACATTTCTAAAGGACTGCAAAATCTATGCCTTTTGGGAAACCATTTTAGGGAAAGTCATGGTGTTAAAGGGAAAAGGTTATAACAAGACGAAGTAGCACAAGTAATCAATGATGAAGGATAAAGCACCAAGGAATGATAACTTGAGAGGAAAAAGGGACAATGCATGAACAGAAGTTTACTTAACCTAAAGCATAAAAAAACTTCTTATGCAATGGTGGAGGGGGCAAGTGTTATACCTAAAATCCCAAGAGTAGATTGATAAACAAGAAAGTTATCGTGTGCAATTTAAGGGCATAATATGCTGTTTTGAGCCTTTTTGCATAAATAAGAGCCATCATGTATAAATTCAAGGCCATAGTGTGAAGATTGAAGCTATCGCGTGCTATCAAAAGTCATTATGAAAGGAAACATGCAACTTGCCACAAAATGAGCCATCGTAAAGAATCCCTTAAAGCTATCATGGGAGCTTCCCCATAGCTATTGTGCTTAATTCTTGAAGCAATCATTGGACAAGGTAAAAGAGCCATCATGAGGAATTCTATGAGGCCTTCGTGTGCTATCTCTAAATGACAAACCAAGATAACTAAATCATCGTGTGCTAACAAACCACAACGTACTAACATCCAAATGGAAAAATAGGGTTATCGTAGGAGATTTGGTAAGCCCATCGTAAAGAGTTTGTAGAGCAATTTGCAAAAACTACCGTATGATAACTTTGAACACGAAAAATAGAGCCATCGTGATAATTTCAATGGTTATCATGAATAAATGACATATAAGGACCATCATGAAGCAACACAAGAAGCAACTATCATGAGGAATTAATAAGGCTATCATGATATGAAGAGTCAAAAGTCATTGTGAGGTGTTCTTATAAAGTCTTCATGATGAAAAGCATTGGGAGCTATCGTGAAGCAATATGATAGAGCCATTGTGAAAAATTTCTTGAACTCGTCATGAAATAAAGTACTAGAGCCATCGTGAGGTAACTTGTTAGAATAATTGATGTGCCAAAACTGAAGGTCATCATAGGGAATGAATAAAGAGCTATCATGGGATGAAAATCCAATTCTATGATGATCGAATAGCGACATGTAAGAGCTTTCGATAATAGTCATTGTGGAGTAATGCGTGTATGTCCTCGTGTAATAATTCCAAAAGTCATTATAGAGTCACACGTGGGAGCTATCATGAACAATTAAGCCATCGTGAACAAACTGAAACATGACCTCATTTGACAAACACCAGATTCCTTACATGAAAGTTGTCTCCACCATTCATTCATTACAAGTAACCCGTGGCACAAATCCTGAGGCTGGAATCTTCTATAAATAAAGGGCTACTCCCAGAAGGGATGATTTTCGAATTCAATCTTCTTCTTCGTTTTCATTTTTTACCTTGCATTTAGAAAAGCTTGAGTTAGTAACATTAACGGCCGGTCATGCCATCTTAACTTTGTAATTTTGTAGTGAAGGACTCAATAATCAGTAAATTGCATTATGCCTTCTCATGGATGCTTGGTTGCTTCTTATAAGTTCATAACTAACATATTTGATTAGGAGTACAATCATACTCAAATATCTCAACTTGCTTTGATCCCAATTTAGTACTTATATTTACTATTTTGCCTTTTTATGTAAAATTACATATTTACGCTCATTAATATTTTAATTCATTATCAAAATTTATAGGGTGTTACATTCTCTCCCAAAAAAGAATTTCGTCCCCAAAATCCTAAGAGATGGAAAAATACAACTCATAGACTCAACTATACTCTAGCAATCATGCGTATGCACAACACATACACTTAACCCACACCACACACACAAAGCATCCAACCAATCCATTACTAGAAGTAAGATATGATACCCATATAGATACCACTAAGGTCTAGATGTAAACATTAATATATAACAGTGGTAAAATAAGTGCAAATAACAATGCACATCCATCAATCAACATATCATGTACATGGCAGGTGATAAATGCATAAATACTAATGCAACTCCTATATGAATGAAAAATCATGTCATATAGGTATGGATCCAAAACATCCTAAATATATTGATAATTTCTATATGTATGCAATGATGTATGATTAATCAAGTCATATAGCAATATAAATCACACAATCAAAGCATACCACATCAACCAATTTCCTATATTAACTAAGCAACCAAAAATAAGGAAAGCATACCAGAAAAGAATGAGGGATGTGAGGCTCTAATCCTCTCCTCCAGCTCCCAAGAACTCTCAACCAGGTCATCTTCCCACTGGACTCTGACTAACCTAATTACTTTATTACGGAGTCACTTTGTTCTATGCTCAACAATGCAGATAAGTGCATGACAAACAAGTGACTCCCTTTCTACTTCAACCTCTTCTATTTGACTCGACTCGAACATGGTGGTTGAATCGTGTAAACATTTTTGCAAGTGTGACACATGGAATCATTGTGAATCCGTGCTAACTTTTCAAGAAGCTCCAATCCATAAGCTAACTTCCCTACTCATTCCAAATTCAAAAAAGGCCCTACAAACCTCGGTGCTAACTTTGCCAAACTACCGAATCTCATAATATGTCTAAGTGGCGAGACCTTCACAAAAACCATGTCGTCCGCTGCAAACTCCAACTTTGTGTGTCTACTGTCAGCATATGTTTTTGATTTTCCAACGCAATCTTCATCCTCCTACAGATCAAATCTACTTTCACTAAAGTCGCTCTAATCAGGTCTGGCCCAATAATGATCCTATCTGTAAAGTCCCATCAACAAGATGGAGATGTAAATGGCCTATCGTACAACTCCCTGAACGGTGACATCCCAGTACTTGCTTGATAGCTGTTATTGAATGCAAACTCTACTAAGGACAAATGATCCACGCAAGAACCTCCAAAGTCCAAAATACACATCCAAACAAAATCTTCCAACACCCTATTCATCAGTCTGTCCTTGCGTCTGTCTGTGGGTGATAGGTGGTACTCAAATTTAGTTCGGTGCCCAATGCATCTCGAAGAATCCTCCGAAACTCACTAGTGAAAAGCGCATCTCGGTTACAGATAATACTGAAAGGAACTCCATGCAAACAAACTATCTCCCTCACGTACAAGGTTTCCAAAGAGGTAACTGTCCCCGTACTCCTAATTAGAATAAAATTAGAAAATTTGGTCAGTTGATCGACTATGACCCAACTACCATCATTCCCCCTTCTATTCCTAGGTAACTAGCCAACAAAATCCATAGAATGCTATCCTATTTTCAATACGGAATATCCAAAGGCTGTAATACTCCACCAACCTTCTTCTACTTTGTCTTTACTTTCTAACAATTTACATGCTTAAAAACACACTATGTTATATGCCTTTTCATACTTGGCCGGTAAAATACTCTCTTCATATCTTGATACATCTTGTCACCACTGGGATGAATATTCATCCTACAACGATAGGACTCATCCAGTTGCAAGTTAACCAACTCCTTAATAAGAGAAACACACAACCATCCATTTCTATGTATTCATCCCCAAGAATCAGTGGAATAACGGTCCAAGTGACTCGAATACTCTCCTCTATTCAGCTTCTCAAAAAGACCCAATAACTCTGTGTCTTGCTTCTAACTCAAACCAATATGGTCCGTAAGTGAAGGCTAAACATCTAAAGCTACCAGTATCCCTAGTGTAATGTGTTATGTATGTTGGAAATGAAACGTAGAAATGAACTCCAAGTGCTTCCACTCCAAAAACATAGAGCCTAGGACCGTGTGGGTCCTATTCAAGGCATCGATTACAACATTGCCTTTGCCTGGAGTATATGAGATACTGAAATCATATGACGCAAAGACCTCCATCCACCTCTGCTGCCCCAAATTTAGATTTTTTAGGACAACAAATACTTTAGAGACTTATGATCCGTGAATAGCTCAAATCACTCCACAAAAGATAATGCCTCCGAGCTTTGAGGGAAAAACAATACCTGTCAACTTAAGATCATGGGTTGAATAGTTTCTCTCGTGTACACTCAATTGTCGATTGGCCTAACAAACAACTTTGTCCTCCTGCATCAAAACAATACCCAGTCCTGTAACACAAGCATCGGTTATACTGCAAATGCCTTCGAACCATCAAGGAGTACTAATATAGGTGCACTAGCCAACAACTCCTTTAGCCTAATAAAAGCATGTTCGCACTTCGAGTTCCACGAGAAAACTGAATTCTTCTTGGTAAGGTATGTCAATAGTGCAGAATTTTTTGCAAAGTACTTAATGAACTTCCTATAATAACCAGCCAAACCAAGCAAACTCCTCACTTTGTAGCATTATTAGGTACATGGAAATCCTGTACTACAGCAACTTTACTAGGATAGACTGATAGTCCATGCTCAGAAACAACATGTCCTAGAAAGCAAACCTCCTTGCGCCAAAAGTGACATTTGGAAATTTTCACCTTCAACCTATGTCTATAGAGGGTGTTGAGCACTTCTCTTAAATGAAACTTGTGCTCTTTCTTACTTTTCGAATAGACAAGTATATCTTTAACAAATACTATCATGAACTTATTCAGCAACCCTCTAAAGACTCGGTACAGGAGGTCGACGAAATATGTTGGTGCATTTTGATCAGTCCAAATGGCATGACTAACCATTGATAAAGTCCATCTAGTGTATGAAAAGCGGTTTTCGAAATACTTTCCTCGGCCACACGCAACTAATGGAAACCAATAACTAAGTCAAGATGAGAGAATGCCTTTGCTCTAACTAACAGATCAAAGAGATCGTCTATACACCACAGTGGACAACGATTCTTCTTAGTCGGCGTATTCGGTTCATAGTAATTGATGCAAAGCCTTAAAGAAAACCATCAGCTTTGGTAGCAAAGGTAGCAGGTGCTTCCCATTCTGAAATACTTCTTCGAATAAAGCCCTTCTTCAACAATTCATTCACTTATTTATTAAGCTCACGTCTTTCTCTAGGAGCCAATGCCTAAGGGATAAGGCAACATGTCTAATATTCTCTTCTAGATAAATTCGAAATTCGACCTCTCTATGAGGATGAAGGCCAGAAACCTCAGTAAGGATATCAAGAAGTCACAAACTATCAGTATATAGACTACTCATCTAATGATAGGTCTAGAGAATACAGGTAACTTAACATAACTAAACTTTTGGGATTGTCAGTAAACCTTGAGGCTGTGCCTACTATAATTACTCAAACAAACCACCTTCCTATCACAATTCAGTATCACTACATACATAGCCATCCAATCCATTTTTAGAATTAAGCTGAACCCAGAAAATACCAATACAAAACATCACAATTAAATTCGTCATCCAAAATATATAATTTCAAACCCTTACAAATCATGGATAATTGGATCGATCCCCATACAGGGTTCTATAGTATGATATGTAATTATACTAGTCTCTAAGTGCAATTCATCTACTAGTTTACTTAAAATAAGTGGGTGAGATGATGTAGTGTCAAATAAAGTGCGAAAAGATAAATCAGAAAGAGTTAACACACCTTTAATGATGGCTTTCATTCCCTTCTCCATAGCTTAGGCATCGCTTGAGCTAGGAGATAAATCAGAAAGAGTTAACACAGCTTTAATGATGACTTTCATTCCTTTCTCCATAGCTTGGGCACCGCTTGAGCTAGGAAAAACATTAAATACATAACCTAGAACCACTTGAGTAGAAGTTTTAGGCAAGGTCAGTCCCTCTTTCTTCATATGTTTGAGCTGGTTGCAATTGTAGCATTTGATCCTTGATAGACTGGTTTTTAAATCCTTAGCCATATTCCCCTTGAAATTGCATTTCCTACGCTTGAGCTCTTGCTTCTTTATCTAGCTCTGAGCCCCCATCTCACCCTTGCGTCGATTTTGGTAAGCTGGCTTACCTCTTTCCTTCTTAGGTTCCTCCTTAACAATTGAATTCAGTAGTGCCATTTCAACTAAACTTTCAAAAGTAGCTCCAGCGGGTAAATGGCTTAAGGCAATATCCCTTAAAGATGGACTTAATCCTTTAGCAAAAATTTTCGCCTTCTTCAATGGTGTATTGATGAGGTCTTGACCATACTTTGCTAGCTGATTAAACTCATTGAGGTATAAAATTAGTCTCAAAGCGCCTCTTAAAATAAGTCCAACCGGTTCACTCTTATTTGTCTCAGCAATGACAATGCCCCACCAGTCGGAGGCCTCTCCATGCAAGTTCGACGAAGCCAATTTTCTCTTCATTGCATCCTCCACACCCATCCTAGCAAATATCCTATCAAAATTCCTCAGACTTGCCCATGTCTCAACAAATGATCCGGTCCAAAATAATTTTTTCCACCTAGACTCTTAAAGTCCAGACATAGCTTGGGGAAGTCCAAAGAAGGCGAAGGAGCTGGGCTGCACTTTGTGGTTGTTCTACGGGTCTTCCATTGGGGTTAAGTTCGATCTGGCCCCTTGCTTGAAGATACCGATGGAAAATTTTTGGAATGTTCACGCCCAGAACTTCAGCCGCTTCACCAGATCCATTTCCAGTTTGATTCTCATCTCACTTATCTATAATTAGGAATTATAAGTAACTTTCCTCGGATAATAGTAAGCATTAATGGAATCTAATGGATGTGTTTATGTTATGATTTTATATATATAATACATATACATAGTAGCTTTTAAAATATATAAATACTTTCTTTTAATACGTGTCTATTCCTTAAGAAATCCTAAACCTAGGCTTTGCTACCAAATTTGATGACCAACCCCTCTTGGCACACTGATTGAAAGCCTAAAACAACGTTTGAACTAGCGTCGTGCCAGTAAGTATGCATATACATGATATAGAAACAAGTAAAAGTTTAAAACATTCCACATCTTGAATTCTCACAGCAGAAGGAAATAAAATATAAGTACTAAAAATAATCCTATATCAGCAGTGTCTCAATATAGGCATGGTCCATGTAGGTACCATTAAAATAGAATCTCCAATGATAGTATAATACAAGTCTGCCAAAAAACTAAAATAAAATACATTGGAGAATGACTATAAATAAGTATATCCTCAAAGTGACATGTCACCTCCCCACGCACCTCATCTAACTCACTTTATATGTTTCCCTGTCCTTCTGTAATAGATAAAAAGAGAGAAATGGAGGGGATCACACAAGGTCCGGTGAGTGAATTATATCACTGTAAATAATAATTTACACAACCAAGATGTGTTCATTTATGTGCGTGCGCTACATATAAAGGATTGGTCACTTACACATTATAGGGTAATAATTCTTAATGCTCCTAAATCCTATAATGACCTATAAAGGTTTCCACCCGAAGGTTGGACATCCAAAAGCTAAGTAAACCTAGGGATATCCGTAGTGTACGATCATGGTAATAGCCTATATGACTACTCATCGAGTTAACATTATCAATAGGAAATCATTTAGTTGTATATTGAGTTAACATATTCAATAGTAAATCGTTTAATTTAATTATACATTGAGTTAACATACTCAATAGTAAATCATTTAATTATACGTTGAGTTAACATACTCAATAGTAGATCATTTAATTGTATATTGAGTTAACATACTCAATAGTAGATCATTTAAGCTACATCGCACCGAGTGTGCATCCAATGCCCGACCCACTCATCAAATACACAGTCTAATAATACTTGCCATCTATACCGAATACACAATCCGATGATACTTATCATCTATGCATTGGACAAACTCCTCGTTAGTGCGTGTATCCTATGCCTTTATCATTCAACTTATAACACAAGGGTCAATTAACTAATTCAATCCCTCTATAGGTTACTTGTCCTACTATGACAAACGTCTTTGTCAACTCTTTTCCGCTTTCACCAAGTATGTGATTGGAATCAACTATAATAATAACAAGAGCATCAAATTGCGATATAATCTTGCATCGCATTGAGTATCACGTTTAACATCATGAAGTGTGAACCCATGTACATCACCAAGTGTGATACAATTCGATCTTGTTGCACAACCTCATTCTATTACATGGACTCCCTAAGTCAAGGAAGTGGAAATAAGTTTCCCATATCCGTTCTACTTGGCTTGCACCAGGTCCAAGTTTGACCTGGGCTTGCTTCAGCTATTTAGACGTCTGTGCTTTAGTTGAGACTTGAGACGTCAGGTTACTGTGCAAAAATTTGCTATAGGAACTCAGATATCTGACCTTATATTCAGATGTTTGACTTTGATTCCAAACGTCTGAATCATGTCAGATTTTAACTGTTTCCTCTCCATTTTGATTTTTCATAGATTCAAACATCTGATCTAGAATTCAAACGTCTGAACTATCACGTTTTCTGGATTGTTCTCTTTTCCATTTTTTTCATCTTCATCACAGGCTTAAATATGGATGTAAGGTTCATCTTTTAACATGTATTTTGATACAATTTCAACTTTATTCATCTTTAACTTCATGTAGTTTATCCATTTGATTAGACATAGGCATTCACCAATTTATCTATGTATATTCTGGAATTAATAGAGTCAAATCCAGAAAAATTTCAAAAGGTGTATACATTAACTTTTTAGTCCATTTAAAACAATTCAAACTTGCAATATAAAATTTAGATCTATAGAATACGGTTAACTTTATTCTAATTTAATCTTCCCTCATGTGACATGATTATCTTATCAAATTATTACCTAAGATTTTTTTATTGTTCAGATTCAATTATATTTTAACTAAAAATCGTTGATTCAAATTAAAGATCATACTTTAATCCCTATAAAGATATATAAATGAAGTTTAATGACTTATCTATATCATAATCATGTTGTAGATAAATCCACTCACCTTGGAATGATGTTTGAGGAAACCTTTTCTCTAACTCGACTGGATCTGATGTTTCACCCTTCTCTTTCTATCTTGAAATCGTTGATTTAGTTCTTCTTTTTCTCCAATTTGGTTTATATTCTTGTTGAAGTTTAGATTTTTAATTTAGATTAAGAAGTTTGGAAGAGGAAGAAGAGAACTAGGATTTTTTGTAGATGCTAGGGTTTAGAATGAAGAGAGTGAAGGCTATGGTTGTATTTATAGGTTAGGATTAGGGTTATTATGACTTAATCCCTAAATCAGTAATTATAGAAATGCCATTGTGTCAAATTTTTATCAATTCTGATCCATTGTATCAAATTCAACAAGTTGTATATGTTTTCTGATTATAAACGATATTCTAGACCCAATTGAATAGGTCTTGAAGACTAATTCCAACTTCTGTGAAAATGTACTATTTTTCCTTTTTATGTAAAATTACATATTTACGCTTATCAATATTTTAATTTGTTATTAAAATTGGGGAGTGCTACAAACGTACTAAAAAAGAGTCGTGGTTGAGTAGCCTTCATCTTCTCTTTGGGCTCCTATGTACTCTCAATCGAGTCGTTCCCCCCATTGCACTCTAACCAGCATCAACACTTTATTCCTAAGTCGTTTCACCTCATGTTCGGTGATGCAGGTTGGACCATGGGATGAACTTGGCTCAGGTTCTAACTCAAACTCCTCCAACTGATTAGGCTCAACTATAGTGGTCGGATCATGTACACAATTTCACAAATGTGATACATGGAATACATTCTAGACTCCCGCCATTTCTTTGGGAGCTCCACTCTATATGCTAAACTCCCTATTCTCTTCAACACCGAAGTGGACCAACAAATCAAGGTGCCCAATTTCCCGAATTCCAGAATCTCAATATGTGCTTTAATGGTGAAATTGTCACAAAACCAAATCTCCAACTGCAAACTCCAAATTTGTCCATCTCTTATCGGCGTATGGCTCTTGCCGGTCCTGTGAAGCTTTCATCCTCTTCCTAATAAGCTCAACCTTCTCTATAGTGTCTCTAACCATCTTTAGCCATAATATGATCTTACTCTTAGACTCCCACCAACATGAAGGTGACTTGCATGGCCTTCCGTACAATGCTTCGAATGGTGTCATGCCTATACTAGTCTGGTAGTTGTTATTATATACAAATTCCACTAGAGGTAGGTGATCCTTCCAAGATCCTCCAAAATCCAATATGCACGCTCTTAACAATTCTTCCAATGTCTATCACACTCTCAGTCTTTCGTCGGTTCATGGGTGATATGTCATACTCAGATTTAGTTCAGTCCCCAATGTATCCTGTAGGCTTCTCTATAATTCACTCATAAAAGTGGGTCCTAATCAATGCTATACTTACCAGAACTCCATACAGTCGAACCCTGATGTACAATGTCGCTAGTGTTGCTGTCGCCCTCTTACTCTTCACCGGAATAAAGTGTGCACTTTTTGTGAGTCAATCCACTATAACCCATATACTTTTGTTTTCTATACAACTCTTAGGTGGTGCATCCTCAAAGTTCATAGACATTCACTCCCACTTCTACTGCGATATGTCAAACAGAAGTAATAGCCCACTCGGCATCTTCTAATTCGCCTTTACCCTTTGGCATGTCATACACTTTGCTACATACTCTTCCATATGCTTCTTCATTCCTGACCAGTAGAATATCCTCTTGGCATCTCGATACATCTTATCTCCTCCTGGATGAATAGTCATCCTAGAATGATGACACTCACCCAAGACTTCCTCTAATAACTCCTTGAACAGTCGTACACACAACCTTTCATTCTTCTCAAGTAATCCTTTTAGTCTTTGGAGCAATGATTCAAATGACTTGACCATTCAACCCATTCCATTTGACCCATTATACCAACCAACAATGCACCATGTCCTTGACTCATCCCAATATGATCCATAAATACAGGTCTAACCTCCATCGCGGCTAACAAACAAGGTGCATATTCCAACTGGGTCAAAAACCAAAATCCAAAATAAGCTCTAACTGTTTCCATTCTAATAGCATAATGTTCGAATCAGATGCCTTCTACTTGAGGCATCAATGTTGATGCCAAAAATGGGCATCAACATGCAATAGAATCTAGTGGAGTTTAAATGAAGAATGAAACTAAAACAAAGAAAAAATTATAAATGAACACACAGATTTTTATAGTGGTTTGGTAATCTTGGCCTACGTCCACCTTATATTTTTATTGATCTTCCACTTGTTTATAATTACAAGAATGTTTGGATCAGTTGGGATCCATTAGCACAAAAGTGAAGAATAAAAATGGCAGAGCCTCGACAGAGAAAGCAGGATCCCTTTTCTGATGCCATGCCTGCTGTATTTATAGGGAAAGATGTGCTCGGATTGGACTGAAATTTTGGCAGAAGGTTCGGGAGACCAAGACGAGGCTACCCAAATATTTGCAGGCCAATTGGTTCCCACAATAGGGATCAATACCGATCCCTATTAATGCATCCAAATGGGCTACAATCCTTATGAGGGATGCCGCATGATGTTAGCTACTTGCTACCTAAATTTCGTGCAATTCTGATGTACGGTTTGTGAGATACCGCATTTTCCGTGAAGTAGTTTTGCTTGAATTTTGATTTCTGCCGATCCCTCTAGAGGGATGGTACCGATCCCTCCAACTTGCTCCAAATGCCATGCGATCCCCGTGGGGTGTTCCACAAGTTCTAATTAGCTTATACTCCAAATTTCATGTTGATATCATCTGTAGATTTTGAGTTATTGACCGATCATTGTTGCAATATGTAGTGAAAGCTGAATATGGACGATCCCTTTTATACCGATCTCTTTTACACCGATCCCTTTTAATAGATGAAGTAATTTGCTCATAATTTGAGCATACGAACTCCAAATGACTTGAAACTTGAAATCTAGCCTCATGGGGCCTTCCTTGTAACTCTATATCCATCTTACCAAGTTTGGGACAAAAATTGAGGATATGTATCGATCCCGTAAGGAAAGGGATAGGCACTGATCCCCCGCCTAGGTGAGGCATTATTTCATACTTAGAATATTCTAGAGATTCTATCTCTTGGCCTCGGTTGATCGTCGCTTCATATCATTGCCTGCGCTTGATCTTTGAGCCTAGTAATCATCTCTTCGGGCTGTCTTCCTCGATGATCGTCTAGTCTAACTTGTCCAGTCGGTCTGAATATAGCCGGGCCAAAAGGCCGGATAACACTTGCCCCCCCAAAGTACGTCTTATTGCATACATGACGTGCATTGAATCGAAGCAAGTTAGAGTCGACAGAAATAAATCCATCCAGTTTCTTGAATAGCCTCCATCCTTCCGTTAAATTATCTTCCCAAAGTGTTGTATCTCTCTTTGATCGCCATGATGCTTGGTTGATTTCCAATAGAATAAATTCTGGGTTGTATTCCATCAGTTATTATCTGTGCCCGGTTCTATGGAGCTAGTAAGCTCTGGCTATCTGATCCAGTCTTTTCTTTGATTTTCCCATGTGAGAATCCAATTTCCGTCGATTTCAAGAAATTGAATTTTAAGGATATACATGTGCACGTTCAGGTACACGTTTTTGTTGTTGGCTCCCGGATGCGTTCATACAACCATGGGTCGTTGCCAATTTGGTGGAATGAATTCAATCATTTGTAATCTTATGTCCACTGATCCTTCTCGCTCCAAATCTTTGTGTGTACAAGATGAAGGGATTGGAGAAGTTGATGTTGAAGAGATCTCTAATGATGATCGAATATGGGTTTGAAGCATATGGGTCGGCCTTGAGGTTGAATGTGGCCTCCTGCATTTGATCACATAGGAGATGAGATGAGCGGAGGTTTCGATCAATTGCAGGTATGGTTGAGCTTGGGTATTGATGGAAAGAGAAATGGTGTTTCTTCAAAACTGATGTTAAGTGTAGGACTTCTCTCAATATTAATTTGATTTTGTCAAGGGCAATTCACCGAAGCAGAGGAACGGATAAACCCTTCCTGTACATGATTCCTTCTCGGATGACATAGTGTGAAGCTTTGCGGAGGATCTGAAAATTTTCACTTCTATGGTCAGGAAGAATTCCCTATTGTAGATAGTCTTTCATAAGAGTAATCCATGACTCCTTGTCCGGCTCCATCTCCTACGGTCGATCTCGATCTACTCGATGCTTGGAGCTTTTAGTACTTCAACTGGGACCAAGCCCGTTTGTTACACATGTCCATAATTTGCCAGCATGGCCAGTGAGTCGGCTTTCCTATTTTGGCCTCTAGGTGTGTGTGTGTGTGTGTAATGGTGTAATACTAGAAGTTAACCAGTGGTTATTGGACCCCGCCGAGACTAGGAGCAAGTTGCTACCCCCTAGCCAGATAATCTCCCCTAACTTGACATACTATTAACCAGAAATCACAAAAGATATGTAAAGTTTCTCCTCCCATTTCTCTAGCAGGTTTGAGCTTGGCGATCAAGGCTTCATATTTAGCTTCGTTATTTGTTGCAGGGAAGTCGAGTTTCAGGGCATAACAGATTGATCGTTCCTATGGAGTCATTAACACAACTCCGGCGCCAGAACACCGATCATTGGATGCTCCATCCCCGTACATTTTCCATCCGTTGCTCGGTTCTCCACTGCTTTTTGAATAGTTATCTAATGTGGTGAATTCAAATATGAGGTCTGTTAATGTCCATCCTAGGATAGCTCTTTGAGGGAAATAAGTGATCGAATTGGCTTAGTTCGATATTCCATTTGAGCAACCTTCCAGACATCTAAGATTGCTGTAAGACATGTCGTAACGGCTGGTCGGTGTAGACATTGATGGGGTGAACTTGGAAGTAATGGTGAAGCTTTCGTGACACAATCAATAGGAAGTATGCGAGCTTTTCCAGCTTTGAGTAGTTTCTGTCAGCACCTGTCAATCACTTACTAACAAAATATACTGGCCTCTGGATCTGATTCTCTTCACGTAACAGTATGGCACTTATGGTGTGTACCGACACTACTAAATAGATGTATATGTCTTCACGATCCAGTGGCTTGGATAGGATGGGAGGTCTCTCTAAGTGATCTACCAGAGCTTTAACCACATCTATGCAATCCAATGTCCATTCAAAGTTCCTCTTTCCTCTCCTAATCAAGTCGTAGAAAGGAATACACTTATCGGTGGCCCTGGAGATGAAGCGCCTTAGGGCGACACCTTCTCATTTAAGCTTTGTACCTGCTAAATCATCTTTGGTACCTAGATGTTTTGAATTGCTTGAATCTTCTTAGGGTTGGCTTCAATTCCACGAAAGTTGAACATTAAACCCAGGAACTTCCATGATGCAACGCCGAAAGAGCATTTCAAGAGACTGAGTTTTATTCCATATCTTCGGATAAAACTGAACCTCTTCGCTAAGTCATCGATGTGGTCGTTTGATCGTCATGACTTCACAAGCGTATCATCCATAAATACTTCCGTCGATTGCCCGATCTAATCTTTGAACATCCGTTTGACTAGTCTCTAGTAAGAAGCTTCAGCATTATTTAGTTTAAATGGCATCACAACATAACGATATAACCCTAGATCGGTAATGAAGTTAGTGTGCTTCTGGTCGAGGACGTGCATCGGGATCTGGTTGTATCCGGAGTACACATTCATAAATGAAAGCGGTTCATTTCCATCGGTTGAGTCTACCAGCTGGTCGATTCTCAAAAGTGGAAAGCTGTCTTTCGGGCATGCTTTGTTCAAGTAAGAGTAGTCGATGCATGTCTGCTACTTTCCATTAGCTTTTCTCACAAGAAATGGATTGAATACCCATTTCTGGTAAAGGATGTCATGGGTAAACCTATTGTTTTTGAGGTTATCCACCTCCTCTTTAAGGGCAGCAAATCCCTCTAGATCCATGCCATGCTGCTTTTGTCTCACGAGACGTGCCTCGGGTCGATATTCAATGCATGGCTCATGATAGTCGATGAGATCACACGCATGTCAGATTGGGTCCAAGCGAACACATCAAGATTCATTCGGAGAAAACCAGCTAATTACTTCATCATCGTTGCACTGAGTTGTGATCCGATCTTCAGTACCCGTGATGGGTCACCATGACTCACTGCAATGTCGATTGTCAGCTCAACGGGTGTAGGCTTGGATTCCTTGAGTTTAAACGTATCTATTTCGCGTAACAATCAATGTGAAATCTAGTTGGGACATTCAATGATGACGGTTACTCCGGTCGAATCCCAGAGTCTTGTCATGAGTTATTGAGTCTGATAGTGATGGGTTTTAGATGCTTTGAGCGATTATCTACAAATGGCCGAAGATCAGGCTTAGAAGCATGTTGAATCAAATGTTGAGTATGGTTCAGCCTCGTGTTGCGCGCAACAACATAGCTGGCTCTTGCTTTGAGTTTGAGTCTTCTTGTATATTCGAGTAACGTGATTTCCATTCAATGTACTCATGATCTGTTACTCATCATTTAGGTTGGAGTGATGATTAGTTGCCCATGAGCTTGGGTATTGATTCGATGATTCTATCTCTAGGCATCCTTTCGGCCGTAGCCTCGAGTCATTGTAAACACTAGGTATGAATCACAATATTAAGCTATCGCAGCCAGTCTTCGGATGATCACACTTCTGCTCCCAGTCTCGGGTTGATAAATGTAATGCATGGATGGTCGAGTCTCGTCCTAGATATGTTTATAATCCCACCTAAGCTCCAAAGACATAGAGTTAATCGATGAATGGTCAGTTCACAATCATCTTGTTTCTCGCTCGTGCCCCAAATTCTAGTGCATACATTGATAAGTAGGAAGGCAAGCCATGTCCACTTTATACTAAGGTTGCCTTCCTACTTATCCCACGATTTAACGGGAAAGAGTATAAAGCTAAATTGGACATGGCTTGCCTTCCTACTTATAGATGTATGCCCTAGACTTGGGGGCATGAGCGAGAAACAAGATGAATGTGAACCGACCATTCATCGATCAACTCTATGTCTTTGGATCTTAGATGTGAGTATAAACATAGCTAGGACGAGGCTCGATCGTCCATGTAGTACATTTATCAACACGATACCGGGAGCAGAAGTGTGATCATCCGAAGATTGGCTGTGATAGCTCAATACTGTAATTCATACCTAGTGGTTACAACGACTCGAGGCTACGACTGAAAGGATGCCTAGAGATAGAATCATTGAATCAATGCCCAAGCTCATGGGAAACTAATCATCACTCCAACCCAAACGACAAGCAACGGATCATGAGTACATTGAATGGAAAGCGCGTTACTCGAATATACAAGCAGATTCAAACTGAGAGCAAGAGCCAGCTATGCAGTTGCACGCAACACAAGGATGAACCATACTCGGCATTTGATTCAACGTGCTTCTAAGCCTTATCTTCGGCCTTTTGCAGATAATCCTCAAAGCATCTAAAACCCGTCACTATTACACTCAATAACACATGACAAGACTCTGGGATTCGACCGGAGTAACCGTCATTATTGAATGTCCCAACCAGATTTTACGTTGATTGTTACGCGAAATAGTTAAGTTTGAACTCAATGAATTCAAGGCTGCACCTGCTGAGCTGACAATCGACATTACAGTCAGTCATGGCGACCCATTACGGGTACTGAAGATCGGATCACAGCTCAGTGCAACGATGATGAAGTAATTAGCTGGTTTTCTCCGAATGAATCTTGATGTGTTCGCTTGGACCCATTTTGACATGCGTGCGATCTCTCCGACTATCGCGAGCCATGCATTGAATATTGACCTGAAGCATGTCCCGGTGAGACAAAAGCAACGCGGCATGGGTCCAAAGGGATTTGCTGCACTTAAAGAGGATGTGGATAAACTCAGAAACAATAGGCTTACCTGCGACATCCTCTACCCGAAATGGGTATCCAATCCAGTTCTTGTGAGAAAAGCTAATGGAAAGTAGCAGACATGTGTCGACTACTCTTACTTAAATAAAGCATGCCCGAAAGATAGCTTTCCACTATCGAGGATCGACCAGCTAGTAGACTCAACCACTGGAAATGAACTGCTTCCATTTATGGATGTGTACTACGGATACAACTAGATCCTGATGCACGTCCTCGACCAGGAGCACACTAACTTCATTACCGATATAGGGTTATATCATTATGTTGTGAAGCCATTTGAACTAAATAATGCCGAAGCTACTTACCAGAGACTAGTCAACCGGATGTTCAAAGATCAGATCGGGCAATCGACGGAAGTATATGTGGATGATACGCTTGTGAAGTCACGACGATCAAATGACCACATCGATGACTTAGTGGAGATGTTCCTTTTTATCCGAAGATATGGAATGAAACTCAGCCTTGCATCAGAGAAGTTCCTGGGTTTAATGATCAACTCTCACATAATTGAAGCCAACCCTAAGAGGATTCAAGCAATTCGAAACATCTAGGTACCGAAGACGATTAAGCAGGTACAGAGCTTAAATGAGAAGGTTGCCACCATAAGGAACTTTTATCTCCAGGGCCACCGACAAGTGTATTCCTTTCTTCGACTTGATCAGGAGAGGGAAGAGGAACTTTGAATGGACGTTGGATTGCATAGATGCGGTTCAAGCTCTGGTAGATCACTTAGAGAGACCTCCCATCCTATCCAAGCCACTGAATCGTGAAGACTTATACATCTATTTAGTGGTGTCGGTACACACCATAAGTGACATACTGTTACGTGAAGAGAATCAGATCCAGAGGCCAATATATTATGTTAGCAAGTGATTGATAGGTGTTGATAGAAACTACTCAAAGCTGGAAAAGCTCACGTAATTCCTGTTGGTTGCATCATGAAAGGTTCGCCATTACTTCCAAGCTCACCCCATCAACATCTACACCGACCAGCCATTACGATCGGTCTTAGAGCAACCTTAGACATCTGGAAGGTAGCTCAAATGGAGTATCAAACTAAGCTAATTCGATATTACTTATTTCCCCAAAGAGCTATCCAAGGACGGACATTAGCAGACCTCAAATCTGAATTCACCGCATTAGATGACTATTCGAAGAGCAGTGGAGAACCGAGCAATAGATGGAAAATGTACACGGATGAAGCATCCAATGATCGGTGTTCTGGCGATGGAGTTGTGTTAATGACTCCAGAGGAACAATCAATCTGCTACGCCCTAAAACTCGACTTCCCTGCAACAAATAACGAAGCTAAATATGAAGCCTTGATTGCCAGGCTCAAACTTGCAAGAGAACTGGGAGGAGAAACTTTACATATCTTTTGTGATTCATGGTTAATAGTTTGTCAAGTCAAGGGGGATTATCAGGCTAGGGGGTAGAAACTTGCTCCTTGTCTCGGTCGTGTCCAAGAGCTACTGGTAGACTTCTTATATTTCACCATTACACACACACCTAGAGGCCAAAATAGGAAAGCCGACTCACTGGCCATGCTGGCCTATTTTGGGCATGTGCAACAAACGGGCTTGGTCCCAGTTGAAGTACTAAAAGCTCCAAGCATTGTGCAGATCGAGATCGACCATAGGAGATGGAGCCGGACAAGGAGTCATGGATGACTCTTATGAAAGACTATCTACAATAGGGAATCCTTCCTGACCAAAAGAGTGAAAAACGTTAGATTTTCCACAAAGCTTCACGCTATGTCATCCGAGAAGGAATCATGTACATGAAGGGTTTATCCGTTCCTCTGCTTCGGTGAATTGCCCACGACAAAATCAAACGAATATTGAGAGAAGTCCTACAGTCAACATCATTTTTGAAGAAACTCCATTCCTCTTGCCATCAATACCCAAGCTCAACCATGTCTGCAATTGATCGAAACAACCGCTTATCTCATCTTCTACGTAATCAAATGCAGCGGGCCACATTCAATCTCAAGACCGACCCATATGCTTCAAACCCATAATCGATCGTCATCATCGATCTCTACAACATCAACTTCTCCAATCCCTTCATCATGTATCCACAAAGATTTGGAGCAAGGAGGATCAGTGGACAAAAAATTGCAAATGATTGAATTGCATTCCACCAAATTGGCAACGACCCATGAGCGTATGAATGCATCTGGGAGCCAACAACAAAAACGTGTACCTGAACGTGCATATGTATATCCTAAAAATTCGATTTCTTAAAATCGACAGAAATTGGATTCTTACATGGGAAAATAAAAGATAAGGCTAGATCAGATAGATAGAGCTTACTAGCTCCATAGAACCGGGCACAGATAACAACTGATGGAATACAACCCAGAATTTATACTATTAGAAATCGACTAAGCATCATGACGGTCAAAGAGAGATGCAACACTTTGGGAGGATAATTAAACGGAAGGATGGCAGCTATTCATGAAACTGGATGGATTTTTTTCTGGCGATTCTAACTTGCTTTGATTAATAGCACATCATGTATGCAACAAGACGTACTTTGGGGGCGTAAGTGTTATCCGGCCTTTTGGCCCAGCTATATTCAGACCGACTTGACAAGTTAGACTAGACGATCATCAAGGAAGATAGCCCAGAGAGATGATTATTAAGCTCAGAGATCAAGCGCAAGCAATGATATGAAGCGACGATCAACCGAAGCCAAGAGATAGACTCTCCAGAATATTCTAAGTATGAAATAATGCCTCCCCTAGGTGGGGGATCAGTGCCTATACCTTTCCTTAGGTGATCGATACATATCCTCAATTTTGTTCGAAACTTAGTAAGATGGATATAGAGTGACAAGGAAGGCCCCATGAGGCTACATTTCAAGTTTCAAGTCATTTGGATTTGGTATGCTTATGTTATGGGAAAATTACTTCACCTATTAAAAGGGATTGATATAAAAGGGATCGTCCTTATTTAGCTTTAACTACATATTGTAACAATGATCGGTCAATAACTCAAAATATACATATGCTATCAACATGAAACTGGGAGTATAAGCTAAATAGGACGTATGGAACACCCCATAGGGATCGCATGGAATTTGGAGAAAGTTGGAGAGATCGGTACCTATCCCTCTAGAGGGATCGTCAGAAATCAGAATTCAAGCAACACTGCTTCATGGAAAATGCGATATCTCACAAACCGTACGTCGGAATTGCATGAAATTTGGGGAGAAAGTAGCTAACATCATGGGGCATCCCTCATAGGGATTACAGCCCATTAGGATGCATTAATAGGGATTGGTACCGATCCCTATTGTGGGCCCTGATGGTCCTACAAATTTTTGGGTAGCCTCATCTTGGTCTCCCGAACCTTTTGCCAAAATTTCGGTCCGATCCGAGCACATCTTTCCCTATAAATACAGTAGGCATGGCGTCAGAAAAGGGATCCTGCTTTCTCTGCCGAGGCTTTGCCATTTTTATTCTTCACTTTTGTACTAATGGATCCTAGCCGATTCAAACATTCTTGTAATTATAATCAAGTGGAAGATCAATAAAAATATAAAGTGGATGTAAGCCAAGATTGCCAAACCACTATAAAAATATGTGTGTTCATTTATGATTTTTGCTTTGTTTTAGTTTCATTCTTCGTTTAATCTCCACTAGATTCTATTGGGTGTTGATGCCCATTTTTGGCATCAACAATCAACAACCACATTTCTCTTCCCTGTAGTATAAGACATCCCAAAAACATATGACAATAAGAACTCCATTCATTGTTGTTGTCTCAAATTCGAGTCCTTTTTAAAGAACAAGTACTTGAGGTACTTGCAATCCGTAAACAACTCAAATCTCTCCCTTAATGAATAGTACCTCCAATAATTCAATGCAAACACAATAGCAGATAGTTCTAGGTCGCGTGTCGGGTAATTCCTCTCATGAGTCTTAAGCTGTCAACTCGCATATGCCACTACCATCCTTTCTTGCATAAGGACAACACCAAGGCCAGTACCACATGCATTAATATACATGGTGAAAGACTTGGTATCATCCGGTATAGTCAAAACTGGAGTGCTCGTCAACAACTCCTTTAATCAAATAAATATTGCTTTACACTCTAGGCTCCAATTATAAGACAAGTTCTTCTTAGTCAAATGAGTTAGAGGCACTGATACCTTTGCAAAATCTTTGATAAAATTATGATAAAATCTTTCCAAGCCTAGAAAGCTACAGACCTCTGAAGTGTTCTTCGGTATCTTCTAATCTCTGACTAAGGCTAATTTCCCTAGGTCTACTGCTAATCCATCTACTAATACTACATGCTTAAGGAAACAAACCTCCTTCTTTCAACAACAATATTTTGAAAACTTAGCCTTCAACCGATTCCTTCTCAAGACATCCATTACATCTCTCAAATGAACCTTATGCTCCTCCTCACTTCTAGAATATATGAGAATATCATCCATGATGACCACTGCCAACTTATTCACCTGCTCCCAAAATAATCTACTCATCAAATCCACAAAATAAGCCAGAACATTAGCCAGCCCGAATAGCATGATTATCCACTCAAATAATTCATATAGAGTATGAAATGTGATCTTCGGGATACTATCTTCAACTACTCTCAACTGGTGAAATCCAGTGGCTAGATCAAGTTGAGAGAAAACCTTTGCCCTGACTAGTTGATCAAAGAGGTTATCAAGGTTAGGCAAGGGATAGCAATTTTTTCCTCGTCGGCTTATTTAATTCTCAATAGTCGATGCATAACCCGAGGAAATCACCATCCTTAGTGGCGAAAACGACAAGCATTCCCCACCCCAAATACTTCTCTGAATAAATCCCTTTTGCAGTAATTCCAAAACTTGTTCATCGAATTCTCTTCTCCCCTTCGAAGCCATATGCCTAAAAGGCATTGCCACTAGTCTTGCGTCTTTCTGAAGATCGATCTGAAATTAAATTTCTCTTCGGAGAAGGAGACTAGAAACTTTTTCAAATACATTTGGATAATCTTTCACCATGGGGACAGATGATATCTCTTCGTGTGATAGGTCATGTGCAGTTAATGCCCCGCTATTACCCCGCTATAACCCTGCTATATCTCATAGCGGAGTTCCACCGCTATGATTTTTCCATATAGCCCCAAATATAGCCTTTCCGCTTTAAGCCCTGCTATTTCCGCTATATCCCGTTATTCCCGCTATATTCCACTATTTCCGCTATTTCTTCTTTTAAAAAATGAATTAAAAAATGATATTTATACATTATAAAAATTATGAAATTAATTAATTTAATTGAATTTTTGATATATTTTCAAAAATGAAAATTCTCTATTATTCTACTAAATTCAATTATGTTATATAACAGTTTTATGTTTATTTATAGTATCTTCGCATATGTTTTTATTTAAAATTATTTATGTATTAATTATAATTCAATTGATGTTAATTTTTCATTTAATTACCATTTATATATTTGTAAAAACATTAAGTACGAGTTTTATATGCTATTTTAAAGCCATCCGCTATATCCTCGCTGTATCCCCGCTATGACTTTTTGCACCTCCGCCGCATTGAATCTGCCGATCGCTTTAACTGCACAGGATAGGTCAAGTGAATATTAATAAGTATCCACAATAGAAATACTAGGCTCAGAACACAAAATCAAATCATGCCCCTCATCACTCCTTAAATGAACTACCCTCTTATAACAATCCAAGACTACCCTATAGCACGACATCCAATCCATTCTTAAAATCAACTCGTACCCCAAAAAACTAAGTACATATGATTTACAAGGGAACACCACACTATGTGTGACGAACAACAAATTTTGACATATCATAGGTAGGCGTGTCGATCCCCCGATAGGATTTGACACTAAAATGGATTCGTGCACAATGTCTGGTTTAAGGGCTAAATTATCGACTAATGCACTTGCTATGAATAAATGGGATGCACCAGCGTCAAACAAAGCATGAATAGAAGAATGACCTTCCATAATGATTTGCTTTCCTTTCTCCTGAATCCACGATGTTGCAGTACTAGCAGTCGGAATAGCATCCAGAGCAGATGCCTTGACCACCTGCCCTTCCTTCTAGAGCATTGGACACTCCCTCTTCATGTGACCAAATCAGTTGTAGTTAGAGCACTTTATCTTATGTTGTGTTGGGTTTCCTTGCAGTCCTTCGAAAAATGTCCCACCTGATTGCAGTTGTAGCACCTACCCATTGGCAGATTCACCCTACAATTCTTTGTGATGTATCCGACCTTATGATTCCTTGTAATACCCTACCTCTATGCGCATACTACCAAAGAGTATGACTAGGTAAAATTGTCTAATAATAAGGAGAACAAGGAAATATTGGGTTATTATAAGTGAATATCCCTTTGGCTAACTATTTCAAAATCACAAACTACTCACATATATGTAACCGGTATTGGCACAAAGCAATAAACATGTGTGTTTCTAAGATAGAACAATACATAATGTAAAATAGAAATGGAGAACACATAGTCATCAACGCAGCGATAATATATACATAAGTTCATGTAGGTCTACAGAAGAGTCACTCGTCCACTATCACTCAAATATACAAAACATATCCAGTATATACATCTCATCAACATAAATATACAAGATGATACATGAAAAATAACAGACACTAATCTACAAATATACTAGCCATCAACTATGCCCAACAACCAAAGCTCTTCAGTCTGTTCCTAAACCTAAAATGTCTCATACTAACCCGACTATTATGTTAATAACACATGAGTGGGACTATCTTTAGAATGTAGATGTCAATATATAAAACAACTAGCATGGTATAAGCAAGTATAACTCATAGTGGGATATGCATATCTCAAATGTGTCAACATTTCTCAAAATCGTGCACATAGAAGATCACCCATCACTAAGTGTAGTCAATCGACACATCCAATGGCACATAATCAGGTGGGTAAAGCAACACATGACCAAACATATCAACAAATAAGAATCATCATGGCATGCACTCAATATTGTCCAGATTATCTCTTAGATAATCATAAAGTAGACATACTCGATGTCCGTCTTACTCAGCATGTAAAATAAACAACTAATAAAAATCCAAGCCGAACATATATCAAATACGAACAAGGCGTACTCTCAACAGCCGTGTTATCTCTCAAATAACCATATAAAAGGTATATATATAGGGTCACACTAGTTCATGAACTGTCGATCTTATGAATATCCTCAATTACATATAATAATCATTTTAATGCTTAGCATCATAGCTAGTCACTGGATTCTCAGCCTCGTGAACAATCGAGTGAGCTCTCACCTTCTCGATTATCCCATTTGACTCGCAGTCATATAGGTAATCATCTAGACTCTTAGTCCCATAAGTAATCATATGGCTCTCAACCTCACAAAGACTATTTTAGCATTAGCCTCATCGGATGATCAGATTGACTTTCACTCTCATAAACCCTTCCATTGGCTCTTAGCCACCAATAACTGCAAAAGTACAATAAAGGTATAATTGTGGTATCATATGTCCACCATAACCAGATGGGAGATCTACAGCTCTCATCTTGCTCCAGGAGCCTACTCACACACTCTCAACGATACTTCTACAATATTTAGTTACCTAGATGGTCATCGTGACATAATATCCATTGGGTGCAGTCTACACTATGTAATGGTCACGACCCTGCAAGTGCCCTAATGGTAATAGACTGTTGGCTTATGTGACATTGGGGTGGTTCTTGGCCATACATCAAAAAGTGTGTCATAAATTTGTGGTTCGACCCTACAGTCAGGCCACTAGAATGGATACTAGCACAATCTGCTTTTACCCCATACATGATAATAGGAGTATACTACTCAATCACTAGATATGCGCATAGCTCTTAGCCCGCCAACCCTTGGCTAGCTACCACTATGTAATAATCTTAAATAAAACCTCATATTTCCCTATATAAGCATTTACTCAAAAAAGTAATTGAACAAATATCAGCGCAGGCGTCTCATACCACCCAATGTTACTAACCTATTTACTCAATGCAATTAAATTACACTCACATCACATAATTATTTATATATAATATGTCCAAAGAATAACCAAAGTTATATTACCGAAAGTCTCATACTAGAAGGTATTATATCTCCGTTTATTCAATCTTCTTGTCATACAAAATATTTTATCAAACAAAGCACGCCATTCATTATAAAAAAGATTTTATTTATAAAAATATATTAAAACTTCTAAAAGCCTTTATACTCTTTTAAAGATAAAATACCATTTTCCCTATTTAGTTATACCTAATAATAGGAATATTAAAACTTGTAATACAATTTATCTTCCCATATTTAAAAATCATAGAAATCTCTTTTTAAGATCAATTATTATTTTTAAAAGTCATCCCAAAAATTTTGGCAATTAAATATAATTTTTAAGTGAATTTTATAAACCTCAAAATAAATTTTTTATTTATATTAAATCATAGAATATATTTTAAGATCTTTTTTTATACTCAAAAATCATTGAAAACTATTTTAAAATTAATTAATAGCATTTAGAAATCATTCCATAACTTTCCAGAATTAAATAGGATTTTTAAATTATTATTTAAAGCCAAAAATAATTTCTAGCTATTTTTAAAGCACAATTAATTAAATAATTAATAATTTTTTAAAATGAAAATTTTCCACAAAAATAATTTAAAATTTGAAATACTTCTAATTCGTACTTCAAGATGTTAAATTTTCATTGAAATTGCGAATAATATTTTTTTAAGAAAACATCACCATCCACTGCTTGGAGCATTGCCTGCTCTAGGCTAACAACCCTCGACGGCTATCGACTGGTGGTGATGGCTGGGGCAGGCAGTGCACTAGGCCATGCATAATTCCAACCTCCCTTTTTTTGTTTCTTCACTCGATCTTCTATCATTTCTATTCCTCACATCATACGATGATTTTAGCACCAAAAATCAATTTACAGGCATCAAATACTAATTTGTGAAGAAGACGAGATGATCAATATTTTACAGCAAATGGGTTTAATTCACACGGAAGGAAATATTAAGCAAATCAAACACAAACAACCAAGGCAATCAGTTTCCAAATGGAGTGAAAGATCACTCACCTTTGCCAT
Organism: Allium fistulosum; assembly: GCA_030737815.1. Lineage (NCBI taxonomy): Eukaryota > Viridiplantae > Streptophyta > Magnoliopsida > Asparagales > Amaryllidaceae > Allium > Allium fistulosum. Next base: position 1,185,051,285 of record CM060902.1, read on the forward strand.
GACAACATAAATCTTTGTATAGCTCTTCATTGCTCCTTCAGAAGCGTTCTTTTCCATTTACTGTAAATTTCAACTGACTCCAAACTTGGTCAAAATCCAACTTTTATAGCTACTAGGGGTGTAGATCCTTGTTGAGAAGCATATATCTAAGTTTCATTTTTGGGATTTTATTTGAATTATTAGTAATTTTTGAAAATGGAGCTAGGGTTGGTATTTTGGTACAGGATAATGAAAAATGTGATAATGAGATTTAGGAGATGGTTTTGTAACAAATAAATGAAGTCTCTAGACTTCTCAAAAAAAATAAAGTGGAGAAAATATCATAGTTCCTTTTTTCTTTAATTTGGGCTAAATGGGCATATTATAAAACATTTCATTATTTATTCTCTTTTCCCTTTATAAATTAATTTTTTACTTGTTCAAAATAATTCCAAATCTAAAGTAAAAATCATATTTTCTTTCGATTAGTGTTTGTTCATTGTTGCGTATTTTTATAAAAATTTGTTTCCTACAATTTGCTCAATAAAAATTATTCTCTCATAATTGCATTATTATGCTCATTTATAAATAAATTCCCAATTCCACTTATAAATGGAACAAAGAAATCTCTTATGAAAAAAAATTTCTAAACTCTTTTCATTTATCTTTATTTAATTCATAAAAATTATTAAATCATTTTAATTCACGTTAGCAATCATTTCTTCTTTATAAATACCAGTACCACTTCAAAAAAGCCTAAAAAATGTAATTATTAATAATCCATTAATTCAAAAGTATTTAATACAAAAATAATTCATTTAATACTTTCCTTAATAAATAATACCTTCCATTTTAACTAAATATCACTAACTAAACCAGCTTTTCCCCAAATCTAAAATATTATCAAAATGGTCAACATCATAAAATACTTTATCATTTAAATCCCAAATAAATTTCTATGTTTTCAAATCATCTCTGATTTCTAATATCTATAATTTAACCATAAATTATCCACATTTCGTTAATTAGAACTCATTTAGTCATTTATAACTTCATTATTAGTTTTGATTAATTGCTTCTCAACATCGGGTTGTTATAGATTCCCCTCCTTTAGAAATTGCGTTCCTGCAATTTCTCCTTTGAGAAAAATCCACATCAAGTTAATGCTTCTCGCTTTACTACAACCTTAAAAACAAAACAAAACATGTAACTATCAAAACATGTGACCATCCAAACCCATTACAACCAATGAAAACCTTTCACAAACATAACACACAAGCTCTTTATTTACTTTGTTGGGTTAGCACGTAGAGTGACCCACATCAACCCATCAAGTAATAATTAGAGCAATACAACAACTCCACGACAATTATTATATCCTATCAGTGGCTTCCCCCAACAAAAAGATGACTATCCTTGCCCAACGAACAACGATCATGGGCTGTGAGTTCAAACAAACTCATTTAGGAAGATACCCTTCTAATACCACAATCAAAATACACTTAATATATCAAAAATATTTGGAAAATTTCGGAGTATTTTCAATAATACGAAGTGTATTCCGAAAACCAACCACACCAAAACACATTATACAAACCTATCTTATATAAATCCATAGCATTCCTTTAAAAACAAACATCTTTATATTCATAAATACAGAATCCATTAATTAACTTCAAGGTGTTAAAACATCTAGCTATTTATTACTTTGCAAAATGAAGGTGTAAACTAATTTATAAACCTTCTTTCTTTCCGAAACGTTTCTAGTACATATATACAAAATATAGAGGAACCTAAATATATTAAACATCTCAAAATTTTCAAATTCTCAAAAATTTCCCTATTATATAAACTATTCCTCACATTAAACTACTTTTCATAGAACAAATCTTAAACTTTAAAAGACAAGTGAAATAAAAGTATTTGCTTCATCCTAGAAAATTTTAACAAAGATACTCTTCTACATAAAATAAAAATTTTAACACTTGAAAACTTCACAATCTTAAATGTATCAAACTTAACAGTTGCTCTTTATAGAAATACCTTTCAATTTAATAAAATATCAACAAAATACGGTCCAAATTTTTTGATATTATTCATGTAAAAAATAGTTACTTTTATTAGAAATAAATCAGTTCTCTTCATAATTACGTTAATGTCATGCCACCTATATCCTCATCGAGCCTAAAGGAATAACGCCTTCATGAATATCGACGTCGATGAGGTGGGAAGCATAGGATAACTACTTAAGTAGTTATGGAGTGATTACAACCGCTTCGAAGTAGACAATGGTGGCAACCCATGAATGGCGGCATTGCCTTCTCATAATTCAACTAAGAGTTTAAAAGCTTTAGTGTCAACATCGACGACGCCGCATGTCTTTATCATTGTTTTAAATGATGTTGCATCTCATCTCTTCATTTGTTTTCCAAATCAAGGCAATGACGCCACCTATTATGTCTTTGACTCTATATAAAAAGTGACATAATAGCTGAAGTAACTTAAGTGTAAAAGTTTTATAACGTCATCGAGGGTCTTTGGGGTCGATGTATATAAGGGTTAGTGACCTTATGTCTTAGTGTCGATGCTGCTTGGCTATGATGTTGCACCTAATCTTTTTAATGCCAAAAAAGCTTGTATCTATGTATTCAAAACTATTTTTAAAGGGAAGAAGAGGCTTAATGTTTTAGAGGATCGACGACCCTATATCTTTGGCAGTGTGCCATATAAATTATAAAGGTATTAAGTTTTGTCTTCGACCCAGATGCTGGTTGACGTTGTTTAATGCCACATGAAATATGGTTTATTCTATTAAAGGCGGAGAGCCTTAAACTTCTATGTCGCATCATCAATGCCATCGACATTGATCTGTTTTAAACTATTTAAAGGACCATGTATTTCCTTATTTTGAATATGACTTAAATGGGATTAATAATATATCATTATGAAAATGGTTTCGAGGATTTTAATTATGAAATAGCCCAAGTTTTGAATTGAAATTTCCAAAGAAGATATTATTTAAGATTAAGTAATTATGAGACATAAAATGATTATGAATTAAACATATTAAATGATGAATGTTATGTGTTCTTGTGTTTATTTGATCAGTTATTATGCATAATTGTTATTGTCATACTCACATCGTTATTGACCCATAACTGCATTTTGGGGGCATTAAGGGCATAGTAACTAACCAGGTTGTCCCAATAGTGTGTATGGTCAGACTAACTCCTAAGTGAGTAGAATTGCATCCAGGAGATCAAGAGTATATTAGGATGCCTTCGACTAATCAATGGTGTCGACATTGATCCATTTTAAACTATTTAAAGAGCCATGTATTTCCTTGTTTTGAATACGACTTAAAGGGGATTAATTATATATCATTATGAAAATGGATTGGAAGGTTTTAATTATGAAATAGCCTAAGTTTTGAGTTAAAATTTCTAAAGAAGATATTACTTAAGATTAAGTGATTTTGAGACATAAAAAATTATTAATTGAACATATTGAATGACGAATGCTATGTGTTCTTGTGTTTATTTGATCAGTTATTATGCATAATTGTTATTATCATACTCACATCGTTATTGACCTATAACTGCATTTTGGGGGCATTAAGGGCATAGTAACTAGCCAGGTTGGCCCAATAGTGTGTATGGTCAGACTAACTCCTAAGTGAGTAGAATTGCATCCAGGAGATCAAGAGTATATTAGGATGCCTTCGACTAATCAAAAGATACCATAAAACCAAATAATAAGTCGAATGTGGGATTGGTGTAGGGTCGTGTTCTATGGTTCAACCGTTAGCCCAAGTTGGTAAAGGTCCGCCATTCCAGTGTGTAGGGCTTGGTGAGATGAAATAATGGTTACACACAGGAAGTAACTTGTAGTTCCATATGCTCACATATGATAAAGGAAAGCTCCTAGCTACATTCGAAAATCCTTGATGATGGAAGCCTCTTAACTGTATCTGGAGCATAATTATAGACTCCTAACTATATTTGGAGTATTAAATATTTCTCCTAATCGTATTTGTAGACTTTGTACATCTGGTTGAACTGAAATAGGAAAGACTGTCACGATACCTCCTAACCGTAATTGGAGATAGGTTAATAGTTAGCCTATGAAAACTATTAGGTTCATTGTGACCCTAGAAAAATTATGTATTGATACAGATAAATTAAGTACTTGGGATAGGTAATCCAATGTGCATTACATGATTATACATCATTATGTTATTATTATGTTGTAACCATTATGGATGTAGGGGCATAGTAAATGGTTAATATGATTTTGGTAAGGATATTAGTGAGGGGAAAACCCGCTCTGCTCAGTGGCGTGGTCTCACTAGATATCTATTGGTTTGAGATGGTAGGTTATTATTCACACCAGACCTTTTGTCTGACCTAAAGTGTTTTTGTTTTCCCTTTAAACTTCGGGTTCTCAAAATTAATTTGAGTAGGTTGGGAGTAAGGGTTTTTCAGCTTTCCTAGTAGGAGGAATAAGCTTCGGGGGACATGGAGGAGGTAATCTAGCTATGTAGGAGTCCTATTCTAATCCCCTGTGTTTTTTAAGTTTGTCTATATGGATGTAATGGAAAGTTATATAATTGCCAAATATGTGACTCTGATCAACCAAGGGGGCATCTTCATATGTCGCTCTTGGATTATTTTATAATAATTTTATTTTCTCAAAACATGGAATTGCGAATGGGATTATGTAATAAATTTGAAATCATATTTTGAAATGGAATGGAAAAGTTATTTCTACACGGTGTTTGAATTTTTTCATATTCATGTGCTTCTGAATATTGATAAGATTAACGTTGCATCATTTTGTCACTAGAAATTAATAACTATGGAAGACTGCAACATCCATAGTGTTTAGTTTTGGGCCTCAAAATGGGGGATGTTACGAGTTGGTATCAAAGCATAGGTTTATGTTAAAACTTAAAGAGATTAATTTTTTTGAAAGCATAATCCAAATGAATCAGAGAATAAGATCGAGGTTATGGGATAACGCTATAGTAACATACTTGTATTTGCTATATAAGTATGTATTCTCCTCTCTCTCTTAGACCATTCTTCTATATCTTACTAAGGCTCGTATGCAGATTTACGAGAAAGAAAGATACGAAGGCAAGAAGCGGAAGAGTGAATCTAGGTGGAGGAAGCACCACAACTAATGGAAATGCTCGGCCCAACACCAAAAGGAAACAGAATCGATAGGCTAATGCTAAGCAAAATGCAAATGCCAATGTAGGTGTAGGAACCCCAATAGTAGATATGGGGACTATGTATCAGTTCTTTGTTAATATGAAACAAGCTAGAGCAACTACACGAGTAGTGGGAGGAAATGCTGCTAATGCGGGAGGAGTTAATCCTGTAGCTAGCGCCAGTTTGTAGTAACTATGCCAAGCTGAGCCGAGATTATACTAGTCTTGGTGGGAATCCTTTTCTGAGGACTGAAGATGCGATAGAAGTGGAGAACTGGCTATTGCATTGTGAAAGGATTTTTGCTGTTTTGGGCTTGATTGACGAGTAGAAAAGGAGATTAGCTTCTAGACAGTTGCAAGGAGCTGCTTTGTTCTGGTGGAATGGGATGACCATAGGAGTACCAGAGGAGGAACTGACTTGGGCAAATTTTTGAAGGCGATTCGAGGAGAGATTTTTATCTGAAGTGGCCAAGTCAGTCTTGTTCAAGAAGTTTGATGAATTAAAATAAGGCGATATAACGACGATAGAGTATGCTACCAAGTTTTACGAGCTGTCTAGGTATGGGTATGCCGTCATAGATACCATCATTAGGAGGAATTAGTAGTTTATCCAGGGTTTGAAGCCGGAGATTGCTAGGGCTACCATGCCAGATCTCAAGGATCCATATAATAAAGTGGTGGAGACGGCAATCAGAAATAAAGAAATGCTTTCTACCTTTGGGAGGAGAAATTAGAGGAAACTCGGAGTCCATAGAATAAGAAGAGGAAATTTTTCAAGAAAAAAAGGGGCTCAGAAAGGTGAAGCCGCCAAAAAGAAGAACTCTGAGGTAGTTTGCTATAACTGCAACAAGAAGGAGCGCTATGCTAACGAGTGTTGCTCTGAGAATGGAAAGAAATCCTCGGAAAATATGGTTGTGAGAAAGAAGAATGTGAAATGCTATAACTGCAACCAAGTTGGACACTTCAAGAATGAGTGTCCAGAACTAGTCCGACAGATAAGGGGTGGGTGTTTGCTTTGGAACCATCATCTCCTAAACCGACCGCTGCTGAAAAAGGAAAGTTAGTGATGGAAGGTGCGCTTTTGATTTATAGCATACTAGTTAGAGTATTGTTTGATACAGGAGCATCACATTCTTTTATATCTCAGTGTTTGGTAAATAAGTTAAAGCTAGATTCATCATACCTTGTTACTTCCTTAAGGATAGCTAATCCAATAGGAGGGTATGCAACTCTAAGGATGAGATGTGACCATCTAGAGTTTAAGTTGCTAGGTTATAATTTCCCTACAGTTTGTATGTATTTGATTTCGCGGGTTTAGGGGTTATTTTTGGTATGGGTTGGTTGAGCATATACGATGCTAGGATACTTTGCCAGGATAGGAAAATATCATTGAAATACCCTAATAGTAGTGACCGAATAGTATACATAGTTGAGAATATGAGTCCAGAAATTTTTGCTTTATTGGGTGCCACAGAAGAAGAAGACAAATTGAATCGGGTTTTAATTGTAAGAGAATTTGCAGATATTTTTGAGACGGTTATAGGACTATCACCGAAACGAGCTATTATGTTTCGAATAGATCTTGTACCAGGAGCTGAACCCATAAGTAGACCACCTAGCAGAATGACACCTACCAAGATGAAGGAGGTAAAGGTGCAGCTGGTGGACTTAGAAGGAAAGAATTTTATTAGACCAAGCAATTCGTTTTGAGGAGCAACCGCGATGTTCGTGAAGAAACCGGACGGGTCATTAAGATTGTGCATCGATTATTATAAGTTGAATAAAAAGACGATAAAGAATCAATACACTTTGCCGAAAATTGATGATTTATTTGATCAGTTGAGTGGAGCCAAAGTATTTTTCCAGTTGGATTTAGCGATAGGGTTCCATCAATTAAGAGTGGTAGAGGACGGTATTCCTTTGACGACATTTCAGACGAGTATGGTTCGTACTGCCATTCTGGTTAACCAATGCACTACCTTTCTATGTTGACTTAATGAACCAAATTTTCCGAGAGCACTTGGATATGTTCGTATTGGTATTTATAGACGACATTTTGATATATTCGAAGGATAAAAAAGATCATGAGATTCATCTTAGAATAGTACTTGTGATGTTGAGGCAGCAACAACTTAAAGCGAAGTTTTCAAAGTATCATTTTTGAAAGAAAGAGGTGAAGTTTCTTGGTCATGTAGTTTTCAAAAATGGGTTGTCAATCGATCTAGCTAAGATCGAAGCTGTTGATAGTTGGAGGAGGCCCGAAACGGTGATCGAGATAAGAAGTTTTCTTGTACTGGCTGGCTATTACTAGTGATTTATTAAGGATTTCTCATGGATAGCAGCGCCTTTGACTAAGCTAACCAGAAAGGACATGAAATTCATTTGGTTCGACAAGGAAACATTCCTTATGTTAAAGCATTTGTTGACCAATGTGCCCATGTTAGTTGTTCTAGATGGGAATCAGGATCTAGTGGTGTATACGGGTGCTTGTGGAATAGGATTAGGAGCTGTATTGATGCAAAGGGGTAAAGTGATTGCCTACGCTTCTCAACAGCTCAGACCACATGAAGTTAGATATCCGACTCATGATTTGGAGTTGATAGTGGTGATTTTTGCATTGAAAGTGCGAAGACGCTATCTTTTGGGAGAAAGATTTGAATTGTACATAGATCATATGTATTTAAGATATTTATTCTCTCAGAAAGAGTTGAATATGAGATAGCAGAGGTGGCTAGAGTTTTTAGCAGCATATGATTTCAGTATTGAGTATACACCGACAAAATGAAATAAAGTTGCAGATGCCTTTAGTAGAAAACATCATAATGTGGTGTTAGCTGTGTTGGCAGAATGGAAGGATCTAGAGGCATTGACTACTTGTAATGTGCAGTTAAGATCGATTGCTAGTTCTAGTAAAAGTACAACCATGTTATCTGGCTTGGAAGTTCAACCAATGTTGATCGAAAGGATTGCTTCTAAGCAGAGAGATGATCCATTGTTAGCCGAAAAGATTAGAAGTCTGGAAGGAGTAACCATGATCGATGATCTAAAAGATTTCAGTCTTGACCAGAATGGATGGTTGAGAAAGAAGGTACAATTGTGTGTTCCCGATGTTGGAAACCAAAAGAGAGAAGTGCTTAGGGAGTATCATCGATCGAAGTTTACAATTCATCTTGGAGTAACCAAGATGTATTAGGGTAGGAAGAGAAGTTTCTTCTAGGAAGGTATGAAGAGGGATGTAGGCTTATGGGTGAAGCAATGTGCAAATTGCCAGCAAGTGAAAGTCGAACATAAGAAGCCAAGTGGATTCCTTCAGCCTTTGGACATACCAGTTTGGAAATGGGATTCGATATCCATGGATTTCATAAATGGGTTACCAAGGTCAATTAGAGGAAATGAAAGTATATGGGTCATCGTGGACAGACTGACCAAGAGTCATTTCATTCCCGTTAAGTCCACCAGGATGACACCTGTTTTGGCTAAGTTATTTATGAAAAACATTGTTAGGATGCATGGGATTCCTAGTAGTATAGTCAATAACAGATATACCTTGTTTACAAGTGAATTTTGGAAGAGTCTGCAGGAAGTGTTAGGTACCAAACTTAAGATGAGTATAGTTTATCACCACGGACAGATGGGCAGACAGAAAGAGTCAATAAGGTACTAGAGGACTTATTGAGAGCTTGTGTACTAGTTTTAGCGTGTCGTAGGAAGACCATTTGCACTTGGTTGAGTTTTCCTTTAATAATAGTTATCAGACTAGTATAGGAATGGCGCCTTTCGAATTTTTGTATGGAAGGCCATGCAAATCACCAGCATGTTGGTTAGAGACCAGAGACAGATTAGTGCTAGGTCTAGATCTGGTAAGAGAAGCAATGGAGAAGAATGAGTTAATCCGGGGTAGGATGAAGGAGGCTTAGTCTAGGCAGAAGAGTTACGCAGATAAGAGGGTAAAGATCTAGAGTTCTTAGTTGGAGATAAGTTTTTTTATCAAAGTATCACTGATGAAAGGTGTGGTGCAATTCAGAAAGATAGGAAAGGTATCACCGAGATATGTTGGACCGTTCCTTATTATAGAGAGGATCAGAAAGTTCATGTACCGAGTAGAGTTATCGAGTAGTTTGGCAAGAGTCCATAATGTGTTTCATGTTTCTCATCTTAGAAAGTATGTACATGATTCATATACTACTATTGCTCCGACAACATTGGAAGATTTAGTAATAGAACCCGATCTAACTTTTATGAAATGACAAGTTCAGTTATAGCGAGAGATGAGAAGAAGTTAAGGAACAAGACAGTCAGATTGGTGAAAGTCCAGTGGAGTGACAACGAGAAAGACTGTACTTAGGAAACAGAGGACAAGATCGGAGATACTTATCTTGAGCTGTTATGATGGCTGTACTTTTATATAGACTTAGTAGCTGGTTGGGTATACTAGCATTGGTTGTGACAGATGTTTGCATGTTTGATATGCTTGTTTTGTAGTCCTTACTGAATTTCAAGGACGAAATTCTTTAAGGAGAGGGACCCGCAACATTCCTATTTTAATTAATTATTATTCAGGACATTTAATTGGATGAATTAAATAGAATACTGTAAAGAGTTAAGGAGAATGAGATTTGAAACTTAATAAAGCCGTGCCACATTAATTAATTAAGTAAGATTGTTTTAAAAGCTAAACATATAAAAGGATATATGAGAAGGGCAATTTAGGAAATAGACCTATCCCTTGCCTTAAACCCTCTCCCCCTCATTTCATTTTTTTTACACATTCACATAACAATCAAAAGAAAAGGAAGTCAAGGCCGGCCATAACCTATGGAAGTAGAAGCAAAAAATCAAGAGGATTCAAGAGTAAAAAGTTTAGGGTAGCTAAGCCATATCAAGTCTCAACTCAAACATCTAAATCTAAGGTGAATAATAATGAAACCTTCTCACTTTTGCTTGTTTGATTTCAAATCCTAGAAGTCTTTGGTTCGTTTATGTTAATATGATATGCCATGTTGATCTTATCATTGTTTTGATAGAATAATGATTTATTGAACTTTTATGGAATTGTTTAAATGGGTTTTAAAGGTAAAACCTAAGATTTTAATCTCCAAATGCTTTGATTTTCTGATAATTTGTAAAAAACAATATTTTGGAGATGGGGTTTTAAATTCATGATTTTCCAAGTTATATAGATTATTTTATTAGTTTCTTAAGAAAGAAATAGCTTAATATCGGGTTTTAGTTATTTAAAATAATTAAATATGGTTTTTGGCTCTGAAATTTTTACTTGATAAAGAGAAGGATATTCTCGAATTTTTGTGAACTTTTGGGATTTTCCCCAAGTAATTATGATTTATGAAATTATTATGCTAGATGAGCATTAAAAAGGATAATTAATTAAGGGTATTGATTAATTAGTTATTATAGGTTTTGAAACTTGTAAATGATATACGACGGTATTTTCTGAAAAGAAATTAAAAAAAGTTTTGTTTCTCCAATAGAAATTGGACAAAAAGTTAAAATTTGGTAAAAAGTAGTTGCTATTATTAGATATAAATCAGTTCACTTTTAATTATGTTAATGTCATGCCGCCTATATCCTCATCGAGCCTAAAGGAATAACGTCTCCATGAATGTCGACGTCGACGAGGTGGGAAGCACAAGATAACTACATAAGTAATTATGGAGTGATTCCAACCACTTCGAAGTAGACAATGACGGCAACCCATGAATGGCAGCATTGCCTTCTCGTAATTCAACTAAAAGTTTAAAAGCTTTAGAGTCGAGATCGACGATGTCACATGTCTTCATCACTGTTGTTAATAATGTCGCATCTCATCTCTTCGTTTGTTTTCCAAATCAAGGCAATGACGCCACCTATTATTTCTTTGACTCTATATAAAAAGCGGCATAGTAGCCAAAGTAACTTAATTGTAGAAGTTTTATAACGTCGTCGAGGGTCTTGGGGGTCGATGTGCATCAAGGTTAGTGACCTTATGTTTTAGTGTCGATGCCAATTGGCCATGACGTCGCACCTTAACTTTTTAATGTCGAAGAGGTTTGTATCTATGTATTAAAAACTGTTTTTAAAAGGGCGAAGAATTCTATGTTTTAGAGGGTCAACGACCCTATATCTTCGGCAGCCATATAACCTATACAGGTTTTAAGTTTTGTCTTTGACCCAGATGCAGGTCGACGTTGTTCAATGCCGCATGAAATATGGTTTATTCTATTAAAGGCGGAGAGCCTTAAACTTCTATGTCGCATCATCAATGCCATCGACATTGATATGTTTTAAACTATTTAAAGGGCCATGTATTTCCTTATTTTGAATATGACTTAAATGGGATTAATAATATATCATTATGAAAATGGTTTCGAGGATTTTAATTATGAAATAGGCCCAAGTTTTGAATTGAAATTTCCAAAGAAGACATTATTTAAGATTAAGTAATTATGAGACATAAAAAGATTATGAATTGAACATATTAAATGATGAATTCTATGTGTTCTTGTGTTTATTTGATCAGTTATTATGCATAATTGTTATTGTCATACTCACATTGCTATTGACCCATAACTGCATTTTAGAGGCGTTAAGGGAGTAGTAACCAGCTAGGTTGTCCCAATAGTGGGTATGGTTAGACTAACTCCTCAGTGAGTAGAATTGCATCCAGGAGATCAGGGTGATCAAGAGTATATTAGGATGCCTTGGACTGATCAAAAGATCCATAAAACCAGATAATAAGTAGAATGTGGGACTAGTGTAGGGTCACACCCTATGCTTCAACTATTAGCTCCGGTTGGTAAAGGTCCGCGATTCCAGTGCGTAGGGCTTGGTGAGATGAAAGGATGGTTACACATAGGAAGGAACTCGTGGCTCTATATGCTCACATATGATAAAGGAAAACTCCTAACTGCATTTGGGAAACCTTGATGATGGAAGCCTTCTAACCATATCTGGAGCATAGTTGTAAACTTCTAAATGTATCTGAAGTATTAAATATTTCTCCTAACCATATTTGGAAACTTTTGTACATCTAGTTGAACTGAAGTAGGATATATCGTCCTAATACCTCCTATCCGTAATTGGAGATAGGTTAATAGTTGGCCTATGAAAACTATTAAGTTCATAGTGACCCCATGAAACTATGTATTGAGAGAGATAAATTAAGTACTTGGGATGGATAATCCAATGTGCATTGCATGATTATACACCATTATGTTATTACTGTGTTTTAACCATTGTGGATGCATAGGCACAGTAAATGGTTAGTATGATTTCGGTAAAGATACTAGTGAGGGGAAAACCTGTTTCGCTCAGCGGCGTGGTCTCAGTAGATATTTATTGGTTCGAGATGGTAGGTTATTATTCACACCAGACTTTTTGTCCGACCCAAAGTTTTTGTATGCCCCTTATACTCTTGGCTGCTCAAACTTAATTTGAGTAGGTTGAGAGTAAGGGTTTTTCAAGTTTCCTAGTAGGACGAATAAGCATCCAAACACGTGCAGGAGGCGATCTAACTATGTAGGAGTCCTATTCTAATTTGATGTGTTGTTTAATTTTGTCTGTATGGATGTAATGGAAAGTTATATAATTGCCATATATGTGACTGTAACGACCGGGCGGTTTTTCGACCCCCGAAAATTGACACTAATACGTTCACTGTATAGAGTGCTGAGTAATCGAGTGCCGGAAATACCAGGTTGTTAGGGTTTAAGAAGAGAAGAGATAGAAGAAGAAACAGAAATGACCACAACATAGAATCTCACAATCGCAGCGGAACAAAATATAATATACAATAACATCATCTTATATAAAGGACACTGTAACTGTTAATATACATACAAGTTATCAGAGTACAATCATCAACATATAAATCTGGACAGTTATAATAACTTATCCCTAAATGCTGAATATACAGCCTACAATACACAGCGGAATATGATCAAGCACGTGCAATACGTCTCTACCATCCAACTCGTCTCCTGAGCTCCAAAAGCGTCGTAACCTGAAACTGTAATACTCGGTCTGACCCGAGCATTACAATAAAGTAACATCCGAGCCGGGCTGGAAACCAACGTGAGTAAAACCTACTTAATTTGAAATACTTAATTTATAAAAATCTTTTGAAAAACCAAGGTAACATGTAAGACCACGTCAAAATACACGACGGGTTTTTATCTTACGATAACTAAAACACTTTTACAGAAAATCTAATGATATTATAATAGTGTCTAAGTATAAAATACTTATTAAATAACCGAATTTGTTAAATTAATTAAACCCTAGCATACTAGGTTCTATAATCAAAATCATAAGGGGTTGTAGTGATTATTAAATCGAAGTGGTTCCGGATAACGCTGATATCCGATCCCGGTCTCTTCGAAACAAATCGATAAACTTTTAAAGGCCAAATTGTTTAAAATAAACAGTTTATATTCAGAGTGTCAATATACACATATGGGAATTTACTACATATGATTACTTTCAATAAAACGTGTCAACGTTTTATTATAACCATTTTAATTCAATTTGGCTACTTAATGGCACAGACAAGAACAATTGAAATAAATATCCAATTACAATAAACCAAAACATAGATCGTTAACTAATTTAACGATCAATAATATATATTAAACAATTTACAAACCAGAATTTAATTAACTCCAATCAACTGAATCCATTTATATTTTAATCCAAAATTACATATAAATTAAAGAGATTTTAAAATGATTTATTATTAGTTAAAACAATCCATTTAATAACTATTTCACTAATTAAAATAAGATTAAATCAATTAAGACTTCAATTATTATTTTACTTAAATTATTATAAATATTAGATTTTATATTATTGAAAATTAACAATTTTTTTTAGATTAAAATACTAGTAGATAGGATTACAATGCAAAAAATTTCACATTGATGTGTTTTTAAAAGAAAGGACAAAAATGTTTTTTTAAAAATTGGAAGATTTATTAACATATAGACTTTAATTAAATTCCCTTTACTTTTAAAACACTATCCACTCAACTTCGGCCCAAGACAAATCAAAACCGGCCTAAAAAAAACTCCCGCCTAACCTTTCCTCTCTTCTTTCTTCTGCTCCAGTTCTTTTTCTTCATCCTCTCTCTCATATGAACAATCTCAGGTGTGCACGCACGGTGCACATGCACACGACCTCCCATCATCGAACCACGCCGCCGATCGTCCTCACGAGTCACGCTCGACCACCCCTTCATGTTCCTCACCTGAAACCGCGACCAAACACTCGTTTGAAAATTTTCGAGCTTCAGCCCGCCACCTGGAACGACACCATGGCCTTCCCTCGCCTCGCCACGCCACCACTGTACACCATGCATCACCAAACTCCACTGGAAGACTCGCCATCCTCTCCCCTTCCATTTATCCACCGACCGCATGCTCCATTATCTCCCACGTCGCTGCCATTTGCACACGAACCAAGCCCAAGACGCAGGCACCTTAAACCCTAGTTCCAACTCGTCCGGCCACAACAAGCATCAGAAAAATGCCGCTCCATTTTTCGTGAGTTTCCCAACACCCCAACCTCCTCCGTGCCAAATGGTGAACCCCCAAATCGATTCGACCGCCTGAATTTGATCACGAACCAAATCCCGATCATATTCACTTTTCTCCCACAATAACCAACTAAAAATATCTAACTCACTTCCAAAAATCACCATTTTCGATAACAAATACACCCATGTAATCAAAATATTAAATCGTGATATTTGATTTTTAGTCATTTATAAGTAGTTTATTGTAATTTGGGTTTTTCTATCTCCATGCTTATCGATAATTGATGAAAGAATTTTTAAAACAAGTTGTACTAAAAAACGAGCAACTTTCTTTTTGGAATCGAGATCTAAAATTAAGTGGTGGTTGAGATGTGGATTTTTGAAGTTGAAAGCTTTTACCATTTTACAAAACATACACACGCAGAGCAGCTTTTGAAGAAAATATTGTGTTTCTTTGATGAGCCAGTGAAACTTTTCAAGTTCAAAACACATATACATACACAAATAAACATGTATCCCAGATCAATGATTCATTCAAAAGCACAGTTGTCTGTATGTGAATATTAATCGGTTTAAGTTTGCTAAGTGTTGTACTCACTGTTAACTAAAGGAATATACTGTTGCTCTTTATCTTGCTCCTGCTTCAAGCTTTTGATTTAATGGCAGATTTTTTTTAAATGTTGAATGGTATACGTGAACCAAAACAAACAGTGGTATATATATATAGAGTGGAAGTGTACAGAGCAAGCCAAAAAGAAGAAGCCGTGACATATACCTCTACAGGCTTTCTTTACATTTTTTTCTTCTATTTTTTTTCTTTTGGCTAATTTGATTAAAAGGCCGATTAGATTTTTTTATTTAAGTGATTTGATTTCCTTATTGACTTGAAAACTGAGTGAAAGGTTTGATTTATTTCATGCTTGAGTTGATCTATTGCATCATAATGTTCCCTTATGTGTATACATGCTCATATAAATATTTACATAGATTTTCCTATACTTTGACTATATGTGCATATTTTGCTTCTAATATTAACATGCCTAAGGTTAATACTTCTTGTATAAATCATTACATATACACTATAATTAACATAAAAACATAAATAACTATTTTCAAGTATTTATTCTTATTTATAAATATTTTATTTTTAAATTTTTATAGCATAAGTTTTTCATATACAAACATATATGCATATATATATTTTTCCAATATTTGAAAATGTGAAGCTTATCTAATTATTTACAGAAATTAGATTTTAAACTTTTAAATCAAATCCTCTAATATATATATATATATGCATACATATACAATATTTTTATAAACATACACGCATATATACTTATATATTTTAAACATCATAAACTTGTATATATATATATACATATATGAATATTCCATCTTAAATTTTAAATGGTGGAGTTTATATACATATACCTATAAAACTTATCATATCCAGAAAGTTATAATTTAAAATTAAATGTAGTTTTAATCAATATATAGATTCAGATATTTTAAATATCAAAAAACTCATCTATTCCACTTATAAAAGTCAATATTTCAACTATTAAAATTAGTTAATCATCCCAAAATCAGATGGGTAAAAATCCAGGTCGTTACATTCCTCCCCCCTTAGAACTTTTCGTCCTCGCAAAGTAACGAAACGAGAATTAGAATTTTGATGTATATTATTAAATAAATCATTCTTTTAAACATTTTAAACTCTTCATTCTTTTATTATACAATTTAGGATACATACTCTTTAAATTACATAGTATTACCAAACTATTTTGATATTAAAATATATTTTTTATAACTCGATGTCTTAACAAGTCCATCCTTGTTCTTACAGAAATTTAGACATACGTTGATCAGGAGTAGGACTGAAAATCTATAAGTACTTAGAAGACCCATTTCAACACCCAATGAAAATACTTGAAATTTTTTTTCAAAAATGATATGGAAAGTATCACCCCCCTTTCCCACCATGGATCGCAGTTAACCCGATGATTGCGTCGCCATCCCGGCAAAATGATAAGAAAACCGTAGGCATCCTTACCTCTCGATTTACGCCACAGGAAGACCATAGTCCACAGCTACACAAAGGTTGCGTTGCTATCACAGCAAAACCGTAAGTAGTCTGTAGGCAATCTCTACCCCTCGAATTACGCTATCAAATGAAACTATACCACATAGATCGTAGGCTACATAAAGGTTGCATCATTATCCCAATGAAACCAAACGTAGACTGTAGGCAATCGCTGCAACCCAAATTACGCTATGGAACCAAACCACATAGATCACAATCTACCGATGTTACGTCGTTATCCCAGTGAAATCAAACGTAGATTGTAGCACTGCCTCCCGAATTACGTTATGGAACTGCGATAGATCGTAGTTACACCAAGGTTACGTTGCTATCACAACAAAACCCAATGTAACTGTAGGTATCAGCACCTCTCGACTTACGCTACCCAACAAATGATCACCAGGAACTCATGAGTTTTGTCCGAACGTCCTCTAAGATCCCAATTCTCATTGAACCCACCCTGTGGATTCCTAGGCAAAACCACCCGGTGGATCTCCTACTCTAGGTTTCGACTTTCGCGGGGGTGCCTTTCCATACTTTTATCTCAAAACATATCATAATATATACATAGTACCTGTCAAATCATATACTTCATATGTATCACATATAAACTTTATCTATATAAAATCGATATCTTCAAAATCGATAGTTTTAAATTCGGTTTACCCAATTTCCAAAATTGACTATTTGCCTAAAATAAAATGTCTTTAAAAATCAATAGGTTTCAAAACTATCTCCATTCATATGCATATAAGATCATTCCTTCAACTCGAATAATTTTCGAATCAATAATTTCCGAGTCCACCTCATACTTATATAAACTCTATTTAGTATTTCAAATATCTTTCAAAGATCATTTCTTTCTGGTTATAAATTCAATAAGGGGAGTTTGAATATATAACTAACATATATAATCTCATTTATTCCAAATCAAATATTTCCTAGTTCGGTTACTTTTCAAAGTTATTTGTAACATTTCTTACTTCTTATAAGTAAATTTCAGTTATAGTAACTATTCAATCTTCATTTTAAAATCACATATTTTCTCAAAATATAATATTTCTGTTCAAAATC
This sequence comes from Allium fistulosum, assembly GCA_030737815.1. Lineage (NCBI taxonomy): Eukaryota > Viridiplantae > Streptophyta > Magnoliopsida > Asparagales > Amaryllidaceae > Allium > Allium fistulosum. Next base: position 1,185,069,168 of record CM060902.1, read on the forward strand.
ATTTTTGCCTTAAAATCTTGATTTCGGTTCCAATTCAAAATTGCTTCGAATTTCCATTTGGGTTATAACTTCAATTTAACCCAATTCGTATTTAAATCCATGATTTAAATATAAACAATTTCCACTCTGACTAGTTTGGAATTTAGAAAATAGCTTGAATAGTTTTAAAATAGTTAATATAAGATAGTTTGAGTTTTAAAAATGGTTTGTATAGTAAAGTAGCTTGGAAAATCAAAATAATCTGAATATTTAAGAAGATAGATTTAAAACATTTTATATTAAAATAATTTATTTGAAAATAGTTTCAAAGTCAAACTAATTCAATTCCCAATCTCCAATTCAAATCAATTTCAATTTCGATTCCAAATTAATTCAATTTCGATTTCAATTCCAATTAATTCAATTCAATTCCAATTTGAATTATCTTCAATTCAATTCTCAATTTTAAACCATCTTGATTTATATAAATTCAAGTTCGATTTTCAAAATATCGATTTAATCACTTAAATCAAATTAACCTTCAATATTCAATTTAAAAATCCAAATCTTTTTAAACAAACAAATTTCCGGAATTCAATTGATTTCCCAATTATAACTTCAAAATTTCAAATCCGATTCTTTAAACAATTTCGGTTGACAAGTTCATTTTTAACATTTCAAACTCAAGTTCAAAATGATTCCATTTCCATAAATTCAATTTTATTCCATAAAATCAAAATCATTTAAATAGTTTCAAATCAAAGTTTTATTTTTATTTAATTTCAGGGATGGATATATATCATTTCAACCTATTTCTTAATTTATTTGAAATAATTCGATTTACAGTTTTATATACTATAAATAAGATACAGGATGGTAGAAGGATATATCAAAATAAATAAACATCCAAATCATTTACAGAAATTAGATTTACAGAAAATGTGAAGCTTATATAATTATTTAAAGAAATTAGATTTTAAACTTTTAAATCAAATCCTCTTATATATATATATGCATACATATACAATATTTTTATATACATACACACATATATACTTATATATATTTTAAACATCATAAACTTGTATATACATATATATATATATATATATACATATATGGATATTCCATCTTAAATTTTAAATGGTGGAGTTTATATACATATACCTATAAAACTTATCATATCCAAAAAGTTATAATTTAAAGTTAAATATAGTTTTAAACAATATATAGATTCAAATATTTTAAATATCATAAAAATCATCTATTCGACTTATAAAAATCAATATTTCAATAACTAAAATTAGTTAATTATCCCAAAATCAGATGGCTAAAAATCCGGGTCGTTACAGTGACTCTGATCAACCAAGAGGGCATCTTCATATGTCACTCTTGGAGTATTTTGTAATAATTATACTTTCTCATAATGTGGAATTATGAATGGGTTTATGTAATGAATACGAAATCATATTTTGAAATGGAATGGAAAAGTTATTTCTGAATGGTGTTTGAATTTTTTCATAATCATGTGCTTCTGAATATTGATAAGATTAACATGGCTACATTTTATCACCGAAAATTAATAACTATGGATGACTGCAACATCCGTAGCTCTTAGTTCCGAGCCTCAAAATGAGGGATGTTACAGTATGGTAATAATGTGATATTCACATCTCTAAAAATCCTTATCAATACTTACAAATATTATAATACATATTTTAATCTCAAATATCAAATTCATAAAATTACCGTCTCATTTTTTCTGGAAGTACTATAACATCACTACTATCATCGATATATACATATGTCATAATTTAATAAAAACATTTCTTGTTCACAAAATTTAAAATGTCTTAGCAATCCATACTTTACTCCAAATGTATATAAGATTATTATTTTTATTATTATTCTCAAAATTACTTTAATTAGAAACTCATATATATATATATATTGTATCTCAATTCACCATACTACATTGATATCTATAATGTCCACACAAGCTACAACGAAATCATGCCATACGCACAATTCACATCATCACATTCCATATATTTTCCAATTCACAAATATTTATAAATTTTTACAACTCTGTCTCCCAATGAACTTTAGTGACTCACTTAGCTGATTGGTTGTAGTGTTGATCATGTAATTAACACTACCTCACCATCGATCTCAACTGTCCACTAATGCTCGATAGTTACAATCGTTGTTTAAAAGATCCAACTATGAAAATAACTTAATCATATTCAAAACATTACTTTAATTCACAATTTAATGTAGACCCACACACACACTAGAAGGTACTTAGCCATTCTTCAAACAAGCCAAGTGGTGAAAAGATCACAAGTTAAAGCCCCAACTCGGTACCGAGTCATGCCCCTCAACTCGGTACCGAGTCATGTATGATGAATTAACATAACACATTCCAACAGATTGATGACAAAATAAAGCAAGGTACTTGAAAGTTGGAAATCCAATAACCTGGCACCGAGTTGTGAGGCGCAATTCGGTACCGAGTTGATGATCTAATGCTGATCTGGCCATGATCTTCCTATGGAGCCTCCCGCCGGATGTGGGGAACATGGGAGAAGGTTTCAGAGCTTATTTCGTTGATCTTCATCTATAAATAGGAGTGGAGTGCAAGAAAAAGGATCTTTTTATTCCTTTCTGAATTAATAGATTTTACCCTGATACTTTGTTAGATTCTTACCCAAGTTGTAAGCAATCGAGTTGAAAATTACTATTGTAAAAGAAAGCAAGAACTAGTAACAAAGTTAACAGTGGATGAACACCAGTGATTTTGGCCGAACCACTCTAAATTCTGTGTGTTCTACCTCAATTTAATTTCTTTATTTCTATAATTATCACTAGTCAATTAATTGTGTGTTTGTACTACTTTTGCTGTAAACATTTTGGTGTTATCACTGGGAGTTTTCAAGATTCTCACTCATAGATCTACCTTGAAACTTTAGGTTTGAGCTACCCAGAATACAAAGTTGTTATTAGAAGATTCATGATTTGAAAGAAGTCATAAAAAAGTTATGGCGCCTAGAAAGGACAAAGAGAAGTCAACTGCTTCAAGACCCACTAGTGATCCCGAGAATTAAGGCTCTCAACATGAAAAGGAGGAAAATCTACCTGCTCCAGTTAAAGTTCCAAGTGCACCCGAGATGGTGACTAGGGTGGATTTGGACTGAATGATAACCGAGATGAAAAAGATGATGTTAGAGAGTCAAAGTGCTATTTTGAAACAAATGTAAAGAAATACTGCTTTGATGGCTAAACTAACCCAAAGACGAAAGAAGATTTATAGAGATTCATCATCTTCGGACTCAAAAGAATAAAGTTCTTCTTCATCGGATAGAAATCGAAGAGATGGAAAGCAGAAGATGAAAAGAGGAGAAACTGGGACATCAAAAATGGGGTCTAGGAAAGCTCTAGTTGACAAATTACACCTCGGCACCGGGCCATCATGACTCGATACCGAGTTGAGAAACCAAGTTAAGGATAGTGATTCATATGGTGAACTTCAAGAGGAAGCTGGTGCTGGTTTTAAGCAAGTTACTGGTGGTTAGAGTGGCAGTGTTCAAGCAAATGCCACAGAACCATCAAAGAGAGAACGTAGACAATGAAGAGCTAGAAGTACAGTTCTCATAGAGATAAGGGAACCCAAACATCATGGAACTAACCGAGAGCGTTTGTGGAGCCAAAACACTCGAGGAAATCTCTAATGATCACTGTCCAGTTGATCTAACTGATCCGGAGTACATAGCTAACATGGCGAGCTGGCTGGTGAATTAGAACTAGTACAAGAGTAATGATGAATGGGGCTCGATGCCCAATAGAACCCAAATCATGGATGATATCTTGTAGGAAGGTTATCCATGGAAATTCGTTATGCCCATGATGCCGTTGGTAGACCATGGAGGAGTTATATCCACAGGCCAACCAGATTTTGTTCTTGGAGGAGGCAGACCTGATCTTCAAAAAAGCTGTTGGTAGACCATCGAGTGAAGTTGTGCAGAGCAATGTTGCTATAAAGAAAACTGGTGAGAGCGCCGAGAACACTACAGTCAATGTTGAAAATAATAACAAGAAGAAAAAAGAAGGAATAAGGGTGCTGGTGGAAAGAAGTCAGACTTCAAAAAGTGTGCAAGATATCTAAAGCCTAAAGGTTATACCCCATTGAATAAGACCGTTGAAAATACTTACATTGCTATGCAAGGAACTGAAAATTATAAGTAGGTGGCTTGGAGGAAGGCAACTGAACAAGAATGGCTCTTAGGGAAGTATTGTCGCTTCTATAAGATATATAGACATAATACCAATGAGCGACGACATTTAAGGGATATAATCAAGGATTCGATCAGAAAAAAGAAGCTGCTATAGTATATGAAACCCCGTAGGTTGGCGGGCAAATGGATAGAAGACCCCAAGGGAAGATGACCTAACGTAATTAGGCTAGGACTAGTGGGATGACTTAGGCAGTTCGAAAAGAGAATTGTGATCAACACTATCACTGGTGGACCTCATCCAATCGAGAGAAGCTAGAACATAATGGAAAGATAAGGAAGTTCTTTGAAGCATGTTGTGTAGGAGAGTTTTGTTACTATGGAGGACAGGGCTTTGGAAAAATAATTAAAAATGATGATTGATGATATTGTGTTTATAAATCGAGAAGCGGACGAGGTGCAAGCGCCGATGCTTGACCCTTTGGCGATTATGGCCGTGGTTGGGCCGACGACTGTGCACTGAGTCCTGATTGATTATGAGAGCTCAGTTAATATTTTATTTAGGAAAATGTTTAACCAGATGAGGAGGAGTAGGCAGGACCTGGAGCCACGTAAATCTCATATTCAGGGATTTACCGAAGATGCAAAGAAGCCTATCGGTTGTAATGATCTATCGTTGGAGCTTGGTGAAGGAGACCACGAGGTGATGTGGGTCCAGACCTTCATGTGATTGATACATACTCTGCTTATAATGCATTTTTGGGCTGACCGATGGTGCTAATTGCTTAGTAAAGAGTAGTTTATTCGCCATGGTGCTTAATGCATAAGTTCCCCACCGAGAATGGGGAAGGAGCTATCCAATGAAACCAAAGCACTGGTCATGAGTTTTACGTTGCCGAGCTTACAAAAGCAAAGCGATGTGAGATGGGCAAAGGTGCAGAGAAAGCTCTCTACATTAAGGCAGTTGACACATAGCAACCACTGCCTAAGCCCTGACTCAGATGGCATAGTAAATTTCATAAGTCTATGGATCCGAGGAAAGAGCCAGAGGATGCGAGGGCAGCCCTAGCAGAGCTGACAATCAACATACCAATCCATAAGGATGTCCCCACTTGGGTCCTAAAGATCGGGTCTCAGCTTAGCGTGATGATGAAGGAGTTCGAAGGGTTTCTCCGGGAAAACATGGATGTGTTTGCCCAGACACATTCTGAGATGTGCAGAATATCGTCGAAGATGGTGTGCCATATATTGAATGTGGACCAATGATGCCATCCTGTGAAGTAGAAGAAGCGCAGCCTGGGTCAAGAGTGATCCACTGCGTTGAAAAAAGAAGTGGATAAGCTAAAGACAAATGGCTTTATCTAAGATGCTATATACCCTGAATGGGTATCGAATCTTGTGTTGGTTAAGAAGCCTAACAAAATATGGTGGACATTCACTAGTTATTCATATCTGAATAAGGCATGCCCATAGGACAACTTCCTGCTACCTAGAATTGATCAGCTTGTTGATAGAATTGCCGGCCGGGAACTATTATCCTTCATAGATGTGTACTCCAACCCAAGGTTTTAAATCTCGTTCATCTCACTCGAGATGGAAATCCAAGATTTTCTTCGAAATCCGAGATTTGACAACTTGGTTGGTTATCAGAGTTTTAAATCTCCTTCATTTTAGCCAAGATATCAGCCAGAGATTTCCTTCAAAATCCGAGATTTGAAACCTTACTCCGACCATAATAAAATAGAAATGCACATTCCGGATTAAGAGCGCACCAGCTTTATCATTGATTTAATTATGATAGTCCATCAATGAAATCCGTAGAAACACTCTCTAACTACCACAATGGTATACCTAATGGATGCAACAATCCTCCCAGCTACTCCGCCTTTACCCTTTGGCAAGTCATACATTTGGCCACATACTCTGCTATATGACTCTTCATACTAGGCCAATAAAAGACTCTCTTTATGTCATGGTACATTCTATCTCTACTGGGATAATGGTCATCCTAGAACGATGAGATTCGACTAGTACCATGATAATCAAATCCATAATGAGAGGAACACTTAGTCTACCATCTCTCCGTAACCACCCCTTCGAGTCAATGATATAGCGTCGCAAATGACTCAACAACTCTTCTCTACTAAGCTTCTTGAAAATATCCAATAACTCCTTATCGTGCTTCTGACTTGACCCAATGTGATCCATAAGTGTAGGCTGCACATCCAAAGCTGCTAACAATCCCGGAGTGATGTCTGACAATGGTCGAAAATCGAACGTAGAGATAAACTCCAAGTGCTTCCACTCTAAGAACATATGACTCAACATCGCAAGGTTTCTACTCAAGGCATTGGCTACAACATTGCCCTTGCCTGGAGTATAGGAGATATCGAAATCATACGATGTTAAAAAATCCATCCACCTCCACTGCCTTAAATTCAAATCCTTCTACGAGAATAAATACTTCAAAGACTTATGATCCATGTACATCTCAAACTGTCTCCTAATAGATAGTGTCTCCATGACTTGAGTGCAAAGACAATGGTTGACAACTCAAGATCATGAGTAGGATAATTTCTCTCATGGACTTTCAACTGTCGACTAACATAGCTAATCACTCTCCCTTCATGCATCAAGACCGTGCATAATCCCATACCGCAAGCATCATTATACACTGTGAATGCCTTTGTTCCATCGGGTAATAATAGAATAGGTGCACTAGTCAACGACTTCTTCATCTTGATAAAAGCATCCTCACACTTTCAGCCCCATGAGAAAACCAAATTCTTCTTGGTAAGGCGGGCTAGAGGAGCATAAATTTTAGCGAAGTCCTTAATGTACTTCCTATAGTAACCCACCAAACCAAGGAAACTCCTCACATCCGTGGTATTCTTGGCACATGCCAATCCTGTGTTGCAACAACTTTACTAGGATCGACCACTAGTCCACTCTCAGAGACAATGTGTCCCAAAAAGCATACCTCCTTGCGCCAAAAGTGACATTTGAAAAACTTCACCTTCAACTTATACCCATGGAGTGTGTTAAGCACTTCTTCTAGACGCAACCTGTACTCCTCGCTTTTTGAATAGACTAATATGTTGTCGATAAATACCACGATGAACTTATTAAGAAACCTTCTAAAAACTAGACTCATCAAATCAACAATGTGGGCGGGTGCATTAGTCAGTCCAAAGGGCATGACTAACTAATCATAAAATCCGACGAGCGTACGAAAAGCAGTTGTCTGAATACTGTCCTCGGCTACTCATAGCTGATGGAATTCGATAGCCAAGTCAAGCTGAGAGAACATCATTGTTCCAACTAACTGATCGAACAGATCGTCTATGCGGGGCAAAGGGTAACGATTCTTCATTCTTAGTTAATTCAGCTCACGATAATCAACCCAAAGCCTCAGATAACCATCTTCCTTAGTGGCAAAGACAACTGGTGCTCCCTGCTCTGAATTACTCTTAATAATTAAGCCCTTCCCAATTGCTCATTCACTTGCTTATTCGGTTCACATTTTCTTTAGGAACCACATGCCTCAAAGGTAAGGCAATAGGTCTGACGTTCTCCATAAGGTAAAGTCAAAACTTGATCTCTCTCTGGGGTAGAAGATCGGTAATTTCAAAAAAGACGTCTGGATAGTTAACTACAACAAAAGTTGTTATTAGTTGCATTTGTTAGTGGTGTTTAATGTTATATGCAACAGTTGATCATTTTAAAATATAAAAATCAATAAAGAAACACAACTGATTGACTCCCTCCAACATTTCACTAAAATTTTGCTAGAATTTTATGCGGCCGCTCATATCTCTTTTAACCCTTAACATTTTCTTTATCCTTCTCAAACGACGATGAAAACCACCAAAAAAACTTGTTCAGCTGAGTCTCTCTCATCCTTTTTTATCAATTATCAATCGATGTGCTTCGTCACAAAATTCCTTATCTTCTAGCTCGCGAAATTCAACGCGGCTATCCTCCCCAAACCCTAGCACCTGAAATATGGCTGAAAAATTCATCCTCTACCTTGCACAATTCAACTCTTATGAGATAATTTAAAAACCAATTTTCTTCTTTGTGGCCATTTTGAACTGCATTAGATCAGTTTTGTTTGAGGTTATTGTTTGAATTGATTTCAATTTATCCAAAATATAAATTGGTTGATTCTTAGATTATGTTGTTAGAGTTAGTTGCTTAAATTGGTTGATTTCTGTTTATCCAAAAATTTCTAAGCTATTTATTTTCCTGTTTAGCATTGTTAAATGTATTTTTTGAGTATTTGGTACCGTTAATGACCTTTATATCTCAGTTCTAACTTAGTGTTTGACCAAATAAACTATCATTTGGATAACTTATCTATTTTAGAAGAACATTTATTTTGATGTTTGAAGGGCTCCCACCTTAAAATTTTAGAACACAATTTAGATATGGTCGTTGACTATAATCTTTTTATATATACACTTCATTTAACAATTGCAATAGGAGATTTATATTGGTAGAGTACACATGAAGTGTAGGAGATATAGTGAAGAAGCATGGTCTGAAACTCCATATTGATGATGCTCATATGTTGAATGCTTCTGTTGTATGTTTTTATATTAATTCTTCGTTTCATCTCGAGGGATTCATCATTAAAAGTAAAGATTAGTCGGTGCATTATAGAATAATCTTAAATTTAAAAATTTGATATAACAAAGTGGTTGATCTGGATAATTAGGATTTTAAAACTGATGCAGGTGATCCAATTTCAATATATCATGAAAATTGCTTAACAAGCATGAGTGTGAATTGTTAATAAGATGGACATTGGGAGTTCTAGTTTCCAGGCTTGTACAAGCAGTTAATTTGTTTCCGTGACACACATTTATTGCATTTTTGGCTATTTTTTTGGATTGTTTTAGGTATATACGAGTGGATTATTGAAACAAAAATTTAGTTATGTTTGTCTAAAGGTTTGGGTGCATCATTTGGATATGTTATTGTTGGTTCGGAAAGCTTTAGTGCTAAGGTAATGTACATTTGGGTCTCCAAATTGAATAAGTGCACCAATTGCTTTAATATTATTTTTTTGTGACTATCATTTATTTATTTGATAAGCAATAAAACTAAGGAAAACATTAGGAGGGATGAGGCAAGTTGGAGTTTTGACAGCTGTAACGAGTAGGATTTTGCCCGCTCGAAAATCGACATCCATACTTTACATCGTACTCGAATGCCGTAGAAACCGATGAAGATACAAAGTAAGAATTTTCTACAACGATTCGTAGAGCCATCATCCCACCGAAACTTCTTCTTGTAGCTGGTACGAAGAAATCAAAAGAATTTGGAATCGAATTAAAAGAGATTGATAAGAAAGTTATTTCCACTGTTGCAGGGTATTGACCATTTATAGTCGTACTTCCCTGTCCCCTATCTCGTCCTCTTCTTGCACTCATATCTACTATCAATGGATAGTAAGAGAATTTACTGAGACATTCAAACGGATATCTTAGGGATACACTCATTCTAGGGATACTTCACCCTATCTATAATGAGCTACTTAATGTGTTATACTCCTGAGCTAAAGTTCAACCTTAGCTCTGATACCAAATGTAACGAGTAGGATTTTGCCCGCTCGAAAATCGACATCCATACTTTATATCGTACTCGAATGCCGTAGATTCGATCGTTCAAATCCGAGTCGCCGGAGCTTATAACACAATTAAGTAAATAACACAGCCGAAGAAAAAGAATAATACATTGATATACAATATCTGATACAACAGAGTGATACAATGAATATCAATATACATCAGAGATATGATACAAGAAATAGCAGCGGAAAAGAAAACGATAACATCAGCAGCGGATAATCTCCATCTTCAAAGCACCAATCCAGAAATAACTCGAACTCCCAATAACGAGGCACAAAGATAAGCAAGTGCAGTCTGATCCAAAGACTGAACTAGCTCTAGAAAATCTACTAATCTGACTATCTGAAAAACCCAACTCTAGACTGCTCGTGTAGAAAAATTTTGAGCATCCAGAGTTTAGGAAAGAAACAATAAACTCCGGATAAGTCATGAGACTGGTGTGAGCAACAAAAACAGTTTATCTTTAAAACAAATAGCAGAGAATTTTAAAGTTAATTCGCAATGCTTTTGGAAAATGAAACTACCATAAGGCCTCCCGCACACACACACAATGCAAACGCAGAATCGGAGGAGATTTCTCCTTATGATAGTCAAAAATGCTTACTACGCAAAACAAATCATTTTGGATATTATTATTAGTGCATAGTGTAGAAAACATTTCGAAAGTAGAATATAAATCTTAGCCAGCATAGACATTTCGCACTTATGCCTACTATAGCTACCATGTTCAATAGCAGGTTACCGCCACATTCCATGGCAGGTAATACAACTAAAATCGTACAGGGCTCGTATTGTTTTGTTTGGATTTCCAACAAATTGTCAGGCCAAGGAACTTCCCATTGCCACATGGAAACGCCTCTGGAAGGACGTCCCGAGAACCAAACTGTGCTCTGCCAAACAAGGCCGGCTACCCCGCTTCCCGGGGAATATACAAAACCTCAGATATGCCACCCCCGGTCCTTTGGGACCTTTAACCGTGGCGCCTCTAAACCAACATCACACATAATAAATAAAGTGTGTCCACATGAGTAAGTATCCGGGCTCCATACCATGATACTACCCTTTTCCAGAAGGAATGGTCATACCCTAGGGAAGCTACCCCTGAAACCTTGCCACATCATTCCTGTTTCAACCATTTCCGGGTTGTGAGGTTCGACGAAGTCTCATCCACAAAGCTACGCTTTGTCATAAAGCCATGCTTTGGGTCAACAGATGATCAAAGTAATGATCACAAAGATAAATGATCAAACAAATGATCATATCACAAATGATCAAACAATGTTCATCACACAGCAACACTCAGTATGTCACATTACCAAATTGGGAATATATCGCTGATAAATTTCAACTACATAACCTCTGAGCTCGTACGTCTCAGAGAAGGGTGTTAAGCTAAGAGAATAAATTCTCCGCCACCAACAGAAATGTATTTGAAAGAAATCGGCTTTATATCTCAAAGTGTAATGTCAGACATGTAACCATACAAGTCTGTTCCATGTTCGAACAGAACCGAAGGCACTTCTTACGAAGCCCTTGCAATTCCGGGTATTCACAATCCCATCCGGACTTCCCATCACAAAGGGTGATAAAATCTCTATATCGGGGCCAGTCGATGCAGAGACATTCGACGAGTTGTCCTTTCGTTTTCGAAAATATCCGGTCTTCACCACCGATCTTCAATGCTATCCATTTACGACGTATCACTATTCGGAATGGGTTATATAACACAAATGTCTTTTCCCGGCTAACCCGAATAATGAGCGCAATATTTACAAGAAACATATGGATATTTGGATTTCAATTAAGTCACAACTTATTACCCAAAACTTTTCTTTCAAATGGTTTTAACAAATTACCATTTTCAAATCTTTAAACAAAAAGATTTATTTCACAAAGCCCACCCAGTTTCAACAAAAATCCATTCACAGATTTCAAAACAATTTCCGTTTCAATTGGATTAACTCGTTAAATCTTTAAAACAAAGATTCAACTTATAGCTTTCAAAACAATTTCATTTCGAATGGTTTAAACAAATTACCATTTTCAAATCTGTTAAAAATAAACAGATTCAATTCATAGCTTTCAAAAAGAATTCATTCATAGCCTTTCAAAACATTTCAATTTCATTTTAAATTTGAAACCTTTCAACACAAATTGGAAGTTCACTTCTTATATGAAAGCTGTTATTATTTGAAAACAAACTGTTTTCATTTCAGAAAATCTGATTCATTTATACGAGTTAAGGTTTTTGGGTTAAATCCCAATTCTCAAAATTATACTTTAAAAATGGTTTAACTTCATATAAACACATTTATATCATCTTTAATCAAAATTTCCAATCATTGAATTCAATTCCAAATATTGAATTCAAATTTAAATTGAATTATTTAAATTGAAACTTTACCAAGTTATTCAAAATAACTTTTATCTTTGAAATTCTATTTCAAAAGCTTTTCACTTTAAACCCAAAATTTCCAATTTCAAAATCAATTGAAAATAAAATTTCAATTTCAAAAAAAACATTAAATTTAAATCATCTGTGACTTAACCGATTTCCACGTGAAATCCATATTTGTGTGTGTAACAGTGTGTCTAGGGTTTAACACAATAGTGCAACATCATTCAATCATCACAGATTAAAACACAGAAGTATATTTGATAAGCGATATAAACTATAACGCTTATCGTACATATCACAGATCACAAATATATATCACAAATAAGTAAATTACAGATCACAACATAAATCAGGATGTATCATAAAGCATCATATATCAGGGATATCAAACAATTCAAATCATCCAATATAATCCAAGCATCCATAAGTAAGATCAGTTAATTGTTTGATTAATTCAAATCAGATTAATTTCTTATGAATTAATTACTAATCCTGGTTATTTAACATAAATAAAATTACAAAACCATTTTGATTAATTTTTCTTTAATCATTTATTAATTATCCATTTATAATAAATTAATTAACCTTTAATTATAATTCATCAACCTTTAATTATTTAATTCACCATTTAATTAATTATCTTTAATTAATAAATTACCCTTAATTAATCACATTAATTAATTAGTCATTAATTAATTATTGTTTTAATCACTTGAGTAATCAACCTTTAATTACATACATTAATTTAGCATCTTTTAATTTAAAGATAAACCATTTACTTAATTAATCACTCAATTGCCATTTAAATCTTATTTAATTAGAAGTAAGTTCTTTAAAACTTAACTAATCCCAAAATTTAAAAATAAAGAATTTATTATTTTAAAATAATTAACAAGAAGTTGTTTAAATTGTTTTAAATTTAAATTTGGAAAAACTTGTTTAAAACAAAAATTGTTTTAACATCAACCTGAGACCAACACCTAGTTTACCCGAGCAAAAACACTCAAACCCCGAGTCACACGCGTTCTTCTTCTTTCCCTTTTTCTTTTTAACTTTGTTTTTAAATTATAAAAACTGTTATACTCACGCGAACTAATCCAGTAGCAATCTCGAGCCAACAATCCACATTCCCGAGTACGACTTTGAGACAACCTCCTTCGTCATCTTCCCAACTCCTTCACGCAACCCAGATACACTCAAACGTGCACACGATCGACTGTGCACGTGCACGGAGCGGCGATGCCTCTCTGGTGATCGAGGAAGCCTCCACCAAGTCGCAATTCACCTCGACTTCGATTACATATCCACGAACGTCTTCACTTCTTCGTCGATCAAAATCGAGCGGAGCTCGAGAAAACTCAACACAAACTCTTCCACGAACCTGTCTCGCCGCCCCACCTCCGACCACCTGAAGACCCTAAACTTCCGGCTATAGCCTCGTTACCCATCGTGCCACTTTTCCCCAAAGTCACGCCTCACTCGACGTTACGTCGAAGTCGCGGCGATTGAAAATTCGAGCTCCATTAAAACTAGGTTTAGAAAAAGGAAAACGACATCATCGTCGCCTCCGATGTCGAGGCCACCCCCGTCTATTTTTCCCATCACCCCGGTAAGCTCCTCCACCTTCTCGCGTAACCTCGATGATTCCAGCTCCATCAAGCGCCAGAATTTGGCTATAAACCAATTTTCGTTCATCTCTTTTTTCTCACGAATTACTGAACTAAAAATATTGAAATTTGCATTAAAATTCATAAATTTCGATTACAAAACAGATTCTATAATTGAAACAATACATCATTTCAGTCGAATTCTTTTCGTACCTTGAAGTCTTGCTATGTTTTCCTTCCTTTCAGTAAACCCATCTATATTTTGTACTTAACAGTATTTTTTCAAAAATAAGTTTATGTTGTTATAAACATTTCTTCTTCAAAGTTTAAAGTCTAATATTGAGTTTACAAAGAGACTTTAAATTTAGGACTAAAATTTGGAAACCTGTTATAAAGAACAGGATCTGTCTCTCTTTATATATATATATATACACACATATGCACCCAGTTCCATTTTTTTTATTTTATAAGAAATGTTACTCTCATATAAACATTATCCAGTAGTCATTCAGTGATCAAAGTATACAGTGTTGGGTTTGGAAAAAGGGATTTTGATGATTTTTCTTTTTCTTTAAATAGTTCTGAAGCCTGTTGCCTATAAATAGAAACACCCAGATATGTACACCCATATATCTATATGCAACATTCAAGCATATTCAACGGCCAGGTAACACTTCAAATCATTTTCAAACTTAAATCAAACATCAGAACAAAGCAAACATAGAGGTAAGTGAGTTTGCTTACGGAATCCATTGAGGTTTAAACAAAGGAACAGGTAGATAGATACACAGATATTCAATTCATTCATTTTCGCAGGCAAACAAAAGATATAAATAAGGGTATGAGAATTTGCTCACCTTGAATTGAATGACAAAGGGCAGAGCAGACTTTGAAAATGAAACTGGAATGCTTTTAATGGTTATTAAGTAGAATTAGATCTGATCTTTGCATTTGCTTTTCTTTCCAAGCCGAAGACTTTGCCTTGTTTCCAAGCTGAAGACTTTGCCTTGTTTCCAGATTTTAATCTTTGGTTTACAGGGTTTGAATTTTCTTTTAGTTTTCAAAATGATGTTTTCCTTATATTTTCTCAGCTCGAACTGAAATGAAGTGAGAAGTTGATGTATAAAAGAAGGCTAGAGGAGAATATATTTGTACAGGTTGAGGTATATAAAAGAAAAGATGCGTACAGGTGATTATTTTCTTTTGTACAGGTTGATATATTTTCTTGTACAAATACCAGAGATTTTTTCTCTGCTTGGAGGCTGATGAGATATAGTGTAGTATGCTATAGGACATGGCATTAGTTAACTTGTACAATTTTCATTAAAAAAATTCTTTAGTTCGGCTGAGATGTTGTATGTACTTAGAGATGCAACCCTTTAATGCATATGTACCTTTATACTTATCATATGCTTTCTTTTCGGCTGAAGATATTAACATTGCCTTCTTTTGCAAGCTAACCTATAAATTTTCTTTGCTTATTTGTTTGTATCATACTTAAAAATATTATGCTCTGGTTTCATACTTAAGGATATTTTGTTTGCACTTAACTGTGTATCCTTTTCTTTGTTTGTTTTGTAAGCTACTACATACATATTTATATTTATTCGTTTACTAGCAGATTTGTTTATTAATCTTGTATTTATATTTTGAATGTATATTTCTTTTTGCTTTGTTTGGTTTCATTTTATATTTAGAACTTTGCTTTGTCATTTCTCTTGTTCAACTTGACTATGTTTGCTTAGTCTTCATATATATATATTTATTGTTTTTATTAAGTACAATTTTGTTTGTGTTTTATTTTTCTTTGTATATTTTTGTTCATACTCTATCTTTAACAAAGCTTACTTTGTATTATTATAAATGAAGTTCTATTGTTAATATGTTGCCATAATTTTTCCAATGTATTCACTTTCTATTTTATAAAACAATAAAATTTATCTTAGTTCGGGGAAACTCGCATCTATTTATAATTAATTTTACAAATTTTTATTCAAAAATTCATTTAATTATCAATTTAAATAAATTAAAATCTAGGGTCGTTACAACAGCAATAGCTTATTTTGCTTTGAAAGATAACATTAGCAAAATTGTCCTTGATTACAAGAAAGTGGAGGTACTTGCAGGTTTTCTTCTTGACCTTCTTTCTTAGTATGATGACGAAAGAAAACTCTTATTTAATTATCTTTTGCGACCAAAATAATTTTGATCGCCGATTGGTTGAATCAAATTGAACAACTCTCTACATGTACATCTACAATTGAAGCCAGTTTGGTTAGTTTCTTACTTTTTTATGTGCACACTTGTTAATCTTATTAAATTTATTTACACTTTACATATGCAATTAGTATTTAGATTTAAGCTTGTTGTGTGCTACATTCTTAAAATTTAAAACTATATAAACACCCTTGTGCTATTAGTTTTTCCCTATTTTATGACGTGGAAAATGTAATTGTGTGTTCAAAAATCCTTTTGACTTATGCATATTTATTGACACGGGTTTTCTATTTTCTTAGGTCTTTTTTCTTTTCGGAACTCAAATCTTATGCGGTTCAAAACTGCATCCATGCATGAGTAGTTAAAATGTGAGACCAATTACTTAGTACTAAATATTTTATTAATGTGGATCTTAATTAGTGTGTAATTCAGTTATTTACAGAAACAATATTTTTTGTCTGTTTAACAAAATGAACGCGTCATACATACATATATACATATTATAGTTGTAATATGATTTTTTTTAGTGCCCATATTATAGTTAATGAATGTTTTTATAGTAAATATGCAAATTGTATGGCTTGGATAATCCGTTGAGGGTGCAAGATGGTTAGCATAGTAATATAGCTAACTATGGCATCCCATCTATGGCAACTAGAATGAAACTTTACTTAAAGTATTTTACCTATTTTAGATTGTTTATATTTATTGTTTTATGATTTTTGTATTTATAGGGGATCATATTCCAATTATATGAATCATTGGAGTTTGGAGCATCTCAGCACAGATTTTATTATAGAATTCTTCTTTATTTTCTGTTTCGCTTCTCTCAATTATTGATTATTTTTTCCTACATAATTATTACGCTTTAGTATCTTGTAATAGGATTAATGAATGTTCTTGGCTTCTTCCTGTTTCACTAATTGCATTCCTTGCTCCATCTATATACTGTTACAAGTCCATTACTCTCAGTTTTGCCAAGATGTACACCATTAGTCATGATGTATATCAGATGAAATATAGTAAAACTCCTAACATAATTTTCTATGTTTTTTGTCTTCAGCTCAAGGATTTTCAAATTTATTTTGATTTATATGTATAGTCATGTATTATACATTATTACGTGTAGTGAATATTGATTTCATTTCATTATAAATATCCTTCATATATTTTTATTTCAGTTTTATACATTTCATATACATTGATTTCAATTTCACTGGCATCATTTTCTTATTTTCAATTGAGTAGTTTTATTCAATTTCTATGCATGATCTGTATTTAAAAAGTACACTTTAGATGCAGCTACAATCAACTAGTTTCTTCCACTGTAATTGCATCTGAAACACAAAATTAAATGGTTTTTAGATGTAGAATAATAGGGTTATCTCCAGTATAACACAGTTTGGTCATATTATCATCTATGGAGTAGCACTATATTCATCTATTTCCAAATGAATTATGTACAGCCTTCAACGGCATGACAATGAATGGTTTAGCACATGAATTCTTATTTTGAATGTTTAGTGGTTTAAACTACTGAAAACTTTGTAGGCATAACATTGATTTTGATTGCATACGTAGATATTAAAGACGTGGTATATACAACATATAATTACGTACTATCTATCTGAATATTTTCTTGCAGCAGCGACATAATTCATGAAAGAGAACACAGTGCAATGGAACAGAAATTGTGATTAGGCATGTAAGTCGTAAGTTACAAGCATGCATAAATATATTAGAACATATACATATACTTGTAACTTACGATAGACATAATTCTAGCTTCAAGACCTTTTTCAATAGTTCTTGTTTAGCCTTACGATGTTACTCTAGCTGTATTTATTGACATATTATCCTTGGTCAGGATATCGTTGTAGATTTCTTACATGACAATAAAGGACAGGAAATGTAACATTAAACCAAGCTGCTTAACAGCAAAGCAACTCAACTCTGAGTTGCTTCAGCAAAGCAACCTATGGTTGTTGAAACAACTCAGAGTTAAATGGTCAAGAAATTGTTTGGCTCAGGTAGGTGTTACACTGTCCATGGAAATTGTTAGTAGTTGATGCTCGTGTAGTCTTGATAACCATCCGATTTTGACAACTACTTTCATTTATTCCTTACTAGCTGTTGTTTTTACATCAAATTTGGCTCATTAAACCTATTGGTGTATAAGTGAGAAATAGTAATAAATTAACAATAATAATAATAAATTAACCAAGCTAATAAAAATTAACTAAGTTTTGTTAAAATTAAATAACTTTTATAAAATTAACTATTTAAGTTAACTAAAATTTAAAAATAACAATAATATAACTAATTTAACATAGTTTTATAAATGATGATGATGATAAATTAACTAAGTTTATAAAAATTAACTAAGTTTATAATAATAATAATATAACTAAGTTTATGTTAACTAAATTTTATAAATAATAATACTATAACTAATTTAACAAAGTTTTATAAATAATAATGATGACAACGATGGTGAATTAACTAAGTTTATATTGATAATAATAATATTATTAATAATAATAATATAATTAAATTAACCTTGTTTTTTAATAATAATAATAATAATAAATTAACTAAGTTAACCAAGTTAATAAAAATTAACTAAGTTTTGTTAAAATTAAACAAGTTTTATAAAATTAGTTAAGTTTAAGCTAACTAAATTTTATAAATAATAATATAACAAATTTAACAAATTTTTATAAATAACAATGATTATGATGAATTAACTATGTTTATAAAAATAACTAAGTTTATAATAATAATAATAATATAATTAAATTAACCGATTTTTAGTAATAATAATAATAAATTAACTAAGTTAACCAAGTTAATAAAAATTAACTAAGTTTTGTTAAAATTAACGAAGTTTAAGTTAACTAAATTTTATAAATAATAAGAATATAACTAATTTAACCAAGATTTATAAATAATGATGATGATGATAAATTAACTTAGTTTATAAAATTTAACTAAGTTTATAATAATAATAATAACAACAATAATATAATTAAGTTAACTAAGTTTGAATAATAATAATAAAAAAAATTAAGTTAACCAAGTTAATAAAAGTTAAGTAGGCTTTGTTAAAATTAAACAAGTTTTATAAAATTAACTAAGTTTAAGTTAAATAAATTTTATAAATAATAATAATATAACTAATTTAACAACATTTTATATATAACTGTAAGATTGGACTTTATTTATTTCATTTCGTTTATAACTTTGATTATTTATATGACATAATTTATAATATGATATACTCGTACAATGTTGTAGATGTTTGATATTAGATTTGAAGTCCTACGAAATAACATAATTGTTTGACTATATGTTGTGCTTTCACTTGTGCAGGCACTGGATTTCCAAAGAGAGCAAGGTTGGACTTTTATGGTGCTAGCTTTCACTTGTGCATGCAACAAAGAATTATGGGTAATCAAGCATTTTATTAGCACCAGTTTGGTATAACATTTTATTAGTACTAGGTGTGTAAATTTATATACGAATGGTTATTGTATGTGAGTTTGGTCATTTTATCAAAAAACTATTGTATTAGAATGGTTATGGATATCTTATTTGATTATATGATTAATATGTTTTTTAATTGTTTGAATAGGATGATTATGTGAGTGATTGTTGATTGATATAGTAGAAGCAAAATAGACCATCAACAGGAAATAATAGCATGAAAAAACGGTGCAACATGATCAACAACTTTTAGTAGCGTTTCAAAAACGCTACAGAAATACATATAGTGGCGTTGAGTAAACGCAACCATAAAGTAGGGGTAAAGTTGGAAACTCTATGGTAGCGCAAAAAAACCTTTTGGTGGCGTTTTTAAAATGCTACAAAAAGATTTATGGTGGCATTTGAGAAATGCTGCAATAAAAGGATTTATAGTGGCGTTAAAATAAATTCAACTAAAAATCATGGATTTTTAGTTGCGGGCTTTATCACGGCGTTTATCAAAACGCTACCATAAGTTTTGGCAGTGTTTTTTGTGCGCCACTAGAAATAAAATTTCTTGTGGTGGTTTCTAACTACTAGCACTAAATATAACTCATCATGTGATAGGTCTAAATAATATATGTACCTCCACATAACTGAACCTCTAGGATCGCAATAAACCTATGGACTGCATCTACTATAAGTACCCAAACGAACAACCTTCCTATCACAATCTAAGATCACCCTATATATGGTCATCCAGTCCATACACAAAATCAACCCAAACCCAAAAAATCCTAGGACAAAAGCATTGCAATCGAACTCGAGCCCCAAAATAAAAAAATTCAAATCCCTACATATCATTATTTAATAAGCCAATCCTCTAACAAGGTTTGCTGCGACTACTGGGTCAGTGACTATGCTTGTGTCTAAGTTTAACTCATCTACAAGTCCACTCGAACTAAAAGAGTGTGATGCTCTTATGTCAAATAAGGTGCGAACAGATAAATCAGATAAAGTTAACACAACTTCAATTGCAACCTTCTTCCCCTTGTCCGCTATTGGAGGCGCACTTGAGCTGGGAACAACATCCAGTGCATAAGCTGAAACCACTTAGGTAGAGGTCTTCGGTGGTGCCAAACACTCTCTCCTCATGTACCCAAATTGATTGCAGTTGAAGCATTTTATTTTTGAGTCATCTGTCTTGTACTCCTTCGCAAAATTCCCCCTCTTACTACATCTCCTGCACTTGAGCTCCTTCTTCTTAATCTTCTTCTAGGCCCTCAATCCGCCCTTGCGCTGATTCTGCTGGGTTGTCTTTCCTCCCGACTTCTTGGGCTCACTCTTCACTTCCTCCTTGGAAACAGTATTCAGCAAGGCCATCTCCACCAAACCCTCAAAATTCGTACCCATAGGATATGACTAAGGGCTAAACCTTGAAGAGGTTGATTCATCCCTTTTACAAACTTCAAAGCTTTCTTATGAAGGGTGTTGATCAGATCCAAACCAAACCTAACCAACTCAATGAACTAATTTGCATATTCCTTCACTGACATTTCTTCTTGTTACAAATGTATGAACTTCTCCAATTGTACTCCCTGCTCTGCCATGGAAAGAAACTTGTCTCAAAATGCCTCATAAAATCTCCATATGTCGTCTCTCCCTCATCGGTCTCCTCCACTACCACGTCCCACCAATTTAGAGCCTCTCCTTGTAAATGCCAAGTAGCAAGCTATCTCCTGACGTCATCTCCAAGACCCATCAATCTAAAAATCCTCTCACAAGTGTAGATCCGTGCCTTCAAGTCCACATATGGCTTCCTTCCTAGACTCACAAAGTCCTTGCATAGCTTAGCGAAATTGACGGCAGGTGGGTGGGCAGGAACTACACCGGACGCCTACTCTATGGGTCCCATATTAGGATTAAGCTTCGCTTATCCTCTTGCTTGTAGATACTGATAGAACTAAATCGGGATGTTTACGCTCAGAATCTCAGTAGCATCACTGGTGCCGCAACCAACAGGATCGCTCATCCTCTATGTCTATGATTTAGGAATTATTAGCAACTTTTCCACAAATAGTATTGGCAAGAATAAGTGATAGCATTTTTTTCGTATTATACTTATGTATATAAAACCATTGAAAAAAATTTTATCTATACATATATATACTTTTAGAAATCCATTTTGAAATACTATTTGAAAACCTTTTGGAAAAGCTTTTTTCAAATTTTTTGAAGTATGTTCTCTCAATATGTACCTAGCTCCTAAGGAATTTTAAACCTATGCTCTGATACCAATTGTGACAAACCGCACCTCCAAACACACCGATCCAAAGCCTAGGGTGAATTTCGAGCATGCTTCATGCCAAGAAGTAAGAGCTATCTGGTTTTTAAACATTACAAAGACTAAGAATATAAGGATAAAATATAAGATACTCTACACTTTCAGATCTCACGGTGAAAGGCAGTAAAATATAAATAACCATCTCAAAAAATATCCTAGAAAACACAGTCTCAAAATGTAACATCCCGGAAAAATGCGAACGCTTTATATTTAAATATAGGGATTATTTAAGTAATTAAATTATGAAGTTAATAATAATTAAATGGATTTAATAGAATTATTAAACTCCTTTTAATTAATAAATAATAATGGTGAACTCATTTTGTAAATTAATTTACAAAAATAAATTGTTTGAAGAAATATCGATAATCTGACCGAAAATTGTTTTATCCATAAACGACTTGTTAATCACCAAAAGTTGTTCGAACACTTTTGAACTTGTACAGTAACATTTGAACACATTAACAACTAATTAAACAGCTCTATTTATTAATAATAGATTAATTAAACTAAAGAAAGATTTATGGGACATTGACCCTTAAATCAAGGCATGGTTTAATGAGTGTTTTAAGGCATGAGAAGAGGAGGGGATCAAGGTTTGTCTTATGGCATGTTTCAAGGAGTGATTTAAGGATAGTAACAAGGCATGGTTGGAAAGGATGGCATGACTAAATTAGTGGAGGGTAGAATAGTCTTTTGGCAAAGGGTATGTGAAGTAATTTTCTAAAATTCCAATTCTATAAATACAAGCCCTTAGCTCACTCTTTGATTTGCTAATTCCTTAAGATAAAGGCTTCTTTCTTCACTTCTTTCTCCCTTCTTTCTTCATAAATTCCTAAGGCCAAATAAAAGAAAACCAACTCTTTTCTCCTCTAAACTCTTTCTATATCCTTACTACAACATGGCAACAACATCTAGCAAGTTGAAGCTTTAAGAAATGGAGCACAACTCCCCAAAATCCTCCTTGACCGGGTATATTTGAGCTTGTTCAAGCCTTGGACGTATGGACTTGGGGCATTTGGTGCTTGGATATGGGGTACTAGGATGAGGTGGGAAGTTATGGTGTTGTTGTTTGTTGTGATAGGAAGTTTTGGCTTTATTTGATTTGAATGTGAGTTAATCTTACTTCAGGATGGTTTTAAGAATTGACAAAATGTTGAAAAATATAAATTGTTGTTTATATCCGTGTACATTGCTTGTTTGGATTTGATTACGCTTGGAAGAGATTGGCATAAAAAACCATTGTTTTGCAAGGGATAAAAAGAGGAAGTCGAAGTGTCTTCGTAACGAATAGGTCGCTACAATATGCATATACACATATGAGATTTGTAGAGAGACCCTTGTTCGCGCCAAAAATGGTCACAAACACCTGATTACAGATGAAAGCACCAAATAACAGTCACAGATCACAGATAGATTGTATGTAATAGAATTAAATATGAAGACACTCAAAAAATTAAAAGGAAAGTAGTAGAAAGACAAGATTTATAGTGGTTCGGCGTTGTAGCCTACGTCCACTTTGAAGAGTTGATGTTTTATTGATGATTATCTACTGATTTACAAGAGTACAATTGATAGTATCTGAATTACAATGGAGTTCAGCAGAGTAACGACGTAGAAGAGCCAAAAGATCCCTTTTCTGAAGCTCTTGGACTGCTATTCATAGGTGTAGGCTGGAAATATCTGTCTCAAACTTCGGAAGACTCCTTCCATCACGTGGGCAGGCCCACATGATCGATATCTGGTCGTTTCGACTCGATCCATGATCGATACGAATGAGATTCGTATCGATCTAAATCTTGCCCAATCGAGCCGAGATCGATCATGAACATTCCTAAGGTTGTACGCAGGCTCTTGTGAAAATTTGGTAGCATTTGGACTGTAGATTTTGAGTTATGACCGATGCAAGTTTGAATTTGTTGAAGGCTACCGAGTTCGCATCGCTTCTGTTTGCATCGCTCTTGTTCGTATCGCTTCCGGGCACGTGCTTGCTGGTGACGTGGCGCTAACTTTTAGGATCGATCCACTTTTCATGCCGAGTGACCGAGTCAACCATCATTACGTGTTCTCTTCGTATCGATCATTTGAGGCTCTGTTCGTATCGATGCTCGTGGGATACTTCGCATCGATGGTTGGAGGCCGCTTCGTATCGATGTTGGCTGTTGGTTTGTTCGTATCGATGGCTAGGGATTGCTCTTCGTATCCATGCTTATGTATGCTCTTTCGTACCGATCTTTGGCTCTTTCCTTCGTATCGATCAAGTGAGTGATCGATACGAAACATGCCGCTTATGCATGATGGATACGATCTGAAGGGCCTTGATGGATGGATACGAACTGGTGCTTGTGGGCCAATGGATACGAATAGGATGGATGCGAAATAGATGGATACGAAATGGATCGATGTGAACTGATGGATACGAGCAGAACGTGCTTCTCACAGAATTTGATCGATCCATAACTTGTGCATATGAACACCGATCGACTTGAAATTTGAAATGTTGGCTTTCATAGCTTTGATTGTCGTGTCATGTTAATTGTAGCTCGATCCGGACTCGGACAAAATTTACCAGCATCCATAGTGAACTTTGTAGGTAATCGGTCGTCGGGATTGATTATCTTCCGTTTTCAGTCAATTCTTTGGTGTCACGGCCTTGCCAGAAGGCGGGATAACACTTGCCCCTGAAAACATGCCTTGCGATAGGAAGGTGTGTTTTGTAGTTCGATAAGCTGGATGTTCGTATCATGATAATGTCATGTAAATAGGTTGATAATCTTACCTAACTGCGAATAGTGATCGTTCGTGATCGTATGACGTTCGATGCGGTATGTGACCGTTCGAGGTCGGATGCCGTTCGAGGCGAGTTGTGACCGTTCGCGGTGCCGTTTGTGGCGAATGATGACCGTTCGCGGTCAAATGCCATTCGAGGCGAATCGTGACCATTCACGGTCGAGTGCCGTTTGAGGCGAATTGTGACCGTTCGAGGTCGGGTGCCGTTCAAAGCGAATTGTGACCGTTCAAGGTCGGGTGGCGTTCGAGGCGAATTGTGACCGTTCGTGGTCGGGTGCCATTCGTGGCGAGTTGTGTGTGCCCGGGGGAGACTTAGTATCATTAATGTCGGATTTCACGTTCGAGTGAATTTCCGAATTGTTTGTTATGGCGGTTTATCGCCATCTCAGAGCATGCATGAGGACCGTTCGCGATCCCGTACATGTGTAAGTGACTTTGCCGTTATGGAATTACAAATACCAGATTTACATTCAAAATGAGTCTTACAACCAAAATGTTCAACCAAATCAAGTCCATATGCAAAGAATAGAAAACAAAAGAAAAGCAGAGACGTCAAAGTGCAGACACCTACACTAATGCAGTTGGTAGTCGTCTCAGAGCACGCCTGAGGTCCGTTCGTGATCCTATACATGTGTAAGCGACTTAACCGCACTAGTGTGGAGTTTGCGACTTATTCTACATTATTTCAATCAGTTGACGACAAGCTGATGCCTCGATCCTAAGCCGTCCCTAGTTGATGCAGATGGTGGTCGTTTTTGCTCCACCGTTGCTGCTCGCCTTTTCTGTACTGTGATAGCATGTCGTTCCGGATATGCCCTTCTATCTCATCCCTCAAGTGCCTGCAATCATTTGTACTATGGCTGCTTAGCTCGTGGAATAAGCAGTACTAGTCTGATTTCCTCTCATTGTTGGTCGGATCCTTCCTCGTTGGCCTTCGGTAGGGAACCTACCCCCTAGTGTCTTGGTAGATTTGCTCTAATGTCTCGCTCAGCTCTGAATAAGAGGTGATTCTCAGCTCCTTTCGCGACTGCTTTGGCTCATCACAATTTTCCTCTGCTTTCTGTTTCCCTTTCTCCTTGCATGAATCCTTTCCGGGTGGATCTCCGCTTTTGACTGCATAAACATCAACCCCCTCTCCTTCCTCTCTCTTAACATTTGCAGCCTCTTGTCATAGAAACCTTTCTTCCTCATGGTAAAACTCTCCTAAGTCCATAGGTGGATCCCTCGTAAGCGAATTCTTGAATTATGAGCCATCAGCTATGCCAGGTACAGCTGCCATCAGAACCATGGATGGATCTGGCCGATCCACTGATGCCGCTACTGCATTGAATCGTGTTAAGAAGTTCCTCAAAGACTCTCCGGTCTTCTGCTTCAGTGTCGTCATACTCATCACATTCTTGGGCCTCGAGATGTGAACCCTGAACTGCCTCATAAATTTTTCAGTCAACTCGGTCCACGTTCCAATCGAACTGCTCTCCAATTGTCTAAACCATAATACTGCTATATCCGTCAGATACAGTGGGAAACATCAGGCCATGACCTCCTCTGATGCCCGCAGTACTTCCATATGCCGCATATACCTCGTTAGATGAACAGCAGGGTCTGTCCTTCCATCATACATCTCCAATGTCGGTAGCTTGAATTCTGGTGGATTCCTGGCCTGCCTAATTGCGGGAGCAAAGGGGCTACTGTTAACATCTTCCAGATCTATATTCACTAATCCGCCTCTCATGGCTCGTCTGACCATCTCCGCCAATCTGTCACTGTCGTCAAGCTATAGTCCTTGTCTATTGCCTCCGATCTGCCCCCCGAGTTCGCAAGGGAATCCTGGAATCTGCTCTCCTGGACGGGCATCCATTCCTCTATCAACGCCGTGTTGAATAGCTCCGCCTGGTATCCTGCCTGAGGTTGGATCAACATGCTCCTGCGGAGTGCCCCCAGCTCATGGGCTGCTCCTAATGGTCCTGCTCTATTCTAAATCCTGGTCGTTCCATGCTCCTGATCCCTATCTCCAACACCCCTTGCAGTGGCGTTCTCTTGATTCTGCACTCTAGCTTGTCCAATTTGCTGGAGTAGGTTCTGCATCATCTCTTCTTGCCTTTTCAGCATTCCCTCCTGCATAGCTTCCATCATCATCTCCATCTCGTCTCGGGTGATGAAGACTGAGGCCTGATTCGCTCCTGAGGAAGCCTCCTGAGTTCCTTCATGTTGGCTCCTTTCTGCTCTCAGTCTCCTTGCTAATTGCCTCGTCGTAGCTTTCCAGATCCAAGTCTTTAAGCTTTTAGATCCAAAGTCCAAGTTATAGGATCCTTGAGTTCAATTCTCAGTGAAAGCACCAAAATGTTCGCGCCAAAAATGGTCAAAAACACCTGATTACAGATGAAAGCACCAAATCATAGTCACAGATCACAGATAGATTGTATGTAATAGAATTAAATATGAAGACACTCAAAAAATTAAAAGGAAATCAGTAGAAAGACAAGATTTATAGTGGTTCGGCGTTGTAGCCTACGTCCACTTTGAAGAGTTGATGTTTTATTGATGATTCTCTACTGATTTACAAGAGTACAATTGATAGTATCTGAATTACAATGGAGTTCAGCAGAGTAACGGCGTAGAAGAACCAAAGGATCCCTTTTCTGAAGCTCTTGGACTGCTATTTATAGGTGTAGGCTGGAAATATCTATCTCAAACTTCGGAAGACTCCTTCCATCACGTGGGCAGGCCCACGTGATCGATCCCTGGTCATTTTGACTCGATTCATGATTGATACGAATGAGATTCGTATCGATCTAAATCTTGCCCAATCGAGCCAAGATCGATCATAAACATTCCTGAGGTCGTACGCGAGCTCTTGTGAAAATTTGGTACCATTTGGACTTGTAGATTTTGAGTTATGACCGATGCAAGTTTGAATTTGTTGAAGGCTGCCGAGTTCGCACCGCTTCTGTTCGCATCGCTCTTGTTCGTATCGCTTTCGGGCACGTGCTTGCTAGGTGATGTGGCGCTAACTTTTAGGATCGATCCACTTTTCACGCCGAGTGACCGAGTCAGCCATCATTACGTGTTCTCTTCGTATCGATCATTTGAGGCTCTGTTCGTATCGATGCTCGCAGGTTACTTCGCATCGATGGCTGGAGGCCGCTTCTTATCGATGCTAGCTGTTGGTTTGTTCGTATCGATGGCTGGGGATTGCTCTTCATATCCATGCTTATGTATGCTCTTTCGTACCGATCTTTGGCTCTTTCCTTCGTATCGATCAAGTGAGTGATCGATACGAAACATGCCGCTTATGCATGATGGATACGAACTGAAGGGCCTTGATGGATGGATACGAACTGGTGCTTATGGGCCGATGGATACGAATAGGATGGATGTGAAATAGATGGATACGAAATGGATCGATGCGAACTGATGGATACAAACAGAACGTGCTTCTCACAGAATTTGATCGATCCATAACTTGTGCATATGAACTCCGATTGACTTGAAATTTGAAATGTTTGCTTTCATAGCTTTGATTGTCGTGTCATGCTAATTGTAGCTCGATCCAGACTTGGACAAAATTTACCATCATCCATAATGAACTTTGTAGGTAATCGGTCATCGGGACTGATTATCTTCAATTTTCAGTCAATTCTTTGGTGTCACGGCCTTGCCAAAAGGTGGAATAACAACCCTAAGGGGGTTTCTCGCCATTATTGATTTACTTTTAGACGCATCTTGCTTATATAAATATTTGGTTGTTGTTGGAAATGTTAAAGTGGCAAAAATGTTGAATAGTGGAATAATCGTGCTTTTGCACTTTGAAATCACATTATTGCACTTTGAAATCTCATCTCTTTAAATATTGTGGATACCATTAACTTTCGACCCTGTTTGATGTTAAAGTAGCAAAAATCATTGTTTCTGATATTATGGATACCATTAACTTTGGACCCTGTTTGATTCTCTTCTCAACTAATTTGGGTAAATTTGTGTTTCGGGAAAATGGGAAGATCAAAGCGAATCAATGCTCCTAATGAAGAAGTCATGCAAATGGAAACGTTAGAAGAAAATGTCATTCCCAACTTCAACTTGGGAAATGTAGAGTCGGGACAACCATCGGAGCCGGTACAACCTACCAACAGCGAGGCTAAGATTAAAAACCTGGAACAACAAGGATCAATGATGAAAGAACTTTTAAAAGGAATCCTTGCTCAAAAGTCTTCCAAAACCACCAGGCTCACGGGAGGAGATGAGGTAGAGTTTTTAAGAAGGGGCTTAAATTTCTCTTTGCTCAAAAATAAAAGCAGAAGTAAGCTCGTTAAGATACCACAGAAAAGAAAAAATCACCAGCAATCTGGAGCAACCGAGCTTTCTCCAAGGTCTTTGGCGGATAACGAAGTTAAGGCAGATTACCAAGGAGATTGGAGGAGAAGTCCAAGGAGCAATTTGGAAGTTCAACCACCAAAGGATACAAACCTATTAGAAGAAATTATCACAGTGACGAAGCTTATCTAAAAGACATGGCCGAGAAAATGACAAAGGATATGCTTAATCTTAAAGGAAAAATAACTCTCAATGACAGGGTCAACAATAACCACCGAGAAGCTCCCTTCACAGAAGAGATCAAGTTCACCAGGATCCCGTCCCACGTAAAAATTTCGTCCTTTAGATACAATAGAACCACTGACCCAAATGATCACTTGATGGCCTTTGGAAGTCAAATGGATCTATACAAAGTTTTTGGGGTCGTCCGCTGTAGGATTTTCCCTACTACTTTCCAAGGTGCAGCAGGCAAGTGGTATAGGCAATACCATGAGAAAACCATCTATTCCTGGAAGCAATTCTCTTATGAATTCCTAGCACAATTCTGTATTTGTAAAGACCCTACTATCGACTACACCGTACTGGCTAATAACAAGCAAAGGCCAGGGGAGTTATTGGGCGATTATCTAAGGAGATTCAATACAGAGGCACTAAAGGCGAAAGGGATGACCGATAGAGACAAGTTGGTGGTAGTACACCGGAGATTGATTGAGCAAACTCCATTCTGGAAGGAGATCTATATACACGGATGCAGAGATTTACAAGACTTCCACTTACAGGTTGACAAATTCATTCGTATGGATGAAATATTTCATGCTAAAAAGAAAGCTCAAGTCAAAAAGGAGTCAGTACAAACAGGCTATAACCATAGCCATAAGAAACCGAGATGGGAGGAAGTCCCTGACACCAATCACATTGCCATGGATAAGCCGCTATCTTACATATACACTATAGCAAAGGAAAACGATAAATTCCCAGTCTTATACAAAGCTAAGACTAATCTTGAACTAAGATATTGCGCTTATCATAAATCCAATGGGCATAAAATTGATGAATGTCGTGTTTTGGCAGGCATAATTGAATGTATGGTTCGCTCTAGACGCTTAAAGGAGTTTGTTAGAGATAACCAAAAAGTGGCTCGTTCTAAAGATCCTTACCAAAGACTCCAAAACAATGCTGCCAACTTAGTGGAAAGTGATTATCAACTAGATTTTGTATCATTGCTCATTAGAATCGATGTGAGCCATGGAGGACCACATCTAGCTGGAAGTAGTAAAGGAGCTAGGGGTTGTTATGTTCGAGAAGCAAAGGAGGGAATTTTCTCTTTTCATGAAGAATCACCGCTCAAGAATATGAGGTTCCAAATTCAGAAGCATAACCTAACCATCACTCCACAAGAGCTAGGAGGAGGAGTTCGTCATCCGCACAATGATCCACTCATGATTACTACTAAAATTGGTTTATCTGTAGTTTCCAAAATTTTGGTATATACGGAAAGTGTAGTCAATGTTATCTTCAAACATGCTTTTGATCAAATGGGAATTCCAAAAGAGAAACTAGAGCCGAGCTTTGAAAGCATTTTCAGGTTCAACAACAAAGGATCAACTCCTATTGGGCAAATAAGGCTTTTGGTGCAGATGAGAATTTCACACATCTCTAGGACATTCAAGACTCTCATTGTCATTATGGATCAACCATCTTATTATCATGCTTTCTTTGGGAGGCCAACTTTGGATGAAGTTGATGCTTTTGTTTCACTAAAATACTTGGTGGTGAAGTTTCTAATCAGAAATGGTTGGAGAACAATAAGGGGAGAACAATTTAGCTCTTGTGAAGTGTATTTTACCACTCTTGAGCATTACAAACGGGACAATCTTTCTTACTATGACCTGAAAAAAACTGAGTTAATTAGAAGCGATATTAGTAAACCTTTGGATGAGAGTTTTTCAAACTAATCATCCAAAGAAAAGATGAAGCTTATTGAGAGAACTAAGCAAGTATTGAGAAAATTTGATTTCTCCGGGAACAAAAGGAAGAGGAAGGAAACAAACTTGGTGGAGGACGAAATAGAAAGTGAAAAAATAGTCACTGAGTTGGATTGTAGAAGCGAGCAAGAACGAATGAAACCCATAGAGGACCTCGAGGAAATATGCTTAGATCCAATTGATCCAGCAAAGATAGTTAAAGTTGGAAAGGAGTTAGAGAGAAAACTTAAAGCAGAACTAATTCAGTTCCTTCAGTCTAGCAAAGATGCATTCGCATGGACCCATTCAGATATGGTTGGGATAGATCCAATTGTCATGTATCGCGCTCTGAATATTGATTCAAATAAAACACATGTTCGACAGAAAACGAGGCAATTTGATAAAGTCCAGTCCAATGCATTAAAAGAGGAAGTCAAAAAATTGATTGAGAATGGGTTCATCAGAGAGGTACTTTAACTGAAGTGGTTGGCCAAACCAGTGCTGGTCAAGAAATCCAATGGCAAGTAGAGAACGTGTGTTGACTATACTGATCTAAACAAAGCATGCCCAAAGAACTGCTACCCACTTCCGAGAATAGATCAGTTGGTTGATGCAACCAGTGGGCACAAATTTTTGTCTTTCATAGATGCTTATTCCGGCTATAATCAAATTCCCATGTTCAAGCCAGACAAGGAGAACACTAGTTTCATAACAGATTGGGGTACCTATTGTTATAAGGTAATTTCCTTTGGGTTAACAAATGATGGCGCTACATACCAGAGATTGGTAAACAGAATGTTCAAAGAGAAAATTGGCCGAAATATGGAAGTATACGTGGATGATATGTTAGTCAAGTCTCATGAAGGGAGCAACCATTTAAAAGATCTTGTGGAGATGTTCATGTTATTGTGAAAGTATCAAATGAAACTCAACCCACAAAAGTGATCTTTTTGAATCAGTTTGGGAAGTTCTTGGGATACATTGTTAGTTGCCTGGGCCATTGAAGCTAACCCTAACCAGATTCAGGCTATTAAGGACATTGCGGAGCACAAAATGAGTAAAGATGTAATGAGTCTAAACGGAAGAGTGGTAGCAATGAATAGGTTCATTTCCAAGGCCATCGACTTGCGTTCCATTCTTCAGTGTGATTAGGAAAAAGAACAACTTCGAATAGGGAGAAGACTGTCAGAAATCTTTTATGGAGTTGAAAGACCATCTTGAGAAACCACCAATCTTGTCTAGTCCCGTAAAAGGGGAAAACCTTTATCTTTACATGGCAGTTTCTGAACATGTGTTAGCTCTGTATTCATAAAAGAAGAGAAACGGTTTCAACTTCCGATATACTACGTAAGCAGAAGGCTAAAAGATGCAGAGACTAGATATCCAGTCATAGAGAAGCTAGCATATTGCTTAATGCTCATAGCATAAAAATTAAGAGCTTACTTTCAAGCACATCCAATCAACGTTTTAACCAATTTCCTACTTACAAAAATTTTAAGCAAACCAGAAGCCTCAAGGAAGATTTGTAAAATGGAGGATAGAGCTTAGTCGATACGATATTGAATTTCGAACCAATCAAAGGTCAGGCTTTAGCTGATTTTGTTAATGAGTGTACGGGTTTCATCAAAGAGCAGTTAGAAAAGCAAAAGGATTTAAAACCCAAATGGCAACTATTTGTAGGTGGAGCTTCGAATGAATAAGGTGCTAGAGCAGGATATGCCATTATCACCCATGATGGACATCACTTACATTATGTAATGAAATTGGGATTTACGGCCACAAATAATGTGGCAGAATATGAATCAATGGTGGCGGGACTCACTTTGTGTAACACCACATATTTTTGGTAACATTATTTAGGATATTTAATTAGCTAAATTAAATTAAATAATGTGTTGATTAGGAGACTGAGATTTGATTTAATTAAGGGGTAGTCATGTCATTTAACCAATGAATTAAAGGAAGAGTTAAAATGAATTAGAAGAAGGATAAAATAGGAAAGAGGCCATTCCTATATCCTCAAAACTTGGCCGTGTATTCTCATACACGTCCATTTCATTTTCATTTATCAAAGTTTTCAAAAACAAGAGGCCGGCCACCATTAATAAGAAAAAGGGGAAGAAGATTAGGAAAAGCTTAAGCAAATCAAATCCATTCACATCTCAATCTCTATAAAATCTAAAGCTAAGGAGAATAATGTTTGCATCTCATATTTGTTTTGTTTTCGGTTTTAAGATGAAATCCGAAGTATTTTGCATTGGTTTGCCATGTTTTTGAATGATGGGATGATTATATAAACTTGTTGATGATTTATGTTTGTTCATATAGAGTTTATGACATGTTTTGATATGAAAACCCTATTAAATGACATCCAAATGCCTTGCGAATTTTTATGAAGATTGGAAATAATACTTTGGAGATGGGTTTCAATTTTCAGAATTTTTAGAATTTTTGTGGAATTAATATATATTTTCTAGTGAAGAAAATGTTATGTTGGGTTATAAAATATTTACAGTTAAATAATAATTGTTTTGGGTTTGAAATTTATATATATTAGAAAACATATAAAAAGTGATTTTTATGAATTTTTGTAGAATTTTCCTAAGTGTTTTGATGGATATATAAAATTATTTAAGGTATGAGACTTAAATGTTTTATATATTTATAAAAGGAGAAGGGGATTTTTATAAATAAATTCAAATTATTAATTCTAGAAAATCAACAGTATTTTGGAAAAGAAAAGCTTACAACCAATCACAATTTGACAAACAAGGCAGGTTAGGTACAAAGAAATAGTTTAAAAGGACAAATAAACATGTTTTTCACTGTTTCGATGCTTTTGGCACCAGGTTCCGCCTCCATACCTTCGCCTCCGACTCCATAGAAACCAATGCACATGGTATCAGGGAACTGGTATGCTGTGAATTGGATGTAGGCGGAAGGTAAAGGGTCAAAACTAGGGGTTCTGAAGGGGTTGAGGCACTACTTTGCTTTTAAAAGAAAATGCGTCTGCTTGCTTTCGACTAAGTAGCTTTCGACTTGATTAGCTTTCGACTAGATCAGGTGGATTTAAAAAGAAATGGTTTAGGTTGGGTTGCACTTTTGTTTTAAATGATTACTTTCGACTAAGTCAAAACCTTTAACTGCCACTTTTTACCTTTCGACCCAGAATGGTTTCGAAAGGGTTGTTTTGCTTTTTAAAGCTTGGCCACTTCTCCAATGCTTTCGAGGGGATGGTTTCGACACCATCACTTCTGTACTAAGGAAAAGGTTTCGAAACATATGCTTTCGACTTAAATGATTTAATGACCTTTTTTCTTCGATTGAAGTATAACCCAAATGGTTTCGAAATAAACATTTTTAATTGTTTCAAAAGGTGTTTACACATGTTTTAAATTGAACCCAAGTGCTTTTGAAAGGGTTGAGTTTTGATGTTTTTGAAAGGTTTTAATGAATGGTTTCGAAGGGGTGGTTCCCCAGGGTTTCAAAAGGATTGAAAGGGAAGGTTGTTCTGATTGATTTGAAAGGTTTAAAAAGGAAAGGTTTTTCCTATGTTTTCATAAGGAAATATTTAAAGGTTTTAAAGAAGGATGTCTAATGTTTTAAAGGTTTCTAAAAGGGTTACTTTTAATGGTTTCGAAAGGGGTTCTTTCAAGGGTTTCAAAAGGGTTGTTTAAAGGTTTTAAACAAAGGTTTCGAATATATTAAATAGGCAATATAGCCTAAGTGTTTCAAGTTAAAAAGGACTTCAACTTATATTGGAGGATAGGTAATCCTCATTAAAATTCATCAACATTATTTTGAGTAAAGTATATATATCATGGAAAAATAACTTAGATTAAAGCTAAAGATGTGTTCCTTATATATGTATGATTTAAAAGGTTAAATCATTTTGAAAGGTTTTCAAGGAAAAAGATGAAGGTTAGTTAACCCTTAGGGAATGACTCAGATTAGAAGACCGGATAGGACTTGTGTAGGGTCACGCCCTATGCTCATTAGCTATTAGCCCCTAGCTAATTTAATCCAAAATTCCAGTGTGTAGGGCTTAGTCAGAGGTAAGACTAAAATGATGCTTACACACAGAACGGAATATTTATGTACAGAGGTAGGTTATTGGTAAGCCACAAAACCATTAGGATCAGTTGACCCTTGGAGATGTAAGTTTAGGACAAACTGTCCAGAAGTTTTGTCTAACAGATGTTTAGACCATTTGATATTTTATCTGGTAGGCCCGAGTCAGCCAAAGGGATAATTAGTCCAGTTTGCGGGCAGTCAGCCCAGATTTCGAACAGATGGTCCATTTATTACCTGTTTTTAGCATAACGGATATTGCTATTATTATTATAATCAGTCTGATTAACCAGTTTGGCTATAGGAAATGATTTGCAAAATATATGTTTTGAAAAAGGATATTAGTGAGGGAAAACCCGTTCCCCAAAGCGGCGTGGTCTCACTTAATATCAGTAAACAGAGATGTAACGGTATTATTCACACCAGGCTTTATGTCTGACTCGAAGTTTTTGTTTCTCTTTAAACTCTTGGGTGCTCAAAATTGATTTGAGTAGGCTGAGGGTTGAGGTTTTCAGGTTATTGTAATTTTGGCGAATAAAGCTTCCGAAGACGAGCAGGCGACTGACAGATAGCTAATTAGGAGTTACAAATTATTCTGTTTATTTTTCGCGGTGTATATTAAGTCGGATATGACTATAATTCCCTGATCAACCAAGGGGGCATTGTCATATGTCGCTCTTGGCGTATTATTGTATAATTATATTTGATCATTGCCTGGGAAACGTTTATGAGATTATGTAACTTAGATATGAATTTGTTTTGAAATGTAACTAGTAAAATGTTGTTTTTGAAATCTTTGATTTTGTTCATATTCAAGTGCTTCTGATGTTATGGATACCATTAGCATTACCGTATTTTTTTCACCAGAAGTTAATACTATATATGACTGCAGCATCTGTAGCGCTTAGCTTTTGGCCTCCAGATACGGGATGTTACACTTTAGTCCTACAATTGAAAATTTCTAGAATTAAAATTTTCAGTGATTCCTAACTAATGGTAAATCAGTTGAAACAAACATACTAGACAAAGGATGCCAAGTTAGTCTTATATGTAAAGAAAGTATTAAAAATGTTGAACCAATTTGAGGATTTCCCAATACATCAAGTACCAAGAAGAAAGAACTCCCAAGCTGATTCTTTAGCCAAAATAGCCATTTCGCAAGGAGCACCAAAAATCCGGATTGTTCCAGTAGGCTATCGGCCAAGTCCCAGCATAGAAGAAAAGATTCCCAAATCAGGGAAAGAATTAATTGTATTGACCAGATCTCAAGCTCTAGGACACAGAGAGGAGGAAAAAGAAGATAAAGATGAGATCCCACGAGAGAGATTCTCCCATTCAGAGACAATCAATCACTATAAGAATAATTGGATGACCCCCATTGTTGAATATCTTGTAAATGCAACACTACCGACGAGACAAAAAGGAGGCAAGAAGGAATAAGCATCAGGCTTCAACTTTTCTTATAATGGACGGAGTACTTTATAAGAAGGGATACTCTCTTCCCTACTTAAGATGTGTCAATCCAGAAAGTGGACTAAAACTATTGAAAGAAGCCCATGAAGGATTTTGCGGGGATCATTCTAATAAGATAAAACTAGCTAAGAAGGTCGTAACACAAGGATTTTATTGGCCTCAAATGACTAATCACATCATTAACTATGTGAAAAGATGCAACAAATGCCAAAAGTTCTCTAAAATCCCATATTTTTCGCCAAATGAATTAACTTTAATCCCAAGCCCATGGCCCTTCGACATATAGGGAATCGACCTAATAAGACCGCTGCCTATATCTAAAGGAGGAGCCAAATATGTTGTAGTGGCCATTGATTATTTCACTGAGTGGGTAGAAGCAAAATCCCTACCAAATATCACATCCGGAAAAGCACTCAAGTTTGTAATCAAGAATATAATCACCAGATTCAGAATCCCACAAAAGATAATATCTGATAACGGAACTCAATTTGAAAGTGAAGAATTCACGCTATTTTGCAATAGAAATGGAATCATTAAAAGTTTTTCATCTGTAGCTCACCCTAAAGCTAACGAAACCATTGAGGCAGCCAATAAAACTATCATAACCATTCTCAAGAAACAATTAGACAAAGCAAAAGGAAACTGCGTAGAAGAGCTACCTCTAGTATTGTGGGCCTATAGAACTTCTACTAAAACAACAACATGATAAACTCTGTATGCATTAACATATGGGTGTGAAACAATGCTCTCAGTTGAGGTGGAGGTGCCCTCTCATCGAAGAATTGCGTATGCATTTAATCCAAATCAAGAATTAAGGAAAGAATCTTAGATCTAATTAATGAATTAAGAGATGAGGCAGCCATACAAACAGCTAAATACCAACGAAAGATATATAGGTATTACAACATGAAAGTAAAAGCAAGATCATTCCAAAAAGGAGATTTGGTACTCCGAAAAGTTAAGGCAAATACTAAAACCCGACAGATGGACCACTTGGGCCAAATTAGGAAGGACCTCTAATCATACACAGTAATCCCACCTGGAACTATAGATTATGCCGACCTAATAGCAATGTGATAGCAAGAACATGGAATGCTGAACATTTACGACCATACTTCCTGACAATGGATGAATAAAGAAGTTGAGATAAGAATGTCTATTGGATCAAGAGAAAGCCTCTCCTTAAAATAATGGAAAAAGCCTTTAGTGTCATCATCAAAGACCTCACTAAAGCACCACTAGGGGAGGTCGGGTAAGTCTCTGGTTCTGCTTAAGATAGCTACCTAGAGCACCGAACTAAGCCTTCAGTGTCGTCATCAAAGGCCTTTCTGAAGCGTCTCCTAGAGGGAGATCAGGTAAGACTCTGATTCTGCTTAAGATAGCTACCTAGAGCGCTGGACCAGCCTTTAGTGCCATCATCAAATGCCTCACTAAAGCGCCTCCTAGAGGGAGGTCAGGTAAGCCTACAGTTTTGCTTGATGAAGCTAACCAAACGCACCGGACTAAGCCTTTAGTACCATCATCAAAGCCTCACTAAAGCGCCTCTTAGAGGGAGTCAGTTAAGCCCACGGTTCTGCTTGATATAGCTAACCAAACGCACTAGACAACAAAACCTAAATCATCAACTAAGATGGTGATAAGGGGTTTGATCCAAGTTGAGATTATCACCTAAGATGGTGCCAATCAAATTCAAAAGCAAGTCTAACTCTATCCTAAAGAATGGATCAAAAACAATCTTCTAGAGGAAGATCTGTCAAAAGCAAGCCATTTGTACCTCGAAACAAATCAATCAATCTTTTAGAGAAAGATCTGTCAAATATGAGGCATTTTTGCTCCAAAGCAAAAGAAATTTTCAAATACCAGATGGATTTTCTGGTCTTCCTTATTATTTCCAGATGGATTTTCTGTTCTTCCTTATTATTGCATGATAAGTTTTCTGGTCTCTTCTATTTATATCACCAGATGGGTTTTTTGGTCTTCTTCTATTATTATCATATTGGATTTCTGGTCTTCTATTATTGTCAGATGGATTTCTGGTCTTTTGTTATTACTAGATGGATTTCTGGTCTTCTATTATTATCAGATGAAATTTTCGATCTTATATTATTATCAGATTTGATTTCTGGTCTTCTAATATTATCAAATGGGGTTTCTAGTCTTCTATTATTGCCAGATGGAATTCTGGTCTTCTGTTATTGTTAGATGGATTTCTGGTCTTCTATTATTATCAAATTAGATTTCTGGTCTTTTATTATTATCAAATGAGATTTCTGGTATTCTATTATTGCGAGATGGATTTCGGTCTTCTATTATTACCAGAAGGGTTTCAAGTCTTTTATTATTATTAGATGAAATTTTCGATCTTCTATTATTGCTAGATGAATTTCTGGTCTTCTATTATTGCCAGAAAGTTTCCCGATCTTCTATTCAGATTACTATTAACATATTGTTTTTCTAGTCTTCCATTATTACTAGATGATTTTCTGGTCTTCTATTTAGATGGATTTTCTGGTCATCCTTTCAGATAACTTTCTAGCTTCCTACTTAGAATATTATTGCTGCCAGATGGGTTTTTGGACTTTTATTCATGATTTTGCCAAAGAAAATTTTTGATGCTCCTTCCTATGATATCACTAATAATCTTCTAGGCTTCATTTTGAGATCATATCGATATTTATTAATCTCTTACAGCAAAATTATAACCTTAACCCATCAGATAATGTAGACAATATATGTCTATTTATGACTCAATCAAATCCAAAAGAGGATTGCTTGAAATTTAAATTGAGTTCATAGTTAATAACGAAGGTTATCATTCACTTTATGTTTTACAAGAAAAAGGGATTGGAAAGAAAATCTCACATGGAATGGAGAAAGCAAAGAAATTCTTGGATTTACAATTCTTGGATTTACACTAAAGTGTAAAAAGTTTCTTCTACACAAGGGGGGAAATATTATCCATAAAGTTTCAATGCCGAAGGAAATGCTATAAGTGGCGGCGTCACAAAGAAACTAATGCTACAAGGATCAATGCCAAAAGCCTACAGTGTCGTGTCTCATCAATAAAAGGCCATATACAATGCCGCGGACCATTCATAGAGTTAGATAATGAATGACGAATCTCTTATATCGTTAAGCAACGTCGTTATTTGTTAGTATAATCTGGGCCGAATCTCATGCAACGTCGCTACTCAGCCATGTCGCATATCATACAATGTCGTCTCCCATCCATACTGCCACTCCTTTATGCTGCCTTCCTTTAATGTCGTGTCTCATGCGATGGCGCTTCCTCTCAATATCAAGCCTCAGGTGATACCACACAGCTTCTGTATTGTATACTATCTATGCCTCATTTCATCGATAAGAAGAAGGAGGACGCCGCATTAATCAATGCCGCATAGATTTCTTACAGCCTATCATCGAAGCCGTATGATTTATGAATGCCATACTTTCTCAATTTTTCCTCTATTCGGCGTCGTTACTCATCAATGCCAGCACTTAAGCAATGCCACATATCAACAAGGTCGGGATTGATGTTGCACTTAATCAATATTGACTCCAATTAGTGTTACCACTTATCAGTATCAAGAATCAGCATTGCCACTGAGTGATGTCGCTTATCATCAATACTGTCTCGCTTCAACATTGCATTACATCGATATCGCACTTCGGATATATCACCGCAGACCTTCGATACGATGTTGATAATGACTATCGTCAATGTCCATACAAAAGCTATCAAAATGTATATGATACTGAACGATGCCGCCACATATAAACATTGCTTTATATTGGAGTCATCTCTTATTGTTGAAGCATTCCGAAGATCATCGAAAGTAAAACATGGAACCTAGTGCCATTGATGACGTCGAAGACTATGCATGCTGAAGATTGGATGCCAAAAGCGGCATTGAGCAGCCGTGTCGAACCCTTCTACCCCTATAAATACGACCATAAGGGTGAGGTGGTAGGAGGGCTCATTTTCTTCTCTCAACTCTTAAAATTAAACTCTTGTAACCCTAAATTGAATTGGGGACAATTCTAAACTAACTTGGACATACATATTGCCTTGATTATTCACTTTCAACATTGTTGGACATGAAT
The DNA here is from genome assembly GCA_030737815.1 of Allium fistulosum. Classification (NCBI taxonomy): domain Eukaryota; kingdom Viridiplantae; phylum Streptophyta; class Magnoliopsida; order Asparagales; family Amaryllidaceae; genus Allium; species Allium fistulosum. The sequence goes on from CM060902.1 coordinate 1,185,109,759, forward strand.
ATGCATATAATAAAGCACTTTAGACCCAAAGCAATTTCGATTCTATTTTACATGGTTTCACATGAGATTCGGTCTAAACTAGTGTTTATATGCATATCTCCTATCTTGCCTATTACATATGGACGTTAGACAATGAACATAAGCGCTGCTAAATTATTTCATTAACACACTTCATGGGCTATTTCACATACTTACAACTTATCTTCTTTCTCCTTTAGATATATGACATGGGATTCGAAGTACCCTATTCCTAAAGACCCTATGGATTCTTGAATATATTGTTCCAAGTGATCTTAAGAGCTCTCAAACATTTTGTTCCAAGTGGCCTTAAGGGATCTCAAATACCGTATTCCAAGATGACATATGAGTCGTCAAAAGTGCAACTTCTAAAACCATGGGCACTATAGCTCATCTCCTAATGATACCATCTTGTACGTAGCCTTGAATGATAGATTTGTTCATGATTCAATCAATACCAACCGAACCATCCTTAGTAGTGTTATTCTATTAAGAATTGATTTATCATTTATGGCATCATGGGTGTTATACTAATTTTTGGTTTAACAGCGGTTTTCGAGAGCCATCGTAGTTCTCAAGTATATTTTATTGAGGTATATTTTCGTTAAAGGGGGCGCACCCTCCTAGTCATTGTTGGAAAAATTCATTTCTCTTGTTTGATTCAAATCTTTGAATTGTTTTCTTAATTGCATCGAGAAGTGCCTTATGCTCTTCTCTATGTTTAATTATTTGTGTTCATTCTTTAAGTTTGGATTTTGTTTTGACTTGTTTCCATTCTTTCATATATGGATGTTGTTCTTATGAGGTAAAACCCATTCCGTGTTTGGCGGCGTGGTCTCACGGACTATTATATGTTCGTTTTATTTCTTCAGTTTTCTCACGCTGGTTTTCTAAACTGATCTGGTTGTTATTTTATTATAATGCTCGTGATAGACCAAGTATTTTCCCTAATTGTCATTGGTGGGACATAGAGCTCATAGAGGAGAGCTGGATGTTCACATGTCGTAGTATTTTTTATTTCTGCTGTATTATTATGTATGTCCATCAACAATTGTAAGGTCAAGGAATTATAACTGTCCAGGCTGAGGAGGTTTGTTTTTAACTCTGATATACCATGTATCTTAGAGTGACAGCTTTTACCGTCTTTATTATATTATATGTTATTGTTCCGCTATGAGATTATATTTTCCATATTCGTTTTCTTTTATTACCCTAACAATCTACTTTTTCGTTACTTGGATACTCGGCATTTGAATACCGTGGATGTATTAAGTGTCGACTTTCAAGGGTCGAAAATGTGGGTTGTTACATTTGGTATCAGAGATGAAGGTTAAGCGAGAACCTTGGCTTTGGTAGGGTATGGCTCATTAGAGATAGGGTTAGTAATGCCCTAGAATGAGTAACTCATTAGAGATATGGTAAGTGACACCCTAGAATGAGTTGAGAGTATTATATATACGAGAGCGTATTTGTTATTGCTACAAAAAAATATTGTGTTAATTGATCTATTGAGTAGCTTATGGATTCTGGTCGATGCGCCTAATCAACGTTATCGATAAGGATCCCTAAACGCTTGAACAAGGCAAACAGATACAATGTTTATTTTTGAAAATTTGGTAAATGAAATAATATACATAGGATTATATATTATATATATGTAAAGGAATAATTTTCAAAGTTGATATAGCTATTAGTGATGTGTTTGTTTGTTAGAAAATGATAAAAATTTCTTCATTATCATTATTGTTTGATTTGTCATGCTTGGGTAATTTAGGAGCATTGACTATTGACCGTTGATTGTTGATATATGCTCACTAGTTTATGAGCATTTATTGTTTTGATAATTATGAGTGCATTAAAACGAACCCCTTGTAGATTAAGTTTCACAGTTTGACTATAAGGTGTTCGGTGAAAATGTTAAATTAAAAGTCATCTTTTAATAAAGTTGTTTAATATAATCTAAATGGGAAGATATGAAATTTAGAGGATAAATATTTGTGAAAAGTTTATTATAATAAAGGGACGTTATTATAATATAAGAGGATTTTAAAGGTGCATTTTATATCAGTATGGTATATAAAATGATTTATAAAGGGTGTTTTATAAGTAAAAGGGTTTTTGAGAATTTAAATCCTGGTATTGATTGAAATGATTTCAAAAAGATTTTGAGAAAAGTAATGGTAGTATTACTTGGAAGTATTTATAAGTATAAATATTTCAAAGAGAATTTTTAAGAAAGATGCATTTTCTTTGGATAGTTTGGGGAAAACGTAGTTTTGTGGTAATCTGAATAATCTTTTAAGTGATGATCAAATGTTTGCTTAGTCGAATGTTGTAGTGCACTTAGTAAATTATTCTCTTTATCATTGTGCGATCGACATAAGTTTAAATCTGAACGAACCCAAACCGAGTGTTAGTGAATAAATTATTAAAGTTATTTTATATATAGAAATATATGTAGTATGATTTCAAAAAGGGTTTTGAAACAAAAAACCGGGTATTTAGTTCTTAAGTTTCCTTAAAGGAAATTGATTTAATATGAAAGGTATTTTGATGAAAGAATGTTTTGATAAATGAAATTTTTAACTCTTGGAAAGAAAAGAGATAATTTAATATGGTTTTGAAATATAAAAAACCGGGTATTTAGTTCTTAAGTTTCCTTAAAGAAAATTGATTTAAAACGAAAGGTATTTTGATGAAAGAATGTTTTGATAAATGAAAATTTTAACTCTTGGAAAGAAAAGATATAATTTAATATAAGTTTAGAAAGGGTTAAATTTGATAGTAGGGTTTTAATAAACTTTGTTTTATTAAAAATGTATCTTTGTTTAAACATCTAAGTCATATAAACTATTTGATGTTTTTGTGCCGACTAATAAACATCTTTATCTTAGGGATGTCTAAGGAAAAGTAGACTCTAGGACTAAGTTTGGATGCTAGCATCCTACTCTTCTTAGCTACTTACCGGATCAGATAAGTAAAGAGGTAGAAGTATTCGACTCGGTTTTAAGACCCATATTATGTTTGGGCCTCCATTTGAATTTTGAAAAGTAAAATGAAATTGACATTTTGCGTATACTCTTAGGATGTAGAAGAGTATTATACAAGTAAATAAGAGTGGAGTAAGATTTTAATTTAACATTTTATAAAGATGTGTCTTTATAAAATGTTTATAAACTTAAGTGGAAATTTATGAAATGATTCATAAATAATTTTATTATTGAATGAAATACCATAAATGAAAATGAAAGTGATTTAGAAAGAGATTGGTGTAGTTAAGAAACCAATAAGATTAAGTACGTAAGTTGTACGTAGGTTATTTTATTTGTACGGTTCTTGATCTAGGATTCGAGTATATAACTTTAGGGTGATTCACACCTGTCCGAACTAGGATTTCTCACTTGATTCTTGACAGTGAACACTTGATTTGGTTCTTTATATGATGCTAAGGATTTCTATTATAGTATATGGCTATGTAAGGAGAACAAAGGTTTTCTATTATAGTATATGGCTATGTAAGGAGAATAGAAATTTCTAATCAAGAAACCTGATCGAAGTCCATACTAAGGAGGTCGAGTGAGCGTGACTGGTTTGGAAGTAAAAGTTTATTATCCAAGCAAGTGGTTGGATCAGATATTACATATGGATGATCCATGTAAATCATACGAGCTTAAGTATATTTTTATGTAATGTTTTGTGGCTTGGGGAAGTTTAGGGAGTGACATTCAATTTTTTTCTTAGGTAGATTAGATAATCTTCTAAGTAATAACCCAAGGCTAATGAGCGTAATGGTAAGCTTAGAAAATGTCTATATCCTTGGACGACCGAGAAAGTTGTGAACCTAAGAAAAATTCTAAATCGTGTTTGTTAGTCATTTAACATTTTAAATAATGTTAAGTGTTAGTTTATTTCTTTATGGAATTTGATTTGATTAATAGTGTGTTTTATATACTATGGTTTATAAAGTATGACTTTATAAGCAAAGGATTTTAATGTATGTTTTTTATTAGCACTTCAATCCCGGTGCTTTTGGAAAAAAGTGATTTCGAAAGAATTTGTGAAAAATAATAATAATAATTTGAAAATTTTGGTGAAGTGTTATTATTTCAGGACATTTGAAAAGAGTTTTTGTGAAGTTATTTTTCAAATATTTTGTTATGACTAAAGTTGGACGATTGGGGGATTTCTGATTTGGAAGACTCGCCAGGTATATTTGTTTACTCTAGTTATTGTTTAGGGAGGGACCGGAATACCATCGGATGCTCCATATTGTTTTGATTCTAGAGTTATATCATGCTTCGGTAGGAGAAGCCCTCTCCTTGTCATGATTGATTTTGGTTTTGATATATTTCTCTTTGGAGGAATTTGAAAATATATTTTGAATATAAAATCCCAGGCATTTGGTTCTAAATTTATCCTTTGAAAAGATTGGATGCATAGTATTTATTACAAAGTATTCTCTGTACTTATGTTGCAGCTTTTAATATGGATTTTCTATAAAGAAAAATATAACTGATCAAATTAACTGAAAGCAAAGTAAGTAATTTGATTTTTAGGTAGGGGTAACACATTTTCTGCTTCGTGATAATTTTGAGGATAAAATTCTTTTAAGGGGAGAATGTAACATCTCGGAAAAATGCGAACACTTTATATTTAAATAAAGGGATTATTTAAATAATTGAATTATGAATTTGATATTAATTAAATGAATTTAATAGAATTATTAAACTCCTTTTAATTAATAAATAATAATGGTGAACTCATTTTGTAAATTTCTTTACAAAAATAAATAGTTCGACAACATATCGATAATGTGACCGAAAATCGTTTTATCGATAAATGATTCTTAGTCACCAAAAGTTGTTCGAACTCTTTTGAACTTGTATAGTAACATATGAACACATTAACAACCAATTAAACACCTCTTTATTAACAAAAGATTAACTAAACTAAAGAAAGATTTAGGGGACATTGACCCTTAAATCAAGGCATGGTTAAGGAATGTTTTAAGGCATGAGAAGGGGAAGGAATCAAGGCTTGTCTTATGGCATGTTTCAAGGTGTGATTTAAGGGTAGTACTAAGGCATGGTTGGAAAGAATGGAATGGCTAAATTAGTGGAGGGTAGAATAGTCTTTTGGCAAAGGGGCATGGGAAGTGATTTGCCAAAATTCCAATTCTAAAATTACAACCCCTTAGCTCACTCTTTGGTTTGCCAATTCCTTAAAGAAAAATGGCTTCTTTCTTCGCTTCTTTCTCCCTTCTTTATTCATAAATTCCTAATGTTAAATCAAATCAAACTAACTACTTTCTCCTCTAAACTCTTTCTATATCATTACTACAACATGGCAACAACGTCTAGCAAGTTGAAGCTCGAAGAAATGGAGCACAACTCACCAAAATACTCCTTAGCTGTGTGTATTTGGGCATGTTCAAGCCTTGGACGTGTGGACTTAGGGCATTTGGAACTTGGACGTGGGGTGCTAAGATGAGGTAGGAAGTTGTGGTGTGGTTGTTTGTTGTGGTAGGAAGTGGTGACTTCATTTTTGGTTTGAATGTGAGTTAATCTCACTTTAAAATGGTGTTAAGAATTGACAAAATGTTAAAAAATATAAATTGTTGTTTATATTTGTGTATATCACTTGTTTGGATTCGATTCTACTTGGAAGTGGATGGCATAAATAACTATTGTTTTGCAGAGGACAAAAAGAGGAAATCGAAGTGTCTTCGTAGCGAAAAGGTCGCTACATAACACTTCAAAATGCATACACACATACGGGATTTGTAAAGAGACCCTAAAAGAGTTTCTCACCCTTATTGATTTACTTTTATATGCATCTTGCTTATATAAATGTTTGGTTGTTGTTGGAAATGTTAAAGTAGCAAAAATGTTGAATAGTGGAATAATCGTGCTTTTGCACTTTGAAATTGCGTTATTGCACTATGAAATTCCATCTCTTTAAATCTTTTTTTTATAATCTTGTGCTTTTGTCTACTTCAATAAATATTTAGTCGCGCTTTTGCGTTTACAAAATGTTGTTTAAACAAAGTTTTGATGGCTGGGAAAAGGTTATAACACCTAACTCCAAAGTGTTTAAAAGTTAGAAAAGTTTTGGTCATGGTTTTGCAGTTCGATGGTCAAGTTGTAAATCAATTCTAAAATGAGTTTTATTGACTTCAAAATTCTATTAATTTTTGTGAATACGTACTAGATTCAAAATGTGTTGTACTAAAAGAATAATAATATAGTATTTATACTTTGTAAAAATGTAGTGAAAATTCCAATTTGAAAAGAACCGTTTTAAAGAAATTTTCCCTACTCTTTTAGCAGCACTTTTGCAGCTTTTATAAAAATGGTTGTAAACTTGATTTTTCTTATTCAATCCTTTTGGAATATCTTTCTAACATATATTATAGTGTTTTAAAAGTGGTTCGGAATTTATATAAATATTTTAAAAAAAAGTTATTTTGAAAATGAGGAAAGGAAATGGTTTTGAGTTTTAATATATATTAAACTTGAGATTTTATTTTTAAGTAATATTTGAAATGGATGTTTTAAAAACTATATTGAAAGTATTTTTGAGTTTATTGAAAGTGCTAAGGAAGCATGTATTACAACATCCTTGTTGTAATAAATGTTTTGCGAGAATTGAGAAAGAAGTCATGCATTATAACGTTTTTATTATAATAAATGATTTCGTAAAGTTATTAAGAAAAACCTGTTACCTGACTTAATATCTGTTGATATTCATAAAAAAATTGGAGGAGTTTTGTTCTAAAGATAATAATAAGTTCATTTATAAATGATCTTATAAATGAAAAAGTCTTTAAAAAGATTATTTTAAGGATAAAGCTAAGTGTAATTGGTTTTGGATTTATAGTAAACAATGTTTTAATGACATTTGTTTTTAACCCTTTTTTTATACACTTAGAAATATTTAGCCCTTTAAAGGAATATTTTAAATAGTGTTTATCGAAAAGTTAGATTCGGTACTATTTGTGAAATTTAAAAACTGAAGTGTCCAGGCAAGGCTAGAAGCAACCAGTGCCCTGACTTACCTGGCTTTGTTTTTAAGCGAGTGACAGTATGAGTGGGGAATCAAAGTTTGGTGATGATGGTAAGAAATTTAATTTCCATAAGCGATATCACTTATATGGAAAGGATTTAGTCATATACTTAACTCTAAACATCGAGGTATGGAAACTCGTCACTATCTCGAAAGTTAAGAATGTACGTCGAGGCAACAATGCCCCCGACTTGTTCGACTTCGTTGTTAATCGTGGGATAGTACAAGTTTGAAATCGACGAGTGGTGATAAGTATATGAGATTTAATTTCCATATACGATCATTTTGTTGTTCCCGATAGTTGATTTATTGACTATCGATTCTGCTATCTTCTTTGTGTTTTGTCAATCTAAGATGATTTATTGCTCATTTGGGGCATTGATATCCTTTATCGAAAATGACTAAATAAAGAGCGAGTGGGGGCCAAGCTATGAGGGGTTGCTCCCATTATGGTATTTTTATATCTACTCTAGATTGGTTTCGGTTGTATGCGAACGGAGATGTGAAATACTCAGATTCTTGGTAAGGTTAGCTTGGAGGTTTCTGAGAGTCATCGTAGTTCTCAAGTATATTTTCTAGAGGTATACCTACGGTACGGGGGCGCACCCTCCTAGTCATTGTTGGAAAAATTCATTTCCCTTGTTTGATTCAAATCTTTGAACTGTTTTCTTAATTGCATTGAGAAGTTCCTTATGCTCTTCTATGTTTAATTATTTATGTCCATTCTTTAAGTTTCTATTTTGTTCCGATTTGTTTCCATTCCTTCATATAAGGATGTTGTTCTCGTAAGGTAAAACTCATTCCGTGTTTGGTTGCGTGGTCTCGCAGATTATTATATGTTCATCATATTTCTTGAATTTTCTCACGTTGGTTTTCCAGACTGATCCTAGTATTATTTTATTATAATGCTCGGGTCAGACCAAGTATTTTCCCAGACTGTCATTGGTAGGACATGGAGCTCATGGAGGAGAGCTAGATGTTCACCTGCTGTAGTATTTTTAATTTATGTTGTATTATTATGTATACCCATTAGCAATTGTAAGGTCGGGAAATTATAACTGACCAGGCTAATGAGATTTGTTTTCAACTCTGATATACCATGTACCTTAGAGTGACAACTTTTACTATCTTTGTTATATTATATGTATCGTTTCGCTATGAGATTTTCTTTCCCATGTTCCTTTTATTTTATTACCCTAACAATATGCCTTTCCGACACTTGAATGCTCAGCATTTGAATGCCGCGGATTTATTAAGTGCCAACTTTCAAGAATCGAAAAGGCGGGTCGTTACACAAAACATACGTAGTCATAAACCAGAGTTTACAGAAATACAACATATAGTCTAGTAAGTTCTAAGTACGATAAATAGTTACATGGAGAGTAATGAAAAGTAATAAGAAATGCTAACACTAAGCTCGCCTCTCCAGGTATTAGATCTGGGCCAATCACCTGTTGCCCTGTCCTTCTGTGGTGGGGCTGTGGTGGGGGAAAAGGAAAGGAGTGGGTCAGACAAAAGTCAAGTGAATGAGTTACATCATTAATATATAGTGTCACATGCAATTGACTTCATTAATACTCTATGAAGGCTAGGGTGTCCTACTTGTGTTTGTGAACTACTTACTAAGGTAAGTTTCATTAACCTAAGGGATATAGTTCTAAATACACCTATACCAAACATCTTGTGAAAGGTTTATATTTGGATCGAACAAGTAATCGAACCTCAAAACAACTACGGATCGACTAATAAACTCTGGAACTATTCTAACATAGGATCGCCTACAGTATCCACCTTGGGATCACTTTCCCAAATTACGACTACACGTATCATATTTACACCTTAAGGAAGAGCCCGCAATGTCGACTCGTGCCAAAGACGTCTTAGGGTTCGCTGCATCTGTGTTCACTCTCAATGGTAATGTAATGCCACTTACTGCACAATGTCGATGCATCTTGTACCTAGGAACATCTCGTTAGTGTTAGGCCATACACTTCTTCAAGCATCCTCATCTGTGTTGCGCGTACACTGTTGGGACAGCTAACTTTGGGACAGAAAGAAAATTTACAAAGTAAAATGTAAATGTTACCTTATGTAAACAGTTGAGACAATATTTCTAAATATTCAATAATAATGAAATAATAATGAATACCATTAAATTTATAAAAACTACCAAAGTAATTAAAGTAAGTGGAAATTAGTGACACATCTCTATTTTATAAACTTATTTTTTTACATCCTTCGCTTTTAGAAACTATTTTCCAAATCCCTATTTTTTGAATTCCTTCTTTTTTTACTTTTCTTGTTCCAAATTTAAAAACGGTCACTCCGACGTGTATTACGATGATCATGAATTATGGATGTATACCTGAAAATGGCATGTTTAGGTTAGTAAAATTACCCAAATACTCTTGTGAATTTCACCTTTTATTTTAAAAATAAGAATGTAATTTATAAAAGAAAATTGAAAGGACCTAATGCTAATTTTTTTAAACTTGCAAGGATGTACGTTAAAATTTCAATTAAAATAAGATGAGCAGACAGTGCAAAGTTCAGATGTTTATATACGCATAGAATATAACTCATAGGTACAGTGCTATGTATGTATTAAAATATCAAAATGGAAGTTCTTGTGAACAAACGTACAGTCCTTGCGTTTGTTATATATGTGTTTGAGAATAACATAATATTTTATCAACAAAACCAAATGATAGCAGTTGTAATCATCTCTATATATTACATATGAAAATGAAACTTCACATGTACATAATGAACCGCCATGCTGGAATATTATTAAAGACATGGACATGTTGATTTATAAACATAATGAATTGAAGATTGAGGATAACCTTTATAAATAATTACATATGCAGTTGAATTTTGGTACTGCAGCTGCTGTTAGGAACGGTAGCTGGACACTATTCAGTTGTATTTGCAGTCAAAGCGGGACTTTGCCATGTTAGTCGTACTGTGCATAAGCATTATTTTGTTAAAACAATGCAAAAGTCCTTTGAGCAGATATGGAAAACAGAGGTATTATTTGAGGTATTATTTTTGCTAGCAATATAGGAGCATGTATGGGAATAACATTAATAGGTAATGTCAAAATGGGTTACGCCTTAAAATGAAACCATATTTTAGCTGAAGTCTAGTGTATGTAACTAAGTTGCCAAAGGTATTATGGTTCTATGTACCGAACATATAACCATTTAGAAGAGCGATGAAGTTGTTGAAATCGTACGTAAGTGTTGCCATTCACATGTTGGGAAAACAAAGCATAAACAAAATAATAGTTGAACAAATGAAAGAGTAAATTGTGTGTTCCATTAAAATAGTTTTTATGTAATTAGGTAGATGGTTGTTAGTTTTTGTAACGATCTGTATTTTTGGGTCTTCGAATTTGAATTAAATTATAATAAAATTTATGTTTCAAATTTAGACTTGATTTTTTTTATGTATTTTTAATTTAATTTTTAGAATTTTTCCATAATATTTTATTTCGAAGATAATAAAATTTTCGTCTGACTCTTTTTACGGCAAACGTCGGCACTTTTGAAACTTCACAAAATAAGTTAGCTTGTTTATTTTATTGTTGTTTTATGATCATCTCACGTTGTTGAGCGCAATCATATTTTTATTTCTGTTGCTCACAGCACGTACGCGAACGGAATATAGTATGGTAGGGTACCCTAAAACTTTTGAAAATAAAACTTATATAAAAAATAAGTCAGTACACACATTATAAACTCACGCACACAATAGCTTTTCGCAATTTTTTTTTCCAGTGCTTTACTCGGACATTTTGGTGGCTCCATTAAGTGTTGTACTTTGTGTTTTACTTAATTATTAAGAAATTTGTTAATATATAGTTAGAGACTCATGGATAAGAGGATGTTTACCTTTTTTTTTCTTTACTGCATATTCAAATAAACAGAGGCACATTTCATCTTTTTCTCTTCTTCATTTCATATACAAAGTAAACTCCATTCTATTCAACTTTTTCTTCTCTTTCCTATTTCATGCATCACATATTCTTAAACTCGGCAAGAAATATGTGTGTTGTACAAGTGAGTGGATATATGCGTGCATCTGTGTGTGAATTTCGGTGTGTATTTTAGTGTATGTGTCAGTATGTATGCATGGTGAAGTGTACTAGGTATTGGAACATGATGGGATGAAGAAGGATGGTGCACATGCATGTGTGATTCCGAGACCCGTTGGGGTATTCGAATCCACGTGGGATTCCATGATCTATTTGTGTGGCGGTGCGTGAGCTGGAAAGCCGGATGTAACCTCATCAGCGGAAATAACTAAATCCAGAGATAGAAGGCATGGCCGATAGGGTTGGCAAACCCATAGTGTAGTCGGCTTCTTCTAGATGTCACTTACAGTTGTTATGCATGCATGGGCCGATGCACTCGGTCTTAGCGATACTAGCCATGTTTTTTCTATGGTACATCACTAGGGATGTATGTTGCTTCGGAAGCTGATCCTTGTGCAGGAGGACCGTTCCACGAAGTACTGAGGGTACCCCCATGGAAATCCTACACAATTAGCGAACGTGCCTTATCGATTTTCGATTATATACCAAGTATTGTTGTGATGTACACTCATGAGCATCACAGCTACTTGATTATTATTATTTTCACTCTTAGACATTGTTATAATATCACTGGATTTTCTGATATAAATGTTTTGGTTATCGTAAGATAAAAACCCGTCCGTGTTTATGTGCGACGTGATCTTACGAGATACCTTTGATTTTAAAGGATTTTACAAGCTATAATAAATAATATTCCTTGTGAGTTGAGTTTCTCACGCTGGTTTTACCAGACTGACCGGACGTTGTTTTCTTATAATGCTCGGATCAGACCGAGCATATTTCCAGGTTTAGTTGGATGTTTTGGAGCTTCGGGTGACGAGTTGGAGACCCAGCGACATATTCACATATATGATTATTCTCCCACTGTATTCATTGTTGTATCCATCAGCAATTGTGAGGACGGGTTGTTATAACTATCCGGACTGAAATAGGTTAGTATACTCTGATTGATGTCTGTATATACACATATTACAGTTTTATATTTGTGTAAAGATTTGTTATCTATTACAGATTATTCGTTTCGCTGTGAAATTTTGTATTGTTTAGTTTCTTCGTGTCTTCTTTCTTTTCCCTAACTATCCGTTTTTTCGTTCAATTTAAGTTAGACATGTGTGGTTTAGTGTCAACTTAAACTGTACGGAAAAGCGGGTCGTTACAGTTTTCATCAACATTCATAGGTTAAAAATAAATGTTAGCACAATTGTAGGTGCAGGCAGGACACTTCCTTCTCTTGTTGTACAGTGTTTATGTATCAACTACAAAATGTATCTAAAGTTAGCCAATAATGCAAATAGATAGCATAATAAGGTATGTTGGAAATGAGCATTTGGTTGGGTAGGATCTAGATGGATGCATGTATAATATGAAACGGGTCCTTTTGACTTTAGCCTATACCAAGTGCCAATATAAATATTTATTTGATAATTGAGGTTAACAAGTGTGTCTCCGTTTTGATGGGGAAATTAATTTTTCCAGTAATGCGACTGCACTCAATGTACTAGAACTATTTTCATCAATTGACATTCAATGTTGGATTAAAAGAAACAAAAACCCTATAGAAGCAATCCAAAGTGCAGTACGGAATTGATAACTTACACGGCATGCTGGATTATTGTAAAGAAAGTGAATACAGTGCAGTTGTAAAGTATCTAATCACATATGTCTCTTGGGTAATGCGTGTAGCCATACTCTTTTCCATTTTACCTTCTTCTTTCCTAAACCACCCTAAAAACATATTATTCATCTCGATCTAGCCAACTTGCTTGCATAATTTGGTCGCGTATCTTTTGTTGTCGAGGCAGAATGATAATGTTTGAATGGAGGTTGAAACGTATAGTATCATAGATTATATTATAAGAAACGGCTTAATAGATAAAGTATCGAGTTCATCTTTTTGTGTGACAACTTGTTATATCAACACGTAGACTAATATACCTGTGTTTTATATCCATAAATTCAAGATTGATTTCTCATGTGAAGGAATTTGAGACTTTTCTTCACCCCCTAAAAAAGAAACGCTCTTACCTGTGAAATATGGTTCAGCGATAATATACTAAATTATTAAGTAACATAATGAGTGGACCTATTTTATTATGATTGGACAGTGTAATGTATTTTGTATTAATACCTAGGAGTACAATTTTGTTCACACTTTTTTTAAAGTGTGAACAAAACACTTCCCTCCTATTGGAAGAATTTGGGGGTCACGTATAGGACCCCCTGAATTCCTCCAATAAGAGCCGGGTGTTTTGTTCACACTTTAAAGAAAAATGTGAACAAAATCACTCTCAATACCTAGGGTGACGATGAATAGATTATGTTGCAACAAACCAACTATAAGTATGAGAATACTTTTCTGTATTTCTAAACAGTAAATCTTTGTTATGTTGTTATTTAAGTGGTTGATACAGAATGTACAGAATATATAGATCCATGTATGCATGTTCTAACAAATTCATATGTAGTGGTCGAGTAAAAACAGTTTACCAAGATTCAAAACTGCATGGAAGGCATGTTGTATGTTATGTGGAGACTAACAACTTGCTACTGAATATATTCACTCATTTTACAAAAAAAAGTTCAAATTACATGTACAGAAAATGATGAAACCTAAATCATATTTAGTACAGTGGATATTCACAGCAAGTGTTCTAATGGCATAGAAGTCTTTGGTCAGTATGATGGAATATAGTGTTAAAGTTTAACTAAGAAAATTTTAAATGATGCATAAAAACCGCATTTGAGAATAACCGTTCAGCGTGTATTATCGCTTCATATAATATAGGTAGAAATAGCACATGTAACATTGATGCAGAGCGTACCATAAGTCGAGATCCCCAATTCTCTTCCTTGAGTCGTTCTTCCATTAGTCGTTCTTCCATGAGTGAAGTCGTTCCACCATGAGTCGTTCCACCATGAGTCGCTCCATCTTGAGTCGCCGCTCTTCCATGAGTCGTTCCACCATGAGGCGCTTCATCTTGAGTCGCCGCTCCACCTTGAGTCGCGCTGCCGTATCCTTTAAAGTCGCGCACTGGCGAACGACTTATCTAGGTCGTAAACAAAGCGAAATCAGTCTTCCACTTCACCGCGACTTATCAATGTCGCGAACCAAATTGAAGATGAAACCATGAGTCGTCACTGAGTTATCTTCCATAAGTCGTAGCCGAGACATTCTGATGAGTCGCAAACGAGTTATCTTCCATAAGTCGTAGCCGAGACATTCTGATGAGTCGCAAGCGAGTTATCTTCCATGAGTCGTTACCGTGTTATCTCTAAAGACTGAGGATTATTTTAAGTCGCGAACTGCTTTGATGAGTCGTAGCCGAGTTAACATTAAGTTGCTACATATTTTTCTTTAAGTCGTATGTTGAGGACTATGTGTTGTAATCTTTTAAGTCATAAGTCGTGACAATTGTATTGTAAACTGATAAGTCGTGTACGACTTATGATGAGTCGTGAGTCGTAGGTGATGAGTCGAAAACGACTCATGACTTAGGAATTTTTTCGGGATATGTGTTGTAGCCTATAAATAGGCAAGTGGTGTCATTTTGTAAGGTTGTTGATTTTTGAATAAAATTCTCTTTTGATTGCTTTGTGCTTTCATTTAAATTGGTAGTTGAGTGTAATCTCCTATCTCCACTTACGTCATTCGAGTGCGCTCGAATCATCGTTTGTTGAAGCCGATTCACGGAATCTTGTGCGCAAGATCAACGTTGAAGAATCGTAGATCTCTTTCCCGGTATCTTCGGATCAACGAGTCAGAGATAGCTAGAGTTCGGTATCGTCGGATCAACGAATTCAAGCATTTCAGTATCCATCAATCCACAGATTGCTACTTTCATCGATTGAAGATTGTCTAGAATTATCCGCTGCGTCAGTTTGGTATCGGAGCTTGTTTTAGCCAATCATAGCTAAATCGAGACTTGGAGCCGAGAATTTGAAGTGTTGAAGTTGTGTTCATCGTGTTCATCATATTTTGCAACAAAGTTGGAGTTTCGATCCATTTCATTTTGGATCAAAGTTCGAAAGATGTTTGAAACGTGAAGTGTGAATTTGTTGAAGTGTTTGGGAAGTATTCAATCATGCCGCCAAGACGAGTTCAACGTCATCGCAATATTAATGCTTTGTACGGAAGAGAAGAGGCCGATGAAATGGAGCAACGAATCAACGAGAATTTCAATGAGAAGCTTACGGAAGGGATTGGTCGATTAGAGAGGATGATGTTGGAGATGAGTCAAAATCAAAGAAGAGTATCACCCGAATCGAGCCATGGGAGAAGTAGAGTTTCACCACATTCTAATCGGGAGAGAAGTGTTGATAGTGATCATAGAAGCGTGGATCGAGATTGTGATAGAAATGTTGATGATCGAGGTCGTGATAGAAATGTGACTGATCGAGAACGGAGGAATGTAGATCGTAGGAATGTTGGTGGAAGAAATGGTGGTGGTAGAGATGTTGGTGATCAGGATCGACATCGATATACATCAGATTGTGAAGAAGAGTATGATGGTGGTAGTGTTCATGGACGAGGACGTGGACGAGGAAGGAATCAATCGGAGTACGATCACAAGTGGAAATCTGGGATGAAAATTGAAATTCCAGAATTCAAAGGTGGTATGCAGGCTGAGGAGTTTTTGGATTGGGTGGCTAATGTTGAAGAAATTTTTGATTTCAAAGAAGTTCCAGAACGTCGTAGAATGAAGTTGGTTGCTACAAGGTTGAGGGGTAGAGCTTTGGCATGATGGCAGCAAACTAAACTTACACGAGAACGAATGGGGAAGTCAAAAGTTGAATCTTGGGAGAAGATGAAGAAATTGATGAAAGCAACGTTCTTACCTTACAATTATCAATCTCTGATGTATCAACGTTTGCAGAACTTGAGGCAGGGCACAAAGACTGTTAATGATTACGCAGATGAGTTTTATCAGCTTATTGCAAGGAATGATATTATGGAAACGGAAGAACAACTGACATCTAGATTCATTGGGGGATTGAGAATGCAGATCCAGGATATGGTAAATATGTTCGATCCTAGATCTGTGGCAGAGGCACATCAAAAAGCGTTGGCTTGGGAGAAACAGGGAAGACGAGGTGGTGGTGTGTTTACCAATTCTAACAATCAAGCGAAGGGTGTTAATGGAAGTTCTAGTGTTTCAAAAGTTGTTGCAAAACCAGTTGTAAAGGAGGTTGAGAAGGCGAAGGTTAACAACAGTTTCAAATGTTACAATTGTCAGGAGACGGGTCATAAAAGCAACGAATGTCCGAAGCCGAAGAAGAGAGCCATGGTGACAGAAGTTGAGGAGGAAGATGAGGAAGAAGCTGAATGCTCTAATTCTTTACCAGTTGAGGAGGAAGACTTACTGTCGGGAGATGACGGGTACGCATTGATGATGAGAAGAAGTTGTTTAACACCGAAGCAAGAGGAGGAAAGTAGTTGGTTGAGGAACAATATCTTTCAATCTACATGCACTATTCTGGGAAGAGTTTGTAAATTTGTTATTGACGCTGGGAGTTGTGATAATATTATCTCTACGGAAGCAGTGAAGAAATTGGAGTTGAAAACCGAGAAACATCCTAAACCGTACAAGTTAGCTTGGTTGAGGAAGGGTGGTGAAGTGAAAGTTGGACGTAGAGCTTGTGTGAAGTTTTCAATTGGGAAGAAATACAAGGATGAGGTTTGGTGTGATGTAGTCGACATGGATGTGTGTCATCTGTTGTTGGACAGACCATGGCAGTTTGATAGAGCAGTACAACATGATGGTCGTGCTAACAGTTACAGTTTCATGTTTGAGGGTACTAAAATTACTCTGATTCCCAAGAAGCAACAACAGAAAGAGAGTAAGTTGGAGGAAATTGAAGAGTTGAAAACTTTATTATCTCTGAAGGAATTTGTTAAGGAGGTTGAAGAGGAGCCGGAAGTGTTCTTGTTGATTGGGCGTGAGAGCAGTGAAGAGGTTGAAATTCCAGAAGAAGCGAAGTCAGTATTGAAAGAATTTGAGGATGTATTTCCAGATGAGTTACCTAAAGAGTTACCGCCGCTGAGAGACATTCAACATCAAATTGATCTTGTTCCGGGAGCAGTATTGCCACATAGACCGCATTACCGAATGAGTCCGAAGGAGCATGAAGAATTAAGGAGGCAGGTGGAAGAATTGCTTGAGCAGGGACGTGTACAGGAGAGTTTGAGTCCATGTGCTGTGCCAGCTTTGTTGGTACCGAAGAAAGATGGGACGTGGAGGATGTGCACGGACAGTCGAGCATTGAATAAAATCACTGTACGATACAGGTTTCCAATGCCAAGGTTGGATGACTTGCTGGATCAGTTGAGTGGGGCTACTATCTTTTCGAAAATTGATTTGAAAAGCGGATATCATCAAATTCGGATTAGACCTGAAGACGAATGGAAGACAGCCTTCAAGACGAGAGAGGGGTTGTATGAATGGCTGGTGATGCCATTCGGTCTTTCGAATGCACCGAGTACGTTCATGCGAGTGATGAATCAAATTTTTAGACCTTTCATTGGGAAATTTGTGGTGGTGTACTTTGACGATATTTTGATTTATAGTAGGAGTCTGGAAGAGCATGTTCAACATCTGAAGGAAGTGTTAATTATTTTACGAGAGGAACAATTTTATGCTGCAACAAAGAAATGCGTGTTCATGACGCATAGTGTTTTGTTCTTGGGGTATATTGTTTCGGAGAAGGGCATCCAGGTAGATCAGAATAAAGTTGAAGCAGTCAGGAATTGGCCACAGCCGAAGACAATTACAGAAGTGAGAAGTTTTCATGGACTAGCGTCATTCTACCGAAGATTCATTCCACACTTCAGTAGCGTGATGGCACCGGTGACTGATTGCATGAAGGGGAAACAATTTTCTTGGACGGAGGAAGCTGGGATTGCTTTTGGGAAGATCAAGAAGTTGCTGACATCTGCACCAATTCTTGTATTACCAGATTTTCAGTTATTGTTTGAACTGCATACTGATGCGTCAAAGGTTGGAATTGGAGGGGTGTTGAGTCAGAATGGACGTCCTATTGCATATTTCAGCGAGAAGATGTCAGGAGCAAAGATGAGATACAGTACCTATGATGTGGAATTTTATGCTGTTGTTCAAGCAGTAAAGCACTGGCGACATTACTTATTCCAGAAAGAATTTGTTTTATACACTTATCACGAGGCGTTGAAACATTTACAAGGACAAGACAAGATTTCAGCAAGACATGCATCGTGGATTGCTTATTTGCAGCAGTTTACTTTTGTCGTTAAGCACAAGTCAGGGGTAACCAATCGTGCGGCTGATGCCTTGAGCAGAAGGAGTCATTTGTTGACGACAATGAAAGTTGAAGTGACAGGTTTTGAATTATTGCCAAAATTGATTGAAGAAGATCCTTACTTTGTGAAATTTGTTGAAAAAGTAAAGGAAGGAAGCACTGATGAATTTGTGTTGGTGGATGGTTTTCTGTTTAAAGGAAATCGATTGTGCATCCCAGACTGTAGCTTGAGAATGAAGATTGTTAAAGAACTACATGAAGAAGGCCATGTGGGTAGAGATCGTACGTTGCAGTTAATTTCTCAATCTTATTTTTGGCCGTCAATGAGGAAAGAGGTAGAAAGATTTGTGGAGAGGTGTCATATTTGTCAGGTTTCGAAAGGAACAGCGACGAATGCGGGGTTATATATGCCGTTACCCGTGCCTACCAAACCATGGGTTGATATCAGCATGGATTTCGTGTTGGGATTGCCGAGAACTCAGAGGGGAAATGATTCTATATTTGTTGTGGTGGACAGGTTTTCGAAGATGGCACATTTTATAGCCTGCAAGAAGACAGCGGATGCAGTTCGAGTGGCACAATTATTCTTTAAAGAAATATATCGTTTACATGGTTTACCCGAATCTATTGTTTCTGACCGAGATACTCGATTTCTAAGTCACTTTTGGTTGAGTCTATGGAAGATGGTGGGAACGAAGCTAAATTTTAGTAGTGCTTACCATCCACAAACAGATGGGCAGACAGAGGTGGTGAATAGATCGTTGGGAAATTTGTTACGATGTCTTGTGAAAGACAATTTGAAGAGTTGGGATTTGAAGTTGTGTCAAGCTGAATTTGCTCACAATCATGCGAATAACCGAAGTACAGGTTTCAGTCCATTTCAGATTGTATATTCAAATTTACCAAAGGGGCCGTTGGATTTGATGACGGTTACACAACCGAAGGGGACAGTTAAGCGGGCTGCTGATTTTGTTGATGGGTTGACAGAATGCCATAGAATCGTTCAGGAACGAATAGAGAAGACAAATGAGAGGTATAAACAGATGGCGGATAAGAAACGAAGGAGTGTTGTTTTCAAAGAGGGTGATTTGGTTTACGCAGTATTGACGAGAGATCGTTTTCCAGTGGGAACTTATAACAAGTTGAAGGCTCGAAAGATTGGACCCGTAGAAATTATAAAACGGATCAATGAAAATGCTTATAAGTTGAAGCTGCCAGAGAATGTTTACACCTCTGATGTGTTTAACGTGAAGCACTTAATTCCGTATTATGAGGAGGAACCTATCAAAGACGACGAGAGTGTGAATTCGAGGACGAATTTCTTTCAACAGGGGGAGGATGATGCAGAGCGTACCATAAGTCGAGATCCCCAATTCTCTTCCTTGAGTCGTTCTTCCATGAGTCGTTCTTCCATGAGTCGTTCTACCATGAGTCGTTCCACCATGAGTCGTTCCACCATGAGTCGCTCCATCTTGAGTCGCCGCTCTTCCATGAATCGTTCCACCATGAGTCGTTCCACCATGAGGCGCTTCATCTTGAGTCGCCGCTCCACCTTGAGTCGCGCTGCCGTATCCTTTAAAGTCGCGCACTGGCGAACGACTTATCTAGGTCGTAAACAAAGCGAAATCAGTCTTCCACTTCACCGCGACTTATCAATGTCGCGAACCAAATTGAAGATGAAACCATGAGTCGTCACCGAGTTATCTTCCATAAGTCGTAGCCGAGACATTCTGATGAGTCGCAAACGAGTTATCTTCCATAAGTCGTAGCCGAGACATTCTGATGAGTCGCAAGCGAGTTATCTTCCATGAGTCGTTACCGTGTTATCTCTAAAGACTGAGGATTATTTTAAGTCGCGAACTGCTTTGATGAGTCGTAGCCGAGTTAACATTAAGTCGCTACATATTTTTCTTTAAGTCGTATGTTGAGGACTATGTGTTGTAATCTTTTAAGTCATAAGTCGTGACAATTGTATTGTAAACTGATAAGTCGTGTACGACTTATGATGAGTCGTGAGTCGTAGGTGATGAGTCGAAAACGACTCATGACTTAGGAATTTTTTCGGGATGTGTTGTAGCCTATAAATAGGCAAGTGGTGTCATTTTGTAAGGTTGTTGATTTTTGAATAAAATTCTCTTTTGATTGCTTTGTGCTTTCATTTAAATTGGTAGTTGAGTGTAATCTCCTATCTCCACTTACGTCATTTGAGTGCGCTCGAATCATCGTTTGTTGAAGCCGATTCACGGAATCTTGTGCGCAAGATCAACGTTGAAGAATCGTAGATCTCTTTCCCGGTATCTTCGGATCAACGAGTCAGAGATAGCTAGAGTTCGGTATCGTCGGATCAACGAATTCAAGCATTTCAGTATCCATCAATCCACAGATTGCTACTTTCATCGATTGAAGATCGTCTAGAATTATCCGCTGCGTCAAACATTCATTTCCATTTAACTTAGATTAAGCACATATAACGTAGATTAAGGATGCAAGAAGTTCAAGAAGGGGATGTTACTTTACATCTATAGACTCATGGTTTACATGTTCCATCTTAACTAAAAAGCACATGTTTTTAGGGATTTAAAATTTAAAAGATTTTAAAGGTCATAATGCATGCAAAACTCTGTTATAGTTAAGATATAAAAAATTCACTTTCTATGAGATTGCAATACATAAAAAATAAGCATTGGTTTAGGCAAAGTGGAGAAATGCATATTTCACTACCTAGATCGTTGCAAAACCATGTGACATGTCACATTATAAGATTTCTAGGTCAGAAATTAAAAAAAAAATCAGATGGTGGAACTCTTACAGTATGAAAAAAAAGCAAGTGGTATATTGTTATAAACATAGCAGGTGTTAATAAACAAATTTCACCTAATCTAGAAAAAATGTTACAAACAAGCTCTTGAGTTTAAACTCAACGTGTAAAGATTAAAAGCAGTTAAAGGATTTTAAATCAACTTGTAAAATGATTGAACAGCTAAAGTATATAATTTTCCACAATTGCAATGTTATCATGTAAGAAAATCAAATACACTGCAGAAGGACACAGCATAAGTGTTGTGAACATTCAAAAGGCTTTTAATATTAAAGTTAGTAAACATAATCGTAAAGTAAGCTTTAATAATTTTAAACCAACATGTCAAGTAAAAAATTATAGTAATTATATTTTGTTACTAAAACTGAAGTTAAAAATGCATATACAGAGCAAAAATTAGCATGTATATAAATGTGTGCAGAACTTTAGGTAAATCTTTCTGAATCACAAAAACTTTACTATTGGTTTATATGATATCATTAAAATGGTTATCTTGGTTTTTATCTGATAACTGATATCTGTTCTCTTGCTAATTCAATATCATTTAATATATTATTTTTTAACCATGATATATCTCTGTGTTTTTTGTAATGAAACAAATGTAACAGGTTGATGTTTTATTTTTTAACGTTGTATCTTTTTGCATGGCAATGGTCAAATTTGGTTACAACTTCGATTGCAGCTACCTTTCCCTAGATTGCCGTTACTGCTTTGGATTCTTTAGGTCCGTTGCAACGTTTTCGGCTTCAGGTCGGTTACTCTAACTAAAAATAACATTGAAACGAAAATGTAGTATCAATATTGGCTGATATGGTATCACAGAAACCATGTTCCATGAATCCTTTGATAATTATAGTAGTTTCCATTAGTAATTTGTATATGTTCTTCTGATAATTCAACATTTGTTCATAATTTATTAATCATTGTTTACCTCTGTTTTTTATAATTGTATTCATCTAATATATTGTTGTCTTCTTTCTAACATTGCATTTTTTGAATAGTTAGTCATGTTTCTTTCCTGTTTTAATGTTCCTTGAAACGATATTAAACATTGCTGATTTATTCAAATAAAGGAAATCAATCATATCAATACATCCCTGATTGTTTTTACTCTTTAGTAACTAAAAAGTTGATTAGAAATCCTACTTCTTTCAATCAACCCTTTTTAGAGATCATATAACAATAGGTTAATCATTCTTCTGAATTTTAGATCATGATTTTTTTTTCCTAATATGTCTGCAGATTTACTGATATTGAAGTTGTGGTTTACTTTCTGTTTGGAATACTATCGTGCATATTTTTCCTTTTAATTGCAATATTTATAACTTTTATAGTTCAAGCAGCCTGGTCAATTAAAGATATGAATGTTTGTAGTATGTTATATGATTTAGGGCTTAAAATAAATGACTTATTCGTTATGTACATCACTTTCTTCGTTTACTCCACAAAATTTGAAAGACTTTGAGTGTGAAACTTTTATTTGAAAATTATTTGGACCAAAGTTTGTTTTCTCTTTTTGAATATTCCATTTACAATCTGCTCTTTCTGGTTTTTCAATCTACTGCACCCAAAATTGATATTAGATTAACATCATCTTCCCATGCATGGATTAAAAGTAGTTTAGAAAATACAATCACATCCAAAAAGTACAAAAATTGAAACCATTCTATAGACAATATGGAATGCATTTGTATAAAAACTGTAATCGGTAAAAATGTTGGCCAAAAGTATAAACTATCAACTAAAAACTAAATCTCAAGTTATTATACTATATATAAAATACATTATGCAAAGCAGAAGGGCTTATGAATATAAACTCAGTCCATAATACACACACATGTTGTGCGCGCACGTGCGCATGCACGCATATATATATATATATACTTATTAAAATAATGGGTATCCAGTATAATAGGCCAAGCACCTAATCATATCTTTAATTGAATACCATTTAAACCGATAGAAATATAAGATTATCAAAGAGGTCACAAACATGTTTGTACAATGTGGAAGAATGAATATGCATAGCAAATGGCTTTTGACTATGAATTCAGTACAGAAAATTGACAGGTACATAAAGCACAACTGCGTAAAAACGTCCATCGTTAATAGCTAAGTACTCATTTTATCGAATAAAGTAAAAATAAATGCTGAATAATGAATAGAATGGTAATAAAAATACAAATCTAACGCAATCAATTAAAATGGGAGACAAAGAGACTTGAGAAAATTCTACACATAAAGATTAAAAGCAGTTTAAAGCTTTTGAATCTACTTCTAAAATGACTGAATACCTATAAATCAAAGAGGTTGTTTAACCCCAAACTGTGCTTGAATAATCTAAATAAGATGCTATTACGCATGAAACTATGCATGAGTGTAATTAAAATGGTCCCATTAACTACTGCAAAAGTTTCTGAGTTCAAGAATTTTTAAAAATAATATTACTTCCGAAGAAAATAATATATTATAATAATATCTTTCTGAATATTAAAATACAATTTTTTCAAAATGCAAAATTATGCCATTTTTTACTTTCGAGTTAGTCACGTTTTTTCTTGTTTTAATGTTGCCTTCCTTGAATAGATTTTGAACATGTACAATTTATTCAAACAAAGGAAATCGATCGTATCAATACGTTTTTGATTCTTTTTACTCTATTTAGTTACAAAAAAATTGATTGGAAATCCTACTCCATTCTATTGATTCTCTTCGGTGATTATGTATAACTGTCGATTTATCCCTCTGTCGAATTTTTGCTCATGGTTACTTCCTATTATGTTGGCAAATTTTCGGATATTGAAGTTGTGGTTACTTTCTACCTAAAATACCGTTGTATACATTTTCCCTTTAATCACAATATTTGCAATTTTCATAGTTCAATCGGCTTAGCCAGTCAAAGATATGAATGTTTGCAGTATGTAATATGATTTAAGGCTTAAAATAAATTACTTATCATAGATTATCATTCTTTAATTACTACACAAAATTTGGAAGAATTTGACTGTGAAATTTTTATTTAAAAATTATTCTTAGTAAAGTTTGTTTTCTGTTTTCGAATATTCTGTTTACAATCTGATCTTTATGGTTTTTCAAACTACTACACCCAAAATTGATATTAGATTAACATCATTTTCACATATGGATTTAAACTAGTTAAGAAAATACGTTCACATCCAAAAAGAACAAAAATTGAAAGCATTCTATAGACAATATGGAATGCATTTGTATGAAAACTGTAATCAATAAAGGTTATTGGCCATAAGTATAAACTATCAACTAAAAACTAAATCTCAAATCTACTCTACTATATATAAAAGACATTATGCAAAGCGGAAGGGTTTAAGACTATAAACTCAGTCCATAATATATGTGTGTGTGCATGTACGCATTAAAATAATGGCTATCCAATATAATAGGCATGCACCAAATCATATCTTCGATTCAATACCATTTAAATAGGCAGAATAAGATTGACAAAGAGGTCACTAACATGTTTGTATAGTGTAAAAGAGCCAATATCCATAGGAAAAGGTTTTTTGACTATGAATCAATACAGAAAATAAACAGGTACACGAAGCACAGCTGCGTAAAAACATCCATCATTAATAGCTAATGACCATTCATTATATCGAATAAAGTAAAAAAACGAAAGCTAAATAAAGAATAAAAGCTTGATAAAAATATGAATCTATTTTGAAATCAACTGAAATGTTGCACAAAGAGGCTTTTGAGTTTAAATTCTACACATAAAGATTAAAAGCAATTTAAAGCTTTTGAATCTACTGGTAAAATGACTGAATACCTAAAGTACATTATTTTTTGCACAACTGCCTTTGCATATAAGTCAAAGAGGTTGTTTAACCCCAAACTGCTTGAATATGCTGAGCAAGATGCTATTATATGCATGAAGCTGTGCATGAGTGTAATCACAATGATCCCATCAACAATTGCAAAAGTTTCTGAATTCTGTAATTTTTAAAATAATATTACTAAAAGTTGTTGAAACTTCGTGTTTACGTTATTTCGTAAATACGATATTTTGACTATGACAACTATACAATCATTTATATACTAACTTGTTTTTGCAGGGATTAATCTATGACAAGATTCGACTATGTATAAATTTATTTAAGGTTGTTTTCGAGTCCTTGTCTAGAAGTTAAAATATGTTAAAATCTCTCCTATATGATATATACTACATCTCATTATCATTTCATATGCATATATTTGGTTTAAAGGCAAAATCTCATTTTTATGTTACATTCAGACGTCTGAATGATCCAATCCAGACGTCTGAATCTGGAAATATGAATGTTGTAAAATACAATATTCAGACGTCTGAATTGAATAGTTCAAACGTCTGAATCTGGCAATTTTTTGCCTATTTTCTTTCTGGTTTGATTTCGTTGCATTTCAGAAGTTTGAATTTTTAAATTCAGAAGTCTGAATTTTTACAACGGCTAGTTTTCTGAAAAGGCACTTCCACTCGTGAAGAGTTGCAGTCTCTAATCCAACAGATATAATCATAACTCTTGATGATAACTCTTCACGAACAATTGCAAATATTTATTATCTATATAAACACATTAGAATCAAGTTTTCAGATAACAATTCAATTGATTATTATTCTATTCTCTGAATTCTTGATTCTAATACACTTGTGCTTTCAACATCATTCAAATTCACTTTCTTACTTCCTTATTCTTCACACATTCACATATATATCATAAAGGAGAAGATTATAGGAATTGTGTACTATAATTGACAAATTCGTGTTACTCAAGAACACATAGTGTCAAGAAATATTGTTATGTAAAAGTCCCGTTCTGCTGCTCGGGCAAAGTGAAGTCATCTTCGGCTGTTGAGGCGAAATCCTGTTCTGTTGCTCAGGTCCCTGTTCGGCTGCTCAGGGGTTGTAAACCTGTTCCTCCGGGTTAAGTGGGGATTGTTGTCAGTGAAATTCCAGATGGAGTCTGGGACTGGACGTAGAACGGGAAGTTCGAACTAGTATAAAAATTCCTGGTGTGCTCGTTTATTATTTACTATTATCTACTAATTGTTCTATTATTCCGCACTGCTTTTATACTATTCCATATTACTCGATCCTATAGTAGTAACTTTCATTTGGTATCAGAGCAAGGAATCTCATAACCGTTACAAAGTTATCTGATACGTTGCTAATATGGAAAATAACACCAGCACTAGCACCGTCACTAACACCAGTTTTGTAGAAGGTCAATCTACTGGACGACCTCCACTATTCAATGGCATGAATTACAACTATTGGGCTACATGAATGTGTATTTATATGCAAGCAAATAGTTTTGATTCATGGACTGTTACACAAACAGAATACACTACACCCACTGCTGCTTATGCAGAATGGACTACTGCTCAAAAGACAGAAGCCACTGCTAATGCTAAAGCCATGAACATGCTATTTTGTGCTTTAGATAGAAATGAATTTAATAGAGTTAGTATGTGCACAACTGCTTATGAAATTTGGAGAACTCTTAAAGTCACACATGAAGGTACTAACAAAGTCAAGCAAAGTAAAATATCCATGCTCAAAAGTCAGTTTCAAAATTTCAAAATGAAGCAGGATGAGTCCATAAATGATATGTACTCTAGATTTCAAGATATCTATCATTCATTACTAGGACTAGGACAAACATTTACGGATTTTGATATTGTCTCAAAACTATTAAACTCTTTAACTGATGATTGGGAAAGAAAGATCTTAGCTATTGAAGAAGCCAATGATCTTTCCACCATGAAACCAGAAGAGTTAATAGAAAATTTAATGTCCTATGAAGTTAATATGCAGGCTAAAAGAGTACAGGCTCAAGACAAAAAGAATATGGCATGAAAAGGAAGAAGAATCAGACTCAGATGAAGAACACTTAGCTTTTATAGCCAAAAACTTTAAAAAGTTTTTGAAATACTGAAAAGGGAACAAAAATAATAACAAACGGTTTTTCAACAAGCCGTCAACTTCTGTATTAGAATGCTATAACTACCATAAGAAGGGTCACTTTCAGAAAGATTGTCCAGATCAGAAAAAATCATTCAATAACAAAAATAAGGACAAATTCAAAAAAAGGGCTTTCTCAGTTACATGGGATGATTCAGATTCTTCATCTTCTGATAGTAGCAATGACAGCGAGAATGAGCAAGTAAATGTATGTTTTATGGCAAAGGAGAATGAGGTTAGTGATCTAACTTTTGATGATATGATTGAAATTAATTCTGAACTTCTTGACACTTTAAAAAATCTCAAAAGAAAATATAAAGAAGCTTTAGAAAATCAAAATAGAGCAGAATTTGAAAGAGATATGTTAAAAGATGAAAAGAAAATATTAGAAGAAGAACTTGAGAAAATTCAAGAATCATCTTCTGATAATTCTCAATTTGCTCTATTAAGTCAAGAAATAGAAACTCAGAAAGTTAAGAATGATACTCTAGCCTCTGAAAATCACGAGCTTAAAACAAAAATCAAAATGATAGAGTTAGAGAACACCAGTCTTAGAACTAAGCTAGACAATATCACCAAGAATGTTTCAAATTTCAATAAAGGTAGAGAAAACCTGTCTAAGATTATTGAAAGTTCTCAGCCGGCATCTAATAAAAATGGATTAGGTTATGTTAAGAAATCACGAGCTCCACCTACAAAGGAAAATAAAAGGAGAAATGTTTCTAAAATTATACCTTACATGGAACATTCAAAGAGGAAAACCAACGTAAAAACCATAAAAATATGGATTTCTAAAACAAACAATAGTTTGATTAGGAAGAGATATATAAATTCCTTCTTTGAATCTGTGCATAAAAATAAAAACTATATTTATAAAGGGAATATTGAACCCTCTTAGGTTTGGTTTCCTAAGACCTAACTCTTAGGACCCTAATAAAAAGGTAGGTATCAATGTCTTCACTTATATTTTTTGCAGGTACCACCAAACAAAAGAGGAAAATGGATACTAGACAGTGGATGCTCAAAACATATGACAGGAAATAAGAAAATGCTAACAAATATCATCTACTCAAATGGAGGTTCTGTCACCTTTGGAGATAATTCTAAGGGATGGATCATCGGCAAAGGCGATGTGAGCAATGTCGGTACATCTAATTTACCTCTTATTTCTAATGTTTTACTAGTTAAGAATTTAAAACATAACCTATTAAGTATTAACCAAATGTGTGACAAGGGATTTAAAATCAATTTTTCTAAAGATAAATATAGCATTTCTGATCACAATAACAATCTTATTTTCGAAGGTTTTAGAGATAAAAATATTTATGTTTTAAACATGAATATAAATTATAATTCAAATAAGTGCTTATTAGCCAAAGAAAATGATCCTTGGTTATGGCACAAAAGATTTTGTCATATTAATTTTAGAGCCATATCTAAATTATCTAAAAATGATTTAGTAAAGGGCTTACCAAAAATGAATTTCAAAGTAGATAATCTTTGTGATGCTTGTCAACTTGGAAAATTATCAAAATCATCCTTTAAATCTAAGAAAATTATTTCCCATTGGAGTTATTACACTTGGATATATTTGGTCCAACTCAGATTCAATCTATTAATCACAATAGATATGTGTTTGTAATTGTAGATGATTTTTCAAGATATACATGGACTATATTTTTGAAAAATAAAAATGATACATTTGAAAATTTCAAAATTTTTGCAAAAAGAATTCAAAATCTTAAGAATTTAAAAATTAAAGCTATTAGAAGTGATCACGGAGGTGAATTCGACAATAAAGCTTTTGAACATTATTGTGATAAAAAGGATATTTATCATAATTTTTCTTTCCCTAGAATACCACAACAAAATGGTGTTGTAGAAAGAAAGAATAGAACATTACAAGAATGTGCAAGAACTTTATGGTAGCACGTTACCAAAACAATTCTGGGCAGAAGCTGTAGCAACTGCTTGTTATGTTTTGAATCGTGTTTCCATCCGACCACTAACAAAGCACACCTCATATGAACTTATAAATGGTAGAAAACCAAATATTTCTTATTTTAGAACGTTTGGTTCAAAATGTTTTATTTTAAATACTAAAGATCAGCTTGGAAAATTTGATTCCAAATCCGATGAAGGAATATTCTTAGGATACTCGGAACGAAGCAAAGCTTATCGAATTTGCAATAAAAGATCAAAAATTATTGAAGAAACTCTTCGCGTATCTTTTGATGAAAATTTTATATCTAAATATTCTTTTGATGATGATGAGATAACCCCAAAAACAAGCATCAAATCTTCTGATGATGATGAAAACATTGTTCATAACATAAATCAAGTTGATAATTTGATTCAACATGAAAACATTGTTCATAATGAAATAAGATCTCCACCAAGAGTTTTGAGGGATCATCCTGTTCAAAACATTATTGGAGAAATTGATTCAAATGTTAGAACAAGAAGTCAAATTAATCAAATGGGTCATGTAGCTTTTCTCTCTTCAATAGAATCTAAAAATATTAAGGAAGCCTCAACTGATGATTATTGGATCATTGTTATGCAAGAAGAACTAAATCAATTCGAACGAAATGATGTTTGGGATTTAGTTCCAAGGCCTAGTGACCAATCAGTCATTGATACTAAATGGGTTTTCAAAAATAAAGCTGATGAACAAAGAAATATTACTAGGAATAAAGTTAGATTAGTAGCACAAGGATATAATCAAGAAGAGAGAATTGACTATGAAGAAACGTTTGCACTAATCACTAGACTAGAAGCAATACGAATCTTACTGGTCTTTGCATGTTTTCATAACATCAAACTATATCAAATGGATGTTAAAAGTGCTTTTCTAAATGGTTATATAAAAGAAAATGTTTATGTTGAACAACCTCCCGTATTTGCTCATGAAAAATTTCCATACCATGTCTATAAACTCAAGAAAGCTTTATACGGTTTGAAACAAGCACCCCGTGCTTGGTATGATCGTCTTAAAAGATATCTTATAGACTTTGGTTTTGACATTGGAAAGGTTGATCAAACTCTTTTTATTAAAAGAACTAAACAAGATATTTTAGTCATTCAAATATATGTTGATGATATTATTTTTGGATCTACTAATGAAAATTTATGTAAAGAATTTTCAAATATTATGACAAAAGAATTTGAAATGTCACATATGGGCGAACTATCATACTTTCTTGGTTTACAAATTAAACAATTACCAAATGATATATTTATTAATCAAGAAAAATATTGTAATAATTTAATCAAACGCTTCGGAATGGAAAATACTTCTGTCAAACCATCTCCTATGAGTACAACTACCCATCTTGATAGAGATAAAAATGGCAAGAGTGTTGACCAAAAATTATATCGAAGTATGATTGGATCATTACTATATTTAACAGCTAGTCGTCCAGATATTATAATGAGTGTCTGTTTGTGTGCTCGATTTCAAGCTAATCCAAAAGAATCTCACTTAAGAGCACTCAAACGTATATTACGTTATCTTAGTAATACCAAGGACTTTGGTTTCTTCTATCCAAAAGAGTGTCCGTTCGAATTAGTATCATATAGTGAAGCTTATTTTGGTGGATCTCGAACAGATAGAAAAAGTATTAGCGGTACGTGCCATTTTATTGGAAAATCGTTAGTATCTTGGTTTAGTAAGAAACAGAACTGTGTTTCACTCTCTACTTGTAAAGCAGAATATATTTCTGCTGCATTAGCTTATGCTCAAGTAATTTACATGCAACATACACTTAAAGATTTTGATATAAATCTTTCAAATTCAACAATATATTGTGATAATTCAAGTGTTATTAATTTATCAAAAAATCATGTTAATCATTCACGAACAAAACATATTAATATACGTCATCATTTTCTTCGTGATTGTATTGAAAAAGGTTTGATAAATTTAGATTTTGTCTCGTCCGAAAATCAATTGGCTGATATCTTCACAAAACCACTTCTTGAAAATATGTTTATCAAATTAAGACGAGAACTCGGAATCGTCTCTTTTAAAGATTTTTAGTTAATTTTTTAAAAAAAAATACTTGTGTTCATACCTTTTTCTATGAATTATGTTATCTACTTTTGTTAAAGTTTGCATTTGTTTTGGTTATATTATATCTTTTCTGTTTTTCAATCGAGTGGTCTATTGTTGTCCATTCATTTGTTTTCTATTTTTAGCTTTGAATTTTTCTCTGGAACTTATGTTTTCAAACTCATCTACCACCAACCTATGCATTTTTTATGTTTAACCACAAGATGTCTTTCCATCTTTATCTCTTGTTCCTTCTATATTTTTTCCTCTCCTCGGTTGGGTTTGTCTCATTCATTCTATCTTCAAATTTTTTTAACTATGGATTTTGTCCATTTCTTTGCAATCTTTTTCTATACCATGGCCTCAAATGGTTACTCGTCTGAAGAACCTTCTGCATATTCTTCCAAAGATTTTTCTACACCTTCATCTGCATATTCTTCGGACTTACCATCTCCAACCCCCACTCATCAACCTGCCCGGCATGTTTCTCCAAGAAATCATACCAGTCACACTCCAAAGAAGAAAAAGGCTAGACGTTTCTTGTTTTTCGGTTCTCCTCAAACTAAACAAAAGATAGATGAAATTCATCATTATCAACGAGAATTGATTGAAATTCAACGAGAAATGTACTACGAATCAAAAGTTAACTCGCAACGGCTGAACTTTCTGGAGAATCTGGGTTTTAAAATTTGTCGTGTGTCTCGTTCAAATGTTCATCAACCCACTTCATTTCATACACCACAACGTCCCCCTGTTTCACCTAACTCATGGGAGCGTGGTAGTACCCGACATTCTTTAGAATCATCTAAAGGGAAGGGAAAACAGAAGATTGAACCAGACGAGTATAAAACACCCAAAAAATCGCCTTCTTCATCAAAATAATTTATTTGTTGTTATTTATTGTTGTCTATCTCTATATTGTGAATTCTATATTGCATTTGTTTTTAATATAACATCTTGTTCTTAATTATTTAAAATACTTTAGTTGTTTTCACAAATGTGCGTTTTTAATCAAATTCAGCTGTCTGAATTGATGACTTCAGACGTCTGAATATTATCGTGATCATATTTTTTATTTCAGGTTCAGACGTCTGAATCCCCTATTTCAGACGTCTGAAAGTGCCTCAAAATACACTGTTTTTGTTCTGTTTTAAAATTTGCAATTTCAGACGTCTGAAATTGAAATTCCAGACGTCTGAATCTAACTGTCAATTCAAAATTCAAGGGTTATTTCAAATTTTTCCATCCACCAACCAAATTAAAATCATTCATCTACTACTTCAACCCCCTACTTCATCCGAACCAGTTTTCAATAACTCCATTTTTTATCAAAAGGGGGCTTCATACTCTTCAATTCTATCACAAAAATCTACAATGCCTCCAAGATCAAAACGTCCAAGGGCTTCAACCTCTTCATCTACATCGAATGTAGATCAATGGCTATGGAATGATGAAAAGCTAAGAAAAGATTTGTTCAAATGGATAGATCTAGTTTCTTCCCATGAGCTTTTGTAAAATTTGACGAATTTGCACCCTATAGAATTCAACAAATTGCTCGCTCAAGTGGGTTAGAATGTCTCTTATCTTTTTCTGCAAATAATGTTAAGATAAATCATCTTTTAGTTAAATTATTCTATGCTAATATGAACTTGGACCATCATCATCCTCATAATAGAGAGGACTGTATTTGGACTTGGGTATGTGGTTTCAAAATTTATCTTCCCTTAGTTCGTCTTGAAGATATTTTGCAATATCCTTCATCCGGAACAGATTTGGATGATATTGAAGTTTCACTCTCTTTGGATCAAAGAGATGAAGTCTCTCATAAATTTCTTTCCGATGATATCACTAGGCTTATTTCCGTCCAACTCCGGCCACAAGCTCGTATTCTTCATCGAGCTCTAATTCGCTCCGTCTTACCGAGAACCGGAAGTTATGAAGTTGTAAATAAACGCAACTTCCAAGCTCTTTATGCCATCTATTCCGGACAAACTATCTTTTTTGGTCTGTTTTAAATCATGACTTTTCTAGTTTTTTTTTATCAACCTATTTTTAGTACTTCAGTTATGTTTTTTTTGTATGTAATTTAAACTTATGCTACAACTTGTTGGCTCTATGTATTTTGTGATGGTTCCGTTGGTTCTTTGTTCTCCTTATTCTTGTTTGTATTTTGTCACATCTATGGTATGCATGATATTTTAACTTTCCTTTTTGTCGATGTCAAAGGGGGAGATATATTCCTATCGACGGGGGGAGTTTATATTAAGGGAGAGTACTTGTATTTCCTGCTTCTATATGATCATATTGTATACTATAATTTTATGTAGTTGTCATCGTCAAAAAGAGGGAGAATGTTGAAACTTCGTGTTTACGTTATTTCGTAAATACGATATTTTGACTATGACAACTATACAATCATTTATATACTAACTTGTTTTTGCAGGGATTAATCTATGACAAGATTCGACTATGTATAAATTTATTTAAGGTTGTTTTCGAGTCCTTGTCTATAAGTTAAAATATGTTAAAATCTCTCCTATATGATATATACACTGCATCTCATTATCATTTCATATGCATATATTTGGTTTAAAGGCAAAATCTCATTTTTATGTTACATTCAGACGTCTGAATGATCCAATCCAGACGGCTGAATCTGGAAATATGAATGTTGTAAAATACAATATTCAGACGTCTGAATTGAATAGTTCAAATGTCTGAATCTGGCAATTTTTTGTCTATTTTCTTTCTGGTTTGATTTCGTTGCATTTCAAAAGTCTGAATTTTTAAATTCAGAAGTCTGAATTTTTACAACGGCTAGTTTTCTGAAAAGGCACTTTCATTCGTGAAGAGTTGCAGTCTTTAATCCAACAGATATAATCATAACTCTTGATGATAACTCTTCACGAACAATTGCAACTATTTATTATCTATATAAACACATTAGAATCAAGTTTTCAGATAACAATTCAATTAATTATTATTCTACTCTCTGAATTCTTGATTCTAATACACTTGTGCTTTCAACATCATTCAAATTCACTTTCTTACTTCTTTATTCTTCACACATTCACATATATATCATAAAGAAGAAGATTATAGGAATGGTGTATTATAATTGGCAAATTCGTGTTACTCAAGAACACATAGTGTCAAGAAATATTGTTCTGTAAAAGTCCCGTTCTGCTGCTCGGGCAAAGTGAAGTCCTCTTCGACTGTTGAGGCGAAATCTTGTTCTGTTGCTCAGGTCCCTGTTCGGCTGCTCAGGGGTTGTAAACCTGTTCCTCCGGGTTAAGTGAGGATTGTTGTTAGTGAAATTCCAGAAGGAGTCTGGAACTGGACGTAGAACGGGAAGTTCGAACCAGTATAAAAATTCATGGTGTGCTCGTTTATTATTTACTATTATCTGCTAATTGTTCTATTATTCCGCACTGCTTTTATACTATTCCATATTACTCGATCCTATAGTAACTTTCAAAAGTAAAATTATTTGAAATAAAAACCGAGGAAAATAATATTTGTAATAAAAAAATTCAAAATATTAAAATATAATATTATTATTTTCACTGCCTTTTTTTTCAAAATGCAAAATTATCTAATAATATAATATTTCAATTTTTTTGAAGTTCAAAATTTGGTGAACTTAAAATTGTCAAAAGTCAAACTTTGTTAACTTGATGTTTTTATGGTTCAAATCCCCGTAGTCATCAAGTAAAACCAAGAAATAATAGGTTGATAATATTGAACAAACAACTAATTACATTCAAAAGTTTAAGAACAAACTAATTCACGATCTTGCCTTTAACAGTTTGGAATTATAATTCGTTGGCATTCAAATTTCAACCTCAAGATAGTGAAGTTTTAACCATATGTATTCATAGTCTCAGTTTGTTACATATATCTTCATGTAGGGATTGTAATAAAAAAAGAACAAATAAGAGAACGATCGAAACTATTTAATCCATTGTAGCTAACATACGGTTATAATCAGATTTTATAACATATTTTCTTTATATTTAAACATGCAAAGTAGATACACAAATTAGAATCAAATAATTGACCACATAATTATTTGAGGTGATGTTAACTCATTTTCAAATATATGTACAACCATATATGCCTTTGACACCTCAAATCTGGACGGAATGGAAATAAACTGTATAAATCTAATATGACATGATATAACCTGCTACTATCTTCTCTTTTTATTTTTAGTTTCACTATCACTCTTTTTTTCTATCGAGATTAAAACATTTGTGAATGTCAAGAACGAATCTAACAGAATTAAAAGGAATGACAACAACGTACCTAAAACGTGGGCGGCAAAATGAATTGGATCTTTAACTCAATCAAGGTAGCAAAATCGTTGGTGTCGATAGTTGTGAATTTAAAAAACAATCAGTAAGAGAAAGCAAATGATTGAAGCGAATCAGTAAGTGTTTTAGAGGACTGCAAAATCAAAAACGGTGTAGAATTGGGAATTAATCAGTTACCTGATTGGAATACGATGCGAGAAGAAATATGGGAAAGGAAAATGGACAGACGAAAAGTACGATGTGAAGGAGGGCAAGGGTATTTGATTTCTACGACCGTCCATATTCGCCGCTACCGCCATTAAAATGTAAGGTTAGGGTTTAGGGAAAATGAAAGCGGAAACATACAGAGGTTGAATAACCAGATCTTTTAAAGGACAAAGATTTGTAAAAATTTTGTCTCAAGGACACAACCTCAATATTTTTACCACAAGACAAACATTCTCCTAAAAATTATTCACAAGGACAAACATTTTTCAAAATTATTCATAAGGACAACAAAACTGCTACCAAGCTAAAAACTGATACCTAAAAACTGCTACCGGTAACTACAAACTGATACCTAAAAACTGCTATCAATGACTAAAAACTAATACCTAAAGAAAGTAGTCCTTCAGGATAAAATATTGAAGGTCTGTCCTTGAGGCAAAAACATTGAGAAATTTTGTCCTTGACAATAATTTCCTGTTTTAATTAATACGATGGGGTGAAGTTTGCAAATTTAAATGTTTTCACGACGGCTAAATAGCAAAAATGTTTCCAAATGGACATGAAGAATAAAGTATTAGAGCTAAGGAAAAATATAGTAGCATGTTCTCTTTTATATATCTTTAATAATAGTTGTAATGTCTTGGATGTCACGTTTTTTTGTATCAGCTTGAACTACCAAAAATGCCCCTAATACTAAATCTTAATATCATTTGAAAATAGGATCTAACAATTAAATTTTTTTACAAATTCAAAACGTCTGTCTACAAATGTTATTTAATCTTAATATCACCTAAAAATAGGATCTAACAAATAAAAAAAATTTACAAATTTAAAACATATATATACAAATACTATCAAATTTTAATATCACTTAAAAATAGGATCCAACAAATAAATTATTAATTAATAATATAAATAAAAATTCAAACTTAAAAAAATTAGATGTTGCAACTTAGAAATAATATTTAAACTAACAAAATGATTTCAACGCAAAATATGGTTAAATATTTCTATAAATCATTTTCTCTTGAATGTGCTAAACATATATAATTTGCATAAAAACAATTCACGTACGAAGCACGTGTCATCATCACGCGCGAAGCGCGTGCCGTAACGCTCGTATAAATATAATAGAATAGATTAATTATTTTTCCATTTACACAAAACAATATAATCTTTACAAAAACCATATTATTATTTATGAAATTGCTATTTATTGTATAAATAATAATAAACTTCTCAATTTCAGTTTAAAATAGAATTTTTGCAGTTATTTATGAATATCCCTAGAAATTCATAAAATTGGTCAGATCATCGTTATTTACAAATATCCCTCAAAATTTGTAAATGATCCTACATTCCAAAATTACACAGTTTTACACATTTTTTATTAATTAATTTGTTCCATTTTAGATCAATAATTAAATACAATTATACACCCATCACCCAACGATACAACAGTTAATAGTAAATAATCAAATCAAGACATAACATATCCAAATGTTATAACAATAAAAGAGTCATTAACAGAACATAACATATATCAACAAATATAAATTTTTCATCGATGGATATCTATTTCATATTTTTAAACAAGATTCAACAATAAAACATCAAATTTAGATCAATGAATACATCGTTCAACAATAAATCTTATATACATAATTTCTAAATATTGTTCACGTAAAAATCTCTTATTTAAGGAATAAACCTCTTTTATGTATAACTCATACTCTATCCAAAAACAATAATGTGAATCCAACAAAATTCTCAATTGAACTATATAGATCTCATTTTTATAAATATAATTCAAAGCATCTAATAAATGATGCACAAGCACTAATCTCATATGAAGATTAACAAGGATTCTTTTTTAATCAACAAAGAATAAGGTTTTCCCTTCCATCTCCACACAAATCACTTCCAAAAATCTAGTTGTATACGTTATTGATTAAATAATTCTTTTCATTTTCTAAATCTAATGTTTTAGTTTTGCAAGAATAAGAGAAGTGGCAGAGGTTAAGAATAAATTAAGGTTTTTTGACGTAGGCATAAAAGAGATGAAATTTTATATATATATATATATATATATATATAAGAAGGTAGAGAGAGAGGTAAAGATAGGTTGTGGTCTTAAAAGCTTATTTTCATCCCTCGAGTAAGGGGAATGACAGAGGAAATTTAAACGTACGATCTAAAGAGAGTAATAAATGAATTTAAACGTACTATCTAAATAAAGTAACAAATGAATATGTTTTTTATCTATTAGGAAGTTACCCATTAAATGAAGAAGGTTGATTTTTAGTATCTACAGGAATTAATCTCCTAAAATAAAGGAGTTAATTTACCTCTATGTTAATCAAAGCACCATTAATTGCTAATTTACATAATTAGTTTTCCACAATACATGAAATTAATACACAAACAAATATAAATTCAACAGTCAAGGTACACGGCATACATTCATCATATTGTATATATACATACCTAATTTATATATTTCAACATTTTGCACAGTTACCAAATTTATATTTTCTTACATCAGATTAACTATATATATATATATGTATGTATGTATGTATGTATATGTATGTATGTACATGTATATATTAGTATAGGTTCGTTATACCTTTTTTCCCTATCTCTCTTATATATACATACATTTCCCTCCATGAATATGTATTTTTTGACGGTTTCTAAAGAATTTGGAGAAATTTATTATTAACCAAGATTGAACCCATAATATCTCCAAATAAATTCTACTATCTTAACCAACTACACTAAAAATGTTTTTATTTTTAAAACTAGAACATTGGAAATCATTCGTCGAAGGGGCAAATTTTTTGGACTTACAAAATCAATATCTTCTAAACTGCGACTAATAATATAGCAAATTTATAGTCGAAACTGATCAGCTCAAAAGGACCTACGCAACTGTTATGGGTACAATACCCAAATCACCCTTTAATTTAAAATCCATTTTAATTAATTCAATATTAACAATGTCAAATTTGTAGGTCATTACAATACGATACTCAATCACTCTTTAACTAAAAATATATTTTAATTAATATAATATTAATTTCATTAAATTTATGGGTCGTTATAGAATAGATGGTTGCCGCACCACTTGGGTACCATCGTTAAACCCTGTGCTATCTTATGTGAATGATATTGTCACCTTTAAAACACCAAACTCTCAAATGTACATGGATATTAATAAAATTTTCTTCTCAAAATTATTGAGACTCTACAATAAAATGAGAGTCGGGGATTTATCAGAACATAGTGGATTACATATGAAGTGGTTCGAGGTTCGAGATGACCATTACATAAAAGGAGGGATGAATCTGGATGGAGCAAAGCACACTTCGTATATACAAAATTACACTTTGGGGGCAAGTGCTCTGACCATTTTCGCCTATAAAACGATGCATACAAAAAGACGTTAAGGAGTATAAAAATAGCTATAAGGTCTATAATAAGAGCGATATCATATGGTCGTAAGGGCAAAGCAAAGAGATAAGAAAATCAAATGGCAACTCAAAGAAAATCATTAGAGAAAACCAAAAATTGGTAGGTGAAGTAAACGGTTCAGCAAGGAACACAGTTCGGTAGCAATCAACATGGAACCATTCAGTGTTTATCAACTATTGAACAACAAAAACGGTCTAATAGTCTTCAACTACTAAAAAATAAAATTGGTTCAGTATTTTTCACTATCGAACAAGAAAATTGGTTTGGTTGTATTTACCAAACCAAACACTTGTTGAACTAAGAATTTGCTAAACCAAATCATTGCTGAACCAATCACAAACCAACCAGAACATATTAAATATGGAAACTACATACCTTTAAGGAAGTATGGAACCGATGCTTCATAACTATGTACCTACAAATAACCTATGGATAAACAGTAATGGTGGTCAAGTTTTCAGAGCCAAAAGCCTACCGAATAGGAACTTGCGAAGCGATTTCGAAGAGTAGTATTTTTTATTTCTTTCGATGGATAAATCATTGTATTTTATATTTATGCATTGTACTTGAGATCTATAAAGAAACGGATGATAACTCACAATAGATGTAGGCAACCTTAAGCCGAATAACTATAAACTCCATGTGTTTTTTTCCTTTCTGCACTGTATTTCTATAATTTCTACAATTGAATTGCTCTCTAATAAATATAAATTTTTATATTATGATATGTAGGCAAAGTTGTAATATATTTTTAATTTTAGAAAAAGAGACCTCCAATGCATTATCAAATGAACTAGGTCCTTGTCAAGGACCACTATCACGACTGGCAAGTGGTAAGGTGCTCTATACTGAGGTTCTAGAGATCTTAGGTTCGATATCTAGACACATCAAAATGAGTACTCTACTTGAATAAAGTAATACACTTATTCTAAAAAATTAACTCGGTCTTTCCACTCCATTATTTTTAGCTAGAAGGGTATGGCATTTTCCCCCGTAAGTACAGAACTTTGAAATTTCTAAATGCTCAAAATTTAGAACATCCTATTACTTTCAATTCTCCATATTATCAAATAAAATTACATAGAAACACAAATAAAAATGCAATTTGTAACTCCACTGATTTCAATCTTTAAATCTTATTTAATTTTTTTGTATATGAGATCTAATGAATATTCAATTTTCTGAAATTTATTATGTCACCGGCTATGTCTCCATTTACATCTTAATAGTCACTCTTAATTTCAAATATTTGCAAACACATAAACTAAATAAATGAAATTTGATGTTTTCTCTAAGGGTAAATTTGTAATTTTATGTTTTTAAGGATTCAATTTTGAGTTTATTTTATTATCCCTTTTATTCAAAGTATTACTTATAGCAATCACTTTTCAATCTAAATTCATTACTTTACGTTATGAGTGTTTTGCTTCAATAAAGTACCACTCTTACTTTCAAATTAAATGCATAACTCTACCTTAGCGATTAACATAACCTTTTAAAAAGAACGAACGGATAATGGATGACTCAGAAAAGAATAATGGCTATCTTTCTCGTGACTCCTCCATAAAATATGGAAGACCTCGGGACATATCCTCTCATGGCAACCCCTCAATTGTCGAAGATGGATTTCAAAGGGTTGTTCACAAGAAAGCTTGTAAAAGGGAAATAAAAAAAGACAGGGGAATGAAATAGAGGAAAATGGGTAGTAAAACCTTTAGCATGGGCGGGATGGTGGTCGTGCAAGATCTGGTACAAGAACCGGTAGGGAGTTTGTTAAATTGGATTAAAGAAATGGATGACTGGTATTCAAATGATGATGACCCAATCAACCACATATCTAAAAGTTAATTCTTTGACAGCAAAAGGAATAGATATTCTTGGAGAGATAGTTAAGACTGGATCAAAAAACAGAGCTAATGTGATTCAACCCAGATCAGAAGTGAATTCAGCGATCATAGGGCAGTGAACACCACCTGGAACAAGAAAGCCAAGTTCTTGGGCTGATTATTGGAACTGTTCTAATATGCAATGAGGTAAATGAGTAAATTTTAAAAAAAATCCATTTTGGATCTTATTGGGCCGGGAAAGTCCAAATTTATTTAAAATAAAATCAATATTTTATTTAAGTTGTAAATGTAGATTTATTTATATTACATTTATATTATATATATACTATAACGTGCATATCATATACGCATGTGTGTGTATGCACATGCAACATGAATGGTGTACATGGTTTAACATGCCCTTATATAAGTGTTGGGATTTATACTGCAACAGATACATTAGCCCATCCATATACATACGT
The DNA here is from genome assembly GCA_030737815.1 of Allium fistulosum. Classification (NCBI taxonomy): domain Eukaryota; kingdom Viridiplantae; phylum Streptophyta; class Magnoliopsida; order Asparagales; family Amaryllidaceae; genus Allium; species Allium fistulosum. Next base: position 1,185,151,370 of record CM060902.1, read on the forward strand.
GATGTCTAATATGTGTGTGTGTGTGTGTAGTTTTATATATAATATAAAAAATATTTCTAAAATATAAATGTTTATATAAACGCGCGTGTGTGTGTATAATTGAAATTATAAGATAAAGTAATTTGTAACATCGTTATAAATAATTTTGAATATAAAGCAATTTCAAATTTCAAATTTTAGATCTAGATCCATGTAATAAAATATCAAGATATTTCAAATTCAAACAAATATTATATAATATATATATCTGCGTGTGTTATATACATTTCGAATTAAAAAACCCTTTTTCTAATTCATATACATATATTATATGTATGTATGTATGTATGATGTATGTATATATATTAAATTAGTATTTCGAAAATACATACATACATACATATATATATATATATATATGTTAACTGTATATATAAATAGTTTTAATATTAATAGATGATTAAATATAAAACACACACACACACACACACACATATATATATATTAACATATGCACGACCTTAATAATACCAATTAAAATTAATTTTTTAAATACAAATGCTTTCGGCTTTAATAATTTTTTTTTAAATAATGACTTTCGTACAAAAATATTATCAATTTTTTTTTTCAAAAAACTATTTAATACATGTACATAATTTTATTCAATACTTGTATGTATATTTTATAATACACGCACACACACACATATATATATATATAAATACACACACATTGTATAAATAAGTACAATATCTAAAATAGAATATGTATGTATATATAATAAAATCGGTTTCAAAATATATATAAATATATGATTTTTTTATTTCTGAAAACTATAATGCTCTTAAACTGATAAAATAAACATACATATATTTTATATGCTTATGTATGCATTTTAAAATCAATATTTTGTTTAAAAAAAAATTTAATATTATTTAAACTCGAATTTTTTAATTTGCATCTGTGGCTTTTCTGCTATTATATACATAAAAAATTCTTTTTTAATATATATACATATATACTACCGTCTAATGTAGACAACATCGACATATGTGGATTCATGATAATTCATATCCTATCCAAGCATATAATGGCATGCAAATAATTAAATATATAAATGAATATTTAAACAAAGGATTTACCTTGTCTAAAGCCTAGATGAAACACCTTAAAATGTTGAATCGAAGAACTCCCTGAATCAATATCCAAAATCCAGAAAGAGCTACCAATCTGAATGCTTCAACCACAAATCTTCTATTTGTATTTAAATTTTATTTTAATACATGAAAATTAGAGGAGGAGGGTGATAGGGGAGGCCGACCAAGATTGATCTAAAAGGAGCAAAAATTAAAGAGAGAGAAAGTGCAGTTTGAGATGTATAAATAGTGTGAATCTAAGGAGCAAAAAGGGGATCCGGATCCTACTTTTTCTCCTACTATTTCATCTCATTTTAAATCAATACTAACCCTCCCACTACCTACAGTGGTCGGCCATAATATGCCCCTATCCGAGCCTCCGAACTGCTTCAAGCCTGATCAAATAAATGTGCAATTAAATCCAATTCAAATGATCGTCGATATCATATATCGATATGTGTGTCTATAACTGTTATAGACACACTATTTAATATTGATAAACACAAATTAAATAAAATTTTATAATTAATATTTCATACATATTAATTAATTTAATCAATTTATAACAATTATAATTAATTAAATTAGGTGGTAGTAGGAGTATTCAATGTTTCGGTTGTATAACTCTTAGGTGTAAATTTGGTCAGCGATTAATATTGAACAATTCGAATAGTAATATTTACACATTATTTTAACTAGTGTTGTGACATTATAGCCAAATCTATCGCTTATCTAGCTTTTGTAATTAATTTTACTTATTTAAGCATTACCCGATAATGATAATTATTTACACGAATTCTCTTCGTCAAAACTATATAACATTAGAACTTGTGGAATTTGGTAATGGTCAAAATTCCAATTTCATCCATATTCAACTTTATAGTCCAAACACAAAATCCTTATTCAATAATAACAATTATTATTAACTGAACTACTCTGACCAAAGATTTTGACTTTGAGTTGACTTTAGTTGACCGTGATACTAACATTATATAACTGAGGGGATGAATCCTCTATTGAATAGTGTTTCACTTCTAATGCTTTTAGTCGACCCAACTATAGTCGTTCCATGAATGCCTTGGCATGATTTAACTATAATCATAGTAGAGCTTCCACATTGAAGATTAACGGTATTCTCAAGTCAAGAGAACTATGTAATGTTGTTACATCAATATTTTATGTTTGACCTTAGTTATATTTGCCAACAGAAAACTATCGAGTGAGTCATTCCACGGTTATACAATAACCATTAGTACGTAACCTTTAGGTATCCCCAGTAGTCATAAGCAATACGCTACACAACATTTGGAGAGTGTTATATACTCTAGTCTCAACGGATGCATCGATATCCAGTCTCAATACATCTTGACTATGAATATTTAAAATGGTGTGTTTAATATTATGTTGTGATAAAATACTCATGATTACAACAATTGTAATTACTATCAGAAACACCCCATTTATGGCTTTTCTATTAAATATACTTAAATCAAATAATTAATCAACACATTACAACAAGTATATAGCAGAAATAAAAACACCTTTTATTTTGAACAAGATTTCATTATAGAGTTTATAATTACAATTAGTTACAGAATTGCCCTAAGGGCATACCCCTAACTCTATAAATCTCCCACTTACACTTGAGACCAATTATGGAGTCTCAACCCCATCCCTTCAATCATCTTGATGAGAGCCAACCAAACTATACTCTTTACGAATGGATCTGCTATATTGTCCTTAGTATATACCCTTTGTATCACAACCTCTTTCTTCTCAATGAATTCTCTAATGAGGTGGAACTGTCGAAGAATATGTCGTGCTTTCTTGTATGCTCTTGGATCCTTTATGATCTGTGTCACCGCATTGTTGTCACAGAACAATACCATTGGACCCTGTATTGAGAATTACTTTGAGCTCATTTAGAAACTCACACATCCATACCGCTTCTTTAGCTGCTTCAATGAGGGCGATGTATTCAGCCTCCATCGTGGAATCAGCTATTGTTTCTTGTTTGGAACTTTTCCAACTGACAGCCTCACTATTAATTGTAAAAACATAACCCAAGACTGATTTACTATCGTCGATATCACTAAGAAAGCTAGAGTCGGTATACCCCTTCATAAGGAGGTCTCCATTCTCATATATCAGGAATAAGTCCCTATTATTTCTCAGATACTTTAGTATACACTTTACAACCATCCAACGCTTTTCTCCATGATTAGACTGGTATTGGCTTATGCATCCTAATGCGTATGTCATATCCGGTTTAGTACATGGCATAACGTATATTATGGAACCGATCGTCGAAGCGTATTGTATCCTCTTCGTATGCTCTTTCTCCTCATCAATCTGAGGAACGTCCTTCTTAGAAAGGACGATTCCAGATTGTGTTGGAATGTTTCCATGCTTGGAATTCTCCGTATTAAACCTTTTGAGTATGGTATCTATGTACAGGGATTGGTATGATCCCAACAGCCTCTTAAATCTATCTCTATAGATCTTTATACCTAATATATAGGCTGCTTCTCCCAAATCCTTCATAGAGAAGTTCTTGAAAAGCCAAGCTTTCACTAATTGCAATAGGAGACGGCATTTCCAATCAATGAAAGATCATCGACTTATAACACTAAGAATACAAGAGCATTTCCCTTTTCTTTTTGGTATACGCACGCTTCCTCTATGTTTTGATCAAAACCAAACTGTTTGATCGCTTTATCAAAACACTTATTGTAACTCCCTAAAGCTTGTTTAAGTCCATGAATGGACTTTAACAACTTGTAAGCTTTTCCCTCACTCCCATTGACCTTGAAACCCTCGGGCTGCGATATATAGACGGTCTCTTCTAAATCACCATTTAAAAACCCTGCCTTTACGTCCATTCACTATATTTCATGGTCATAGAATGCAGCAATATTCATCATTATCTGAATGGACTTAAGCATAGCTATAGGCAAGAAGTTCTTGTCATGATCAACACTTTGAATTTGACAAAATCCTTTTTGCAACTAGCCCAGCCTATAAGTCTCTACTTGTCCATCTACATTTATTTTTTTCTTAAACATCCATTTGCAACCAATGGATTTTATCCCTTTGGGTATGTCAGATAAAGTCCATACTTTGTTTTCATACATGGAATCCATCTCGGATTTCATTACTCTAAGCTAAATTGCAGAGTCTTTACTCTGTAGTGCTTATTGGAATGATAGAGGAGTGTCATCATCTAAAACACATTCCTCCTTTTTCCATCCACGAAAAAATCGTAGTATCTATGTGGTGCGTGAGATTCCCTACTAGACATTCTAATAGGTTATGTGTTTTCAAATACTAGTGAACTTGGTTCTCCCACTGGTTCGATCTCTGTGTTCTACTTTCGGATCTCATCCAATTCTACAACTCTGTTGTTAATTTCTTTCAATAGAAATTCCTTTTCCAAAAAGACGACATGCTGAGAAACAATGAACTTTACTCCTTGATGTTGTAGAAAATATATCCCATGAAATTCTTAGGATATCCTATGAGTTTATTCAAAACTGACCCTGCCTCAAGCTTATTAGGACCAATATTCTTAATATAGGCTGGAAAACCCCACTCCTTCAGATAATTAAGGTGGGGTTTCTTCCCATGCAATATCTCATATGGCGTCTTAGGCACAGACTTAGTGGTAACAAATTCAACATATGTGTTGCGATTTCTAGCGCATATCCCAAATAGGATAGAGGTAACTCAGCCTTACTCATCATGGAACGAACCATATCTAATAAGGTTCTATTCCTTCGCTTCGAAACACCATTATGTCATGGAGTATATGGTGGAGTAATCTAAGAGATAATCTCATTATCTTTTAATCACTGTTGGAGTTCTCATCCAACATACTCACCTCCTCAATCGGATCAAATTATTTTAGTCTTTTGGTTTGTTTGATTTTCAATCTCATTCTTATATTCAATAAATTTATCATAGATTTCGGATTTGTTATTCATAAGATACACATATCCTAGTCTTGAGAAATCATCTATAAAGGTTACAAAATAAGAATACTTATCTTTAGTAACCATAGGAATCGAGCTACATACATCACTGTGTATGAGACCCAAGAACTCATCATCTCTTTCATTGCTCCCACTAAAGGGTGTTTGGTCATCTTACCTTTGAGTCACGACACACACAAATTAAATAATTCAGAATCAAATGATAGTAGAAAACCTTCAATTTCAATTTATGTAGTCGTTTCTCACTTATATGACCTATCCTACAATACCAAAGATAACTTTTATTTATATTATTATTCGAAAAACTACTTACAAGAATGACATAATTTGTATTGATCACATAAATACCATTATCTAAAATACCATCATAAAATTTATTACTATCTAAAATTATGTCATGTTATCCAACCTTTGACCGAGCAATATCTATACGGACTAGACAAGGTGAAATTGAAATCTATCAAGGTAGGAAGCCCAAAGAGATAGCCATGCAGTCTAGAAATCAAGTACAGCCAAGATCACAGGATAGAACAAGACCATCCTAAGAAATTTCAAAGCAAAAACATTAAGGTGATGGATCAGTACCGATCCATCCCCATGGATCGGTACTGATCCATAGAACTCCATTTAATAAGCCCCATCTCCTTCCTACTATTAAGTCTCGATGCCAAAAGCCTATTCCCAACTCCATTGATCGATCACATGTTCTTTGCTATCGAATCCCTAAAGCACTTGAAATCAGCAACTCCATTTCTTTATCGATCCATCTTATTGGTATAGAAACAAGCTCATAACCATGCAGACAAAATAGGAATCATAAAGCAAACAACAAGACGACATCACACAAAGCAATGTGAAGGATCCATAAGAAGATCTTATGGATCGGTACCGATCCATAACTGATTACTGACCTTGCCACGTTTTCTCGAGAGCAACTGCTGCTAGATAGTGGAGATCATGGAGGAAGACGTGGTGGAGCATTTCCCGCCAACCTACGGCTATAAATAGGAGGCTAGGGGCTTATTTTCGGGGATCTTTCCATTTCCTTGCAATTTTAACATATTTTCCTGTAATTGCCTGTGGAGTGGTACCGAGCCATAAGAACCGTACTTGTAAACAACACGATAATCAATAAAAATCTTAAGTACATGTAAGCAACTACTTAGCCGAACCACTATAAACGTTTTGGTGTCTTATTTCTTACTCATTTTCATTTACTTTTCTTCAGTTTCATTCTCTACTAATTTCTTGGGTGTTTGTGCCACATTTTGGTACTAACATTTTGGTGCTTTCACTAAGAAATGATTTTCAATCTGTTTGGATCCATCGTCTACTATTGGATTACCAAAATCCAAGATATATACCCAGTTTTCTTCATTCTTGGAATTTTTAACTACTTAGATTTTCAAAAAATCTACACAAGTGCTTTCTACCATGGCTCCTATAAGGGATCGATCCACTACTTCAAGTGTTGTTGAGAATGTTGAAAATGTTGGTTCCCAACATGTTGAGCAGATTGCACAGCAAACCACTATGAAGGTCAGAACCGAACAGATGTGATTGCTAGGGTTGAAATGGACCATATGATGAAGCAAATGGAAGACAAGCTCCAGGAAAGCCGCAGTGAACTTAATCAGCAAATGAAGTAGAGCTTCGATTTGTTAAATCGATTGACAAGCAGTCATAGGAAAAGCAGGAGGGACAGAACACCTTTCGATTCAGAGTCTGATAGTTCCTCATCATCGGAGCAAAGGAAGAGGAACATGAAACAAAAGATGGTTCAAAAGGAGACTTGAGCATCGAAACAAAGGCCCAGATCAAGTCGGGGCGAAGGACCATGGATCGGTACTGATCCATCAAAAGGGATTGGTACTGAACCATCCAATTATAGTTATAGTGCTCAATTTTTGAATAATAATGTTGACTTGGCTTTTGGTCGTGCTACAGATGGCCAGAATGTTGGAAATCAAGTGGTTATTGCGGATCTGCCTCGAAGAAATCATCAAATTGTTGAATGAATGGTTCTACTAAAGTTAGGGGAGCCTAGGTATCGTGAAACAACCAAGAGCGTTTGCTAGACCAAACACTTAGGACGGATCATGATTGTCGTCGTTCAATAGATCCACCCGAGCTAGATTTGACTAAAATGGTCAGGAGACTTATAAGTGAGACTGTGAGAGCCAGCATCGGACTAATGATGAGTGGGGTTCCTCCCCGAGTTGGAATCTATTCACGGAAGTCATCCTGCATGAGGAATACCCAAGGAAATTTGTGATGCCAACAATGCCATTGTATAACGGGAAGACGGATCTGAGACAACACTTGATGAAGTACGACTGGCATATGGATTCTGTCATGGCTATTGATGTTGTACCATGTTGTTGTTTCTCGATTTTCCAGAAGGGAGTGGCGACGATGTGGTTCACCTGGCTGTCGTCGAGATCCATTCGTCTTTCGAGCAATTAGTGTGGAAATGCATTGAGCAATTTTATATACACATGTTAACTCAAAAAATGGATCAACACCCTGGTTTGAGTTTGAAAGCACCGGCCCTGTTCTGACAGAGCAATATCACAGATCACAGATATAGATAAAGAACAGTAAAAGAAAGAAGACGGAGAATTTTTATAGTGGTTCGGCTGTTAATGAAGCCTACGTCCACTTTATAGTTTTATTATAAACTGATCGCTGCTACAAGAAGTGTTTGATTACAAGGATTTGATTGTCCTTAGGTAGGTTGAATCCTCAGAGTTGGAATCCACTGGAGAATCACAGTGAATTCCTTTGGAGATTGTTGTGAGGGAGGTAGAGAGTGAAGAATGCTTCCAACAGAACTTCAGTAACCAGTTCGGAGAAGATCCAGTTTATGTTGCAGGTAGGATGGTATTTATAGCGATCGGAGAGCTTTTGGGCCAGGCCATGTAACGACCCATAAATTTTAACTATTTTAATAACGTAATTAGTTGAAATTTTGTGAAATTTTAAAAAATAAAAATTTGAAATAAAAATTTGATATTTGGAATGCGTCTAATTAATCATAGCAACTGGTAAATTTTCATCAGATAATTGGGAAGTTATTTTCTAGTGTAATTTTATTCCAATTTATATCAGTTAAAATTGATGATAATAAAATGTTTTTCAAACCTGAATATTTTACATAGAAAAATTCTAATTCATCTTCTGACTAGGAGGTCATTTTTCGTTTTTCCAAATTCGGACTTCTTTAGCTCCGTCGATCTTATTTTTCTGCGTTTTTGCTGCATTTTCTGCTAGTAGAAAATTCGAATTTTTATAATTAAATCATATCACTGACATCTGTGTACCGTTTTGATCGTCTCGTCGTGATGATCTCTACGGTATATTCAATTGTCAATTTCGGAGTCCGGTGGGTAGCCAAACCGCGATACGGTTTGTCGTACCGGTTCTGTAATTTGGGTTTTTGGGTTCCCAATGCCTTTTCATCTATCTGCCGTCTCAATCAATAGCCATCTGCTCTATTTAAATTCATAATTTAATACTCTGACCCTCACTTTTCTCTATTGCCCAGTACTATTCCCGGTTCATTTTTCGATGTCACTTTCCGTTCATACCTCTGTGAAGAAAAGAAAATAAATATGAACAGTATATATTACTAAAGCCTGTGCATTCTTATCTGTAGCCAGCTGTTCACTTTTTTTTGAAACTCATCATCTTCTTATCGTTTGCCTACTCAGTTCAAGCATCTCCTCTCCTTCTTCTTGTTTATATTTTTTTTTTGGTTCCACTGTACTTCGCTAAAAAATAAAACGGAATGAATTTCTGCTTTCGTATATGTATTGCCTTCACCTAGCTTCCACACTCCACTGCCTTCTCTCTGAAACCCGCCTCCACCCTGCATGCTCGGCCTCCCCTCCTTCAACTTCGGACCACCTCGCCATCAACAAACGGCCGCGCCCAGCAGCCTCGACGAACCGTCCTTCCCTCCGCCTTAGCTGGCCAACCTACTTCCAACTAGAGACGCCGAGACCTTTTCTCTTCTTTGAACCGCGTGCAAACCACGCCTTCTACTCCTCCACACCCTAGAGCCGTGAAAGCCCACACTAACCTGACTGCACCTTCATTCGCCCGCAACCCACCCTCGCCTGCCTCAGCTAGCACAGCAGCCACCTTGGCCGCAACTTCTCACCGGTGCTCCTCCACTTAGCTTCGGTCACCCACCTCCTTTATTTTTCTAATCCATGCAAGGTAAGCTAATAAATTTATACAAGCAGTTGTCTTCTTTAAATACAATGGTCACAGCACTTAAAAGCTGATGTACGTGTAGTAAAATTTTGATTTGCTTAAGTGTTATTTAGTTTATATATTGAGTTATAGAATTTTTCTTTTTGTTTTTTATTGTTTTTTTTGTTTGTTTACTATTTATCTTAGTTTATATATATGTTGACAGTTTTAGACATTTTGAACGAAATATACATGTTGCAGTATATGTTTGGTTTACTGTAGATGTGATATTTTAAACAAATATTTTTTAGTTACAATATATATATATATATATAAGTTTTGTTATAAGTTGTTTATTTTACTATCAAATATTGGTATACTTTATACATATATTTCACATTATATATGTGTTAGTGGAGTGTGCTGTACATTTGAATATTTATAATGTATATGTTATTATAATACAAGTTGGTGTTTACTTTAGTACGCATGTGCATATGTTTGTCCTGTTCTATACAATATTCATATATTAATATGCATTGTTTTGAGCTTGAAATTCTCTTTCTGTGTACTTAAGTTTATTCTAAAATATATAGTTGCCTATGTTGGTTTTCCCCAGGAACTGGTTTTAAGATAATTTGAAAGGAGACACGTTTTAAATTAAAAAGTGGTTTTAGATATATACATAAGATTTTATTTTGGTATACAGTGACTTTAAAGAATAATGATCTAAATTATATAGTACAATTTTGATAGCGGTTGTAAGAAAGGTTGATTCTAAAATTTTATACATAAAGATTTTACTTTATTTTATATATGTAGTTTAAAATTGAACATTGAGAAAGGTATATGTTTAGATTTTTAATTTAACTGTAATTTGTATATATGTCATTTTAAGAAAAAATTATATTTGGATTGAGTATTTGATTTAAGAAAAATATTAATATAATATACATTTTATTTTAATTATATCAACTGGTTCTGATCTGTTCCCATCGATTTCTGTTATCAGCTCTATCAGTCGAATTCGTGCCAATCCTGCTTCGCTTTATAATTCATGCTTGGATTCGTAACTCGTTTCATTTGCCGAACCTCTCTAGCCTCGAAAGGTGAGCAATCACTCACGATTAATGTTCTTATATTTATTAAATTTGATTTCAATTGAAACGACAATTGAAATATGCTGCTGTTAGTTATTTATATTGCTATATCTATGCCATCATCTGTATTTGTTCACCTGTGACACCTGACACCATTATCTGTTATTTATATATATATATATATATATGTGCCATCATCTGTATCTGTTCACCTGTGACATCTGACACCCTTATCTGTTATTTATACTGATGATATATATCTGTTACCGTTGTTATATTATTATCATATCTGTTACCACTCTACAAGTTCCCTGTTAGTATAGAATTCACTATGGGTTGAAATGATACATACCCGAATGATCTGTAGAATAGGAGAAAATCGTTATGGGTTGAAATGATAAACCCAAGCGATTTTCAATTGAATTGAATTTGGGATTTCGGGTTGAAAAGATATATACCCGAATATAATTTACTACGGATTGAAATGATAAATATCCGTATCACTTGACCATAGGGTAGCAAATTTTATACGGACACCGTTAGTCTATATATATAAATATTTTGAAAATGATTTCTTTGGTTTTGAAAAGGAATATTTGGTTGAAATAAATATTGATTTTAAAGATCTAATAAAGTTGATTTAATAAAGCCGATTTAATCAATATAAAATAATGTTTAAGTATTTATGTAAATTTATATTTTCAAATATAGAGTTTATAATGATTCAGGTTGGAAAGATAAATTGAAATTGATTTGAAATTATATTTATTTAAGAATTTTTCTTAAATAAGGTTGATTTAAAATTTATTAAATTTGAAAATTGAAAGATATGTTTTATAACTTGAATTTGATTAAAAGTGACTTAAAAGAATATTTCAAACTTATATAAATTTAAATGGGATATTTTGTTTATTTAAATTTTAAATTGAAGTCATATTTAGATGTATTGAAATGATTAAAGAAATACCTTAGAAACTAAATGTAATGAAATTAAATTTAGATATAAATGGAATTATAAAATTTAGTTTTGAAATGTTGAATATTTGAAGCTTGAAATATATTGAAATTGAAATGGTTAAATTTGGGTTTCAAATATGTATTTGAAATCGATATAATTTGAAATGATTTATTGAGAAATGGAATCGAGTTGAAATTGATGATTTGAGATTTGATTAAATTAAAAGTTTGGAATTTAAGTTGATTTGAATCGATTTGTGAAATTTGAGGAAACTATTTTATTTTATAAAGTAATTTTAAATTATATTTAAACTATTGATATTTTACTTTATAAATTATTTTAATATAAACTATTTTAATATAAATCATTTTTAATATACATTATTTTATTTTAAACTATTTTAACTTATAACTATTTATATAAACTATCTTATTTATAAACTATTTTATTATATATGCTAATTTTAATATCTAAACCGTTTAAAAGAAAAGAGTTATGATTTCCAAAATGCTATAATTTCAAAGTGTTATGATTTCCAAAATGCTATGATTTCAAAGCTGTGATTTCTAAAGTGTTTCGATTTTTAAAAGACTATGATTTCGAAAGCGTTATAACTTTGGAAAAGTACTACGATTTTGGAGGTGAATATTTTGAAATGAAAATGATATCGTATTGATTTGGTTTTGAAATGGCAATGATATGTCGGGTTTGAAATATAACTATTTTGGAAGTTTATCAAATGACCATCGGTGTAATAATACGTAGTTATTAAAGAGACCGGGATCGGATATGGACATACTCTCTGTCGATACCGAAACCACTTTAATAACTAATATACGTGGAGTGTTGATCCAGAACGAAGTGGATGGTTTTGATGAACGCGTTGACTGAAGAAAGAGAACGATTTTGGATGACCCCTGACATGACTAAAACAGGAGCCGCGCCGGGCCATTGAGGTTTGCCACCTCTAGCGGACACACTTCTTCGTTACCATATCTATTACTTTTGTGATTCGATTTGGGTGCACCCCTCGATTATGGGAGTGTTGTTTCGCGGTGTTGTGGTAGTAGCTGCTATGCCCAACATCAGTCCGGATCACGCAACTACTAGTATCCTAGTTGGTATCGCCTCATGTACCTTGTCATACTGTTTATCCTATCGCGACCACTACGTTTTGGTTTGTACCTTTAGTATATGGATTGCCCTCTGGTGACTTCCGGTTTTGGGGAAACTACGGTCTTGTATATGCTCTTGGGAATAAAAATGTGTTAAGGGTGGAATAGGCCATGACTTAACGCTATTTTTGATATCGTACTTTACTGATTAGACATTATCTACTTAGCGTACACTATTACATAGTAGATAGTTTAACGGATCCTTAAGGGATGGTTATCCCAAACATCCTTTGAGTTACTTGTATTTCAGTTGATATTTCACTTGAGTTGGATTTATTGATATAAGAATGTTAATCCTGACTCGAGTGTTTTGTGTTTTCTTTACGCTCGGGTCAGACTGAGTGTACCAGTATTCGAGACTCACCTTTGGAGTTGGAGCTTCGCTTGGAGATCCAGCTATCTATAGATTCTACTATCTGTTATTCAGTTAATTCCAGTGATGTATTCAGATCTTGTATTTGACTATTGTATTGAGATATCTTTGTATTCGAGACTTCTGTTGTATCTTGTTTAACTCTGTTATATATATAGTAGCTTCATGAACTACTATTCTTTTGTCTCCGCTGCATTATTGTTATATTACTCCGTGTCTATGATCTGTGATTATTTATTTACTGTATATGCTGAGTTTTGCCAAATTTCAATTAACAATCTATTGTTTTGAATTATTCAAGTTTGAAATGTGTGGATTTATTGTCGACTTGAATGGTCCAAAATAGTGGGTCATTACAGTTGGTATCAGAGCTTTGGCTCTAGGAAAACTTAGCATATATGGTAATTTATTTACAGAATCACGTTCGTTCGAGCTTGAATTCCTTCTTCTTTGACTCGCTTTCTTTGAATTTTGGAACGTTCCCTTCGGTTCCAAAGTCCATTCGTGTCTCCCCTATTCGTATCTTTTTAATTCTGGAGTATCCCATAACTCCACTTCGAATGATCTCTATAATAAATCGGCGGTCTCGCCAATATCTGAATAATTTGTAAAAGAGTGAAACTCCTGTACAACCAGCATTGATTCACCGAAGATTTCTGTATCCTCGGTTTACGATGCTGTTATCTTTTGCTATACCCGAATTCTATTTCTGGCGATCGGTCGATTTGTCGCAGAATTCTACATCGAATTTATTCTTGGGATCACGGTTGACTCGGTTAAGGTTACCCGCAATTTATATAAACTTATCCATCTTCCAATTTGAAATTCAATCATCTTATCTCCCTATTGAGTATATCTTTAGTTGAATTCTATTTGATTAGAGTTTCTCTACTTTGAATCCCATCTTTGCTTTGAAATCCATTCTTGAATTATTCGAGTGAGGGAGTGTATTTGTAATTAATATTAAAATGTTTTATATATTGTGTTATTTGAGTTGTTGATGTTGATTTGGGTTTTCGATCGATTCGTCTGATCAACGCAATCGATAGGATTTCCAAAACACTTGAACAGAGCAAACTGACACAATATTATTTTCAAATTTGGTAAATGAAATAAATTTGTTTGATTATATTGAAAAAATATAAGTACAATTTTCTGGAATGTAATAAGTTAATTGAATTGTTGTTTGAAATGATAATATTTGATTTTCATTTATTGTTCTATAAATGAATTTATAAATATGGTTTATAAATTGATTTGGAATTGAAATGAATTTAATTTAGAAATTTGAGAATTTAGTTTTCGGTGATTTCGAACTTTGGTTTTAAATTTTTAAAGTATATATATTGAAAGTATTTTCGAATAGAAATCGTTTTCAAAGAATTTTAAAATGTTGAAATCAGTGCTCTTCTCTTTGTCGCTGGAAAATAATTTCGGTAATGGCGGCCGCATCATCGACATTCATTTTCGAGTTTCGAAGTGAAGAGACCATTCAGTAGCTTTGCTACACTTTGTTTGGAAATTTAATTTGATTTGAATTTCTGTGGTATGACCTGATTTATTATATATATAAAGAGTTAATTTTGATCTGATATATACTATATTTATCTAAAAGATTGTGTGAAGTAAATCAGAGATTTAAATTCTTAAGTTTATGATTTAAAGATGATTTCAATTATAAACTGAAGTAAAAGAATTTGGATAAATATTTAAACTTGAAATAATTGAATTTGAAAATTTTATTTGTATAGTACTAAATTGCATTTCAATATAACTTACCTAAATTATTCAGAAGTTAAAATGTAATTGGATAATATACAATATAAAATGATTTTATAAATAAAATTTGAGTGTTTATAATAAATATTATACACTTAGATTTTAATTATAAAAAAATGCTAATAAAGATGATAGAATAATAAGTTAATTGAATGAGATGAATATAATAAATTTTGTTCTGAAAGAATTAACAAATTGAAATTAGATCAACTTATGGAAATACCTTAAATTTAAACCAATTATTGAATATAAATTAATTTAAATTGAAATTTATATGGTTTAAATTAATTTATATGGTTTAAATATATGTAATAAGATATATTAAGTGGAATAAACTTAATAATAATTTGGAATAAAAGAATTAAATTTGTTGAATAAAATATGAGTATAAAAAAAATGAGTATACAAATTGATGATTTAGAAATTGTTAATTGAGGATGACTAGATAATAAGATAATGAATTTAGAAATAGATAGATTGATTTAACTTAAGTGAACTCAAAGGGATTTAACCAAATTGTTAAATATTAATTAATTTAAATTGAAATTTATAAGGTTTAAATTAATTTTTTTTTACTTGTATTCCAATCTATTTTCTTTCTGGTTGTTTCTATTCTCCTACCCCCTTCCTTTTCGGGAACGAAAAGTTTTGAGGGGGGAGAGTGTAACGACCCGTAAATTTTAACTATTTTAATAACGTAATTAGTTGAAATTTTATGAAATTTTAAAAAATAAAATTTTGAAATAAAAATTTGATATTTGGAATGCGTCTAATTAATCATAGCAACTGGTAAATTTTCAACAGATAATTGGGAAGTTATTTTCTAGTGTAATTTTATTCCAATTTTGTAATACCCCAAAATTTTGTGAAAAATCATTTTTATAAAATGATTTAATTTTTGAAATATTTAGATTTAATGTGGTGAAATTTTTGGAATAAATAGTGTGCAAGGATATGTGGGCACATGCACATGGCACAAGGAAAAGATTCAAAAATTTCTGGAAAAAAAAATATTTGTAATGAATGATATATCTATATATCATCTCTGTAAAAAAAAATATGTACACTTATGCACCTATATATTTTCTGTGAGCAGAAAGTGTTAAAGCAAAACAATAAAAAGGAAACATTAAAATGACATGAAATGTAATACAAGTCAATATGCTTGTATAGGCAAAAATAGCAAAGGGGATTCTCAGAAATAATTAAAATATGAAATATGGTAGTCACACTTTTAACATGACTAGGTGAGTGGCCATTTTCTGAAAAAAAAGTAAAGGGAAGAAAATACTGCCTTCAACTAATTATTATGGCCGGGGTATTAAGGAGGAAAATGAATGAAAAATGCATGAAGATGGTTAGGTCAGAAATGGAATTTTGTTTTAACAAAACCCTAGTGGAAAAATGCATATAAATAAGCAGTTTTAGCCAGTAAAATTATCTTTACCCCGAGCTGCACAAAAATAAGAAAGGAAGAAAAATATTGGAAGGAAGGAGAAAACACTCATACAAGGATTTTCTGGATTAATAAGAAGAAATATTTAGGTGAGTAACCTCACTGAGTTCATGGCATTAAGACCTGAGATGAGGCAGCCACTTTTTATATTGCCATTTATATATTGCTGGTTTTGATGTATATGATTTCATCAATGCTTTTTGGATGTCTTATTTTAAATCTGATATGATTTAATATGGATGATTTTGGTGATCTTTGATTTGTTGAGACATTTGTCTTTGGATGTGTATCATACTGTTTTGTTTTTACTCAAAAATGTTAAAGTCCAGAATCTTAAAATTATATAGAGAATACTCTCAACTGTTATAGATCTATAGCATGGAAACTTTACAAAAAAAAATGTTGGGAGCTGCATTATACTTGGTATAAGTGCTGAGGCTTGAAAAGAAAGATGTTAAGGGTGCAATAGAAATTTTCTAAGTGCTGAGCCCTTAATCAAATCAAAAAAAAAAGAAGCTCACAAGCTAAAATTATGATTGAACCAGATCATGAATCTGAATCAATCATAAAGGCTTGCAGATCAATATAATAAGAACATGCCATGCCTCTTTTACAGTTGAAAATATTCTTATATTTTACTGAGATCAAGACATATTGACCCCATTTAGGAAATAACTGTCTACTTATTTCTGAGGAGAATTATGCTAGGAAAGATTATGGATGTTTCCATGTTTGTAGTGACATGTTCACTTAGCATATTTGATGATAGGATTTAAGTCAATACACTAGTAAATAAACTAGGGAAGGGAAGGCCAAGAAGGCTGCTGGAATGCTTGTCATATTTGAAGTATGCAAGTTGGCACATGGTTTGTTTAAGCCTTGAGATCTTTGTGCAATGATGTGAATTAGTTCATTGCAATGTGTCCCTGTGATTCCTTAATAGCAGATGAGGCAGGAATTTAAATTGAATTATACAACCTGTAAATGAAGAAATAGGAATATGGATATTTCTTAGGTTGGTTGGTATGGACCATGATGGTTCCAGTGAATGCAAATGTTGCAAATAGATAATTATGTTTGCATGATTATGTATGCAAGTGTAAGAATGATAGATGAATATATCATACCTGAATCAACTTATTTATACTATGTTAAAGTAATAGATTGTAGAAATTTGCTTAAATAACTAGTTGGTACTCTTACATTCTCTGTTGCTTAATATCATGAATGTATTGATGTTACTCATACCAGATCTTAGATCTGACCCTTATTTGCTCATGGCATATGGGGTGTCTCATTTTAAAATGAGGCAGCCACTCATGCTCTTTCAGGGAACGCAGGCACTAAGTAGAAAATGAAGTTATGGCTATTATGGAGGAGTGAATGAACATGCTAGCTAGTTTCAATAAGAACTTAAATTGATTATATCTGCATGTATTCAGGAAAAATTATGTTTCTAAGATTTCCAGTCATGTAATGAATATTCTATGGTTAGTGATCAAGTTGCTCTTATGTTCTGTAAAGTGTCAGACTAAATTAGTTGTTCTGTCGAAATTGTTGTGTGTTAAGGTTTGATTTGTTTTTGAAGTAGTGTCTGGAACATAAACAAGAAAAATATGCTCAAGTATTAGCTATGAAAATCTGGTAAAGAAATATACAATTATGTGAGCAATTGCTTTGCAATTATATTATGTATTAGACAATCTTATGTCATTTTAAAAACACTGAGTTTTGGAGTAAATTCAGAATTTACCTTAAAGTATACCTTTAAGTATCTAATTGTTTTTCCTCTGAAATATGTCTACAAATGGTTCAAGTCTACTTTCTAAATTGTTTTGAGAAAAGTAATTGTATGGGAAGGCTACAGGTATGATGCAAATGATTGACATTTCAATTGCCATGATCAGGTACCTGGCATGACACTAGGTACAAGAGTTAACCAGCTTCAAATAAGTGAAGTTTTGGTTGATTATGTTTGGTGGTGTTTTGACAGTAAAATGTCATTCAAAAAGCTTTAGGTCATTTAGCAAATGTTTTACCATAACCAATTTTCAAAGTCATAACAGATATACAATCTGGACAGGCTTGCACAAGCAAACCTGGAAATTATTCTTATGAATATTTTTAAGTTCAAATTCTTGACATAGCAAATCTTATGCAATTACACAACTCACTATGTGTCATGTGAGCTAAGATTAAGGCAAACAAGTCACATAGATTGAATCTTAAATAAGAAAGTTTTTAGAAAATACATAAGTGGAAAATGATAAGTGAATATATCATTTCTGGCCTTAGCCAAATATCAATACCTTTGATCCATGATCTGAAATAAAAAAATCTCAAGAATCTTGAGATTTAACTGTCATTGTAAATTGACATTAAAAACTATCAATTAGAATGAGCAAGTTCATATAAATTAAATATGCATAGGATTTACTGACTTGTTACAAATATTCAAAAGTATACAGTAATTACCTATAGTCAGAATTGCTAGAATCCAAATTAAACAGAATGCTCTTGTTTGACAAAAAAATATATACTCTGAATCTAAACAAGAGGAACACGTACATCTTCATATGTATGTGTATATTATTAGGGATACACTGATATATTTATATTGGTAATGAGTTTTGAATCCTGGTTTGAATTGTTTGAAAGAAAATGACTCTGATAATTCAAAGGAAATTTAAATCAAACTTAAAAGTGCAAATGAATATATGTGGACATTCAAATACATATAAATTAAACGTGTATATGCATGTACATATATTTATACCTATGGAAAAAAAAATCCTTATGAAATTAAGGTAGAAATAGGAGGGTCCTTTCAGTTTGTATCAGAGCACTTGGTTGCATTGATTGCTAAGTAATATAGAAATGTATTATGTCTGTTTGTTTTGGATGAAATAATTTAGATAAGAAAATAGAAATTATAGAAGTACTCATAATATACTAATACCATTTTCCCAGAATTTAGTTAGCAGACCATGGTAGGAAGAGGATCTCATCCCAATGCAGGACCCAGTGCACCTCAAATGCTTGATATGCAAGAATTTGTGAGGGTTTTAAGAGATGGAATTGGGCATAGGCCTGAGAACCCACATGAAGAGCTTTCAAAACTACCGAAGACTTATTCCAATTTGGGAGGCAGGAGTTTTGAAGGAACTGAGAGTGTGATGGAAATTCAAGCATGGTTGAGAACACTTGATAGGATTTTCAATGACATGCAGTTAGATGACCAAAGGAAGAGGCAAGTAGCTTCAAGACAACTGAAAGGGGTAGCTTTAAGCTGGTGGGAGGTGATCATAGCTGGAAGAAATGAAAATGAAATCACTTGGAATCAGTTCAAGGAGATGTTGGAGGCAAGATTTGTACCAGCATCAGCCAAGACCACTTTGCTTGAAGAATTTATCAAACTTAGGCAGGGAACTTTGAATGTCACTGAATACACTCAAAAGTTTGAGGGGCTATCTAATTATGGAGCAATGTTAGTGGCAGATGAAGCATCCAAAAATGATAAGTATATAAAAGGACTGAACCCAGGACTTAGCAGAGCTACGCTACCATATGCAGATAGAACATTTGATCAAGTAATTGATCTGGCCTTGAAACTGGAACAACATGACAAAGAAAGAGAGAAATATAGGAATTTTAAGAGCAACAACAAGAAGGATAAGGGAAGATATCACCCTTATGATAAAAAGAAGGAGGAGGCAGACAACAGGAAGAGTAAAGATACAAAAGCCAATGATACTAAGAAGAAATTGGTTTGCCATCATTGTGGAAAACAAGGACACATCAAACCAAGGTGCCCAGAGTTAAAAGGAGGAGCCTTCAAATGCTACCTATGTGGGAAAGAGGGGCATATGAAGAGGAACTGTCCTAAGAATAAACAGCAAGGGAAATTGGCAACTTTGGAAGGTAAAGGCAAATCTGCAGTGAAAATTGATGCTGAAAATCATGGCCAAGTGGAAGGTACATTACTCATTTGTGCCATACCCATACCAGTAGTATATGATACTGGAGCAACACACTCTTTGATTTCCTATGAATTAGTTAAAGTGTTAAAATTAAACTGCATATTGGTTGAAACCCCATTGCTTGTACAAAGTCCCCTAGGGAGTTCTAGTGTTTTGAACATGAATTGTGTGGATGTGGAGTTAAACATAGGAGGAAATATTTTTATTTCCAATTTATATGTTTTAAATTACCCAAATATAGGAGTTATATTGGGGGTAGATTGGTTAAGGCAATTTAAAGCCATAATTAATTTAGACTCATCCACCATATCATTGCAAAATTCTAGAGGCCAGAGGATCACAGTTCTATGTGAAGTAGCTAAGGAAGGGAAATTGTATCATTTAGTTGACTTAGAAAAAGATCTCAGTGAACTAACCATTGACGAAATTCCCATAGTTAATGAATACTTGGATGTGTTTGGGGAAGTTAAGGGTGTTCCACACCATAGACCAGTTGAGTTCCAAATTAATCTCATTCCAGGAGCAAGTCCAATAATCAAGAAACCTTATAGAATGGGGCCAAGTGAACTGAAAGAATTGAAAAATCAGTTGGAAGAATTAGAAGGCTAGGGATTTATAAGGCCAAGCAATTCCTGCTGGGGTTCTCCAATAGTGTTTGTAAGAAAACATGATGGTACCTTGAGAATGTGCATAGATTACAGAGAACTAAATAAAGTAACCATCAAGAATAAATACCCATTGCCTAGAATAGATGATCTCTTTGACCAACTCAGTGAAGCTAAAATATTTTCTAGGCTAGACTTAGCATCAGGATTCCATCAAATGAAGGTTGAAGACTCAAGTGTTAAGTATACTGCATTTAACACCAGATATGGCTTATATGAATTTATGGTTATGCCATTTGGTTTGACAAATGCTCCTTCATATTTTGTTGATTTAATGAATAGAATATTTAGAGATTATTTAGACAAGTTTGTACTGATTTTTATTGATGACATTTTGATTTATTCTAAGACAGTGGAAGAGCATAAAAATCATTTGCATTTAGTTTTGTCAAGACTAAGGGAAAATGATTTAAAGGCAAAATTTTCAAAATGTGCATTTTGGAAAGAAGAAGTACATTTTCTTGGGCATGTTATCTCTGCCAAAGGAATATCAGTAAACCCTAATAAGGTAGTGGCAATCCAAGCATGGAAAAGGCCTAGTACCATCAGTGAGATTAGATCATTTATAGGGATGGCAGGATATTATAGGAGATTTATAAAAGATTTCTCAAAAATATCATCACCACTCACCAATTTAACTAGAAAGAACCAAGCCTTTGTATGGACAGAAAAATGTGAGCAAGCTTTTATCAAAATAAAAGAAGCCCTGATTAATGCACCAGTATTGAGAGTGCCAGAAGGAAATGAAAATTTAGTTGTGTACACTGATGCAAGTGGCTCTGGGTTAGGGGCTGTGTTGATGCAGCAAGACCAGGTGGTAGCCTATGCATCTAGGCAATTAAAGCCACATGAAACAAGATATGCAACCCATGATCTTGAACTAGCAGCAGTTGTGTATGCTTTGAAACTTTGGAGATATTATTTGTTAGGTGCCAAATTCATTTTGTACACTGATCATAAGGCACTGAAATATTTATTCTCACAAAAAGATTTGAACATGAGGCAGCATAGATGGGTAGAGTTCCTAGCTGCCTATGATCTTGATATACTGTATACACCAGGCAAGGCAAATAAAGTTGCAGATGCATTGAGTAGACAACATGCCAAGGTAGCCATGTTGATGATGGAAGAGTTTAAGGATTTGTCTATACTTACTGATTTGGAAATTGAGGAAAACAGTGAGGTACAAATGATGCCCATTGAAGAAGATGAAGGTAAAGGGAAATTAAGTATGATATCTCTGTAATCAGATTTACTTCTTAAGATTGGGAAAATGCAGGAACAAGACCTAAACATGGTGGAAAAGAAAATGCTCATATCAAAAGGGGAGGAAGTAATAAATTATCAAGTTGATAAAAATGGTTATTTAAGGAATAAAAATAGGATATGTGTTCCAGAAAATATAGAATTGAAGGAGGAAATATTAATTGAGTACCATAGGAGTAAGTACTCCATACACCCAGGTAGCACCAAGATGTATCAAAATTTGAAAAGAAATCTTTGGTGGAAGGGGATGAAGTCAGATGTGGCCAGACATGTTGCAAGGTGCATGACTTTCCAACAAGTCAAGGCAGAGACACAAAGGCCATCAGGACTATTGCAACCCCTTAGTATACCACAGTGGAAGTGGGAGGATATATCTATGGATTTCATAGATGGTCTGCCTAGATCTAAGAAGGGAAACACAAGTATATGAGTAATAGTGGATAGGCTAACTAAGGTAGCACATTTTATCCCAGTTAAAACAGAAAGAAATGCTCCAAAATTGGCTCAAATATTCATGAAAGAGGTAGTAAGGTTGCATGGCATACCCAAAACCATTGTGAGTGATAGGGATACCATCTTCACCTCAAGGTTTTGGAAAAGTTTTCAAGAGGCCATGGGGAGTGAATTGTGCTTAAGCACTGCCTACCATCCACAATCAGATGGTCAAACTGAGGTGGTGAACAAAGTCTTAGAGGATTTGTTGAGAGCATGTACACTGGACTTTGGAGGCAACTGGGAAGACCACCTCCATTTAGCTGAATTCACATACAATAACAGTTACCAAAGCACCATAGGAATGGCACCATTTGAAGCCTTATATGGCAAACCATGTTTATCACCTATATGCTGGGTAGAGACTGGAGAAAGGGCTGTTCTAGGACCTGAATATGTTAAAGAAACTACATAGAAAATTGGGTTAATAAGAAAAAGAATAGCAGCAGCTCAAGATAGGCAAAAGAAATTTGCAGATAGGAAGAGAAAACAAGTGGAATATGAAGTGGGAGACTTTGTTTTCATCAAGATTTCACCTATGAAGAAAGTCTTGAGATTTGGCAAGCAAGGTAAGCTCACACCAAGGTATGTTGGACCCTATAAAATTCTGGAAAGAATTGGTTCATTGGCTTACAAATTAGAATTACCAGAGGAAATGAAAGCAATGCATAATGTTTTTCATGTGTCCCAACTTAGAAGATGGGTACATGATAAAGAAGACATTTTGGAAAAGCCTACCAAAATTCAAATAAATCCTGACTTGGTTTATGAAAAAGAGCCAGTGGGGATTATAGCCAAGGAAGAAAAGAAATTAAGGAGCAAAACCTTGAAACTAGTTAAGATCCAGTGGAGTAGTGATCCTAATGACTGCACATGGGAGTTAGAGGATAAGATTAGGATGGATTATCCTAAGTTTTTTGCAAATTAAAAGGTAATAATTTTTTTTTTCTGGAAAAAATTGTTATGCATGGTTGATATGGTTGAATTTGTTTGCTTATGCATATGTTTGATAAGTTTTCAGAAAAGAAAATGATGCTTGTTATAAATGTTAGAAAAATTGTGAGGACACAATTCCTAAAAGGAGGGGTGAATGTAATACCCCAAAATTTTGTGAAAAATCATTTTTATAAAATGATTTAATTTTTGAAATATTTAGATTTAAATGTGGTGAAATTTTTGGAATAAATAGTGTGCAAGGATATGTGGGCACATGCACATGGCACAAGGAAAAGATTCAAAAATTTCTGGAAAAAAAAAATATTTGTAATGAATGATATATCTATATATCATCTCTGTAAAAAAAAATGTACACTTATGCACCTATATATTTTCTGTGAGCAGAAAGTGTTAAAGCAAAACAATAAAAAGGAAACATTAAAATGACATGAAATGTAGTACAAGTCAATATGCTTGTATAGGCAAAAATAGCAAAGGGGATTCTCAGAAATAATTAAAATATGAAATATGGTAGTCACACTTTTAACATGACTAGGTGAGTGGCCATTTTCTGAAAAAAAGTAAAGGGAAGAAAATACTGCCTTCAACTAATTATTATGGCCGGGGTATTAAGGAGGAAAATGAATGAAAAATGCATGAAGATGGTTAGGTCAGAAATGGAATTTTGTTTTAACAAAACCCTAGTGGAAAAATGCATATAAATAGGCAGTTTTAGCCAGTAAAATTATCTTTACCCCGAGCTGCACAAAAATAAGAAAGGAAGAAAAATATTGGAAGGAAGGAGAAAACACTCATACAAGGATTTTCTGGATTAATAAGAAGAAATATTTAGGTGAGTAACCTCACTAAGTTCATGGCATTAAGACCTGAGATGAGGCAGCCACTTTTTATATTGCCATTTATATATTGCTGGTTTTGATGTATATGATTTCATCAATGCTTTTTGGATGTCTTATTTTAAATCTGATATGATTTAATATGGATGATTTTGGTGATCTTTGATTTGTTGAGACATTTGTCTTTGGATGTGTATCATACTGTTTTATTTTTACTCAAAAATGTTAAAGTCCAGAATCTTAAAATTATATAGAGAATACTCTCAACTGTTATAGATCTATGGCATGGAAACTTTACAAAAAAAAATGTTGGGAGCTGCATTATACTTGGTATAAGTGCTGAGGCTTGAAAAGAAAGATGTTAAGGGTGCAATAGAAATTTTCTAAGTGCTGAGCCCTTAATCAAATCAAAAAAAAAAAGCTCACAAGCTAAAATTATGATTGAACCAGATCATGAATCTGAATCAATCATAAAGGCTTGCAGATCAATATAATAAGAACATGCCATGCCTCTTTTACAGTTGAAAATATTCTTATATTTTACTGAGATCAAGACATATTGATCCCATTTAGGAAATAACTGTCTGCTTATTTCTGAGGAGAATTATGCTAGGAAAGATTATGGATGTTTCCATGTTTGCAGTGACATGTTCACTTAGCATATTTGATGATAGGATTTAAGTCAATACACTAGTAAATAAACTAGGGAAGGGAAGGCCAAGAAGGCTGCTGGAATGCTTGTCATATTTGAAGTATGCAAGTTGGCACATGGTTTGTTTAAGCCCTGAGATCTTTGTGCAATGATGTGAATTAGTTCATTGCAATGTGTCCCTGTGATTCCTTAATAGCAGATGAGGCAGGAATTTAAATTGAATTATACAACCTGTAAATGAAGAAATAGGAATATGGATATTTCTTAGGTTGGTTGGTATGGAACCATGATGGTTCCAGTGAATGCAAATGTTGCAAATAGATAATTATGTTTGCATGATTATGTATGCAAGTGTAAGAATGATAGATGAATATATCATACCTGAATCAACTTATTTATACTATGTTAAAGTAATAGATTGCAGAAATTTGCTTAAATAACTAGTTGGTACTCTTACATTCTCTTTTGCTTAATATCATGAATGTATTGATGTTACTCATACCAGATCTTAGATCTGACCCTTGTTTGCTCATGGCATATGGGGTGTCTCATTTTAAAATGAGGCAGCCACTCATGCTCTTTCAGGGAACGCAGGCACTAAGTAGAAAATGAAGTTATGGCTATTATGGAGGAGTGAATGAACATGCTAGCTAGTTTCAATAAGAACTTAAATTGATTATATCTGCATGTATTCAGGAAAAATTATGTTTCTAAGATTTCCAGTCATGTAATGAATATTCTATGGTTAGTGATCAAGTTGCTCTTATGTTCTGTAAAGTGTCAGATTAAATTAGTTGTTCTATCGAAATTGTTGTGTGTTAAGGTTTGATTTGTTTTTGAAGTAGTGTCTGGAACATAAACAAGAAAAATATGCTCAAGTATTAGCTATGAAAACCTGGTAAAGAAATATACAATTATGTGAGCAATTGCTTTGCAATTATATTATGTATTAGACAATCTTATGTCATTTTAAAAACACTGAGTTTTGGAGTAAATTCAGAATTTACCTTGAAGTATACCTTTAAGTATCTAATTGTTTTTCCTCTGAAATATGTCTACAAATGGTTCAAGTCTACTTTCTAAATTGTTTTGAGAAAAGTAATTGTATGGGAAGGCTACAGGTATGATGCAAATGATTGGCATTTTAATTGCCATGATCAGGTACCTGGCATGACACTAGGCACAAGAGTTAACCAGCTTCAAATAAGTGAAGTTTTGGTTGATTATGTTTGGTGGTGTTTTGACAGTAAAATGTCATTCAAAAAGCTTTAGGTCATTTAGCAAATGTTTTACCATAACCAATTTTCAAAGTCATAACAGATATACAATCTGGACAGGCTTGCACAAGCAAACCTGGAAATTATTCTTATGAATATTTTTAAGTTCAAATTCTTGACATAGCAAATCTTATGCAATTACACAACTCACTATGTGTCATGTGAGCTAAGATTAAGGCAAACAAGTCACATAGATTGAATCTTAAATAAGAAAGTTTTTAGAAAATACATAAGTGGAAAATGATAAGTGAATATATCATTTCTGGCCTTAGCCAAATATCAATACCTTTGATCCATGATCTGAAATAAAAAAATCTCAAGAATCTTGAGATTTAACTGTCATTGTAAATTGACATTAAAAACTATCAATTAGAATGAGCAAGTTCATATAAATTAAATATGCATAGGATTTACTGACTTGTTACAAATATTCAAAAGTATACAGTAATTACCTATAGTCAGAATTGCTAGAATCCAAATTAAACAGAATGCTCTTGTTTGACAAAAAAATATATACTCTGAATCTAAACAAGAGGAACACGTACATCTTCATATGTATGTGTATATTATTAGGGATACACTGATATATTTATATTGGTAATGAGTTTTGAATCCTGGTTTGAATTGTTTGAAAGAAAATGACTCTGATAATTCAAAGGAAATTTAAATCAAACTTAAAAGTGCAAATGAATATATGTGGACATTCAAATACATATAAATTAAACGTGTATATGCATGTACATATATTTATACCTATGAAAAAAAAATCCTTATGAAATTAAGGTAGAAATAGGAGGGTCATTTCAAATTTATATCAGTTAAAATTGATGATAATAAAATGTTTTCCAAACCTGAATATTTTCCGCTAGTAGAAAATTCGAATTTTTATAATTAAATCATATCACTGACATCTGTGTACCGTTTTGATCATCTCGTCGTGATGATCTCTACGGTATATTCAATTGTCAATTTCGGAGTCCGGTGCGTAGCCAAACCGCGATACGGTTTGTCGTGCCGGTTCTGTAATTTGGGTTTTTGGGTTTCCAATGCCTTTTCATCTATCTGCCGTCTCAATCAATAGCCATCTGCTCTATTTAAATTCATAATTTAATACTCTGACCCTCACTTTTCTCTATTGCCCAGTACTATTCCCGGTTCATTTTTCGATGTCACTTTCCGTTCATACCTCTGTGAAGAAAAGAAAATAAATATGAACAGTATATATTACTAAAGCCTGTGCATTCTTATCTGTAGCCAGCTATTCACTTTTTTTTGAAACTCATCATCTTCTTATCGTTTGCCTACTCAGTTCAAGCATCTCCTCTCCTTCTTCTTGTTTATATTTTTTTTTTGGTTCCACTGTACTTCGCTAAAAAATAAAACGGAATGAATTTCTGCTTTCGTATATGTATTGCCTTCACCTAGCTTCCACACTCCACTGCCTTCTCTCTGAAACCCGCCTCCACCCTGCATGCTCGGCCTCTCCTCCTTCAACTTCGGACCACCTCGCCATCAACAAACGGCCGCGCCCAGCAGCCTCGACGAACCGTCCTTCCCTCCGCCTTAGCTGGCCAACCTACTTCCAACTAGAGACGCCGAGACCTTTTCTCTTCTTTGAACCGCGTGCAAACCACGCCTTCTACTCCTCCACACCCTGGAGCCGTGAAAGCCCACACCAACCTGACCGCACCTTCATTCGCGCGCAACCCACCCTCGCCTGCCTCAGCTAGCACAGCAGCCACCTTGGCCGCAACTTCTCACCGGTGCTCCTCCACTTAGCTTCGGTCACCCACCTCCATTTTTCTAATCCATGCAAGGTAAGCTAATAAATTTATACAAGCAGTTGTCTTCTTTAAATACAATGGTCACAACACTTAAAAGCTGATGTACGTGTAGTAAAATTTGATTTGCTTAAGTGTTATTTAGTTTATATATTGATTTATAGAATTTTTCGTTTGTTTTTGTTTTTTTTTTGTTTTTTTGTTTGTTTACTAGTTATCTTAGTTTATATATATGTTGACAGTTTTAGACATTTTGAACGAAATATACATGTTGCAGTATATGTTTGGTTTACTGTAGATGTGATATTTTAAACAAATATTTTTTTAGTTACAATATATATATATATATATATAAGTTTTGTTATAAGTTGTTTATTTTACTATCAAATATTGGTATACTTTATACATATATTTCACATTATATATGTGTTAGTGGAGTGTGCTGTACATTTGAATATTTATAATGTATATGTTATTATAATACAAGTTGGTGTTTACTTTAGTACGCATGTGCATATGTTTGTCCTGTTCTATACAATATTCATATATTAGTATGCATTGTTTTGAGCTTGCAATTCTCTTTCTGTGTACTTAAGTTTATTCTAAAATATATAGTTGCCTATGTTGGTTTTCCCCAGGAACTGGTTTTAAGATAATTTGAAAGGAGACACGTTTTAAATTAAAAAGTGGTTTTAGATATATACATAAGATTTTATTTTGGTATACAGTGACTTTAAAGAATAATGATCTAAATTATATAATACAATTTTGATAGCGGTTGTAAGAAAGGTTGATTCTAAAATTTTATACATAAAGATTTTACTTTATTTTATATATGTAGTTTAAAATTGAACATTGAGAAAGGTATATGTTTGGATTTTTAATTTAACTGTAATTTGTATATATGTCATTTTAAGAAAAAATTATATTTGGATTGAGTATTTGATTTAAGAAAAATATTAATATAATATACATTTTATTTCAATTATATCAACTGGTTCTGATCTGTTCCCATCGATTTCTGTTATCAGCTCTATCAGTTCATGCCAATCCTGCTTCGCTTTAAAATTCGTGCTTGGATTCGTAACTCGTTTCATTTGCCGAACCTCTCTAGCCTCGAAAGGTGAGCAATCACTCACGATTAATGCTCTTATATTTATTAAATTTGATTTCAATTGAAACGACAATTGAAATATGCTGCTGTTAGTTATTTATATTGCTATATCAATGCCATCATCTGTATTTGTTCACCTGTGACACCTGACACCATTATCTGTTATTTATATATATATATATATATGCCATCATCTGTATCTGTTCACCTGTGACATCTGACACTCTTATTTGTTATTTATACTGATGATATATATCTGTTACCGTTGTTATATTATTTATCATATCTGTTACCACTCTGCAAGTTCCCTGTTAGTATAGAATTCACTATGGGTTGAAATGATACATACCCGAACGATCTGTAGAATAGGAGAAAATCGTTATGGGTTGAAATGATAAACCCAAGCGATTTTCAATTGAATTGAATTTGGGATTTCGGGTTGAAAAGATATATACCCGAATATAATTTAAACTACGGATTGAAATGATAAATATCCGTATCACTTGACCATAGGGTAGCAAATTTTATACGGACACCGTTGGTCTATATATATAAATATTTTGAAAATGATTTCTTTGGTTTTGAAAAGGAATATTTGGTTGAAATAAATATTGATTTTAAAGATCTAATAAAGTTGATTTAATAAAGCCGATTTAATCAATATAAAATAATGTTTAAGTATTTATGTAAATTTATATTTTCAAATATAGAGTTTATAATGATTCAGGTTGGAAAGATAAATTGAAATTGATTTGAAATTATATTTATTTAAGAATTTTGCTTAAATAAGGTTGATTTAAAATTTATTAAATTTGAAAATTGAAAGATATGTTTTATAATTTGAATTTGATTAAAAGTGACTTAAAAGAATATTTCAAACTTATATAAATTTAAATGGGATATTTTGTTTATTTAAATTTTAAATTGAAGTCGTATTTAGATGTATTGAAATGATTAAAGAAATACCTCAGAAACTAAATGTAATGAAATTAAATTTAGATATAAATGGAATTATAAAATTTAGTTTTGAAATGTTGAATATTTGAAGCTTGAAATATATTGAAATTGAAATGGTTAAATTTGGGTTTCAAATCTGTATTTGAAATCGATATAATTTGAAATGATTTATTGAGAAATGGAATCGAGTTGAAATTGATGATTTGAGATTTGATTAAATTAAAAGTTTGGAATTTAAGTTGATTTGAATCGATTTGTGAAATTTGAGGAAACTATTTTATTTTATAAAGTAATTTTAAATTATATTTAAACTATTGATATTTTACTTTATAAATTATGTTAATATAAACTATTTTAATATAAATCATTTTTAATATAAACTATTTTATTTTAAACTATTTTAACTTATAACTATTTATATAAACTATCTTATTTATAAACTATTTTATTATATATACTAATTTTAATATCTAAACCGTTTAAAAGAAAAGAGTTATGATTTCCAAAATGCTATAATTTCAAAGTGTTATGATTTCCAAAATGCTATGATTTCAAAGCTGTGATTTCTAAAGTGTTTCGATTTTTAAAAGACTATGATTTCGAAAGCGTTATAACTTTGGAAAAGTACTACGATTTTGGAGGTGAATATTTTGAAATGAAAATGATATCGTATTGATTTGGTTTTGAAATGGCAATGATATGTCGGGTTTGAAATATAACTATTTTGGAAGTTTATCAAATGACCATCGGTGTAATAATACGTAGTTATTAAAGAGACCGGGATCGGATATGGACATACTCTCTGTCGATACCGAAACCACTTTAATAACTAATATACGTGGAGTGTTGATCCAGAACGAAGTGGATGGTTTTGATGAACGCGTTGACTGAAGAAAGAGAACGATTTTGGATGACCCCTGACATGACTAAAACAGGAGCCGCGCCGGGCCATTGAGGTTCGCCACCTCTAGCGGACACACTTCTTCGTTACCATATCTATTACTTTTGTGATTCGATTTGGGTGCACCCCTCGATTATGGGAGTGTTGTTTCGCGGTGTTGGGGTAGTAGCCGCTATGCCCAACATCAGTCCGGATCACGCAACTACTAGTATCCTAGTTGGTATCGCCTCATGTACCTTGTCATACTGTTTATCCTATCGCGACCACTACGTTTTGGTTTGTACCTTTAGTATATGGATTGCCCTCTGGTGACTTCCGGTTTTGGGAAAACTACGGTCTTGTATATGCTCTTGGGAATAAAAATGTGTTAAGGGTGGAATGGGCCATGACTTAACGCTATTTTTGATATCGTACTTTACTGATTAGACATTATCTACTTAGCGTACACTATTACATAGTAGATAGTTTAACGGATCCTTAAGGGATGGTTATCCCAAACATCCTTTGAGTTACTTGTATTTCAGTTGATATTTCACTTGAGTTGGATTTATTGATATAAGAATGTTAATCCTGACTCGAGTGTTTTGTGTTTTCTTTACACTCGGGTCAGACTGAGTGTACCAGTATTCGAGACTCACCTTTGGAGTTGGAGCTTCGCTTGGAGATCCAGCTATCTATAGATTCTACTATCTGTTATTCAGTTGATTCCAGTGATGTATTCGGATCTTGTATTTGACTATTGTATTGAGATATCTTTGTATTCGAGACTTCTGTTGTATCTTGTTTAACTCTGTTATATATATAGTAGCTTCATGAACTACTATTCTTTTGTTTCCGCTGCATTATTGTTATATTACTCTGTGTCTGTGATCTGTGATTATTTATTTACTGTATATGCTGAGTTTTGCCAAATTTCAATTAACAGTCTATTGTTTTGAATTATTCAAGTTTGACATGTGTGGATATATTGTCGACTTGAATGGTCCAAAATAGTGGGTCGTTACAGGCCACTTCATCAACTGCTCGCAGGTAGGTATAGAACGACCTAGGGGGTTTAGCTCGCGATTCGAGCCAAACCCATAGGTCGCTAGCGACCCACCTGCTTGGCTCGTACACGAGCTAATGACTTGGCTCCTTTTTTCCATTGCCTCCTTAGTTAGCTCGCTGAAGACTCATGGGCAAGCATGGATCGCTAGCGATCCATACACCTAGCTTTTTCAACATCCTTTTGCCTCCTTTCCTTCTTCTATGCATCATAGCGACCCTCCATTTTGCATGGATCACTAGCGGTCCATAGGGTATGGGTCGCTGGCGATCCAAGCACTTAGTATATGTTTGGGGTTTGGAGTTTGGGATGTCTCCATAGTCATGTATCGTTGCTGCTTGCGTAGTCTCGTTGCACGTTGTTCCGTTTTGATGACAATTTACTAGCTGTTTTCACTCTACTGCTGATTGGGCTGAACCAACATTGGTTTCTTGGTTTTAGTTGAATTTGGCTGTTGCTCAGACTCGAAGTAGATGTTGCAACTTTCTTGAATTCTAATGGGTTAATAGCCCGATTAACACTTGCCCCGCAAAGTATGCATTTTGAATGAGAGCTGTGCTTTGCTTAAGAACAAGCTCATGTTTCCAATCTTCGATAAATGAGCTTTCCAGCTGCTTTAGCCTTGGTGAATCATTCAGTTCCTTCGGATTCTCTTGCCAATCATGAGTCGTCCAAGCCTGTTGCAGCCTAAGACTCTAGACTCTAGCCTAAGTGTAATCTATACATCACAATCATCCCGATTTCATTCGAAGTTACTACATCACGTGTCTATAATTACATTACACATCTCTAACCGTCCCGCATTCATTCGGGATTTACATCACTATCAATTTTTTGCTTCTCATTTAGAGTTGTCATATCATATATCAAAATCACATTATATATCAAAATCACATCATATCACATCATATATCAAAATCACATTGTATATCAGAATCATATCATATCACATCATATATCAAAATCATATTATATCACATCGTATATCAAAGTCACCCCGTGTTCATCCAGTATTTATTCGTTTTATTCTATTTATAAGGCATGAGATCCTTTTTGCAAAACCAAATATGTTTTAAGGTTCAATCTTTCTGGACCGTTTAAGCTTAATGCATGTTCTCTCCAGATCGTTTAATGTTTAGTTTAACGTGCGATCTCTCTGGATCGTTTGATGTTTAGTTTAATAAGCGATCTCTTTGGATCGTTTAATGTTTTAAGTTAAGGGGCCGATCTCTCTGGATCGTTTGTTTGTTAAGTTAAGGGTGATTAAGTAAGCCCATCCACTCACTCTTCGGTGAGGGGACTTACTTCTTGCACTCCGGTCCCATGACGGGACTCTAAGGCGATCGATATCGTACAAGTCCATCCACTCGCTCTCTGGTGAGAGGACTTGCACCTTGCACTTCGGTCCCGTTGTGGGACTCTAAGGCGATCAATATCAGTCATCACAATCAATGTGGATTTTTTTCAAAATTAAAATCAAAACAAATAAGAAGAAATTAATCAAGCAGGAATCAAAACAAGCAGAAATCCTAAATGTTCATCTCAAGCATCCGACTCAGAGCATGCCTAGGGACCGTTCGGGATCCCGTACACGTGTAAGCAGCCTTAGATTATTATTGTTTTAAGTCATCTTAGGCATCCAACTCAAAGCGTGCCTAGGGACCGTTTGGGATCCCATACACGTGTAAGTGGCCTTAGATTATTATTGTCCTAAGTCATCTCAAACATCCGACTCAGAGCGTGCCTAGGGACCGTTCGGAATCCTATACACATGTAAGCGGCCTTCGATTATTAAAGGCAGAAAAAGCAAAAGGCGGAGAGTAAGGGACGAACCTGCCCCCTATTCGAATTGTGGGATTCTGGTTTCGGCTCATGAGGTCATGTATTCGTACTCTGATTTGCTATTCTAGCTCCAACATCACCCGTTCCAGGCGTTAAAGCTTATCCTAGATCCAAATATATCGTGCCCCTAAGTTATATGGGCATTATTTCAGTTTGTTTTGCTCTACCTCCAGATGCTCTTGCATTGGGTCTATTGTTGATTCCAGCGTTGCCTCCAAATATTGGTTGCTCTAGGCGTGGAGGCAAGACTCCACCTTATTCCAATCCAACTCCGACGGCTCATATTTTGTTCCCTGGAGTTTGATTCCTATTCTCTGCAGATCTAGCTATCCCTTGTTGCTCCATCCTCTGGAAGAAGCTATCCATCATCTCCTGTTGCTTAGACAAGATCCCATCTTGCATCTCTTTCGTCATCCTTTTCATTTCTTCTCTAATCACGTAGATGTGTTGATGAGAATTTGAGGACACCTCCTAGCTCCCCCAAGGCTCTGGTTGACTTGCTATAGCTCTAGATCTAGTATTAGGCCTACCCCTCTCTCTCTAAATCACAGGTTCAAACTTCAATTCGTCAGATCTTATTCAAGGTTCTCAGTGAAAGCACCAAAATGTTAACCCAAACACTACAACAAATAGGACCTTTAACAGCGTTTAAAAAAACGTTGTAAAAGACTTTAACAGCGTTTTTAACTACGCCGTGTAACGACATGCCATTATAGGTTAGGAGCAAACTATAGCAATAAAGTAAACGCTTGGAAAAGTCATTTATAATAGCGTTTTATGGATGTTATTAATACATTTCATAGCGTTTCTTTTGATGAACTAAAAACTTTTCTTAGCGTTCAAATTTTGCCGTCAAATGTATTTAATGGCGGTTATCTCTTGCCATAATACTTATTTATAGCGTTTTATATGTTGATGTGAGTGTTCTTTTTAATGCTTTTTCCATTGTTAAGAACCCTATTATGACGGTTCTGAAACGCTGTTAAAGTCTACCACGACGTTTTCAAAACACCGTTGAAGTCTACCACAGCATTTTTAAAACGCCGTTAAATTTTACACAGCATTACAACAGTTTACACGGCCTTTTTAAAACACTGTTGAACGTTTACACATCATTTTACAAGTGCTATCGTTTACTATCTCTGCATTTTCCCCTTTTGCTTGTTACTTTTCTATACACATCGGTAACAATTTATATACCAACACGGTTAAGCCAGCACGCACATTTAATAATCAACATATTATATTAATAGCACATCACATAATCAACATGTAATATTGCATTATCAAAATACACAATATTCTTACATCAAAACATATATAATACATCCATAATATTTCATAAACAGTGTAGAACTAGTGGCAGCTAGTAACCTAAAGTAGTAATACATACAAACCAAAATGTAGTTCTCGCATCAAAAATAAATTTGCATCCATAACTTGTTGCAACACTTTACCTATTTACCTGTAAAGTGAAAGTTCACAAATTAGCAAATTAAATCGAAAATACAATAAATATAGCCTGGAACATAGTTGATGCGAGTAGCAACAACATGAAATGCAATCTGAAACAAAAGAAAAGTGATACTGTTATTAATATGATATATATATATATATGTATGTATATGTAATATAATAATTCATATATAATTATAAAACACATCATCAAATTCTTTTTTGAAGTTCTGTAGTATAAAACTGCCTGCTGCCAGTAATAGATAGAAATATCAAGCATTTCAAACATGACTTAGTAACAAATGGGTAAAAGTCTCAAGACTGGAATCATGGGTAGAAAGTCATTCTATGTATGTATCACTTGAACTTTATTTTTATACAAATGAATGGGGAAGAATAGGTAAGGAACAATTTTTAAACTGAATTTGGCTATGAACAGGGCAAGAATTAGAATTCTGTTATTCGAGTACATGAAGTTTAATTTAGGGAACGCAGGGCGAATGATTTGTCACCATTAATGAATTTGGAAAATACATGATTTTGTTATTTTCTAAGAAGTATGGAAGGACCGTAAAAAAGTTGATGACAACTCATTGTAGCACCTAACCTAGGTCTATTGTAGTTAAGTTGGAAGAAAACAGGGGACATGACAGCCATTGTATGTATAACATTTTAGAAATGTAGCGGATAAATCGCGGGAATATTAGGCTTCAACTTCTGTTATATTAGTAGATAAACACGGTAGTAAAAATACTTTGATAAATCAAAGTATTGGGTAAAAGGGGAATAAAACTAAAATAATCAATGAAGGTTATGCATTGAATCATGGAAACAACGATACTTAAGTTTTGGAACATGATCTTAGATCGTCTGCAATATGTATTTTCCTAAGTAAATAACCATAAATCACAATAAACATCAATTTAGATGTGTAGTTTAGAGCAAGTTTTTAGTATAGTATGAGACAGAAGGCAACAGTGTCGAACTTCATTTCCATGACATGCTCTCCGATCAATATATGTTGATCCTTATCTAATCTTTCTAGAATTTGAATAGAAACAGATTAAATAAATCCTGATCATCCATTAGCAAACATTATTAGGAATTTAGCACCAATGCTTAAAAGTTCAACTTAGACGAAGCCTAATAGACCTCGGACAGAGCTTTTGACAGCATAATAAGCAACTATATTGAAGGCTGTCTATATGGATCATTGTAATATCACTAGGCAGTAGTGGGGCACTAAGCTGAAAAAATATGAAGTTCAGGAAAAGCATTGACTAGAACAATTTACATCATGTAATTTTATTTTCAATCTTCTTAAGTTATATAATTGTTGGAGAAGCTTAACTAAGTCATATTCCCTCTCTTTATCCACAATTTCCATGTGTAATCTCTCTTTTGGGAGGCAAATGGAATCAATATACATGGAGGTGGGTTGTGGTTAGAAAGAGCAAGGTAAAATGATCTTCTACCAATTGCCCAATAAAATTAAATAAATTTGTCAATGAACTTTATCCCTCAATGATACAAAATCAAAAAGACTGGAATGTTCACATTAACACATCAACAGTAGTTAAATTCAGTTCAATTAGGGTCATAAAATAATAATGATGCATATTATGAATAATCAATAATATAAATTGCTTACCAATTCACAATATTGCAATGAAAATCTAAAAACGATTACCTGTTAAATCACATGTCAATCCAGGAACAACAATCCCTACAACCCTGTGCACATAATAGTTCTTTGGATTGGTTGTTCTCACTTACAAATTCCAAACACAGTTCTAAATTAACTGTTTAAGATTAAAGTTGGTAAAATTAATATCTTAAGCAAAATATGTACATTAAATACCTTAAATGCTATATATTGATCCGTCTTATTTGTCAGTTGCAGGCAACATGAGCTATGCTTCCTCAATTCAACTATTTATAGAAGTAATACAATAAGAAATATAAAAAAGAAGAGTTGTACTTGTACTCAATTATATTCTTATATACTTATCGGATTTCATAAAAATCCAACAACGTCTCCTTTGTACGGTTAGTGCTTTCCCGCACACCCTAGTTCAATATATATGTACTCGATCAAAACAATATCAAGTTCATATTATATATAAAAATATATACTCCATCATAGCATACATATTTAAAGGCATAAAAACATACATTTTTTTAACAGTTTTAGCTAGAAATCTTTCATATAATAAAGCAATGCTTTGTGTACCTATATAAATAAGTAAAGGGAATAATTATGATGCAAATCTATTAAAGAGTTAAGTAATTATATACCTAAATGCAAGTATGGCCCACATGAAGCAGAGAAGAGTAGCAACCATGACATCTGGGATTGAAGCAATGAATCCTCCTGCTTTACCTACACAAACAAGTGTTGTTGAAATGGACATAATCATCATTCTCCTTAGTTTTTGCCATATATTGCACACGACTAGCAATCAATAATCAATTATCCAATATTTTCAGTGATTGGTCGGTTTAATTTAATCTGCCAATTTGAAAAAATGCCAAACTGAATTTAACAGAATTAGCAAATTTTATATTGCATTGTCTCCTCTGAAACTGATGGCTCTTATGTACATTTCATGCATTTATAATAATACAATATATTACATTCTTAGCATCGCACAAAACATATAATCCAGAAAATAAGTGTAGATGGATTTACAAATAGGCTAAGGTGATTCCCACTCTGTTGTTTAGAAGGCATTTTCTCTAAAGTGTTTTGAGTTGTTTTCTTGATACAAAATATATTGACCTAGCTTAAAGGAGAAGAAAAGGATAAACTGACCGAGCAAGGACGTGAGTATCGAAATAACTGCGCCAACCTTAACTGCACTCTTACTACCCATTATTGTTTCAAAAATTGTGTGAACGTGTTTGTACCAAAAATGGGCACAACACTCTTCGGAAGTTTTTGAAGAGATAAAAGTGAAGAATGAAAATTAAAACTGTGGGTTATCTAACAAAAACTCCAAATAACAGAAAGTAAATTGCAAAGACAAGCGATTTAGAGTGGTTCGGCGTTTTGCCTACGTCCACTATGAAGTTTGAAGATTTTATTGCTCGATACTTGAAGATTACAATAGTCAATAATGTAATACAACTGAATTCAAATGCTAAGTGTCAATCTAAAGCAGCGGCGGTGTTCTGGAGTAAATCTGGCAGAACCTGGGCGCTCTTCAGTACTTAGAATTATCCGACCCCTTTTCTGAATGACCAGGGGCTCTATTTATAGGTGTAGGAGGCTGATATTTCGCTAAAAATGAGGGGAGACCAGTTCTGGTACGTCAGGGGGCCCACATGGCCGAAATCTGGAGATCCGGGCCCACTTTGGGATCGATTCGACCCTTGGTTCGAATCGATCGAGAAATCGTCCAATCGAGCTGAAATTTGGTGTGAACATTCTTCATCATGTGCTTAAGCTCCTGTGAAAATTTCATGGCATTTGGACTTGTAGAACTCGAGTTATGATCGATTCAAGTTGGTGTTTTTCGAATCCTGGAGTCGTTCGAATCGATATGCTCAAATCGATTCGTTCGAATCGTTCCTCCTGCTCGTGAAGATGGTGACGTGGTGCGCCTTCTTCGCATCGGTCCGCCTTGCACTCCGTATTGACTGGGTCGTATCCATGGCTTGGATTCGAGGTAATGGATTCGAAGGACCTCTTCCTTCGAATCGATGAGACTAATGCTCGTTCGAATCGATTTAGACTTGCAGCTATGGACCGGTTCGAAGTTGTCTTGGCCTGGGGATTCGAATGCATGGATTCGAAGGTTCCTTCCTTCGATGGATTCGAACTATGGTGTATGCGAGGGTGGATTCTAACTCAAGGCACATGAAGACTTGCTTGATGTAGTCGAACGCGGTGAATGCCTCAATCGATTCGAAGCTATTGATTCCGCCTGATGGAGTCGAAGCAATCCTCCTCTAATCGATTCGAACTAGTCTCTTTTTCATGGATACGAGGTAAAGCTTGCCTGATGGATTCGAACATAGAGTTCGCCCATCGATTCGAACTAAGGAAGCTCTACTCCATCCTTTGTCGACGATATCTTGAGCATACGAACTCGGATTGTCTTGAAACTTGGATCGTTGGTTCCCACGGCTTTACTTGACGTGCCTTATCGATTATAGCCCGATCCGGACTCGAACAAATTTCATCGATATCCGTAGCGATCCTTACGTGTAACCGACTTCCAAGACGATCCGTTACTGTTTTCTAGTTAAGTCCTTGGTGTCACGGCCTTGCCAAAAGGCGGGATAACATTTGCCCCCCAAAGTATGTCTTGTGTAAACATGACGTGCTTTGATAAGCTGCAGTCTTTCATTGGGCCATTATGACATGCTTTATCGAAAGTTGCATTCTGTATTGCAGTTGTTGACTGTCGCATAATCGTGATTGGCTGTCTGGGCTTTTGAGTCATGACGAGATGAACATTTGATTCCTGTTGACGATGAAGACCAAAACATTAATCAAAAAGTACGTGCACACGTGTATTATCTTGACCTTGGTTAACGTTGCGTGATCGTAAGTTGTTGTCTGTTCGGTTCGCCATCGAAATTTGCATCGGTCCTCTCCTGGACCGATTTGAGATTTGAGTTAAAACACCGCTTTTATGATTGTCTATGATCATTCTCTCGTACTGATCCTCTCCTGAATCGGTACAAGAGTGGACAAGCAATTTTTCATATGGGAATGATTCGCCTATTTGACCGGCGGTATTTAATGGATGCGAAGCAATGATTCTGGATCCGCCTCGAGTTGATGGTTTCGAAGTAGACACTTCGAATCGATGGGGCGTAGTGACCCAGGTTCATCTTCTGTCGACAGCTTCGAATCGATGGTTCTTTGAATCGATGCTGTGTGGATTCGATGCTTGGATGGATTTGCAATTGAGGGATTCGAACTTGACTGTTCGAATCGATGGAGTCGAACGTTCCCCCTGGCTCCTCTGACGCCGTGCTTCGAGTTGACGCTGGGGATTCGAAGGAAAAGTCTCGAAGTTGTCTGGTGTAGATATTTGAGTCCGAGTCGACGAGGTCGCCTGGTCAGCTTCGAATCGATTTAGACTTGTAGTGATCGATTCGAAGACACTGCTTCGAATCGATGGGCTAGACCCGTTATTCCCGGTTGCGCTTGACCGGGAGACGAATGGTCTCGTTTCCCCTATATATACCGGGGTCCTGTTCACTTTTAACTTTTTACTTTTTACTGTTACGAGAGCTCCTTCTTCGAATCGATTTCTCCTAGGCCAGGACAAACGTGCTTTCCTCAAAACGATCGATCCTTTCCACGCTTTCACTCGAAATCAAAACAGGTATTCAATGGATCGATTCGAGATGAGAAGAATAAACTATTCTCGCCTTAGAAATTCTCTAAGGAGTGACAAGATCTGAATGAAGTGGGTCGACTCGAAGGAGTCGAGGAGTGATGTCTTTTGGGTTCCAGCGATTAGAGTGTCGTTTCCCGTTGCTTTGCATTGATCTAGGAACAAACGATCTTCGAATCGATTCCATGGGCAAGGTTCCGAACCGATGACTTGAAGGGAAAGGGCATCGATTCGATCGATTCGAAGTAACGCTATCCAGATCGATTCGAAGGAACTGAATATTGATCGATTCGAAGTAACTTGGAGCTCACGGATTCGAAGGGCTCCTCCATCATAAGGTTACATCGAGTCGAACCATGTGGATTCGAAGCGCCTAGAATCAAACTTCATCGATTCGACCCTCATCAATTCGTGTCGATGGATTCGAAGGCCTTCATCCCCTGAGACCATTGTTCTTATGATTTGCTCCATCATCCGAACTACGACCAACTTCAGGTTGTACTCCGACGAACATAATGAACTTTAGCATACTTGACTCCGACGAGCTTCGGCCTTGCATAATCGAACTTGACCAACAGACTTGAACCTGAATTTCCTTTGAAGCTCGTCGATGGAACTATGACTTAACCAATAATACAACTGATTTATACTTGAAGTTGGTCCGTAGCGTTTGGACGGTGCGGAAATGACGGTCAGCGATGACGGTCATTTTCTTTCTCAAATTCCCAAGTTATGTTGTACGAACATCTCGCTTCATTCTGTTAAATTTGCTCGAGTGATGTACAATACTTGCACTGCACGACACGTTTACACACACTACACTGGGGCATGCACGGGCTTGTTCATAAACTTAATGTTGCTTTCTAATGAGTTAGCTAATTATGGAATCTTCGAGCTCTCAACAACAAGAGGTACAGAGCTCGACTCCTTCGGTGCTTGAGATTCCCGATATCCCTGCCGATATAATCGATCCAGCTCCAGATGAATAGCCGGAGGCGATATTTATTGAGGACCCTGTTGACTCGGTTCAGTCCAACATTTCTGAATCCTTATTGGGACGAATATGCTTAAAGCATAACATATCTCTTGGTGACGTACTATTGCCCAGCGCCACCGATAGACCGCACAATCCGCCTGAAAGATATATAGCATTCTACCGTCATGCTTGTGCGGCTGGAACTCTTCCTCCCTTCAATCAATATATCAGAAGGATGCTATCATATTTAGGGATCTCTCCTTCACAACTTCATCCCAACGGGCACGCGTTGCTGAATAGTGTCTTTGTAATATTTATGGACTGCCTTTTTCGCCCGCCGAGGCCCTCCGAGATCAGACATATATTTAACTTCAAGAGCAGGGGTGATAGCCCGTCGTTTACATTTTTGGAGGCAGTTAGAAATTGCCAAGTTGTGGTTGGAGCTTGGACGCGACTGAGCTATTTCAAGAACGAATGGTTCTACGTTCGATGCCCTCCGGGTTTCGCTAGGCGATGGTTGTCTAGACGTAAGCGCCTTAACCTGTTTCCTTGACCAATAGCTCTTCGGTGTTAAAATTGACATTTCATTCCTTTTACAGCTATTATCTCTAGGCCCGATGGAGGGCGTTACAAGGGTACCGTCTGGAGTCTTCAAGAAGTCTCAAGCGAGCTGAGGCATATTGACTCGGTGCTGAACGACTACAACTTAAGAGTTCTGGGTTTGATCGACATTAATCAAAGCATAGTTGTTGAGGGATTTTCAAAGTCCGTCTCCAAGAGGGAAAACAAGAAGAAACCCAAGAAGAGAAAAGCGAAGAAGTCACTCGGAATTAGAATAATCGAGGCGAGTGACGAAGAAAGAACCCATACGGATTCAGAGCCAATGGCTGACCTTTCGGGAAACTTGGAGGAATCGGGAGAAAAACGGAAAGGCAAGGCCGCCGTTTCCAAAAAACTTAAGTCAAAGGGGGGAAAATTTGTAGATGTGTTTCTTCCCGCTTCCGGAGTTATGATTTCTGAGGCCGCCCCTTCTCATTCGAGAGATTCTCTCAAAGGGCTTGACGATATTCCTATCCCAGATTATATATCGATCTCTCATAATCCTGGGTTGGAGGAATTACAAGACGTCCTAAATATGAACGAGCCCTTTCCTTTAAGTGCGGTCAACACTTCCGGTCGGTTTGGGGGTTTACACATTTACACACACTTCCACGGCACTCCATGACTTCTGCATAGTAAACATTGCTTTATGGGATTTTAATCCGTAATTCTTTCTTATCGCAGGTGAGATGTCAGGGCGTGGCTCCACTCTAGATAGGCTTCGGAATGTGCGCCAATCTTCTCCATTTTATGATTCCCGTAGGAGAGAGACAGATAGGGACCATGGGCGAGGCTACTCGAGTCAAGAACGTTATGATAGAGACAGAGATTACTCGCGTAACCGTTCTGGCTATGATTACTCTGACAGAGACCGGGGATATCAGCACCGTCCCCGATCTCGTTCTCCTCCGCCTCCCAGGGCTCCAGTAGACCTCCCAGGGCCATCTCATCAGCAACAGTTGCCTTCTCAATCTTCTCGGCCTGATGCTCAACGGCCAAGAGTGGAACCAACGGCAGCCGCTATAATTGAACAAGCTCC
The DNA here is from genome assembly GCA_030737815.1 of Allium fistulosum. NCBI lineage: Eukaryota > Viridiplantae > Streptophyta > Magnoliopsida > Asparagales > Amaryllidaceae > Allium > Allium fistulosum. Next base: position 1,185,194,710 of record CM060902.1, read on the forward strand.
GGCTGAGCTGACAAGCGAGGGAGCTGCTAAACTTGCCCAAATGAAAAATGACTACCCGGAAATTTGCATGGACGGCTATATCTTCCCTCCTAACTTCAAAAGAATTCCACCAGAAGCTGAGACCACTGCTCATAACTACATCCACGACTTCTATGCTCAGTACAAGGAGTGGTATAAGGCAGCCGTGAAGGCTTCTAGAGTAGCTTTCGACAGGGCGAAGGTCATTGCCGAACGTGATGTTGACATTGCGAAGCAGAAACGCATCATTCAAGTTCTTTAATCCGAAGTGGAAACGTCCCGAAAGTCAGAGCTTGAAACACTTAAGAAACACGAGGGTGTCGTGGCCAAACTAGCGAGGATGCAGCAAGAACATTGCGCCACAGTGGAAGAGATGGGCCATCGCAATACCACCGTTGCAGCTGAGCGAGACTTAGCCGTTAAAGAGCTGAATGAGCTCAAGGCCAAATTCGCTGAAATGGTGAAGGAGAAGGACGATGCGAACGCTACTGCTCAAGAGGCTTGCGACCAAGCAGTATCCCTCAGGGCCGAACTTGCTGCGGCGGCGGTCAAGGCTAAGTCTACGGAAGCGGAGATTCAGGAAAAGATCTTGGAGGAGAGGTCTAGGCTAGATGCTGAGTTTGACGATCTCTTAGTCACGTATAACGCTAATGTGCTGGAACACAGAAATCTAGCGTGGCTGGGAGATGACTCCATGATCTTGTACAATGCCTGGACCCGGCTGGTGAATGAGAAGAGAGCAGCGCATCCAGATGGAGCACTTGACGACTTTGAACTGGAGATGCGTCTGCTTACCGAGGACGAGAGGAAGACCCTTCATGAGGTGGTAATCTCTATGGCGAAAGAAAATCTCGGCGTCCAATCTCTAGAGACAGGCGAAGGTTCGGGGACCGCGCATCACGAGGCAAGTGTTGGAGCCGTAATCCCAACATTGCCCGAAACCACTGGTGCGGTAGACCCCCAATCTGTTCCTGCATATAATCCTGACCAACCGTTATTATCTTCCGCCGATGATTCTACCCATGTTTCGGTCCAGACTAAGGAAGGTATTTGAACGTTTCTCGTAGTTTAGTTGTGAAGGACCTTAAGCAACACACTTGGCTAACAATCTCCGTTTTGTCATATTTCAGTGACCGAGGTTATTGTTTCTGCGCCCCTCGCTTTATCGGTTCCTCATCAAACACAAGGGGTTGTTTTTTCTGAAGCCATCACGACTTCTACTTTGATTGGCGAGGAGGGAGATGCAAATATGTTTTCTTTCAGCGCTCAAATGATTGAGGAGCTTCTCAATGAACCCATCGATCCCTCTGCCAACCCGTCCGATGCTGTGAATGAGGCTGCTCCGGCCGCTAGTTTATCTATGCCAGCTATTGGCACATCCGATGCGGCCCAAGCATCTCGTGAGGACGACGTTTTAGCTGAGATTGCTGCCGAGATGGCAGCAGGGAATGTTGGTTCTAGTCCGCCCGGGCCTGCCCCGTTAATGGTGATTTCGCCGGGTGGTACTGTATTGATCGAGACCGCTCCTGTCCCTCCTCCTGCTACTACTCCTATGCCTCCAGCTCGTCCTCCTAAAAGAACTTCCGTTGCCTCCAGCTCTGAGGAAGATGTCGACATTATATCGCTGCCGGAGGGCAAGCCTGAAAAGAGCAAGCGATTGAGGAAGAAATCGGGCAGCAGATCAGGTGGAGCTACTCCGAAGAAGAAGATAAGGAAGAAGAAAGAATGAACTTCTTTCTCTAAATTTCTGTTGCGTAGGGTAGCATTTTGTTGACTTTTCTATAGCCGTGTACAGATGTGGATTCGGCTCCCACTAGCAGAATTTTTCATAAACACTTTGTAATCAGATTCTTTTTGTTGATAATGGAAATGAAAATCTATTCCCTTTCTGTCTTCAACTTGTTATGTGTTATGGTTCTGCCCCCTGTATTGGGGAGAAGTGTGGAGTTGACGTATGTTTATACCCCGTCTCGCGCTCCGGAGTTCGGAGTAGGATGAATGTTTATACTCCGTCTTGCACTCTGGGAGTACGGAGTTAGATGAATGTTTATACTCCGCCTCGCACTCTGGGAGTGCGGAGTTAGAAGAATGTTTATACTCCGTCTCGCGCTCCGGGAGCACGGAGTCGGAAGAATGTTTATACTCCGCCTCGCACTCTGGGAGCACGGAGTTAGAAGAATGATTATACTCCGTCTCGCGCTCCGGGAGCACGGAGTTGGAAGAATGTTTATACTCCGCCTCGCACTCTGGGAGCACGGAGTTAGAAGAATGATTATACTCCGTCTCGCGCTCCGGGAGCACGGAGTTGGAAGAATGTTTATACTCCGCCTCGCACTCTGGGAGCACGGAGTTAGAAGAATGTTTATACTCCACCTCGCACTCTGGGAGCACGGAGTTAGATGAAAGTTTATACTCCGCCTTGCGCTCTGGGAGCACGGAGTTTAGTAAAATGTTTATACTCCGCCTCGCACTCTGGGAGTACGGAGTTGAATGAAGGGTTGTCGTGTATCAACCCATTTTCGTGGCCTGATGTGATGGCTTGCCCCCGAGCTCGGGTTTCATTTAGCGAGTGGTTGATTGCTTCACAGCCACTCCCTACTTGAATAAATTCCACTGTGCGATGGAACTTAGCTCTTCGTGCATCGTGATGTTGTACATTGTATTTAATGAATCACAGCTCTGGCTCGAAGAGATGGCATTTTATTGCTGAAATAAGAAAATATGGCAAATCAGTTGCCTTATTACAAATTCTAATTTCGAAATGTAAAAGTAAATTGCTGAATAAAAAACATAATGAAATAAATAAAGCCTGTCATATGTAATAGCGACGGAGACTCTCGCTGTTCCAGGCTCTCGGTAAAACTAGACCGTCCACGGTTGATAGTTTGAATGTGCCATCTCCAAGTCGTTGCGTAATCACGTACGGTCCTTCCCAATTTGGTTTCATGTGTGAAGGAACCGGGTATACTCTCTTGAGGACCAGATCACCGAGATCAAAGGTTCGGGGGCGAACTTTGGTGTTATATAATCGGGCGACCCGACTTCGGTAAGCGGCCGCTCTTAAATCAGCTTCTTCTCGTTTCTCGTCCAACAGATCCAAAGACTCAGCGAGTAATATAGCGTTTGTTTTCGGATCGTAATAAGTTACGCGGTGAGAAAATACTTCTGTCTCAACTGGAATGACGGCCTCCGAGCCATAGGATAAGGAAAATGGGGTGTGTCCAGTCGCGGTCTTGTGAGTTGTTCGATAAGCCCATAATGCCATAGGAAGTTCATCGACCCATTTGCCCCCAGCCTTTTCCAGTCGTTTCTTTAAGATGGATTTGATAACTTTGTTAACAGCTTCGACCTGACCATTTGCTTGTGGATGTGCGACTGCAGAGAACTTTTTATGAATATGAAATCGTTGGCAGAAACTCTTGAACTCTGAACTTTCGAATTGGGTCCCGTTATCGGTGATGATGGTGTGCGGGAGTCCAAATCGGCAAATGATATTGCGGACCACAAAGTTTATCACTTTCTTTGACGTAATCGTTGCAAGAGCTTCAGCCTCGGCCCATTTTGTGAAGTAGTCAACTGCGACGATGGCATACTTCGCACCACCTTTTGCCAGAGGTAAAGCGCCAATGATATCGATACCCCACATAGCGAACGGCCAGGGACTGACCATTTGAGTTAACTCGGTAGGCGGGGCTCTTGGAATTCGAGCGTGTTTTTGGCACTTGTCGCACTTTCTGGCGTAATTGGCTGCATCTCGATTCACTGTCGGCCAGTAATATCCATATCGGAGTATTTTCTTAGCAAGCGCTTGTCCACCGGTGTGATCGCCGCATTCTCCCTCGTGCACATCATGTAACACTCGTTTGACTTCGTCGTGAGCGATACACCGGAGAAGTGGAACAGAATAACCTTTTCTATACATGATCCCGTCCTGAATGATGAACCGCGAAGCTTTTCGTAGGATTTTCCTTTTCTCATTTCGGTGTTCAGGCAATATCCCATCCTCAATGTAATTTCGATACGGAGTCATCCATGATTCTCTGCTGGGAAAGGTCTCTAACACATCATTCGTTTTGATTTGATCGATGCTTGGGAAAGGCAACGTTTCGACCGGGACGAGTCCCATTTGCTGTGCTTCACCTGTGCTGGCCAACTTTGCCAATGAATCGGCCTTTTGATTGCGATCTCGTGGTATGTAGTAAATAGCATAATAATCAAACTGATCCAGCGCTTCCTGAACTCGGGCTAGATAAGCAGCTAACCTTCGATCTCTCGCTTGATATTCTCCCCGTACCTGACACACAACCAACTGTGAATCACAATAAACTTCTATAGCGATAATTTTCAGATCTCTGGCAAGCTTTAACCCAGCCAACAGGGCTTCATACTCGGCTTCATTGTTGGTTGCGTGAAAATCAAACTTCAAAGCATAACATATGGATCGACCTTCGAGGGGTTCTAGTACAACTCCAGCGCCTGAACATCGATCGTTTGATGCACCATCTGTATAAAGTTTCCAGACATATTCAGGAGACTCGCTGGTTTCAGGTAATTCGTCAGGAACAGTAAATTCAGCTATGAAGTCAGCCAGGACTTGCCCTTGAATGGCTCTCCGCGGAGCATAAGTAATGTCGAATTGGCTCAGTTCAATATTCCACTTGAGTAACCTTCCAGACGTCTCAGGCCGCGTGAGGACCTGTCGTAACGGCTGATCGGTATACACAGTAAGCGGATGTGCTTGGAAATAAGGACGAAGCTTTCTCGAGGCAATGACCAAGCAGTAAGCCAGTTTCTCCAACCTGGGGTAATTTCTCTCAGCTCCGGTCAATCGTTTACTGACATAATAGACCGGTTTCTGCACTCGATCTTCTTCCCGGACCAAAGCAGCACTGATCGCATGCTCCGATACCGCCAGATAAAGGTATAATTGTTCGTGATCAATTGGTTTCGACAAAATCGGTGGCGTAGAGAGATGCTGAACCAGCGATCGGAATGCGCCTTCACATTCTGTGGTCCATTCAAAGTTTCGTTTCCCTTTCCGGATTAGATCAAAGAAAGGAATACATTTATCAGTGGATTTCGAGATGAACCTGCTTAGCGCTGCTACCTTCCCGTTGAGACTCTGGACTTGCTTTATGGTCTTCGGGGTTTGCAAATTCCTTATTGCCCAGATCTTTTTGGGGTTTGCCTCTATCCCACGAGCGTTAACGATGAACCCTTGAAACTTTCCGGATGCGACGCCGAAGTGGCATTTTAGCGGGTTAAGCTTCATTCCATACTCACGTAAGATACAGAACATTGAATTTAAATCCTTGACGTGATCTGTGGAAAATCGGGACTTAACTAACATGTCATCCACATAGACTTCCATGGTCTTCCCGATCTGATCAGCGAACATTCGATTAACCAAGCGTTGGTAAGTTGCTCCGGCATTCTTTAAACCAAAGGGCATGACTCTGTAATAGTAGAGTCCCAGATCGGTTACGAAACTAGTATGTTCTTGATCGGGTAGATGCATGGGTATCTGATTATAACCGGAATAAGCATCCATAAAGGATAACAATTCGTGACCTGCAGTTGAGTCAACGAGTTGGTCAATTCGGGGAAGTGGAAAACTATCTTTTGGACAGGCTTTGTTTAAATCAGAGTAGTCGACACAAGTTCTCCATTTCCCGTTCGGTTTCCGAACCATTACCGGATTTGACACCCACTCTGGGTATAGAGCATCTCGGATGAAACCATTTGAATGCAATTTGTCAATTTCTTCTTTAAGGGCGGCAGATCTCTCTGGATCCATACCACGCCTCTTTTGCTTGACCGGAACATGTCGCGGATCAATATTCAAAGAGTGACTTGCAATGTTCGGTGAGATTCCGCACATGTCGGAGTGCGTCCAGGCAAAGACATCAAGATTCGCCTGAAGAAATTCAACCAATTCCTATTGTATCTGTTTTCCCAGTTGAGATCCAACTTTTAGTACTTTCGAGTCGTCATCCTCACTGACCGGGACGTCCACAGTCAGTTCGGCTGGAGACGCTTGATTCTCTTCTACTTCATCTTTATCTTCGCTATCTCTAGGGTCAAGATCTCTAAGGAATTGGTAATGGTGCCCGGGCTGGGGCCCAGGCGTTAGCTGTCAATTATCAGTAAAACGGACGCAGAGAGATTCCTCTACGCCCTTTCCTTTCTCCTTCTTCTGTGCTTCTCGCAATTCAGCAACATAACAGGCTCTTCCTGCTGCCTGATCTCCTTGAACGATTCCTATACCATGATCGGTTGGGAATTTTAAAGTTAAACACCACGGGGCAATGGCTGCCCTGAATTTAGCAAGAGCTGGTCGACCCAGGAATGCATTGTACGGTGAAGCAATGTCAAGAACAACAAATTGCAGTAGTCGGACTCTCCTGCGCTCTCCGATCCCCAGTTCCACTGGTAGTTCCACTATCCCAGTAGGTATTGTTGCACTGCCATTGAAGCCATGAACCCGGGATTGGCAGGGTTTTAGGTCTTTTGCTTCCATCTTCATTAAATCGTAAGCTCGCTTGAATAGAATGTTTACAGAACTCCCACTGTCAACCAGGATCCTCTTCATCCAAGCAGGACCAACCTGGGCAGATATGACCAGTTGATCAATCGTTGGAGCTTCGATTTTGTCAGCATCTCTGCTTCTGAATATGATATCGTCAGACATCGTTTTTTGTTGCTTAGCCGGGGTTCCATCCTCACAATTACTGCAGCATTCGAAGCTCGCATGCCTGATAGAGCTAGCATACGACTCCATTTCCCTCCAGCTCCTGTCCGCTGGATGAGGACCACCACTTATGGTATTGATAACTAGCCTCCCGCCTGTACGAGCGGGTTCCTCTTGTCTTTCCTGATCTTGCGCACGGTTTGGATTCGATGGGCCCGCACCACCAGACTACGGCGCCCGCACGAATTGATCTAACTTCCTCTCCCTGATCAACTTTTCTATGAGATCTTGCAAATGGCGACAGTCATTAGTATTGTGGCCATAGCTCTCATGAAACCTACAAAACTTTCCCGTCTGAATCTGCCTTTCTGACGACCGCTTCGGAGCGGGTTTCTTATACTGTTCTGTGTTGCAAGTTTGCATATACACATTTTCCAGTGATGTGTTTAACGGTGTATAACTTTCGAACATCGGAGCCCTACGCCGTGGGCCTGGATTCGGATCTCTCTTCTTATTCTGACCATTGCCACCTCTTGGCTGAGTTTGTTTGTTCTGTATGTTTAACTGGACTTTTCCGGAACTGTCACCGGACTGTTTAACTGCTACATTGCTTTGTATTCCCTCACTTCCGGGTTTCGCATCGTCCTGCTTCCTAGACTATTTCGCGTCCTCTTGCCGTAAGAACTGAGCGGCTTTGGAGTAGAAACGGTCCAACGATGCGGGGGGTTTTCCGGCTAACCAGTTTCCAAATTCAGAATCGGGATCAATTCCCTTCGTTAATGCCATTAAAATTGAGTTGTCGTTGGGATTACTAATTTCTACGCATGCCGCATGGAATCTTTCCAAGTAACGCCTTAATGTTTCCCCACGAGCCTGGGTAACATTGGACAGGGTGTTAACATCTTTGGGTCTGGCAACATGCATACGGAATTGTTCAACAAATTTCTTAGCCAATTGGTCAAATGACGAGATAGATCTCGGAGGTAGTCTTGTAAACCACATTGTTGCAATTCCTCCCAGTGAAATGGGGAAGCTGCGGCATTTTACTGCATCGTCGGCCCTTGCAGCGCTCATTGACCATTCGTATTTCAGTATGTGCTGATTGGGATTAGAACTTCCTTCGTACATAGGGAGAGTTGGCATTCTGAATTGCCGAGGAGGTTCAGCGTATAGTATCTCGTCCGTGAAAGGAGTATGGCTTCGAGAAATTCCCCAATCGTCATTGGTAAGCCCTTGGCTTTCACGGATCATCTGACGTATCATAGTCGAGATGTCTGGCATTGCTACATTTTGAGCATGCTGAGCTAAGGTGTGGTCGGGTTCCACAATGCGAGTTTGGACCGGGCGCTGTCGACGGTCCAAGTTTCGCCTCCTTGGCTCAGCGTCTTCCAGGACGTATGGTTCAGAAGTACGTCCTTGTTGTTGATTACCCGAATCTGGAAGATATCGGGTATCGACCCTTGTTTCTGCCGTGGCAGCTGTGACATGATTGTCCGTAGTATATTGTGGAGTGCGGCCACCTCGTGCTGATGGCCCAGCCTGGAAGCTGGTTGATGGTCCTACCCTCAATTGCCCGACAGTCAGGGCGGGCTGATATCCCGTAGTCTGAGCATAATCTCCGTCTAATCGGGGACGGGTAGATCTACGATGATAGTCAGATGAGGCAGAACTTTCAGTGGGTGAGCGGGAAACATCATCCCTCCTGGACCTCCTACGGCCCTGGCGATTCAGTTGATTTGTCAACTCAATATTGGCTCGCAACTGTTCGGCTAACTGTTGCCGACTCTGAGTCAACTCTTGGAGTAACATCTGAAATTCTTGTCTAGTGACTGCCCCAGACGGATCCGAGTGGGCAGTGTTGTCTTGGTTGGGTGGCTGCTGTTGAGCAGGATTTTGTCCATCCCTACCTTCTTGTCCTGGAGCTGCAGAAGTGGTTCTCGTGCTAACCATTTTGAACGATGAATCCTTTCCCTAGATTTTATGCAAATCTGAGTAGAATGGAAGGACTGTGAATCGAAGATCTGGATCTTCCTCTTGGATTTGTGCAATCCGGTATCGATGGTAGATCCAAGGAGCAGGAGAAAAAAGCTGGTTTTTTCTCGGTGAAAGCACCAAAGTGTTTGTACCAAAAATGGGCACAACACTCTTCGGAAGTTTTTGAAGAGATAAAAGTGAAGAATGAAAATTAAAACTGTGGGTTATCTAACAAAAACTCCAAATAACAAAAAGTAAATTGCAAAGACAAGCGATTTAGAGTGGTTCGGCGTTTTGCCTACGTCCACTATGAAGTTTGAAGATTTTATTGCTCGATACTTGAAGATTACAATAGTCAATAATGTAATACAACTGAATTCAAATGCTAAGTGTCAATCTAAAGCAGCGGCGGTGTTCTGGAGTAAATCTGGCAGAATCTGGGCGCTCTTCAGTACTTAGAATTATCCGACCCCTTTTCTGAATGACCAGGGGCTCTATTTATAGGTGTAGGAGGCTGATATTTCGCTAAAAATGAGGGGAGACCAGTTCTGGTACGTCAGGGGGCCCACATGGCCGAAATCTGGAGATCCGGGCCCACTTTGGGATCGATTCGACCCTTGGTTCGAATCGATCGAGAAATCGTCCAATCGAGCTGAAATTTGGTGTGAACATTCTTCATCATGTGCTTAAGCTCCTGTGAAAATTTCATGGCATTTGGACTTGTAGAACTCGAGTTATGATCGATTCAAGTTGGTGTTTTTCGAATCCTGGAGTCGTTCGAATCGATATGCTCAAATCGATTCGTTCGAATCGTTCCTCCTGCTCGTGAAGATGGTGACGTGGTGCGCCTTCTTCGCATCGGTCCGCCTTGCACTCCGTATTGACTGGGTCGTATCCATGGCTTGGATTCGAGGTAATGGATTCGAAGGACCTCTTCCTTCGAATCGATGAGACTAATGCTCGTTCGAATCGATTTAGACTTGCAGCTATGGACCGGTTCGAAGTTGTCTTGGCCTGGGGATTCGAATGCATGGATTCGAAGGTTCCTTCCTTCGATGGATTCGAACTATGGTGTATGCGAGGGTGGATTCTAACTCAAGGCACATGAAGACTTGCTTGATGTAGTCGAACGCGGTGAATGCCTCAATCGATTCGAAGCTATTGATTCCGCCTGATGGAGTCGAAGCAATCCTCCTCTAATCGATTCGAACTAGTCTCTTTTTCATGGATACGAGGTAAAGCTTGCCTGATGGATTCGAACATAGAGTTCGCCCATCGATTCGAACTAAGGAAGCTCTACTCCATCCTTTGTCGACGATATCTTGAGCATACGAACTCGGATTGTCTTGAAACTTGGATCGTTGGTTCCCACAGCTTTACTTGACGTGCCTTATCGATTATAGCCCGATCTGGACTCGAACAAATTTCATCGATATCCGTAGCGATCCTTACGTGTAACCGACTTCCAAGACGATCCGTTACTGTTTTCTAGTTAAGTCCTTGGTGTCACGGCCTTGCCAAAAGGCGGGATAACAGAACGTTTTCGAGTGCTCCAAAATTTTGTGTCAATGCAAATTAAGCTTCTCATTTCTTTGTACCATAATGTATTATAGAGGTAGAAGAGCTTTAAAATTTGATTAGAGAAGTGTTAATAAAAACTTGATCCTAAACCAATACTATAGATATGGTAATCTAAATTTTAGAAATGTTGCCAAGAGTTAAGGTAAGTACATGCACATCACTAATATCGCAGATTAGGCATGTAACAAAAAATACCAAGTTTTCAAGAAGTTCATCTTATATCAATCCACTAAAATATAATAGATGGATATTTTAAACCAGTCAATACGAAAATATATATCATAATCTATCCAAAGTGATTGATCACAGTCTATGAAATTCAAGCATAAAGTGTGAGCCATATGAAATGCTAGATCAAGCAAAATGAACATCGGTTTTATTACCTTGTTTGATTTTAGATCATACGCACAACAATTTGAGCTGCAGTCGTTTTTGAGAATCTGACCAGAACAATAGGTGCATTACAGCAGAAATCCAAAACATATAAAAGACTGTGAGGATTGTATAAGGAAGGATTGGAAAAATAATTAGTGCTTCAACTTCACCAATGACTTTTGCAGCTACCAACATGTATAGTAGCACAGTTAGCATCATCTAACTATTCATAAAGCTCGGAGAGTTTTTATGTTCAAGAAGTTGAATTGAAGGGCTACTTGGGTAGTAAGCTTCTATGGCATCACTTCAAAATAGTTAGATTCAAGAATAGAAGATAAAGAAATTATAAAATGATGAATGATAAATAAAAATGATAATGATAGTTTCTTTCATCATCTGTCATTGCAACTAATCATTCTGAAGTGTTGTTTCTAGGCACGTTGTCTATTTGTATGTCTGCCTTCCATGCCTATGGATTACCGAGGGCACAAAAAAGTTTAGTATGTATGAATGTATTTTTTTGAAACAAATGTATGAATTTATTCATGTATGTGTGCATCATAAAATTAAAAAGAAGCTAAATTAGCAAACAAATAAATGACACATATAAAGGAATACGCAGTGGATTCAGATGGTAAAAAATCAAGATGTTATTTTGTCAATATTTCTTCTTAAAATATTGTTATAGTTTAAATACAGCATTAAATGTCAGGATTTGAACAGATCTTTAAAATTAAAATACAAAGATTGAAAAGGGTAGTGGTAAAAAAGAACGGTTTAAGGAGCACATAAACTAAACCCATTAAGTAATTAACAAATCACAGGCTGGGAAATTTTGCATCGGCTTGATATTTAGCAACACCTTTCAAACAGATGTAGCCATAAATATGCAACGGATGATGGCTATTGAAGAGAGAACAACGATAATCATCACAACAGTCATCAGAACTGCCACTCCACGAAGATGGTTCAATTCCTATTAAAACTTAAGAAGGTGTGAGAGCTGATTTAATTGAAGTTTCTATAAGCATCGATTAACATTTGTGAGTTTTACCCTCCCTGTTGTATTGAAATATGGATCACTTTCACCGATAACAACCGAAACAGCATCATTACCAATCCATCCAGCTGACAACATACATAAATTAATTAGAGATTCATTCAAACATAACATTACTATTCCTCAGATATTTGAAACAATTATTTGCATCAAATAATTCAATGAATACACACACTGGTAGGGTATAACTTGTTTTCCAATGTTGGACAAACAATCTAGTTCATGCATATAAACTGTAGCCAAACTATTAGCATGATTTTAGATTATTTTATAATATATTGTCTCTGCAAAAAATATCTTATTTTGATTTTCTTTGCACATTAGAATTTATTAAATGTGGAACCATTATTTGATTCAAAAATATTAATATTTTTGGTGGACATATCAGAATAAAGTATTATGCAGAGATGATACTGAAGTTCAAGTGCTTTATGCCGAAGTGCCCTGCCTTGAGGTTTTACTCACATTTGTTATCATATTATTTATTTATATCATTATATTTCGAATAAATTTACAAATACTAGCTCATAAAATAATTACTATATCGTAGGATTCTTAAAGCCCACAACTTTGAATTCCACTTGTGCTCATGTCCGACAATACAATGTTATAATGTTTATTGCCGACAACTATAATATCATTATAAGCCAAAAAAATCATTCCATCGACCAAATTAACTAAATGCTTAGACGAATATCAAAAGAGCTGTGAGCATTGAAAATATAACCCACTTGCCTAAATGTATATGAAGGCCCTATTAAGAAGCGGAAGGTAAAGCAGCCATGAAAGAAGAATAGGAAGATTCCAAATCAAAAAGCAGCTGCCTACACTGTTGCTCTGTTAACTCGTCCGCTGCACCCATCTTGCTCAACCTACTAAGCCACTCCCTCACTTTCACTTTCCCTTCAAAGTTAGGAGGTAGGATATTTCCACCAAGTTTCATTGGTCAGAAAGCAACGGATGCACCTGATCCATAACCACCATGTTAAGCCTCAAACTATCCATTGCCGTAATGAAATGTTGCATGCACTTCGCTACAGCCGACGCCGCTGCGGAATTTGATGATGAATTGGCAGCGCGGTGCCGGTGCAACTGGGAGTGAACATGCCAGCACTGGTTAACATATAATTTTTAACATAAAAGCTCGACATAGTACTAAAAATAAAAAAAGAAACACTTATAGTAATCATGTAAATTGTTTGTGTGTTACATTGTAAAATCGCTTGTTTTTATCCTGGGATTTGGAAGCCCTTATACGTTCAAGTAGAGACTGGGCTGTTGACATATCTAATTTCCCATTCAAAGAATCTTCATGTTATGCTACGTCAGAGCCTTGTAGCGTATGATCATTATTTGCATCTCTAGTCATAGATAATGAATTGCAAAGATCGAGAGGTTTTGAAATCATAAATGCAGCAATAAAATAAGTCAAACGAAAATACAAATAAAACATCTACAATACTAACCTGTATAAAAAGAGGAAAAATCACACATAGATTAGGACAAGAACATGTTATACGTCTAGTATACCAAAACAGAGACTAATCAATAATAAACTCGTCTCACAAGTTTACAAATCAAATTTCCACTACTTTGGAATTCTATATTAGCTATTTTTAACAATAAGTATGTTGTAATTAATTACAACAACAAACTAACAACTATAGTAATAATAACTATAGCGATAAATCAAACGTTATACTATTTAAAGAAATAGTACAATGAAAATGATATATATATAAATCAACTAGAAATCTAACCGGTTGAAGAAGGAAATTTCGTCTGAGGCTTGTCGTAACAATTTCCTTAAGACTTTATTCAAAGTCTCCCAAGATACAACAGACGTAAGCTACTCGAGATCGTGATGTGTATGATCTTCTGTGTGATAGGACTGATTATGATTTTAAGAAATGAAGATAAAGAAGAGATAACTCGATTTTAAAATTAAGTGAGGAAAGTGATCGGGTTTCCTCCTTACATGACCCTAAGGGCCAATATAGGGATTGAGAGTACACTATATAAACAAGAAAATGGACTTATTTTTGGCGATGTGAGATATATCTCATTCACTATTTTTGAGAATTCTAACAATCTCCCACATGAATGAGGATATATATCTCCCCCACACAAAGTGTAATATCACACAGTTCATATGAAAATAATGCTATATCGAGGATAAGTAGATATTTCGCTTTGAACTTTCCCTAGTTAAAACTTATCGGATATACTTGGCTAATCGGTGAATTATTTCATCTTGAATCGTCAGTCGTTATTGTATAACCAGACAATAAGCTTTACAAAGCATTATTTTCCTTCACATCTAGTCTCTTGGTTGTGTTCATTTTGGTCCTGAACAATTTTTGGTTCTGCGAGTGTTTATAGAGAATAAAAGCCTTTAATATTCTCATATAGCCGACCCAGCTCACGCTAACATAGGTGATCACAACCATTAAGAGTATCCAACATATACCCCACTTGTTATTTTCAAGATATGGTCATCATTAAAAAACATAGTTTTTCCTTTTAATACTTCTGTAGGCATGCATTTATATTGTGCACCATAGGAATGGAGTAGGACTAAGTCCAAACAAATGCATTACGTCTTGAGTTATTCAGAATTGGTTTGCCTATTGATCCTAGTCCGTGGGATCTCCAATTGCTAGGATAGGTTTCCGTATAAGACAACTCTTGTTGGTTTAGGCTTTTAAACCCATTCCCCTCGATGCGTAGTTAATTTTCTCTCTTGATAAACCTTTAGTAAATGGATCCGCTAGGTTATCATTTGTTCGCACATAATCTATGAAAATAGTTCCATTTGAGAGTAACTGCCTAACTGTGTTATGGCGTCGACAAATGTATCATGACTTTCCATTATACACAAAGTTTTGCGCTCTGCTTAATGCTGCTTGGTTATCACAGTGTATGCATATGGCCGGTACAGGTTTAGGCCAAAACGGAATATCTTCTAAAAAGTGACGAAGCCATTCTGCTTCTCCGCCTGCTTTATCTAAAGCGGTGAACTCCGATTTCATAGTGGATCGAGCTATGCATGTTTGTTTAGTAGATTTCCATGACACTGCTGCCCCTGCTAAGGTAAAGACATAACCACTCGTTGATTTTGATTCCTCTGAATCAGCAATCCATTTTGCATCACTATATCCTTCTAAGATGGCAGGATATTTTCCATAATGTAAGGAATAGTTTGTGGTATTTTTTAAATATCCAAGCACTCTCATTAGTGCTTTCTAGTGTTCCTTCCCTGGGATGCTTTTATACCTGATTAATCGACTTACTGCATAAGCTATATCTGGTCTTGTGTAATTCATGAGATACATGAGACATCCTATTACATGAGAGTATTCCAGTTGTATTACACTCTCATTAGTGTTTTTATGCACTTCCAATGGATTATACGGCGTTCGTACTCCTTTAATTCCAAAATTTTGAAATTTTTCAATCACTTTTTCTACATAATATGACTGAGATAATTCAATTCCATTAGGTGTTCTTATTATTTTGATTCCCAAAATAACATCTGCAACTCCTAAGTCTTTCATATCGAAATTGTTGATTAACATCTGCTTAGTGGTCTCTATTACCTTAGTATTTGGACCGAAGATTAGCATATCATCTACGTATAGACAAATCATCACGTATGATTGTCCAATTTGTTTGTAATAAACACATTTATCACATTCATTTATACGAAAACCATTTTTCATCATGACACTATCAAATTTTGCATGCCATTATTTTGGAGCTTGTTTTAGTCCGTATAATGATTTGACTAATCTACATACTTTGTTTTCATTCCCTTTGGATATAAAACCCTCAGGTTGCTCCATGTAAATCTCCTCATCGAGATTTCCATTTACGAATGCTGTCTTTATATCCATTTGATGAATCTGTAGATTATAGATGGATGCAATTGCTATTAACATTCTTGTAGAGGTTATTCGTGTTACTGGTGAATAGGTATTGAAGAAGTCTACACCTTCTTTTTGACGAAATCCTTTGGCTACCAATCTTGCTTTGTATTTGTCGATGGAGCCATCTGGTTTCATCTTCTTTTTGAAGATCCATTTACAACCAATTGGTTTTATTCCAGGTGGAAGCTCAACTATTTCCCAAGTTTTATTACTCAGAATTGAATCAATTTCACTTTCGATTGCTTCTTTCCAACTTGAGGATTCAGAAGATGACATTACTTCCTTGTAGGTTTGAGGTTCGTGTTCTAACATATATGTTAAAAATTTCGAACCAAATGTCTTGGAAGTTCTTGCCCTTACGCTTCTTCTTGGTTCAACTTTCTCAGTTTCACTTCATCTTCATGTGATTGACTCAATTCTTCTCTTATCCTTTTGGGGACATTATTTCCTTCATTTCTTTTGTGTGGAAACACATCTTCAAAGAATGAGGTGTCTCTTGATTCCATGATTGTATTTACATAAATATCAGTTATATCAGACTTGAATACCAAAAATCTGTAGGCACTACTATTTTGGGCTAGCCCTAAATAGTAACAATCTAATGTTTTTGGTCCAAGTTTGAATTTCTTGGGAGGCGGAACTGGAACTTTTGCCAAGCACCCCCACACTTTGAGGTATTTAAAACTTGGTATGTGTCCTTTCCATAACTCATATGGAATTGTTCCTGTTTTATTGTGAGGAACCTTGTTTAATATGTGATTAGACATATTTAAGGCTTCCCCCACAAGTTCGTCAGTAGGACAGAAGTTAACAGCATCGCATTAATCATATCTTTTAATGTTCTATTCTTTCTCTCGGCTATACCATTTTGTTATGGTGAATATGGTGCCATTGTTTGATGAATTATACCATTTTCAGCACAGAATTTTTCAAATGGTGATTCATATTCTCCACCTCGATCAGATCTCAATATCTTGATCTTTTTATTTAACTGATTTTCTACCTCAGCTTTGTACTACATAAACGATGTAATTGCTTCATCCTTGCTATTTAAAAGATATACATAGCAATATCGTGTATAATCATCAATAAAGGTAATAAAGTACCTTTTCCCACCTCTTGTAGGTAATGATTTGAAATCACATAAATCAGTATGAACCAAACCTAGTGGTTCGGTGCTTTTATCAACTGTATTAAATGGTTTTTTGACCATTTTTGCTTCTACGCATGTCTCACATTTGTAGTTTTTATCTACTTGGAATTTCGGAATTAATCCCAAGTTTGATAGTTTTTTTCATTTGTCGGAAATTTATGTGTCCTAATCTATCATGGCATAGTAAAATTTCATGCTCAAGCAAATAATAAACTTTAATTTTATTAATAGCATAATCAGAATACATAGTTTTATTGCCGACAACGGCTACATTTGCCTTAAATAGGCCATCACATAAATATCCCCTTCCTATATACATTCCAGCTTTGGACAGAACCATCTTGTCTGACTCGAAGACCATTTTGAATCCTTTCTTTGATAGCACTGGGCCAGAGTTGAGATTCTTGTGTATGTCTGGAACGTGGAGCACGTCATTCAACTTGACAGTTTTTTTAGAAGTAAACTTGAGGATTACTGTGCCACTGCCTTCGATCATGGAAACTGCAGAATTACCCATGTAGAGTTTTTCTTCCTGATCGAATTTCTGGTATGTAGAAAACATGGATTTGTTAGAGCAAACATGACGAGTAGCGCCTGTGTCCACCCACCATTGGTTAGGGTTCTGAACCAAATTGCATTCAGATATAACTGCTGAAAAATTAGACTCGTCTACTTCCATGTTATCCACCATATTTGCCTCTGAGTTGCGTTCCTTCTTGTGTCTGCAATCTCTAGCGGCGTGTCATGCTTTTCCACAAACCCAACACTCGCCATTAAACTTCTTGGTTCATTTGTTGTCATTGGGTTTGTTTTCAGGCGCTTTTCTCTTCTGCGGGAATTTCTTCTTCTTGTTTTTCTTGAAATGCCCTCTGTTCTTTGACTCTTCTTCCACAAATGCCTCTTCGCTTTGTTTTGTAACTCCGCGGTTATCAGCCTCAATTTTTAGTCTGACAATAAGATCTTCTAAGGAAATCTCCTTTTTCTTATGTTTCAGATAATTGCGGTAGTCTTTCCAAGATGGTGGTAATTTCCCTTTTATCGCTTCAACAAGGAAGGATTCTCCAACTTTATGTCCTTATGCTTCAAGTTCATGAATTATGAGTTGGAGTTCTTGCACTTGACTAGTTACAGATTTGGAGTCAACCATTTTGTATTCCATAAACTTATCTACAATGAACTTCTTCAAACTGACATTATGCGTTTTGTATTTATGTGCAAGTGCAGTTCATAAGGATTTTGTTGTCTGGTGTGGATGATATACTTTATATAGTACTTTATCCAGACAATTCAGAATGTAGTTTCGGCACAGGAAGTCTGAATGCTTCGATGAGTCAATTCCGAGAAAAACAGCTGCATCTTTTTCTCTAGTTTTTCCGTCTTTAGGCTTTGGTTCATCCTCCTCGATGCACTTCTGTAGGCCTAGCGTGGTGAGATAAAACAGCATTTGATTTTGCCATGTTATGAAGTCATCGCCATCTTCTTTGAACGGATCAGGCCTGTTGTGAGTAGTAGCCTTTGTTGATAGTTCAATTGTTGCCATCTCTGTTTTAGTGAAAACAGGAAAGTCTTAAGATGTTATACATCTAATATACCAAAATAGAGACTAATCAATAATAAACTCGTCTCACAAGTTTACAAATCAGATTTCCACTACTTTTGAATTCTGTATTAGCTATTTTTAACAATAAGTATGTTGTAATTAATTACAATAACAAACTAACAACTATAGTAATAATAACTATAGCGATAAATCAAATGTTATACTATTTAAAGAAATAGTACAACGAAAATGATATATATATATATAAATATATAAATCAACTAGAAATATAACCGGTCGAAGAAGGAAATTTCATCTCAGGCTTGTCGTAACAATTTTCTTAAGACTTTATTCAAAGTCTCCCAAGATACAACAGACGTAAGCTGCTCGAGATCGTGATGTGTATGATCTTCTGTGTGATAGGACTGATTATGATTTTAAGAAATGAAGATAAAGAAGAGAATATAACTCGGTTTTAAAATTAAGTGAGGAAAGTGATCAGGTTTCCTCCTTATTTATAGCCGAATTCCCAATGGCTACAACCGTTGAGAAAAATAGCATCTCTTCATTTGCAACGCCAAAAAGTGTTACTGTTCGCAACAGGCACTTCCTTTTATTTGCAATGCCAAAAACTATTGCTGTTTGCAACAGCCGCGTCCGTTCGTTTGCAACGGTTCAGAACTGTTGTTGTTCGTTATAACGGTCATTTGAAAAAAATCACGTCTCTTCATCAGTTTGCAATGGCCACAGCCGTTGGAAAATCCGTATCTATTTAAACACACTTCTGTTTTAAAATCAGTACATTTTTTTGGTAGCAAAAATATATGACACATCCCAATCTTATTGGACCCGCACCCGACCCGGTTCGGTCGGGCGGGCGGCGGCGCGCGTGCGTGTGTTAGTCCATGGCCATATAGGTCCACCCCCTCGCACAAAATTACCTGACCCTAAGGGCCAATATAGGGATTGAGAGTACACTATATAAACAAGAAAATGGACTTATTTTTGGTGATGTGGGATATATCTCATTCACTATTTTTGGGAATTCTAACAGAACAAACCTCGCAGCATGAAACAGGATTAGCTTCCCCTCATTGGTAAGACAAAAAAGAGCATAGAGAGGAGACAATTCATGAAAATTCTCATCAACTTTTATATTAATTTTCTCATATGTGGAAACTGTTTCAATGCAAAATCCAAATACCAAATTGTCATCGCCATTGACTGAAAAATGTAGATAATCTGGTGGTTATTAACTATATTTGTACAATCAAATGCGAAAATAAAATAAAGGCTAGAATAAGATTAATGAACTAAATGTGTTAATTATAACTTTTAATATGGAAACAAACTTTCTGTAAAATGCAAATGGTATAAAGTAGTAATGAATACAAAATTGTGTGTGCTTGGATGAACAAACATAATGTTGGACAAAATTTGATGGACAGCTGAAAATAAAGAGCATAAAGAAGTGTACAAAATAACGTCATTGGCTTTTAATATTTGCCACTTCTGAAAAAAATACATAAAGAAGTGAGACTTCAACTCTCTTGTTGATAGGTATCCCAACTCCTACAACTCTGGCACATTTGATTCTTAGACCTCCATACTGCAAATAGTAGAACAATGTCAAAGTAATCAACATTTTGTGAAAATTACTAGTGGACTAGTGATTGGTCGATACTACACCTACAAACCAAAAGTTTATATTATATGACCATTTCAATGAACTAATATAACCATGCTTGCTTGTCAAGCATCACATTTCATCCTTTTTTTAAAGATCCTAGTTCAACAATGATAATCAGTAATATAAAGTTGGTTCTGTTTTCAACCATGATAATCAACCATGAATTTGATCGGTAAGGAATTACATCAATTTTCCTACAAATGGAAGCAGATTTTCATCTAACCCAAGGAGCATACGACTAAAATTGTCGCAAGTATTTACTTGATGCGCTCTGCCAACCAATCAATAAGAAGAACAGATGTAACTTTCAGTTCATTCTCATGCTAAATTGCTGGTATAACATTCGTTTTTGTGATGTTTTCATTTCATAACTAGTTTTAAATTTGAAATCTTCAACTATTACTAGATTTCATCCTATAGCTATGTTTATACTAAGAGTCAACTTGAAAGATTTAAGTGCGGTTGATTCTGTGCAATACCTCAAATCTACAGAAATGGTTATTAAGCATAAAGAATGTTGCAATCCGACATTAATTTCATAAATAAAATCTGTAATAACAAATAAGAAAGCAAATTGAAATGGGTTTATAGTGGATACCTTCTGAATTGGTAGGGTGAGAGAGTTGTAAATGGAGGAGGCCAATGAAAGGTTTGCGCTGTTGGTGACGATGGAGAGAGAAGAAGCAATCAGAACTGATGTCAAAGAGACTGTCGCTAGCAATCGGAATCGCGAGCTAAAAGTTGAATTTTTGTAGAGAAAGTTGGTTACATATCTAAGGCCACGTCCCTATAGAGTTTGCGTTTCTGGTGGTCAATTTGAAGAATGAAAAGGAGAGCGGAGAACTTAGGGTTTTTTTTGACCGATGTGAAGAGGATAAAGGAAATGGAAGGAAAAGGAGCAACAGCTAAAATTTTGGATCCCACCTTATAAATTTTCGTTCATACAACGTTTTCCTATTTTATTTACTTGTCACGTGGAGAGAACACAACAGGTTGAATAAAAACGCCGTTCTTAGTTGCCGTTAATATTATTATTTCATGTAGTGAAAAAATGGATCAACACCCTGGTTTGAGTTTGAAAGCACCAGCCCTGTTCTTATAGAAAAAGAATATCACAGATCACAGATATAGAAAATGAACAGTAAAAGAAAGAAGACAGAGAACTTTTATTGTGGTTCGGCTATTAATGAAGCCTACGTCCACTTTATAGTTTTATTATAGACTGATCGCTGCTACAAGAAGTGTTTGATTACAAGGATTTGATTGTCCTTAGGTAGGTTGAATCAAAATGTTAACCCAAAAAATGGATCAACACGCTGGTTTGAGTTTGAAAGCACCAGCCCTGTTCCGACAGAGCAATATCACAGATCACAGATATAGAAAAAGAACAGTAAACAAAAGAAGACAGAGAATTTTTATAGTGGTTCGGCTGTTAATGAAGCCTACATCCACTTTATAGTTTTATTATAGACTGATCGCTGCTACAAGAAGTGTTTGATTACAAGGCTTTGATTGTCCTTAGGTAGGTTGAATCCCTAGAGTTGGAATCCACTGGAGAATCACAGTGAATTCCTTTGGAGATTGTTGTGAGGGAGGTAGAGAGTGAAGAATGCTTCCAACAAAACTTCAGCAACCAGTTCGGAGAAGATCCAGTTTATGTTGCAGGTAGGATGGTATTTATAGGGATCGAAGAGCTTTTGGGCCATGCCACTTCATCAACTGCTCGCAGGTAGGTATAGAACGACCTGGGGGGGTTTAGCTCGCGATCCGAGCCAAAACCATGGGTCGCTAGCGGCCCACCGGCTTGGCTCATACGTGAGCTAATGACTTGGCTCCTTTTTTATATTGCCTCCTTAGTTAGCTCGCTGAAGACTCATGGGCAAGCATGGATCGCTAGCGATCCATACACTTAGCTTTTTCAACATCCTTTTGCCTCCTTTCCTTCTTCTATGCATCATAGCGACCCTTCAGTTTGCATGGATCACTAACGATCCATAGGGTATGGGTCGCTGGCGATCCAAGCACTTAGTATATTTTTAGGGTTTGGAGTTTGGGATGTCTCCATAATCATGTATCGTCATTGTTTGCATAGTCTCGTTACACGTTGTTCCATTTTGATGACAATTTACTAGCTGTTTGCACTCTGCTGCTGATTGGGCTGAACCAACGCTGGTTTCTTGGTTTTAGTTGAATTTGGCTGTTGCTCGGACTCGAAGTAGATGTTGTAAATTTCTTGAATTCTAATGGGTTAATAGCCCGATTAACAACACACAGCTCGTCTAAAGGACGTCATGTCACTTTCCACCCTCTTCCAAGGAGTGGGAGAGTCTTTGAAGGATGTCCTGCATGGGTTTAATACCGCAGTGGCTGAAGTGAGCAACACTCAAAAGGATATTGTTTTGACGGCACTGATTAGAGGGGTTCATCCCAAGACTGATTTTAGGAGGTGGTTGAAGATGAAACTCCCATCGATGATGGACGTGTTCTATAGAAAGGTGAATCGATTCTTGCGCTTGGAAAAGGCAAGTGCTAATGCCGGAAAGACCAACGTTGGACAGTCAGCATAGGTAATACAAAGTAATGTTGCTATGAAACAATCCGGAGGAAATTCCAGCAATGCTGATGTCGATGTAGAGAATCGAAGTGGTGGACAGAGCAAAAACAATAATGGGGGTAAAGACAAGAAGTCGGATTCAAGGAGACGTCCGAGAATCCCAAAGTTTGACAGTTATACCCCATTGAACAACTCAATTAAGAATATATATTTGGCTACCCAGGGTAAGGAGCAATATAGGAAGCCGGCTCCCAGAGAGTCGATTGAGAAGGAAAAGAAATTTGGTAAGTTTTGCAGATTTCACAAGACATATGGTCACAACACCAACTAATGTAGACATTTGCGTGATGTGATCGAAGAATTGATTCGTAAGAAGAAATTAAAATAGTTTGTGCAAGATTCGCAGAATGGTAGGCAAGGAACTTCAAACCCCCAACCGAGGCAAGCCTGGTGTTGATGAGCCTAGGCGGCTTAAGAAGCGATTAGGAATCAATACTATCATCGGAGGACCACATCCAACTACAAAGAGCTGGAACGAGATGGAATGGTATGCGGGAGCGTTGAAACACGTAGTGAGTGAGAGCTATTTTGTGGTCAAGGATGATGTTCTGGCAAAGCAACTCAGGACTATGACAGATGATATCGTGTTCTGAAATACAGATGCTGAGGGGGTAGAGGCCTCGATAATTGATCCGCTTGTGATATCAGTCATGATTGGCCTTGATGTTGTAAGGAAAGTGTTGGTTGGCTGTGGGGGTTCAGTCAACATTCTGTTCAAGAAAGCCTACAACCAAATGCTTCTGGTGGGCAAGGACTTAAACCGTGTAAATCTCCAATCCAGGATTTGACGGGAGTGCTACCGAGCCTATGGGATGCATGGATCTACCAGTGGTACTTGGAGAAGACAACCGCAAGAGAGTGCGGGTCGTGCTTTTTATTGTGTTGGACAATTACTCTACTTAAAATGTTTTTTTGGGCCGACTGGCCCTTGCTGAATTTAGAGTGACCATTGCTCCATGGTGCTTAACGATGAAGTTCCCACCGAGAATGGTGTGGGATTTGTTTAAGGATATCATGATCTTGGTCGTAAATGTTATTTCGCCGAACTGAAGGAGGCAAGGCGAAGAGAGAAAAGAAAGGGTGTAGAGAGGACTCTCTGCATCAAGGCTTTGGATGCATAGCAACCACCGCTTAAGCCCTGGCTCGGATAGCACAGTCGGTTCCATAAGGATATGGATCCGTGGAAAGAGCTAGAGGGTGGAAGGGTAGCTCCAATCGAGTTGAAAATTAATATCCTGATCAGCCAGGATGATCCTACGCGGGTCCTGAAGGTCAGATTGCAGCTTGGCATGAAACTGATGAAAGGGTTAGTTGGTTTTTTATGGGCGAACCTGGATGTGTTCGCCTAGACTCACTCAGACATGTATAGAATATCACCGGAGATAGCGAGCCATGCGGTAAATATAAATCCTAAATGTGTTCCTATGAAATAGAAATGGCATAGCCTAGGTTCGGAGAGATCCGCTGCACTCAAAGAGGAAGTGGAGAAGTTGAAAGATAACAGCTTCATCCGCGATGCATTGTACCCGGAGTGGGTATCAAATCCAGTCTTGGTGAATATGTCAAATGGGAAGTGGAGGACATGCGTCGACTATTCTGACCAGAATAAGGCATGCACGAAGGACAGCTTCCTGCTCCCGGTCGATCACTTGGTAAACTCAATAGCCGAACATGAATTCCTCTTGTTCATGGATGCATACTCTGGATGCAATCAGATTCCTATGCACATCCTGGACTAGGGACATGCCATCTTTATAACCGATTTGGGACTATACTGCTATCTTGTCATGCCTTTTGGATTGAAGAACGTCGGAGCGACTTACCAAAGGTTGGTGAACAAGATGTTTAAAGATCAGATTGGACGCTCGATGAAGGTCTATGTGGACGATATGTTAGTTAAGTCATGGCGATCGAGGAACCACGTTGATGACTTAGCAGAGATGTTTAGCGTTCTACAAAAGTACGAGATGAAGCTTAAACCCTTAAAATGCTCATTCGACGTTGTTTCAGGGAAATTCTTAGACTTCATCGCGAACTCCCATGGAATCGAAGCCAATCCGAAGTAGATCAAAGCACTAAGGAACATCAAAGCATGGGAAATGATCAAAGACATTCTGAGCTTGAATGGTAAAGTCACCTCCTTGAGTCGATTCATCTC
Source organism: Allium fistulosum (assembly GCA_030737815.1). Classification (NCBI taxonomy): domain Eukaryota; kingdom Viridiplantae; phylum Streptophyta; class Magnoliopsida; order Asparagales; family Amaryllidaceae; genus Allium; species Allium fistulosum. Next base: position 1,185,219,493 of record CM060902.1, read on the forward strand.
CAGAGCCACTGACAAATGCATCCCTTTCTTTGATGTTATCAAGAAAAGGAAGAGGAATTTCGCTTGGACGCAATAATGTATAAATGCATTACAAGCTCTGGTGGATCACTTGGAGAGACCCCATATACAATCAAAGCCACTGGATGATGAGGACTTGTTTATTTATCTGGATATGACGGTCCATGCTTTGAGCGCTGCACTCGTACATGAGGAGTCCCGAATCCAGAGACTGGTATACTACATCAGTCAGTGGTTGACAGGAGTAGAAAGAAATTACCCGAAGTTTAAAAAGCTCGCATATTGCTTGTTAATCGCTTCAAGAAAACTCCGCCCCTACTTTAAGGCTCATCTGATCAAAGTTTGATCGATCAACCTTTGAGACAAGTCCTGAAATGACCTAAGACCTCTGGAAGGCTGTTGAAATAGAACATTGAATTGAGCCAGTCCGACATAACCTATCATCCCCGGAGAGCAATCATGGGTCAAGCTTTAGTGGATTTCATTGTTGAATACACCGCGCGAGATGACACTCCAGAGAGTAGTAGGGAGCAAAATGTCAGATGGAAGATGTATATAGATGGGTGTCTAACGAACGTTGTTCTGGTGCTGGAGTCGTGCTAGTGACTTTCGAGGAACATCTGATTTGTTATGCCCTAAAACTTAACTTTCTCGCAACAAATAATGAAGCGGAATACGAGGCCTTGATCGCAAGGTTCAAGGTCGCTAAGGAACTGAGGATCAAAACTTTGCATATCTTCTGTGATTCCCAGCTAGTGGTATGCCAACTAAGGAAAGAGTTTCAGGCAAAGGGAGCGAGGCTAGCTCCTTATCTTAACTAAGCCCTTAAGCTGCTTAGTAATGTTGAATATTACACCGTAATGCATATTCCTAGAGAGCAAAATGCAAAGGCCGACTAGCTAGCCAAGTTAGCCAGTTCCAAAGATGCACAACTCATGGGCCTGGTTCCAGTGGAAGTGCTGTTGGCTTCGAGCATCGACCAAATGGATGTCGATTGGATCTTGGAGGCCGAATGTGAGAGAGAGTCATGGATGACTCCGATAAAGAACTATATGCAGAGAGGATTCCTTCCAGAAAGGAAAAATGAATGACGTCAACTCCTTCGTAAAGCTGCAAGATTTATCATGCAAGAAGGAATACTTTACAAAAAGGGATTCTCAGTGCCTATGCTTCGGTGTGTTGCCAACGATGAGGCCAAACAAGTCATGAGAGAAGTACACGAAGGGGCCTGCAGCGACCACACCGAGGGGCAGACCCTATCAAAGAAGATCCTTTGTTATGGGAATTTCTAGCCTACTGTCAACCGAGACGCAGCTGCTTACACCAGAAAGTATGACAAGTGCCAGAGATTCACCAAGATTCCAAGAGCCCCACCGACGGAAATTACTCAAATGGTCAGTCCCTGGCCGTTTGCACTCTAGGGAATCGATATCATTGGTGTGGTGCCGATATCTAAAGATGGCGCGAAGTACGCCATCATCGTTGTGGATTACTTCACTAAATAGGCTGAGGTAGAGCCATTAGCCACAATTAACACAAAGAAAGCAATCAACTTCATGGTCAAAAACATCATCTGTCGTTTTGGGGTTCCACAAACGATCATTTCTGATAACGCGACCCAATTCGACAGTGCCAAATTTAAGATTTTCTACCGTAGACACTACATCAAGAAAAGATTTGCAGCGGTGGCACACCCCCAAGCAAATGGACAGGTTGAAACAGTAAACAAGATTATCAAGTCCATTCTTAAGAAGCGATTAGAGAAGGCCAAGGGGAAGTGGGTCAATGAACTTCAGTTAGCACATCGGGCTTATCAAACGACCCACAAGTTTGCGACCAGCCACTCTCCATTCTCCCTTGCTTATGGGTCGGAGGATATGATCCTAGTTGAACTTGAAGTACCTTCTCATTGAGTGGCTCGGTATAATCCATGGACAAATGAGGAACTCCTGCTAGAGTCTCTCGTTATGATCGATGAAAAGCATGATGAAGCTGACTTGAGGGAAACTGCACATCGAAGCCGAGTCGCCCGATACTACAAAACCAAGGTTAGGGTTCGAACTTTGAAATTGGCGAACCTCATTCTCAAGGGAATCTTCCCAAGCCTTGGGACTTAGGTTCGAATTGGGAAGGTCCATACGCGATTAAGCAAAAGCTTGGAGATGGCACGTTCAAGCTAGCAACGACGGATAGGATCTCACTCCCACAGGCGTGGAATAGCGAGTACTTACGACGCTATTTCAATTGAATGTAAATTTGTTCATATTTAATCAAAGCTATGTAGCCAGACAGAATCTGTCATTTCTAATGTTTATGAAAGAAGTGACTTCCGGAGCTCTTGAATCTGTCTATACTTTATTTTACACCGTGAACAATATTGTGTTTAAATGAACCTACATGTGCAAAATGAAGGTGTGCAAGTACCCAGAGATAGGTGCTAACTAAGTTTCCATAGTCCATGATCAAATGCACGAAGCATGACCGCACTTGATATCCAGAGATTGATACCCAGCAACTCCTCTAACCCATGACTCGGGGGCAGGAGTATAAACATTCAAAGGTTGAATGAGATAGTTCGCCTTTATGGCTCATGCCCAGAGTTTGGCGGAGCATCCATACCTTGCCCGGAGTAGGCAACATGAAAGGTCTGTGCCCGAAGTTAGGCGGGATCTCCTACAAACTTCGATCGATGCCCAGAGTTAGGTGCGATCACAAGTAAACATCCTGGATAAGGAGGTCCCAAACCACTATCTTAAGCACCTAACTCTCAACCGATGCCTAAAGTTTGGCATGGTCAAAGTGAGCATCCCGAAGTAGGATGCCCAAATTGCCATCCAGAAATGAATGATTTCGATTGACACCCGGAGTTAGGCATGATCGTACTCAAGACATCCCCACAAGGGATATTTAAGTTATTTCTCCAAGCAATCGAAATCCGACCAAGTTCCAGAGTTGAACGCGGGCGTGTGTAGATAGTCGCTCTGATAATCATCCCTTGCCTACCTAAACAATGAAGTGGACTAATAACTTAATCCGTTAACGATGATGCGAAGTGGATCACAAGCATGATGAATTATTATAGCACATGTGCATACACATACTCAACATACAATAGCTGGAATCGAACGAAAACAGATTCAAACCTGAAAGATCTGGAAAGGAACCAGTTCAAAATTACCAAGCTCAAAATGATAGATCGTGAGATCATGCTCCAGTTTAATAGCCTCAAATGCTAGCGAATCATCGTAACGAATGGCTATAGACACAACACTTTACCAAAAAGGTCCAGAGAAAGGATAACAACTATGCAAAGCATGGATTGGAGTCCGAAATGGCAATCACGACTTGTCTCGATTCAAAGCACATCGTGTTGGAAATAAGATTTACTTTGGAGGCAAGTGTTATCCAGCCTTTTGACCAGGCAATATCTATGCGGACTAAACAATGTGAACTTGAAAGCTATCAAGGCAGGAAGCCCGGAGAGATTGCCATACAGTCTAGAAATCAAGTACAACCAAGATCATAGGATAGAACAAGACCCTCCCAAGAAATTGCAAAGCAAAAAACGTCAAGGTAATGGATCGGTATTGATCCATCCACATGGATGAGTACCGATCCATAGAACTCCATCTGATAAGCCCCATCTTCCTCCTACTATTAAGTCTCGATGCCAAAATCCTATTCCCAACTCCATTGATCAATCACACGTTATTTGCTATCGAACCCCTCAAGCACTTGAAATCAGCAACTCAATTCCTTTATCGATCCATCTTATTAGTATAGAAACAAGCTCAGAACCATGCGGACAAGATAGAAATCATAAAGCGAACAACAAGACGACATCACACAAAGTAATATGGAGGATCCATAAGAAGATCTTATGGATCGGTACCGTTCCATGCCTATGGATCGGTACCGTTCCATGCCTATGGATCGGTACCGATCCATGCCTATGGATCGGTACCGATCCATGGCTTCTTGCTGACTTGGCCACGTTTTATTGAGAGCAACTAGTGCTAGATAATGGAAATCGTGGAGGAAGACATGGTGGAGCATTTCCCGCTAACTTACAGCTAAATAGGAGGCTAGGGGATCATTTTCGAGGATCTTTCCATTTCCTTGCAATTTTAACGTATTTTTTTGTAATTTCCTGTGGAGTGGTACCAAACCATAAGAATTGTACTTGTAAACAGCAAGATAATCAATAGAAATCTTAAGTGAACGTAGGCAATGACTTAGCCGAACCACTATAAACATTTGGTGTCTTTTTTCTTACTCGTTTTCATTTACCTTTCTTCAATTTCATTCTCTACTAATTTCTTGGGTGTTTGTGCCACATTTTGGTACCAACAGTTCATATTATTAACACAGTGAAAAATATAACCAGTCTCAAACAATCTATAAACAGAAATAATCCCACAAATAAAGGTTTTTACATAATAGCAATTGCTTGGTATTAATAAAAATCCACTCGGCAAACTCAAATGAAAGTCCCCAACTACTGTAGCATATACAATAGATCCATCGGAAAATTAAAGCCTCGTTTCGCCCTTTGCCACGAGACGCCATTTTCTAAGCCCATGTAACGAATTACAGACGGGAGTTCAAGTTCCTATATCTAAAACCCAATATAATTTATTGATTGCAAAACAATTTTGAATCATAAATATACTCGATGGAGCGGCAAAACAAATCTGATTCTTCTCTTTAACAATCTGCAAGTACTCCGGATGATTCCGTTTCCAATGACCCTTCCTGTGACATTGATGACATTCACCTTTGTTTGCAACAATAGTCTCCTTTTTTTGTTATCCCTTTTCCCGTTCTTCGAACCTTTCGAAGATGTTGTGTTCCCCTTAATAGCAAGTATATCCTCTTGATCCTTGGACAAAGACTCGGTTGACCTCAACATATTGAGAAGCTCCATGAGGCTTATGTTCAACCGGTTCATATTATAGTTTAATATGAACTGCTCATACTGGGGAGTAAGAGACTCGAGGATTAAGTATACTTGCATCTCGTTGCTTATCGCTACGTCTAACTGTGCAAGTCTATCAATATAGCCTTTCATCATTAGAACTTAATCGTCCACTTTCCGTGCCTTGGTCATTTTGGTATTGAATAGTTTCTTCATAAGTTCGTACCTCGTAGAGCGGGACTGTTCACCAAATAGAGCTTTGAGACTATCAAAAATCTCATGGTAAAACATGTTTTCATAGTGCTTCTACAACGACTTGTCTACCATAGACAACACGAAAACCTAGACGATCTCTAGATCCGAAGCCTATTTATTATAAGCAAGTCTTATTTCAGGGTGTGCATCATCAACGGGTTGTTCTTTTGGAGGTGCAATTATCGATGACCAAAGATGTTCATAAGTTAATGCTATCTTTATCGCCCTTAGCCCGTCAAAATAGTTAGATCCAGTGAGTTTGTCATTTTCAGAAAATAGCTTGGATGTAGATGTTTTTATGCAAGTTTTAACTTAGTAGATTATGACAATTTCATATTTGATGTTCTTATAATATTAGTAAGGTTAAGCTTTATGTTTCATATTACTAATAAGCTCCCACTGGTCTTTTATGTTTCTCCAAACCCTAAGACGAAACATAGAAGTCTTTCGACTTCACTAGTGGGTGTTAGGACTCGTTTGCCTTGGGATTCTTACCTTGAAGAATATCAACAAATCATACTCCCACAAACGATGGATAACTCCTTATCAGTTATATCGATGCAACTTATAACCCATGGTTCCTTGTCCTATTTTCATTTCGACCTTGAGGAATATCAACAAATTGAAAGAGATTATTCACTTGTACCTACCATTTCACGACGGCCTAAGTATAAATGTATGTACCTTAAGCAATATCAACAAATGCGTACATATATCTTACCTCGTCTATTCAATATATTAATAGTACTACACATAAAATCCTTAGCTCAAGGAATATCAACAACTAAGGAGTATGTAAGTAATCCATTAATATATAAATGGTAGAGGACAACTTTAAATAAAAGATTCATAATCTTTAATATATTATATTGAGTGATACCGACTCATGGAATAATGTATTTCTTATGAAATACTCCCATGATTCAAGTGTCGGACATACTAGAAATCAAGGTATACATACCATACTTATGTATTTTTCCCTTAAGTCTGTTTAGGGTTTCTTAATGCTCCACCTTTAATTTATACGTTTATATTATATATGTTTTAACTTAATATATATAACTTTTATAATTTAATTAACTTATATAATAGTCCGATGTATAATATTATATTAATTAAGTCTTATTTAATTAATTTGTATTATTCAATTATAATAATTTATATTGAATATGTATATTATAACACTTATAATTATATATATATCTTTGTGTGTGTATATCTTTATATATATATATATATGTGTGTGTATGTATGTATGTATTTCATTATTTATCAATTAACTTTTAATTGATTTATTTAATTAAACAATTTTAATTAAATAATTTTAATTTCAAAAATTCTTATTATATACACACATACTTACATTATCTTAAACAATTCAAGTTAATGTGACATATATCATAATATATCTTATATATATAATTAATTAACTATTTAATCAATTAATTTTATTAATATTAAAATGTTTGAAATAATTTTATTATATTTTCAAAATACTTTTGAAAATCATATTATAACGCATATAATATATTTCTTATTTTAAATTTTACTTTAAAATAGCGGAACGGGTTTCCCCCCACTGATGTCCTTTTAAAACATACCTTTTGTAAATCATAATTCTCCAACCAAAACTGGTTAAAACTGTAAAGCATTATCATGTAAACGTACATATCAGGTAACAAATGGACCATCTGCCCGAACACTATAGTTTTGCTTGGCTAACTGCTAACCTTTGGCTGACTCGGGCCTACCAGACAATACAATCAAATAATCTAACATCTGTTAGATACTCCTCTTCTGGACGGTCTATTCCTAACTTACTTTCTTCAGGTCAACTGATCCTAATGGTTTTGCGGGCTCACCAATAACCTACCTCTGTACAAATATATTCCCTTCTGTGTGTAACATCATTTTAGTCTTACCTGTGACAAAGCCCTACACATTGGAATTTTGGACTAAATTAGCTAGGGGCTTATAGCTAATGTATAGGGCGCGACCCTATACCAGTCCCATCTAGTATACAAATATCTGAGTCATTTTACTTAAGGTAACCTTCCCTTAAATTTTCCTTGAAAACCTTTTCATCTCAAATTAATTTAAACCTTTAAATCATACTTAAACAAGGAAAATATATACTCTATGCTTTACTCAAAATCACCTTGCCATGTTATATATACTTTACACAAATCTTGGTTGATGAAAACATTTAAACCTTTGAAAGTACCCCTTTTGAATTCATCGAAAGTACCAATTTCAAAACCATTGAAAGTGCCCCTTTCAAAACCAAGTAATTTTTTTATAACCTAGTCCGAAAGGCCAAAACATTTCTTTCGAAACCATTCATATAAACATTTCAAAACCATTGAAAAACTTTTCCTTCGAAAGCTTTAAACCTTAGACATCCTATGTTTAAAACACTTAAACATTGCCTTTCGAAAACATTGGAAAATCTTCCTTTCAAAACCAATAGAGAACCACCCCTTCGAAACCTTGATTTAAAACCTTTTGAAAGCATTAAATCATAAAACCTTTCGAAAGCATTTAGGTTCAAGTAAAACATGTGGAAACTTTTCGAAACCATTTAAAACCAATCCATTCGAAAATTTTGGGTTTTACTTCCAACCAGAACAAAGGGCCGTAAAACAACTAAGTCGAAAGCACTCTTTCGAAATCATTTCCTAAGTAAAGAAGTGACAGTGTCGAAACTAACCATTCGAAAGCATTGGAGAAGTGGCTTGAATTTTTAAAGCAAAGTATTCCTTTCAAAACCATTTGCGTCGAAAGGTAAGAAAACGACAGCTATGGATTTTGACCCCTTCGAAAGCATTAACTTAAAACAAAATGCGCAACCTTTTCGAAACCATTCCTTAAATCAATTTGACCCAGTCGGAAGCCAACCAAGTCGAAAGCATTCCTTTCGAATGCAAAGTAGGTGCATTTTCTTTTAAACACAAAACAAAGCTTCGATCCCTACGGAACCTCATGTTTCGACCTCATATCTTCCGCCTTAGTCCAATTCGCTACGTACCAACTATCGATACCATGCGCATTGGTTTCGATGGAGACAGAGGCGGAACTACTAAGTCGGAACCCTAGGTGCCGAAAGTGGCGAAACATGAAAAATGCATGTAAAAACTGATTTTTACTTTATAAAGTAATTATTTTCAACTAACTTGTCTTGTTTGTCAAAATATGATTGGTTGCAAATTTTCTTTTCTAAAAGTTCTGCCAAAATTTCAGAAGTAATTAATTTAAATAATTTACAAAATACTCCTTCTCGTTTTATAAATATATAAAATATTTAAATCTCATACCTTAAATAATTTTACATATCTATTAAAACACTTAGGAAAATTCTACAAAAATTCCAAAAAAATCATTTTTAATATGTTTTCTAACATATATAAATTTCAGACCCAAAACATAAATAATTTAGCCGTAAATTATTTTAAACCCAAATAATCATTTTCTTCACTAGAAAATTAATATTAAATCCACATAAATTTAGAAAATTATGAAAATTGAAACACATCTCTAAAATATCATTTCTGATCTAAATCTAAAATCGCAAGGCATTTGGATGTCATTTAATAGGGATTTCACATTAAAACATATCATAAATCATCAAAAGCATATATAAACATTTTAACATTCAAAACATGGCTAAACTTTGAAAGATAAATCGGGTTTAACCTAAAACCGAAAATAATTAGAAAACATGAGATGTAGTCATTATTCACCTTAGCTTTACGATTAAGGATTTGAGATTTGAATGGATTTGATTTGATTAATCTTCTTCCTTTAGCTTTTCTTCCTCTTATTCTTGCTAATGGTGGCCGACCTCTAGCTTATGTTTTTGTTTTGTGAATGTATAAAATGAACATGAGAAATGAATTCCTAAGGGTTTAGGGTATTAGAATACTCTTATTCCAACTTTTCCCCTCACCTGTTTTCCTAACTTATTTTATTTTTACTCATATTAGTTCATTTGTTTACATGGCACGGCTACCCCTTATTAATCAGAAATCTCAATCCCCTAATCATCACATTATTTTATTTTATTTAGCTAATTAAATATCCTAAATAATGTTAATCAAAATTAAAGTCGTTACAAACTCCCATCCTTAAAGAATTTCTTCCTCGAAATTGCGATAAGGTACACAACAAATGAATCATAAAGGTAAAACATACCATCAAACAAATCAGGATAAGTGTTTCTAATCCTGCTCTCGGTCTTCCAAGTATATTCTCTCTCATCGTCACTCCATTGGACTTTCACTAATCTGACTGTCTTGTTTCTAAGCCTCTTCTCATCTCTCACAACTATCCGAACTGGCTTTCTGACTATAGTCAAGTCTGGTTCTACTACCAAGTCATCTAACACAGTCGGTGCTATAGTAGACTCCAGGTGTCTAACACACTTCCTTAGATGAGAAACATGGAAAACATCGTGGACTCCTGCCAAACTATTTGGTAACTCAACTCTATATGCGAGTTTCTCGATCCTGTCTATAATAGGAAATGGTCCTACGAATCTCGGTGCCAACTTTCCTGATTTTCCAAATCGAATCACACCCTTCATCGATGATATCTTAATGAAAACATGATCTCCAACAGAGAACTCTAAGTCTTTTCGCCTTCTGTCTACATAACTCTTTTGCCTAGATTGAGCATCCTTCATTCAAGTTCGAATCAACGCAATCTTCTCTACGGCTTCTCTAACCAAACCTGGACCAAGAACCAACTTATCCCCGGTCTCTAACCAACAAACGGGAGATTTGCATAGTCTTCCATACAAAGCTTCAAATGGTGCCATCCTTATACCAGTCTGATAGCTGCTGTTATACGAAAACTCGACTAAGTGTAGATGGTCTTCCCATGATCCCCCAAAATCTAATATACAAGCTCGTAACAAATCTTCTAAGATTTTGTTAACTCTTTCCATTTGCCCATCTATCTGTGGATGATAAGCGGTACTCATCTTGAGCTTGGTTCCTAAAGTATCCTGCAGACTCTTCCAGAACTCACTAGTGAACAAGGAATCTCTATCACTTACTATGCTACTAGAAATTCCATGCAGTCTAACTACATTCTTCATAAATAACTTAGCTAGAACAGGTACCGTCCTAGTTGACTTAAGTGGAATGAAATAGGCACTCTTGGTCATTCTGTCTACTATGACTCGTATGCTTACATTTCTTCTATTAGATCTTAGCAACCCGTCTATGAAATCCATAGAAATAGAATCCCACTTCCATACCGGAATATCCAATGGCTGAAGCAACCCACTTGGCTTCTGATGTTCGACTTTTACCTACTAACAATTCAAACGTTGCTTTACCCAAAAGCCTACATCCCTCCTCATACCTTCCTAGAAGAAACTTATCTTTATGTCCCGATACATCTTAGTTTCTCCTGGATGAATTGTGAATTTCGAACGATGGCACTCCTCCAAAACTTCCTTCCTTATGTCTCCTACATTTGGAACACATAACCTACCTTTCTTTCTCAACCACCCATTCTGGTCAAGACTAAAATTCTTCAAGACACCGCTCTCCGTTCTATCTCTTAACTTCTCGATCCGTTCGACCAATATTGGATCCTCCTCCTGCCTAGAAACAATCTTTTTGATCATTACCGGTCGAACTTCTAAACAAGATAACATAACAGATTCTTCACTAGACCCAGCCTCAGATCTCCACTGCACTCTGCAAGTCGATAACGCTTCCAAATCTTTCCACTCTGCTATCATTACCAACACTTCTTCTGATGCTTTCTGCTAAACGCATCTGCAACCTTATTACCTTTCCCTGGTGTGTACTCAATTCCAAAATCATAAGCAGCAATAAACTCTAACCATCTATGCTGTCTCATTTTCAGGTCCTTCTGAGAGAACAAGTACCTCAACGACTTATGATCCGTATATAGCTCAAACCTTTCTCCCAAAAGGTAATGTCTCCACACCTTCAACGCAAAAGTCACTGCAGCTAATTATAAATCATGCATTGGATATCTAACTTCACGCAGTCTAAGCTGTCGAGAAGCATAGGCAATCAATTTACCTCTCTACATTAACACAGCTCCTAATCCAGTTCCACACGCATCTGTATAAACTACCAAGTCCTGATTCCCCTCTGGAACAACTAATATAGGTGCATGGGTCAATAAGTGTTTCAAGCTTTGGAATGCTTCCTCACACTTATCGGTCCACACAAACTTCACATCCTTTCGCGTTAGCTTGGTCATCAGTGCTACTATCCGCGAAAAATCCTTTCTTTGAGACTACATGACCAAGAAACTTCACCTCCTTCTTCCAGAAATGACACTTCGAAAACTTCGCCTTCAGCAGATGCTGCCTCAGCTTCTCCAGCACGATTCTAAGATGAACTTCATGCTCCCATTCATCTCTAGAGTATATCAGGATATCATCTATAAAAACCAACACGAACCTATCCAAATGCTCTCGAAAAACTCGGTTCGTCAAATCCACAAAGAATGTTGGCGCATTAGTTAGTCCGAACGGCATAACTAGCCATTCGTACGATCCATATCTGGTTCTAAACGCCGTCAAAGGAATACTATCCTATGCTACTCTAAGCTGATGGAAACCTGTTGCTAAATCCAACTGAGAAAATACCTTGGCTCCACTCAACTGATCGAACAAATCGTCAATTCTTAGCAACGGAGATCAACTCTTTATCGTCTTCTCATTCATCTTACGATAATTGATACATAACCTCAACGATCCGTCCTTCTTCTTAACAAACACTGCGGTTGCTCCCTAAGGCAAACTACTTGGCCTAATAAAACTCTTGCCTTCTAAATCCACCAACTGCATCTTCGGCTCCCTCATCTCTGTAGGTGTCATCCTACTTGGTGGCCTACTCAATGGTTCTGCTCCAAGCACCAAATCTATCTGACACTCAATGGCTCGTTCCGGTGGCAATCCTACTACCGGCTTGAAGACATCCGCGAATTCTCTAACCATAAAAACTCGATTCAACTCATCCTCTAACTCCTCAACATCCAACAAAACATTCACCTCACAACTAGGGTTTTCTATGGTATATACAATCCGATCACTACAATCAGGGTGTCTAAGTGATATTTTCCTATCATGGCAAAATATCCTAGCATCGTACTTACTTAACCAATCCTGTAACGACCCGGTATTTCAAACCATTCGCATCCACACATATCGGACTTGAATTGCTCAAAATGTCATATTGTTAATTTATATTTGGTAAAACTCAGCATATACATTAAATAAATCAATTATAGAATCACAGACAGAGTAATATAACAATAAGCAGCAGAATAAATAAATAGTAGTTCATGAAGCTACTATATAAAACATCAGAGAGAAAGATAAAATACAACAGAATATCTCCAATACAATGTAGTCTCGAATACAAACATATGACAAGTCTGAACAAAACAACTGGAAAAGCTGAATAGATAAGACAGATCTTCAAGCAAAGCTCCAATCTCCAAAGGTGAGCCTCAAATGTTGTGACACTCAGTCTGACCCAAGCGTAAAGCAAAACACAAAAAACTCGAGTCAGGATTAACATTATTATATTAATAAATCCAACTCAAGTGAAATGTCAACTGAAATACAAGTAACTTAAAGGATATTTGGGATTTCCATCCTCTAAGGATCCGTGGAACTATCTACTATGTAGTAATATACGCTATTATAATTTGTCTATAGTAAAGTAAAAGTATTAAAATAGCGTTAAGGCGTTACCCATATCCCCCTTAACACATTTTATATATTTCCATAGTCTATATAATACCGTAACTCCTCTCGTAAACTGGAGGGCTATCAAAGGGCACTCCATAGGTACGGTACAAAACAAACTTGTAGAAGGCGCGATAGGGCATGCGACAAGGCACTCGAGGCAATGCCAGGGTAGATATACCATTTGCACTCCTGGACTGGTGGTAACACATAGCAGCTACTACCGTCCACCTTGTGACACACTCCCAAATCAAAGGGTGTACCCAATCAAATCACAAAAGCAATAGAATGGTATCGAAGAAATGTGTCCGATAGGAGGAATGACCTCACTTGGCCCGGTTTATCTCCTGTTTTAGCCACATCAAGCTGACTCACGGGAGTCAGGGCTACGTCAATACCATATAGAATCATCACCAAACCATCCTACTTCATTCTGGAATCTCCTCCACATACACAGTTGTTAAAGTGGTTTTCGGTATTGGTAGAGAGTATGACAATATCCGATCCTGGTCTCTTTAACAACCAAACGCTTATTTCACACCGTGGTCATTTCATTTCAAATAGTTCATACTTCATATCAAAATATCATATTAATTTCTAAATCATATCAATCCGATATCATAATTTCCTTTAAATCATATTCATTTCCAAAAATCATAGTACTTTAAAATCATAGCACTTTCGAAAAACATAATACTTTCAAAATCGTAGCACTTTCGAAATCATAACACTTTTGAAACCATAGCACTTTCGAAAACATAACAGTTCCGACTTAAACAGTTTAGATATTGAAAATAGTATTATAAATTAAAATAGTTTATATATTAAAATAATTTATATAATAAAATTAGTTTCCTCCAATTTCACAAATCGATTCAAATCATCTTAAATTCCACCATTCAATTTAATCAATTCTAGTTTAACCATTTCAATTTAAAGTTCAAAGATTCAAGTTTAAATATTCAAACATTTACAATATAAACTTCATTTACATTTCAACATTCAACTTTAATTTTATTTCAAATTGGAAAATATTCACTTAACCATTTAATAAAAATGTATTTAAATCCCAATTTATATATTTAAATCAATATTAAATATTCAGTCTCAATTTTTATTTAAAGTTGAGAATATTCATTTAATCATTTTTTATCAATCCGGTTACAAATCATATATTTCAAAACCTCAAAAATCAATAAGTTTAAATCAATTCTTATTCACATTCAATTATTAACATTTTAAATTCCAAGTCAACATAAATCTATCTTCCTAACCTTTATTATTAAAGTTATAAAAGTTTATTTATTTTTTAAATATTGATATAAATTTTAAATAAATATTTTAAAACATATTATATACTAATTCAGTTAAAATTTATTAAATTACATCTTATTATATATATTTAAAGAAAATAAAATTATAAGAAAAAACTTAAAATTTATAATTTCAAAACTAACTTATAAATTAGAAATTCCAAAACATATAATTTTTAAAATCTACAATTTAGACATATATAAAATAACACATATATATATACATATAATATTATAAAAATCAATATTTATTTAAAACCATATATCTCCTTTCAAAACTTTGGAAATCATTTCAAAATATAGACCAACGGTGTCCGTATATAGTTTTCTATCCTATGGTCAAGTGATACGGATATTTATCATTTCAATCCGCAATTTAAATATTTACGGGTATATATCATTTCAACCCGCAATCCCAAAATTTAAAATCAATGAAAATCGCTTGGGTTTATCATTTCAACCCATAACTATTTTCTCCTATTCTACAAGATCGTTCAGGTATGTATCATTTCAACTCATAGGGAATTCTATACTATCACGGAACTTGCAGAGTGAGAAGTAATATAACAAATCAGCAACATGCATATATCATCAGTGATAAATTAAATAAATATAAACAACAGGATATGGTGTCATATCTAACAGGTGAACAATTACAGATAATAGCATATTATATATAGCAATTATAAAATTAACAGTTAAATTTAGCAGCATATTTCAATAGTCGTTTCAAGTGAAATCAAATTTAATAAATATAAGGATGTTAATCGTGAGTGTTTACTCACCTTTCGAGGCTGGAGAGATTCGAAAATGAAATGAGTTACGAATCCAAGCACAAATTCCAAAGCAAAGCTAGATTGGCACGAATTCGACGAACAAAGCTGATAAAATTGGAGTCAAAGGAAAAATCAAAATCAGCTTGATATAATTGAAATGAAACGTATATTATATCAATATTCCCTTAAAACAAATACTTAATTTAAATACATTTTTAAATGACATATCTGCATAATACGTTTAAATTAAAAATCAAACATATACCTTAGCATACAATAATATATATACTTTACTGTAAAATTACTGGAATCTGATCAATATATATATAAATACTTTTAAACAAACATTTATATAAACTTTCTTTTCAGCAATACAAAACAGAAAACAAAACAAATATATGCATAGACCCATAAACCTTGTATTTATTATACGACTTATGTATGGATGAATATATATGCAGACGTATTAAAATATACAACATATGTAAACCTATACATGCACAGGCTAGTTTACGAATAAAACATAACCATATATATATAAACTGTAAAGAAGAACAAATAAAACTATATATATATACTGTAAATTATAGATTATATATATTTAAACTGACATAACATATATAATTAAACACACATAAATAATTAAACAACACACATATAATTGAATGCAAGTTACTGTATGAACTTATATTTACATAAACAAATAACAAAGTTAATATATACTTACATGTCGTAATTTTATTTTATTTTTTTATTTTTTTATTTTTTTTATAAAATCATTCATGTAAATATAAACAAACACATATATATCAATCAATACACTTTTATATAACAGATTTATATATTATAAGATAAAAATAAATATATATACATACAAATATATAGACTCATATACAGTCATATATACTTTAAAATTTAAAATTTACACAACATACATATCATATTTATATATATAAACAATTATAATCCAAAACTGTAAACTGTAAGAAGAAGGATAAATAAGACAAAATTGCAAACATGCAAATACATATATATAAACTAACCGTATAAACTAGATTTTATAAACATATATATATATATATATAATTGTCGCATAATATATACTGCTCTATATAATATAAAAGATATGCCTTCATATATATATATATATATGTAACAAAAATGTCATACGCTTGATATATATATATATAGAACTGCTAAACAGGAAATATGAAAAAAAATTATAACTTACATACAACAGTACATATATAACTAGATGTATACAATACACATACCTCGTATTCCCAACAGCCGTATATATAACAATAATATATATATATATATATATATATATATATATATATGCAGAGCTGCTAGGAAGGCACAGCAGGTAAGGAGGCGGAGGGGATGGTTGCGAGTTCCACGTGTTTGCTGCTATTGCAAGAAGGTGGAGGAAATGAACGTGCTTGCTGCATTTTGTGCGGAGCAAGAAACGTGATGGGTTTTGGCGGTTAGGCGCACATGCTCAAGAGAGAGAGAGGGCCAGGGGACCACCGTGTGCGGCTGCGGTTACAGGCAGCTGGCCGGTGGGGTTCGAGACCGTGGCAACGGTCGATAGATGCGACGGAGGTGGGAGATCTGGAGAGCCGTGGGCTGTCGGAGGCCGGAGGCGGGTCAGGTGCATTGGCAGCGGGTCGGAGAGGAAAAGGTAATAGATCGGCTATAGGCCTAACATGGAGGAGAGCAAATATATATATAAAAATGAACAGGAGGGGAGTAAGTTTGTTCAGAGAACAAATATAAATATAAAGAGGCTTCAGGCAAAAGGGCAAGGAAGAAGTGAACAGGCAAAGCAAATTTTTGAGTGAGTAAATAAATAAAAGTAATCGTAACGGTCAATTCCCTTGATTTCGGGAAACTTATTGAAGCAACTAGTTGTTTGTTTGGGCTGCACATTAGATTTGAAAATCAAAGGAAAGTGTAAAGTCAAAATTTGGTACCGCTACGGTGAAATGTTTCATCGTTACTGATGTGCACGTAAATGTGCATATTTTTACCACCATATTTAATCTATTTAAATTAAATAAACGATCATATCGGGTATTTTAACTTGTTTAAACCAAATTCAAATTATTTTCAAATTGTCACATATTCATCTTCATATAGGGGCAAAATGGTCATTTTTGTGCATATATTAAATTGAGAAAATTTAATTGGAAATTTCTATATTATTTTGTAGGAATTTAAACTCAATTACAAGTGGTTTCATGAAGGAATATGCAAGCACAAAGAAGATACAAAAGAATGAAGATGGAAATAATTCAAAGTGAAGAACATGGAGGACCCCACCCACTTACCTTGATTTTCAATTAGGAGCTAATGCACATGCCAAAAGGCCATTAAAGCTTTATGTACATTTAAGTGGGGGATTATTGAAGCTAATGATAACTTGGCCACCACACTTCCTACAAGGGCATTTTGGGCATTCCCCAAAAATATGCATTAGGGTTTCTAACTTGTATAAATACCCCTTATGTTTCATGTAACCATCTTCTTCTTAGTCTCTCTTAGTTAGTTTTTAGCTTAGAAAATAAATCAAAGCTCTCTTTCTTTTCATGGATACTTAGCCATTTCTTCCCTTATGTAATTCTTTTTTTTTCTTTATGAAATTTAATACAAGTTCTTCTTCTTTTCTTGTTTATTTCCTTTCATGTCGTAGTGTAGATTTGTTTATTTATGCAAGTAGTGTAGATTTTCTTTTATGCAATTAGATTAGTTCTCTTTTTCATTAGCTTTCATTTTCCTTTCTTTTTAGTTTCATGTTGCTTGCTACAAGTGTTGATATGATAACACAAATGAGAGGCTAATCCCTTCAATTTAGGGGTAATGAAGCCTTTAATCATGTGGCTTCAACATTTTGATGTTATGCTCTTTTTTTGTGCTTTAATGAGAATGTATGAAGTGGTTAACTTGTTGTTTTTGTTTTGAATTTGATAGTCTATATTGTCGACACCAAATAGGCTATACTTAAACAATCACTAACACAGATTACCTCTTTATCTACATATGATGATGGTAATGAAGTGAATGTTAAAATTAAAATTTGATGGTCTATATTTCTAATTAATAGTTAATATGCCATACTTAAAATAGATTTTGCTTTCAACTTTGTTGTCATTTTTCATATGAGTTAGTAAGTGGTTTAAGGGGTGTGTTATAATAGCACAAATAGGTCATACTTATGATAAACACATCATTTAAATTCACTTATGACTAAAGAAGAGAGATCATAATTTCATAATTTGTTGAACTATATGATCTAGAGAGTGGAATTATCTCTAAATTGTCATTTAACTCTCATTTTTCTATCAGTTTTCTTTTGCTCATTTTTCTACATTTTTAGCTTCGCAATTTTCAACTTTGGTTAATTTGATTGAATAGAGATTTAAAATCAACAATTCCCCGTGGATCGACTTGTACTCGCCACGTACTACGATAGTACGCCGTGCGCTTGCGGTATAAATTTAATTCGAAATTTTTCGATGGTTTTTTAATCCGATAGAATTTCCATCGATTAAACAAGTTTTTCGCGCCGTTGCCGGGGAATTGTTTTGATTTTAATTTTCTATTCTTCGGATTAGTGTTGTTTGATTTTATTGTGTGTGTATTTTGTGTGTTTGATTGCATATTTTTTTCTAAAAAAAAATTGTTTGCATTTTGTTTGTTTGTTATTGTTCTCTACTGTTTTGTTTACAATTTGCGTTTCATATTAGAAAAAAAAAACATACACAATTTTATTCAAAAAGAAAAAAATCTTTTATTCCATTCCTTCTTTTTTACATTTTCATTTTCCTTTTTACATTGCTTTTACAATTTTCAAATTTTTTTAAAAAAACACAAACACTGTTACATTTCCTGTTTCTGTTTTCATTTCTGTGCACAGTGCAAACAACCCACTTCTACTGACATCTATCTCCTTACCCCTGCATATTACACTGTCATACTGCCACTTCTCTTCCACAACCATAAACATACCACATACTTGCCTGAACTGCAGTCATCATCCTCTCAAATATTCACCATCACTGTGCAAATTCCACTGCAGCCTACACCACTCTGACCATCCCCACTGCCTATCGCTCTTCTGTCATCACCTCTCAGTCCTGCACAAAACTGTGCTTGTGCACATTCATATCACAACCTCTACTGCACATCAAATCCAAACAAACTCCAAAACATTGCTACAACCCACCACCGAGAACATAACAGAACCAGACCATCACTGCCATACAAACACCTTCCAAAGCAACACTTCGCTTCCATCCTCCACAGCAAACAATCCCAAAATCTGTCAACTTCTATAACAGACTTCCCTATCAAACAATTCGACAACAAGCAACACTCCAATTTACCTCTTCATATATCCCCTACCACCTCTGAACATTTCCTGGCACACTACTTCATTCTACCATCCTCCTTCCCTGTCAAATCCTCCTGCCTGTGCTACCATACACCCTGATCACCATTCATATTTGTAGCCACTTCGATTCAATTCAAACTGCAAGCATCAATATTCAATTCACTTCAATTCATTACCATAACCACTGCCTAATTCTCCTCCTCTTGACTCAAAACTGACTTGCAATACTACTTCCACCCGCAAAAGTAGTGCTCTGCCCTTTTGCCACTCAGTCACCAGTGAACCATCAAACCCACTTCAAACTGCAGAACCCCCTTCGACACTTCAACCCAAACTGTTACATCAACTACCATCAATTCAGCAACTCTATCTTCTTCACACTGCAATACCCTCCAGAACCGGAACTGCTACATACAAAACTTGCCAATACAACCTGCAGTGCAACACCATCCTCCATTCTCCACCAAACAAACAAAACCTCCTTGCAAACTTCCCCACTGCCATTCACATATCATCAGACTTCACATACTCGTACAACCACTTGAACAAACCATCCATCACAGCAGCACCTCACAACCATACCTGCATACTTCATAAATTTCAAAACAATATACCATCCTCAAACGAGAAAAAAGAAGAAAAAAAACAAACCCAGACTTCAACACATCTGTCAAATAACTCCTACCACTGATACATACAAGCTTCCTCTGATCCATACTCCTACCTCGAACAAGAACATTCAAGTCACCGCAACCAAAAGAATAGCCTCATCCAATTGCCTCGAACTTGAAAATCACTTCACCCAGTCGTCGTGACAACGTCAACCTCTACCAGACCTCGCAAACAACTCTCGATGGAAGCCAACTCATACCCAAACTCATACCCAAATCGAATCACCTGCAACTACTCATAATACTTCACAGCCACAAGCCTGTACCAGAACCATCATCAAACCTAAAAACTCTCGATTTTGGTTTTAATCACGATTTTGAATTTCACAATTTCAATTTTTACTTCCAACATCGAATCGCCAACCGATATCACCTCAAACCCTCTGCTCGCGATCTGCTTATCGAGTTAGAACGAAAGTGGAATTGAATTTGGGAAATTTTGAAATGCGGGGAATTTGAATGGAAGTTGAATGCGTTTGATCATGTTTTGAATTTGGGAGACCGAAAATATTTTCTTTATCAGATATAGTTGCGGATCTGGTAAATTTGGGCCGGGTTAGGTAGAGGGCCTGAGTGAATTTTTTTTTTCTTTGTGTTTTCCTTGGTTTAAATTTGTTTAGTTCTTTTTACAAAAAAAATAAAAGTTTATTTTGTTTTGTTTAAATTGTTTTAAGTCCAATCCTTAAAAAAAATCAAAAAGGCCATAAGTTCTTTTCTTGTTAAAAAAAACTAAAAAACAAGGTTTCGATTTGTTTTATTTTCATTTTGTTTTATTTTCACTTATTTTGTTTTCACTTGTTTTGTTTGGTTTTTCTTTAATAATAAAAACAATTGTATATATATCGTGTTTTTATTTTCAGATTGCCAAAGCAGGAAATCAAAAAGAAGAAGTGCTTGCCAAAAATAACCGCTTGCTTGCCTGCCAAAAAAAAATTGCTAATAATTCTACACGCTCTAGTATCGTACCTTTAGCTCTTGTTTTTATTTGCTTTGCATTATTGATTCCTTGCATTTTAGAAAAAAAATTCAAAAACAAAAACAAAATTTCATTCGTAGTTGCATTGTTAATACACGTTTAATTTCTGCTTTGCATTTCATCCTAGAATTTTGATTAATAATAACGGTTAGACATCGATAATGCTTAATTGTATATTGACAAGTTGTCTTCTTTGAACAATTTAATTTCTTGGTGTCTAGGCTACGGCAGAGCAATAATCAGTTATAAATATTACGGTGATTCGTAAATATTATACTGAATTGTTTCTCTGAAGGTACTTAAACCTTCGGCTGCATTGCTACGGTGATTCGTGGTGCACCGATAACCCATGCCCGTTACATGGCTGAGAACTATCTTGTTAAATTAAGACAATGTGTGATTATACAATTTTGGGTTAACTTAGGATAAATCATTTGTAATTAACCACTGCATTTATTTAGTTGCATTAGTTCATGCATTTTTTTTTTAAAAAAAAATTTCAAAATCCAAAACAAAAAAAAATTGTAAATATTTATTAACTTAGTTTTTTTCCTTTTCCTTTGAAAATTTTCAAATCAAAATTCCAAAAATCCAAAAAAAAAATTTACTTAGTTTTTTTTTTTAGAAAAAACCAAAATTCAAAAAAAATATTATAAAACGTTTTCAAAAACAAAGAAAATTTTTGAAAAACAAAAAAAAAACAAAAATCAATTTCCCTTTTGGAAAAAAATTTTATTTGTAAATATTTTTCCTTTATATATAAAAAAACATTCTTGAAAATGTCAGAATTTACTTACTCACATGAATTTTACGATAGTTGTGAAAATCAATATAATCCATATAATTTCACTCCAAATTCTTATGGATATTTTAACAGCAACTATTGTTTAAATAATTCGAGTTTTGAACAAAATTTTCAAAATGACGAACAACCCTCGACTCTTGAAAATAGCATTTCATCTTTACTTGAATTCTCTACACAATAAAATCAAAGTATAAATGATTTGTGTAATTCAAATTTGTGTAATAACTCGAGTCAAGGATTTCAAAATTTGAATTCAATTCAAAATTCAAACGATTTCGATTATAACCCATGCCAATTCAATTTCGAACTCCAAAATGAATTTCAAACTCAAAATGAAAATGGAAACAACTTTTCAAAAGAATTTGGCAATGGGAATAATCTTAACCACGTTACGATTGAAAATCTTTGTTCTCAACAATTTCAAAGTGAAAATCCTCATGCAAATAACTATAAATTGGATTTTGTTGAGCAAATGAACGAAATTTACAATGATCACACGGATTTGTTGTTTGAAACTTATATGAAACAACGTGAAAAACAAAATCAAATTCCAACGTGTGACGAGTCAAACGATAATCCATCTTTTACCCAAATCACTGATTTTCAAATAACAACTTTTGAAATTGAAAATAACGACCTTAATGAAGTTGTTGAGAACACGGTAATTGAGTTGGATTTCAATTCTTTTGAGGGTATAGAACCAAATTTGAAATTTGATCTTCCTTTCTCTAATTTTGAAAATTTGAATACAACAACTTTAGATTTTGAAATTGATTCATGCAATGAAGTTGTTGATAATCCAACAAAGGAAGACGAATTCAACGAACATGATTTCTTTGGACTTTTTGTAAACGAGTTGTCAAATTCTGATGGGGAAGAGTTACATCACCATTCTGATTTTGAAATCAATAATTTTGAAGAAGTTTTCAATGATATATTTGAATTTCAATTTGGTGAAAATAAACTTGAAATTCAATCAATTGTTTTATCTACGCCCAAAATTATCGGAAATAAAACAACTCATTCGATTTTTAAAACGACATTCATTTTTCCAAATCCACATTCAACTTCGAAATCTTTTACGATTTGGTTTTTCGAGCTTAAGCTGTGTCTCGTATACTTGACGAGGCAAATGAATCGGTTTTTGGAAGACCGTTTCATTTACGCTTTGACGATATACTTTCTGATCTCGTGTAAATACCATTCACCTTCACGTAAATATAGGTCATCTTTTTATTTTTGTTTTATTTTTCTTCTTCCACTTGGGTTGACTGCGGGGACACAGTCAAAATCAAGTGTGGGGGGAGACTCATCTACATTTTTATTTTTTCATGGTTTATTTTTGTTTTTTCTTTTAAAAACTCAAAAGAAATTGAAAAAAAATCCCAAAAACAAATTTTCTTTCGATTTATTTTTAAAGAAACGGTATAGGATAAATATATGGTTTTGGTTTACTAAATTGAAATTTTTGAAAATTTATTTGTCTCAACAAAAATAAAAATAAAGTTCGATTACAAATAAAATGGTTTAACTAGTATATAGGAAGATTCATACGTGTTAATTATGAAATACATCCTAATTGAAAACCTTTGTTCAAAAAGTGGTGAATTTAAAGTAAAGGGTATAACATGTTTTTTGTCTTCTAAGTTAAAGGGTGCTAAGATGATTTTGCGAAACTCTCTCTCTAAATTTTTTTTGTATATATGTATATTTTTAATAAACACTTAGAGTCATGTGTTCACACTCGTGTGTTCACTCGCCATGCTCTGTACCCTTCTCACATCAGTCCGAAAGGCAGTGCACGATCGATATATCTGGCTCGGTTTATCTGAGTTAGGTGTGTGTGTATAAAAATTCTTTTACTACTAACGCCTACAGTCAAAAAGGGTTCACTCGCCACACTCTGTATTCCCCTCACATCAGTCCGCAAGGCAGTGCATGAGTAATATATCTAGCCTCAGTTTACCTGAGTTAGGTATATGTAAATATTGTTAATATCAATAAAATTTTCAAATAAGAGAGAGTAAGCAATTGAAATCCAAGCACTATTTTAACTTATTTGATTTGACTTGTTATTGAAAAGAAATAAAAATATCACTTTGATAAACTTTGATAATCAACTAAGGATCCATTTTATAATTACACTTTGTTATCAACCGAAACAACGAGTTAAACTATTGTCTATTTGCTATGATAACTTGATTTTTGTTGGAAATTTTGACAAGTAAAAGGTCTTAAATTTCTTAATAATAACCAAAACCTATATTTAACTTATTCGTGTTAATTTAAAAAGTAAATCCTTCATTTGTAAATATTCCAAAAACTCGCATTCATCTCTTTGTAAATAAATCTTGCATTTTGTAAATATTTTCATCCTACATTTGGATTTTGTGGGTAGTATCCGCTGAAAACCCTCACGAGACAACACTCGTCCTACTGGGAACACCCAGAGGTTTAACGGCTTGTTGCATACGCTCAATGCAATCGTGCTCCCTACGAAAACGGATTTATCTTAGTTTTTCTTTATTCGAGGACGAATAAAAAGATAAATGTGGGGGTATTTGATGTGCACGTAAATGTGCATATTTTTACCACCATATTTAATCTAAATTAAATAAATGATCATATCGGGTATTTTAACTTGTTTAAACCAAATTCAAATTATTTTCAAATTGTCACATATTCATCTTCATATAGGGGCAAAATGGACATTTTTGTGCATATATTAAATTGAGAAAATTTAATTGGAAATTTCTATATTATTTTGTAGTAATTTAAACTCAATTACAAGTGGTTTCATGAAAGAATATGCATGCACAAAGAAGATACAAAAGAATGAAGATGAAAATAATTCAAAGTGAAGAACATGGAGGACCCCACCCACTAACCTTGATTTTCAATTAGGAGCTAATGCCCATGCTAAAAGGCCATTAAATCTTCATGTACATTTAAGTGGGGGATTATTGAAGCTAATGATAACTTGGCCACCACACTTCCTACAAGGGCATTTTGGGCATTCCCCAAAAATATGCATTAGGGTTTCTAACTTATATAAAAACCCCTTATGTTTCATGTAACCCTCTTCTTCTTAGTCTCTCTTAGTTAGTTTTTAGCTTAGAAAATAAATCAAAGCTCTCTTTCTTTTCATGGCTACTTAGCCATTTCTTCTCTTATGTAATTCTTTTTTTTTTCTTTATGCAATTTAATACGTGTTCCTTTTCTTTTCTTGTTTATTTCCTTTCATGTTGTAGTGTAGATTTGTTTATTTATGCAAGTAGTGTAGATTTTCTTTTATGCAATTAGATTAGTTCTCTTTTTCATTAGCTTTCATTTTCCTTTCTTTTTAGTTTCATGTTGCTTGCTACAAGTGTTGATATGATAACACAAATGAGAGGCTAATCCCTTCAATTTAGGGGTAATGAAGCCTCTAATCATGTAGCTTCAACATTTTGATGTCTCTTTTTGTGCTTTAATGAGAATGTATGAAGTGGTTAACTTGTTATTTTTGTTTTGAATTTGATAACCTATATTGTTAACACCAAATAGGCTATACTTAAAGAATCACTAACACAAATTACCTCTTCATCTACATATGACGATGGTAATGAAGTGAATGTTGAAATTAAAATTTGATGGTCTATATTTCTAATTAATAGTTAATAGGCCATACTTAAAATATATTTTGCTTTAAATTTGTTGTCATTTTTCATATGAGTTAGTAAGTGGTTTAAAGGGTGTGTTATAGTTTGATGGCTTATGTTGAGCTAATTAATAGCACAAATAGGCCATACTTATGATAAACACATCATTTAAATTCACTTATGACTAAAGAAGAGAGATCATAATTTCATAATTTGTTGAACTATATGATCTAGAGAGTGGAATTATCTCTAAATTGTCATTTAACTCTCATTTTTCTATCAATTTTCTTTTGCTCATTTTTCTACATTTTAGCTTCACATTTTTCAACTTTGGTTAATTTGATTGAATAGAGATTTAAAATCAACAATTCCCTGCGGATCGACCCGTACTCGCCATATACTACGATAGTACGCCATGCGCTTGCGGTATAAATTTAATTTGAAATTTTTCGATGGTTTTCTAATCCGATAGAATTTCCGTCGATTAAACAGTTATCGTCGTGTACCGAATCTCAAAATACGGAAATGAATATACTGTGGAGATCAGCATGACGAGACGATCAAAAGGGTACACAGATATCAACGATAGGATCATCCTATCAAAAGTCGATAATCGGTACCGAAAATGATGCTAAAACACCGAAACTAAGATAAACGGGTCTATAACAGTCCAAATTTTGCAAAACGAAATATGACGTCTCACTCAAAAGATGATAAACATTTTTTATTATGTGAAAATATTCAGATTTGGAAAGTATTTTAATTACATCAATTTTAACTGATTTAAATTGGAATTGAAAATTACACAATAGATTTAACTTTTATATTTTCCAATGAAAATTTTCCAGTTGCTATGTTAAAATAGACGTATTTCAAATATCAAATTATTATTTTCAAATTCAATTGTTTTAAAATTTCACAAAAATTCAGTAAATTACGTTATTAAAACTGTTAAAATTTACGGGTCGTTACAAATCCATACCCAAAATAATTCCGAACCCTACAAAGTCAAATACATGCAAACTGCAAACAAAGGTATGACCTAACAAATCAAACCCTAAGTGGTCACACTTCATCCCAAGTGTAGCATACCCTCCTATCGGATTTGCAATCCTTAAGGGAGTAACTAAGTATGAGGGTTCTAGGTTAAGCTTATCTACCAAACAACGAGATACAAAAGAATGCGATGCATCAGTATCAAACAGAACGCTAACAGACATACCATGAATCTGAAGTGCACCTCCCAACACAGCTTTTCCTTTTTCCTCTACTATTGGCCTCGAGGTAGCTGGTTCCAATGCATACACCTTGCCCTTCCCATCCTTAGCAGGCTCCTTGCATTGGTTCTTATAATGGCCAATTTGATCGCAGTTGAAGCATCCAATATTCTTCTTCCCGATCGCTTCCTTCGCCTTCCAGTACGACATTCATTAGCAAAATATCTCTTCTTATCACACTTAAAACAGACAACCTCCGACTTTTCTTTCTTTGCAGCTCCACCCTTCTGAGCTCCTTTCTTATGATAGAACTTCCTTTTCTGACCCTGCCCCACCTGGACCTCCTTTGCCTTATTCTTCTCCAGAGAAGCAAGCATCTCCTCATGTCTCAACGCCATCTCTACTACAACATCACAAAGATTCCTAATATGAGATAATGTAGCCCTTGCCAACTTAGGCTTCAACCCCCTAATGAACTTCTCATTTCTCTTAATCACAGTGTCTATAGTGGCATAACCATATCTAGCCAACTCCTCAAACCTTCTAGCATACTCCAACATAGTCATCTCCCCCTGTTCCAACTCAGCAAACTTTCTGATCAAGGTAGACTTCACCATCACAGACATGAACCTCTCCTCGAACCTCCTCTTAAACTCATCCCATGTCATCTTTCTTCATTCAATCCAACTATCGCACTATTACACTAGAATAAAGATGCTCTTTGAAGCCGTCTCGAGGCAAGCCTCCTCTTCTGCTCATTATTGAGCCCCAAGTCTACAAAGATCCTCTCATAATGCAACAACAGTTCTCCACCTCAATAGCATATTCCATTCCGATAAATGGCTTTCCTCCAAGCTTAACATAGTCTCTACTCATAATAGCATAATTGTTGACCACCGGAGCTTCTTGAACTCCTCCTATAGCATTTCCTCCAACCACTCCAGCAGCAACACCCGCCTGCATCATATTGACAAAGAACCGATACATAGCTCGCATATCGACCTGCGGAACTCCAGCATGCACATTTCCAACTTGTGCCTGACTTGGGTTTCTCCTTGTATTTGGTCGGCCATTTTCCATTTGTTGTGGTGCTTCCCCCAAGATTTACTCTTCCACTTCTAGCATCCATATTTGTATTCAAGCCTCGTGAGATACAAAAGAATAGCCTAAGAGAGATAGGAGAATAGATATAGCGTATACTTATATATAGAAAATACAAGTACGTTACTATAGCGTTATCCCATACCCCGATCTTACTCTAATTCCTTAGGATTATGTTTTCAAAAATCATTTTAGTTTAAAGTTTTTCATAAACCTATGTTCTAATACCAAGTTGTAACATCCCCTATCTGGAGGCCTGAAGCTAAGCGCTACAGTTGCTGCAGTCATCCATAGTACTAACTTTTGGTGACCAAATACGGTAATGTTAATGGTATCCATAATATCAGAAGCACTTGGATATGAAATAAAATCATCATAGATTAAAACATTTTTCTGATTACATTTCAAAACAACTTTTCATATCCAAGCTACATAATCCCAAACTTTTCCCAGGTTCATATCAAATATAATTATTACAAAATACGCTAAGAGCGACATATGGAGATGCCCCATTGGTTGACCAGAGTACTATATAGTCATAACTGACTTAATACAACACAGCGGAATCAAACAAAATAAAACAACAACTCCTAAATAACTATCCATCAGCTACCTGCTTGTCTCCGAAAGCTTTATTCGCCAACCTACTAAAACCTGAAAATCCTCAACCCTCGGCTTACTCAAATCAATTTTGAGCACCCGAGAGTTTAAGGGGGAAAACATAAACTTTGAGTCAAACATAAAGCCTGGTGTGAATAATACTATACATCTTGGTTATTTGATATCAAGTGAGACCACGCCGCTTAGAGGAACGAGTTTCCCCTCACTAATATCCTTTTAAAACATATTTTTTGCAAATCATAATTCTCCAACCAAAACTGGTTAAACTGTAAAGCAATATCATGTAAACATACATATCAGGTAACAAATGGACTATCTGCCCGAACACTATAGTTTTGTTTGGCTAACTCGGGCCTACTAGACAATATAAACAAATAATCTAACATCTGTTAGATACTCCTCTTTTGGACGGTCTATTCCTAACTTTCTTTCTTCAAGTCAACTGATCCTAATGGTTTTGCGGGCTCACCAATAACCTACCTCTATACAAATATATTCCCTTCTGCGTGTAACATCATTTTAGTCTTACCTGTGACAAAACCCCACACACTGGAATTTTGGACTAAATTAGCTAGGGGCTTATAGCTAATGTATAGGGCGCGACCCTATACCAGTCCCATCTGGTATACAAATATCCATGTCATTTTACTTAGGGTAACCTTCCCTTAAATTTTCCTTAAAAATCTTTTCATCTCAAATTGATTTAAACCTTTAAATCATACTTAAACAAGGAAAATATATACTCTATGCTTTACTCAAAATCACGTTTCCATGTTATATATACTTTACACAAATCTTTGTTAATGAAAACATTTAAACCATTGAAAGTACCCCTTTCGAAACCATTGAAAGTACCCCTTTCGAAACCATTGAAAGTACCCCTTTCGAAACCAAGTAAACCCTTTTTATAACCTAGGCCGAAAGACCAAAACATTTCTTTCAAAACCATTCATATAAACCTTTCAAAACCATTGAAAAACCTTTCCTCCAAAAGCTTTAAACCTTAGACATCCTATTTTAAAAACACTTAAACATTGCTTTTCGAAAACAGTGAAAAACCTTCCTTTTAAACCTTTCGAAACCAATGGGAAACCACTCTTTGAAACCTTCATTTAAAACCTTTCGAAAGCATTAAAACATCAAACCTTTCAAAAGCATTTGGGTTCAAGTAAAACATGTGGAAACCTTTCAAAACCAATCCATTCGAAACCTTTGGGTTTTACTTCCAACAGAACAAAAGGCCGTAAAATAACTAAGTCGAAAGCACTCTTTCGAAAGCATTTACTAAGTAAAGAAGTGATGGTATCGAAACCAACCATTCGAAAGCATTGGAGAAGTGCCTTGGATTTTAAAAGCAAAGTATTCCTTTCGAAACCATTTGCTTCGGAAGGTAAGAAAACGAAAGCTAGGGGTTTCGACCCCTTCGAAAGCATTAACTTCAAAAAAAATGCGCAACCTTTTCGAAACCATTCTTAAATCAATTTGACCTAGTCGGAAGCCAACCAAGTTGAAAGCATTCTTTTCGAAAGCAAAGCAGGTGCATTTTCTTTTGAACACAAAACAAAGCTTCGACCCTTTCGGAACCCCATGTTTCGACCTCATATCTTCCGCCTTAGTCCAATTCGCTATGTATCAAGTACCGATACCATGCACATTGGTTTCGATGGAGACAGAGGCGGAACTACTAAGTCGGAACCCTAAGTGCCAAAAGTGGTGAAACATGAAAAATGCATGTAAAAACTGATTTTTACTTTATAAAGTAATTCTTTTCAACTAACATGCCTTGTTTGTAAAAATATGATTGGTTGCAAATTTTATTTTCTAAAAGTTCTGCTAAAATTTCAGAAGTAATTAATTTAAATAATTTACAAAATATCTCTTCTCCTTTTATAAATATATGACACATTTAAGTCTCATACCTTAAATAATTTTATATATCTATTAAAACACTTAGGAAAATTCTACAAAAATTCTAAAAAATCATTTTAAATATGTTTTCTAACATATATAGATTTCAGATCCAAAACATAAATAATTTAGCGTAAATTATTTTAAACCCAAATAATCATTTTCTTTACTAGAAAATTAATATTAAATCCACATAAATTAAGAAAATTATGAAAATTAAAACCCATCTCTATTTCATTTATGATTTAAATCTAAAATTGCAAGGCATTTGGATGTCATTTAATAGGGCTTTTACATTAAAACATAACATAAAATCTATATGAATAAGCATAAATCATCAACAAGCATATATTAATATTTTATCATTCAAAACATGGCTAAACTTTGCAAGATAAATCAGGTTTAACCTAAAACTGAAAATAATTAGAAAACATGAGATGTAGTCACTATTCACCTTAGCTTTAAGATTAAGGAGTTTAAGGTTTAAATGGATTTGATTTGATTAATCTTCTTCCTTTAGCTTTTCTTCCCCTTGTTCTTGTTAATGGTGGCCGGCCTCTAGCTTATGTTTTTGTTTTGTGAATGTATAAAATGAACATGAGAAATGAATTACTAAGGGTTTAGGGTATTAGAACTCTTATTCCAACTTTGCCCCTCACTTATTTGCCTAACTTATTTTATTTTTACTCATATTAGTTCATTTGTTTACATGGCACAACTATCCCTTATTAATCACAAATCTCAATCCCCTAATCATCGCATTATTTTATTTAATTTAGCTAATTAAATATCCTAAATAATGTTAACCAAAAGTAGGGTCATTACAGTAAACCTCAAGCTATGGGCTAAAAAAACGTTTAAGGCTATTGCAAGCGCTGTTGGGAGACCAATCAAACTTGGTGAGGTAACTTATAAAGAAACCAGACTTAATTATGCTTTAATGCTAGTTGAAATTAAAGCCGATGAAGAATTATTAGAGGAAGTAAATATAACGTTATTTAATGGATAAACTCTTGTGCAAGAAATAATATATGAATGGTCACCCTAAAATGCGATAGATGCGTTTGCTTTGGACACAATAAAGAGGATTTGAATGAACATGTCGTTACACCTTCAGAATCCCCTACTGAAGGTGTACGTTTATTTACATTTTGTGACAAATATAACGAAAACACAAATAATACATAGGGAAAATATAATAAAGAAACAATGGCTAAGACTATAATTACAGCTAGTCAAGTCAGCAGTCAACAGAGCACACATCAGATAATATAGTACTTGATTACACAAATATTGCAATCCGCGCTGAAAATGACTGTAAAACTCATCCCTGAATATCCCATTGAAGATATCCTTGCTAAACACTTTGGCATGCTTCTTGCTAAATGTGGAGCACAGAACATATGCTAGTTGAAAGTAATGCAATAGATATGCAGGCTCACTCGAGTTAGACAGAACCAGCTCCTAATCTTATAAGTCAAGATGCTATAAATTTGTAATTGAAGACATTGGTGTGGTCTCTAACCTTAATTTTTCTATTAAGGTTACTGCCTCTTATTTATTTGATAATATGAATAATGAGTTTATCAACAATAATATCCTATCTAAAAGTAATGTCTTTAGCTTAGAAGAGCAAAAACTATTCAAGGAAAAATATATCATTGAGAATCCAAAATGGAAAGAATTAAGTAGTGGCTTTAAAGTGAATAAAACTGGATTTAAAAAAAGGTAAAACTAATGTGAGCATCTTAGACGAACCTCCTAGTAAGACTGCTAGGAGAAAAAATAAATCCATCATTCAATGTTGATTATAACTTGGATTGTGAGGGGTTTAAATTCACCTACTAAGAAATTAGATGCTTTAGAGTTGATTAAATCCAATAAACCCACCATAATAACCTTACTTGAGCATAAACTCGATGATAATTATTTATCATACATTCATGCTAAAATTTACGAGAAATTGGGACGGTATTAATAATAAAAAAGAAGGGGGTAAAGGCAGAATTTCGATATTATGGAATTTAAACGTTTGGAAACCTAGAAATGCCATATTTGACTTTCAATTTATTTGATGTACCTATGAAAAATGCAGGTGGGCTCATCCTCAACATATCTTTCATTTACATTAGTAATCATGAAAAGAAAAGAGTGCTTTTATGGAAAAAATTACATAAAATATATACGTTATTGAAAGACGTTGCTTTTAACAAGTGATTTTAATGCTATTTAAATGCAAATGAAAAAAGGGGAAACAATCCCATTACTTGCAAAAAGCATGAAATTGTCAATAGCTTTCTTTTAAAAACTAGTTTGGTAGATGCTAACGTTCTTGGGGATAACTTTACATGCAAATTCGGTGAATTTAGAAACAGTCACCATAAATTAGACAGTCTTACTAAATAATGAATTTTTGAATTTGTTTCCCACTTACTTTTATAAAACATTAGATCATGTCACTAATAATCACATTACTATTGAAATAAACCTATTCAAAGCTCAAAATGTTACCAAAACTATTCCTTTCAGATTTATAAACAAATGGTGTGAAGTTGAAGACTATCCTAAAACCATAAAGGATTGTTTGAATTATCATTGTTATGGTGCTAACCAATATTAATTTAATTTTTTTTAGAAACATGAAGAGTACATTAAAAAAATAGGAATAAAAATAGAGTTAAAGAAACTGACTTGATTAAAAAATATAGAAATTCCAACAGCCTCTTACAAGCAGAAATAAATAAAGATAGTAATAACAAAGTGGTTGTTTGACTTTTTTATGACAACCAAAATCGTTTGACTAAAGCCTGACATTTGCATGCTTGTAATTTGAAACAAAAAGCAAAAGCTGATTGGCTCACTTATGGTGATGAAGCCACTAAAATTTTCTATGCATAAATGAATATTAGAAAAAACTCTAACAATATTATTATTGGGTGTTTGTTGGGATATTCACGAATGAAGAAAATGATATAGTAACAAGGCTATAAATTACTTTTATAATTTACACAACGAAGAAGATTAAATCGAAAATTTCCTCAAAATTATATGTAAAAACACTATAAATAAAGAAGTTGAAAAGATTCTACTTACCCCACTTGACGTAGAAGAAGTCTTTCCTATATTTCCTATATTTAACTCTAGAGATAATAAAAATTAGGTATGGACGGATTCGAGGTCAAATTTTATAAACACATTGAGATCAAATTATATTTCCTATATTTAATAGCATAAATGAAGTTTTCAGTTCAGAAAAAAATGTTAAAAGTTTCAATCACACTCTTATTACTTTGATTCCAAAGATAAAAGACCCTAAATCCTTAAGGGATTATAGGCCCATTGCATGTTGCAACTTTGTATATAAAATTATTTCAACAATTCTTCGCTGTAGAATAAAGAATTTCATGTCTTGTATTATTTCAGAAAATCATAGTGCATTTTTACTAAATAAATTAATTTTTGAGAATACATAACTTGCATGATATTTTAATAATAAAGGGAAAAGTAAAATGTGCATCAAAATTGATTTATGAAAGGCATTTGATAAAGTTAATAGAAAAAATATAATTCACACGATGAAAATGTTAGGGTTTCCTAGTCAGTTTTGTGGTATTGTCTATGAATGCATAAGTTCTCTAACGTACTCCATTTTAATTAATGGGAAAGCAAAATGATATTTCAAAAGTAACAGGGGGTTGGA
The DNA here is from genome assembly GCA_030737815.1 of Allium fistulosum. NCBI lineage: Eukaryota > Viridiplantae > Streptophyta > Magnoliopsida > Asparagales > Amaryllidaceae > Allium > Allium fistulosum. Next base: position 1,185,253,556 of record CM060902.1, read on the forward strand.
CTAGGCGACCCCTTATCTCCATGTTTGTTTACTATCGTAATGGAGTATTTATCGATTCTTTTCGATTTAGAGTACTTAAGAGGGAATATCGAGCCTATTACAAATTTAAGCATATCATTTCTCACTACTTTATACAGGGGGTATAATGCTTTTACTAAGGATGATTCCAAAAATGCTACAATAATTAAAAATATTTTCATGGAATTGGGTAATAAAATAAGGTTGCGAATAAATGAGACTAAAAGTAAAATTTATTTTACTAAATACAGCTCATTCAAAGAAGAAATTTTAAGGATTCTCAAGATAAAAGATGGTGAACCACTCATAAAATATTTGAATCTTCCCATATCTATTATTAAAACAAGAGAAGTGTACAATGCTCATAGGAAAAATACAAGCGAGCTAGAAAATCGGTCTAGTAAATTATTATCCATAGTTGGCATAATGGAACTAGTCTAAAAAGTTATTACAACAATCATTATGTACTGATTACAAATACATGTTATTCCAACATTTTCTATTCAAAAATCAAAATTACGTGCAAACTTTATTTAGAAAGGTGGTTATCACAAAATTGCTTGGGTAAATGTTTGTAAACCTAAAAGGGAAGGGGAATGGGACTAAGAAATCTAAGAGACATTAACGAGGCATGCACTTTGAAGTTGTTTTAGAGATTTATTATTGATGATTCGCTATAATCTAATTGGATGAAAGGAAAATATTTAAAAAAACAAATGCTTTTGGACAACTTCAATAGAAAATCATCACTCTAGTTTATGGAAAGCAATTTTAAACAAAAGAGAAGTAGGCTGTAAATTAATTAATAGAGTATTGAAAGATGTGAATAATACTAGTATATAGTTTGATCATTGGTTAAATGGTCAAACCTTTATAAATAAAACTGGATGGAATATTCTAATTTTTATTGGAGGGACAGACTTTAAAATTAACAAAATACTAGATAAAAGAGTTTGGTATTTTGAAAATTTTCCTTTCTTTGAATATTTATAGTAATTATATTTCTGTTATGATAAGCGCTCCAAAATTAGACAATGATAGATGAGTATGGAAGTTAGGTAAGGAAAATAGGTTCCCCTTTAAAAAAACTTGGGACTATTAGGGCTATCCAACCCAAAGTTGATTGGTACGATGTCCTTTGGGATAAAATTAATTGTCCTAAAATGACATATTGTGTCCATTTTTCCATTTATAACAAACTTGCTAGTTTTGATAAATTGGCAAAACGGTACAAAATGGAAAATGTTAAGTGTTTTTTGTGTGATATTGAAGAAGTAACTAACAAACATTTATTTTTTGATTGCGGTTATTCTAGATATTTATGGACTCTAGCTAGAATCAAAATGATTATTCACAACATTACAGATTTCAATATCCGAAATGAAATCCAACTAATCAAAGAGCGCTACAAAAACAAGGGTAAAGAAAGGGATCTAATACACATTGCATTTACTACTACAATCTATCACATTTGATAGGAAAGGAATGCCAGAAAACAAAATAACTCTAAAGTATGCAAATTATGGAAATGAAAATTAATTAAATATCACTATAGAATTTTATTGGCCAAATCCAACAAAAAACATTACAATTTTCAAAGTAATATCTTCGTAGCTCAAGTATGGAATCAGAAGAATTATGAAGCAGAAGTTGAGATATACCTAAAGACTAAAGATAACATTTTTTTTGGAAATGGTACTTTATATACAACATGTCACTGGGACTACATATCACATGTCAATAAACGTTCGAATCACGCTACGCAAGTTTCGAACTTGCGACCTATCGCACCAAAGCCGAATCACTTAACCACTGGGACAATGGTGCTTGTCACCAAAGACAACATTCCTGCTTCTGTGAATCAAGCTAACAACGACTTTCATTCTCCATCAAAGTAACCCTCCTCTTGTTCAGATAAATCAAGATCTCAATACCTCAATAATAATAAGAGATCGCTAAAGCTAGGATATACAGAGAAAGATATGATTATAAATAATATTACAAAGAAGCAAACTAACTCACCTTACAACAGTTTGACTAAAACCCTTAAAAGGGCCATCTATGGATCTAATAGTTTGAATGATCGCTATCACCAAATGAGAAGACAATACGATGAAGATCGCTAGCTATTTGCTATGAATAATAGATCTATCACCAGTCTAAATCTTGAAGATGAAAGAAGTGCGTTTATATCCAACATGAGTTCTAGATCTGAAGAAATTGAAAGACATCGGCTCACGTTTGAAGGAAAACAAGGTGTCGATATCCATAGAAGCAAAAATAATCTTCGCTGATTCGACTTGGGAGAAGGGCGAGTGCACCTACGATAAAATAGATAAGAGAGAGGAGGTGGAAGTGAAAGATTCCATGGATAGATTCAAACCGCCATAACTGAAAACTACAGCTGAATTCTAGAGTTTTGAAGAAATTGCGTATGACTATGTGTGGTGTTTAGTTTTAGGACACTTAAGGCTGTTACGGTTGAACCATCAACCGCTCAACCGTACCAACCGTTTATGCAGTTACCATCTATAACGGTAACGGTTACGGTAATGGTTGAAAATTTTGATAACCGCGGTTAACCATCCCAACCATACATTATTGTTTTGTATAATATTTAACATTAAAGTATAAAAATTAGCAATTTATGTTAAAAAATAGCTTGTACATTAATAATATGTGCCTTCATGAACTAATAACATGTGCATGTATATTGGTCGTTTTATAAACAAATAAATAAATTTGTGAAAAACAGTTAGAGCTATATGAATTTATCATCAATAATACATATAATTGAAAATATGTGTATGATATGTTTCAAAATTGAAAATATGATGGTCAAACATCATACACGGTTGCAGTAACGGTTATAAGAATTTATAACCATCAACAACGGTTACGGTTGGTGGTAATAACAACGGTTATCGCAATCATAACACTCCCAGTAGAGCTGTTAATTTTATACGAGTGTCCGATGTCCGTGGTCGAAATACGTCCGTCCGAGTTCGTTCAATTTTCAATTAGGACACGAGCTAGGACAACAAAATTTGCACGAGCAAAAATTTCGTCCGGTCCGTGTTCGTTCAACGTCCGAATTTCTTATAATTCAGTATATACTCTGTGTTTCTCAAAATATTTATGACAACTACTTGGTCGGTTAACTGAGCAAGGATTCATAAAATGCTCACACTTCAATACACATTGATAAAAATAATATAGCTGATGGAAATTCTATTAAACAACATAAAATTTGATGTAAATAACAATGTCCGTCTGTGTCCGTTCGAGTCCATGTCCGAAAAACGTATGTATGTGTCCGTTCGATTTCATTTAGGACACGAGCTAGAACAACAAAATTTGTGCGAATATAAATCTCGTTCGGTCCGTGTCCGGTCTGATTTTATTTAGGACAGAAACCGAACACACCTCTGTCCGGTCCGACCGATTTACACTCTTAACTCACAGTTACGCTCGAGATGATTGGGTCGGGTGCTCTAAAGTTCACTATAAGTCCGGCCCAACTATAAATACTGTTCACAGCTGATTTTTTTGTTGTTTTAAATATTTTTTTTAAAAATTACCTTTTTCTTCATGGAGTCTAACAAATATATTTGAATGGTAAAACATTCAAGCGTTGAAAAACGTGTGTGAACATAGATGGACTGCTGCTGGAAACAATGGCACATTCGTTATTATTGAGGTTTTGAAGATAAATAGTTTAAAATATGGTTTTTATATAAACACGTACATGCTTTGCTAGTCGCATCTCACCACTCTGGAAAATTAATAAAAGAATCGGATTCAGATCGCACTATACCACTGTAAATAATTCAATCTATTCTTAATATTCTACTGGCAACTTTGGAGCTTTTCTCGATTCGTTTATTCGTTTAATTTTTCACAAATTTCAGTGTTTCTCATTACAGTTCGAGTTAGACAAATTAGAATTATGTCGAGAAAGATGCTGATTGATGGAGAGGCGGAGGAGCAACAGTATGATTACGATTTGTTTGTGATTGGAGCTGGTAGTGGTGGAGTTCGAGCTTCTAGAACATCTGCTGCTTTTGGAGCTAAGGTTAATCTTTTTAGATCTTTAATCGTTGTGTTTTGGCTCATTGATCTACAAGAAATATAGCTTATAATTGATTCGCTATGCTTAGGAATTTTCCGTAGCATGTTGCTTTTGTGTTATTTGTTTCTACAGGGTGAAATATCTTGTTATATCAATTAGTTTAGTGAATTGGTAATAAACAATCTGACTTCCTTTTGGAATCGAATACAGATAGGTTGTTTGCTAAGACTAAGAGCATCTTGAAAGCTTCTTTGGTAATCTTAATTTTGAATGGCAACAGTTTTAGAAAGCTCCTCTCCAGTCCACAGTCTTAATTAATTTTGTTTGCTAACCTTAATTAAATTTCACAACCTGGACATTTTAAATTTACTTCCGGTCCATATTTGCAAGTTCCCTGCCTTGAAATTGATGGGGTTGATGTTTTAAGGCATTTAACAAAAATCTAACAGGTCAGTTCTTTCAAAATTTCTTGCTAAGTCAACCTTTATCTTTAAAATGCAATAATATTTTGTGTTGGATTAAAAAGCTGTTTTATCATTAAGTCATAAAATTTATAAGCTATTTAAACGTCATAAACATGTAAAAATGTACAAATAAAATTCGTGAAAAATTATGTTTTCAAAACTCAATAGTTTTTGGAAAAACTCGAATCGGTTATATGTTTCACTAGAGCTGTTATGATAATGACAACCGTTACCTATTCGAGAAAACCGTTACCATATCGATACATTGGTAAGTCAAAAATGATTACTGATACTTTACCGTTACCGTAGGTAAAATGTTTATTGTTATACCAATAAACTGTTAATTGGTAACGGTAAAGTTACCAATACATAAAGCCAATAAATGTTATTACATTAAAGTGTCGATAATGATAAAAAAAGTCGTTATGGATTCCAACTCTATTAATGCTTACGTAAACATTTCAATTTATTATAGTTGACACTGAAAATTTTCTTAATTCATCACAAATTATTTACAACCTAACATAATAATTTTGCCAATCTTAAACTTTAAAGTTAATATAGCCAAAATTAAATATCATCGTAGATAATATTATAAGCATTTGCTTAAAATCCGATAAATCTTCAAAAGTTTTTATGGTTGGGATTAATTAAAATAGTGAAAAAACAAAATTACCATGACTGATAAATTTATCGTTACCAATAGCTTTGACATTTACTTACTGTTAAATTTATCGTTAATAATTGTAAATTTACAATTAACATACTGTTAACATTGGTAAACCGATGTAGCTCGATATTGATTACCTAGTAGTTGGTGTTGATATGATAATGGTAAATTTATCAGTACCATAACAGCTCTATGTTTCACCATCAGGTCTTGTACTTTGAGAAAAAGAAGGTTTAATTGTTTTTTTAGCAAAGTGACAGTTTTACTTTCTCGAGTTAAAGGGCAGTTTAGCCGTTTGTTGAGACAAAACCAATTTTGAGCACTATTAATAACTTTGATCAAAGGAAAAATGCAATCTAAATGCCTTTTGCGCGAAAATGTAATGTAAATGCTTCTTGAGTAAAAGACTTTAAAGAAGTATTGTTTAATTGCTTGTCAAACAAAAACATTTTAATTAACTTTTATGCGAAATGCAGTTTTGTTTTTTTAAATAATCGATATACAATATATATCATTAGAACATCTTTATGTATACATTTAATCAATGAAGACGAATCGTCATTTCAACTTCTCTATAAGAAATACCAAAATTTAATAGAAATTTTACAATGTTGATTTGTATTTACTCATGGCGCTTGTTATTAGGGGCCCTACAAAGTTTGTGATTTATAGCTGGAAACGGACCTTTAGATAGCTTTTTCTTAGGAAAAGTTATTATATTTTGAAAATTCGAACACAAAAAAAATCATGGCAAATATGACCTAAGTTTAATGTAAACCGGTGAGGAGACATTGTTTATTTTTATAGTAATAGGGATCTAATGTTCATTTTCCCTTTTACACAACATAACAAAATGTTCGGTATAACAATTTCTACGTCCATCCCACCATTATGAAATTAAAATATCAATGAACGAAAAGAACAAGAAGAAGATTATTCTCCACCTAAAGGAATAGAATATCTAAAACATTTGCTTCGGAAATGCTATTGTTTTTGAAGTATGTTGCAAAAAGATACGTCTATGTTTGAATGACATGGTATATACTACAAAATGTGAAGTTTTAGCTAGAATATCAAAATTCCATCCATCTTGGACTATTTCCGAGGAAGAGCGATTCATCGATGAATTCAGGTTTCGAATGAAATTTGAAAGAGAAGAACACCGTTTTTGCTAAATTAATGAAATAGATGTGGAAATGAAGAATTCCGCCGGAAATTAAAAAATTAGATGGTAGTTACTTGTTAATGTTGGAGCTACCATTAATATTCTTTTGGAAGCGAAGGCAGATGAAGAAAAAGAGGAGAGAGGAAAAGTAAGAGAGAAACGACAATAATAAATAGCTCAATGTACTATGTTTATATAATTACGAGTTATTATGTTACTTTCAAATTTTTTAATACTTTCATTTTACTGTACATTATTCATATTATGTTTAATGTTTTGACTTCAAAATATAGCAAATACATTATTTTAAGTAAAATTATATTTGACTTTGATTAATGACCAATATTTATGTTTGATTATTTGTTTGTAATTAATCAGTTTATTAAGGTTGTATTGGAATAGTGGACAAATTCGATAGAACTTTTACCAAAACTTTTGAAATTAGCGAAAAAACCGAAACTCTTTAAAAATTGAAGGTTTGCAACCAAGTTCTTAAACCTTGGTATTTTGACTACCACGTATGAATAATCATGTATTATAAATGAATTGTTAAATTATCGTTACCGTCGATATTGAAAAAATATTACCGAGGTTTTACCGTTAAAGATGTTAGCTCAAAAATGGAAATTGATTGACTGGTAATCATATTGTAACGGGAAATATATCATTACTATAACAGCCCTGGCTATGTGATTATGAAATCAATAAATACTGATTCCTTTAGTAGCATTGTTGTTTATCTGGATAGTAAATGTGTCTAAACAAATTATTTTGATCCTAGTTTACTTGCTAGATAGGATTGACCAATTAAATCTCAAAGAAAGTTGGACTATGTTCAACATTGGCGTTATGCTCTAAGTGAAAACTATTAGTTACTCCTTTTCCACCTATTTTTCATCAAGATTCAAGGGATAGTCTGGGACAGGGGAGGTGGGCGTTTGTGGAGGGTAGAGGTTTGAGAAAATCAGTGTACTTAAAAACTGAAATAATTAGTGTACAAATCAGGTCTATCTATTTTCTCCACTGTTTTTCTGCTTGGTTCAAATAAAGTTTCTCCTACAAATACACGCATGTGCGCGTGTGCAGTGCACACACGCATATGGAAATGATGGATTATTCTTGATTGTATTATTTATGAATAGCGAGACATGTACAGAAACGAGCATGCTTATTAAAATATCAATAAATTAAAATTTAGTTAATTATTCAAGTTAACTACTGCAAAATGCAAAAACAGAAACAATGTTATGATACCCCAAACCTACTCATTCCCCAGTGTTTCCAAATTAAGTTTTTTTTTTGAAACTCATAGATAGGAGTATGATTTTACGTTCACATGAACTGATTTTTGGTTTCTAGTTTTAGTTTTCTCACTATTGAATCATTCTGTTAGCTCAGCAATTAACCTTTGCACTGTAAATATATTGGTCAAGAGCCTATATGCTATATTTTGAACCAAGGTTCAAGGTATCGGGCGGTACGAAATTCCGGTCGTACCATACTGGTATCGGTGAACACCAGTTCAAAACTAGGTATAAATTCCAGTTTTGGACTGGTTGGTAAAAAATTGTAAAATTGAATCTAAATCCTCGGAGAATTAGCAAGGAGGTGAAGAAAGAGGGAAATCAAAGGGAAAACGTACTAAAATCGAAAAGAATACCTCAATTTGAAATCGAGCCTCTCTTATACAAGAAAAGGTGAAACCAAACTTCCTCTAGTCACAGGCAGTGAAATCAATTCATTTTTTTCTCGCCGCTGCAACTTTTTAACCCTAGTTCTTCGACGGAAATAAAGTGCGAGGGCTGGAGGGAATTAAGAATTGATAGAGAGAGCATTAGGGCTTTATTAATTTGGGACTGAATTTGGGTTGGGCCTACGTGGTCTTAACTAATTACATGATGATAATTGGGTATTCTGATTTATTAATGGCGTGGGAGTAATTTGATTAGGGTTTTGAATTGTTTGATTTAATTAGTTAGGATTTTGAACTTCTAAATTAATTTTAGTTTGGTTTATTTCAATTTAATTTTAGTTTAATCCTTTGTTGATTCATTTTTATCGGAAAAAAAACCTAAACTCAAGATCAAGGTGAAACCGAGACTTCCAAAACTGACCGAAATTACTAAAAATTTAAATGTGCGAAACCGAGTTCTTGACCTTTGTTTTGAACATATTTTGAGACAATGGCAGCTAGCTAATCTTGACACTAGCTATGTATTGGTCAAGGACCTATATGTCATATTCTGAACATATCCAGATCATTTTCACATTATATGAAAAAAGTATCGGCCATTAATCTACATTAGCATTTTCAATGACCAACTATGTTCATTTTCTTTTTGAATAATAATAGAACTACTGTAGGAGTCCTAGAGCCAAGTGTCACAGATGGGTTTTTTCTTTAAAAATTTCCATTATATCTAGATTGATGATTTTTTTAACCATTTCGTTATCAGCCCAGGGCTCCAGTCTATCCTTTTCTAGAAGCTATCTATGGGTGTATGGGTGCTAGGATTCCATCATTTAATTATTTTCCTTTTGTTGCTGTTGCTGTTGTTGTTGCAAGAAATACTTGTTTCGTAATAGCAACATGATACAGCTTATCCAAAGTCAAATGCTTCAGCGTTTCTGGACAAGCTATGTTTTGTTATCCCTTTAAAACAGTTTTTTTGCACATCTACTTGTCTTGTTTAGTCAAAGAAAAAAGTTAGTTCACAGACTCGTCTAATTAAGCTTATGTTAGTCAATTACAAACCAAACCTTTACAATGCAACAGGTAGCTATATGTGAACTTCCTTTTCATCCAATCAGTTCAGAAACTAATGGAGGAGTAGGTGGAACGTAAGTAAAAGCTGCTATATGCATGTACATACATACATACAAATACACACATGCCCCTCTCTGTGTGTGTCTGTGTGTACGCACACAGACATACATATATACACATGCTTATTTTGACGGATTTGATAGAACTTGTATTCCCATGTCTTATATGATGTTGCAGGTGTGTGCTACGTGGCTGTGTTCCCAAGAAGATTCTAGTATATGGAGCAACATTTGGAGGTGAATTTGAGGTAGTCTATCTGGTTGATAATATAGTTATTAAAAGCATCAATAAGAATATAAATTTGAGAATGTTTGTATCGTATACTTTGGAGAACGAATTATGAAGGTTCGGCGTTGTTTTCCAACAAGAAGCTCATATGTTTATTTCCAGCAAGAAGCCCCTTGTATATTTGATATATTTTATTGGTATAGGAGTAAAAATATAAATGCTGTCATATTTTACAGGATGCAAGAAATTTTGGATGGGAGTTGAATGAAAAGATAAATTTGAACTGGAAGAAACTCTTGCATAAAAAGGTTAATAAAACATCCATCTTTACACACTTTATATACTTTATATTAATGCAATCATTTTTTTTCCTCCTTAGTTGGAACTGTGGTTGAATTTTTTTCCCTAAATGTTCAGGCTGTTATTTTTACTTGTGTTTTATGATGCAGTAGGAAACTATGTTGTCAGGTAAATGATTTCGAATTTGACAGCTAATTACCAAAAGCTAAAATAACCTATTTTTAAAATCCATCATATGAATAAAATTGAATGAAAATAGTAAATGATGTCTGGAATGGGTTTGTGCATCTAGCGTTGTTTTTGATGGCAATTTTACTTTATGGTTAATAGTGATTCTTAAGTTAATTGCCTTTCCAATTTTACGTTTTAAATAATTCTTAGGCTGAAGATAGTTAATTGTGGTTTTCTGATGTAGTGGGAAACTAAATTGTCAGCAAATGATTTCAAACTTACTGCTAACTTCATAAAGCTAAATGACTAGCCCATGGTATATAAGTTTAAACAAGTGAAAAAGGTTACTAATGTATGGGAAGATTCGTGCTTTTAACTTTGATGTTGTTGCCGAATTTGCTTTATTTATGGTAATAATAGTGATGCTTAAGTGACATTAATTACCTTTCCACTTGTAAACTATAGTTCATTTCAATTTTTAGATTCAGGATGTTCTGGTAATTGAATAAGGCTCCTATACTGACCAATGAAACAAATACTGATGGCTAGTTTATTCAAAATAACTTCTAGCATTCTATGCAGTGGAAATTTATGTAGAGGATATTAGTTTCAAATAAGATTTAAGGGGATATACTTTCTCCATTACATGTTAAAGCCTGTTTTGTCATTTTATACATAGGAAGGCCATTTTTTCTAATTGAATTCCATTGCAATTTCTGCTCAAATTAAAATTGAAACAATTTCTTCTAAAGATAATTGATTCTTCTCATCTCATACTGCAATCCCCCATTCCTTTAAGAATATAGCTGCAAACTTTTCACCTTCACTCTCTTCAGATCGATCTCTCAAAAAATGATTTATTCGATTGAGAACAATGAAGCCTGAATTTCTTCATGGCCTGCAAATTTTGACTGTGTCATCTCCAATTTGTTTGTGCCATAAAAGTAATCATCGTCGTTTAACATGCACCTCAATCTTGGTCTGCCATTGATGTATGTATCCTTTTCTAGCTTATATCTTGATCCCAAACAAATTAGAAAAAAAGTTGGGCACTAGAATAAAAGATGCACAAAATATTATAGATTTTTAAAAATAAAAATAAAAATAAAATAAACAGACCAATATAAAAAAAAAAGCTTATTTGGCCAAACGACTTTACATAAGTATCAGTTTGGAAAAAAAAATTGCTAAAACAAAGAAAAAGTATGCAGTTGTCTGGAAATGATACTGTCCATATTAGTTATTACAACAATGACGTTAACCAAAAAATTGGTCTAACACCCCAAGAAGCTATGAAAAACCAACAACTTGGAATGTAGTTGTTGATTATAGTTTTAGGTGGATTTAGCCTTTGATCTACATTTATATAAGTTCAACTTGATAAACCTCAGATCTAGATATGTAGAACACAGATTATAGATGGAAAAAATAAGGAAAAACAACATAATAATTTTGTAGTGGTTCGGTTATGCCCACATCCACTTTAATGTAATTTTATTATTGTTTTTTTTATAAGAATCCAGAGGTAAATACACTGATAATCTTGAAATCACAGCAAGATCTAAGATTAAAAATTGTAGCACATCTCCTTAGGGAAAAATATTTTGATCCTTTGCTAGGTGCACATGTATTTATAGGTGTAGAGGGGTGGATTTTGGTTTTGGAGCGGAATCTTCTCGCTGAAAAGTTGTTCAAATATCTCCATTCCAGATCCGAATTCATATGAGATATAATAGGTGTAGATTTGGACAACGATGGATCAGTTCGATCCATGGATAGATAGGCGTGCATGATTTTTCTTATCTAGCTTTATTTTGTCCATCAATCCACAGCTACTTCATGCTTCTACCTTGTTTCATGCTCCAAACCCAAGTTTCTACAAGAGTTCAACGAGAATTAAAGATTTGATGGATCGGTACCGATTCATGTACTTAGCCAATCTTACCTAGTTTTCCTCTTGTATTGCCTTGTACTCGTCGTCGACGAGCCTAGTATCCATTCTTTCATCATTTTAAAGTTTAACATCCTTAGGTTGTTTCTTGTGAAAAATCACTTGTAACAAATGATAATATGGTTTCACTTGAGCAAAGATCATCCTGTCTTACAAAGCAGTACAAAATCCAGATTTACAGATCATCAATTCTCTCAAATCATAATGTTGTAAGTTGTAACAGTAATCCTGCAATGGTGATTGATTATCATTTCCTGTTGCAAGTCAAAGAGCTCCTATCTGGAAGACCCAAAATTGCCTTAATTACACCGAGGAGAGCTAGAGTAAATTTTGAAGGGCGATTGTTATTTTTTCTTCTTCTTGGGTTCATTTCAGAAGTGCAAAATGCATTTTGGTTTGAAAGGTTGGGAAAATATATGCGATTATAAGGATTATTAGAGGATGATTTTTTGAATCAATCTGAACATTGAAGTTGGGTTTGTTAATTAAGAAAATTGCATGAGAGAAGAAAGGAAAGTATTAGAATTATGATTGAATCTTGAAAATTGCCTAGATCTCCATTTTGTTAGTTAGATATCTTGTACATAAGTAGTGTGTGTGTGTGTGTGTTTACATTACCAATTGAATTAGCATGCAAATGTATGCTTTTTTTTGGGAGGGGGGTTTGTGTGTGGGTGGGAGGGGGGGCTACTTCAATTACAATCAGTAATGTATATGTACATTTACCTTGCCTTTTAACTCAAATAATGATATATGTTTATGGCTCTTTTTTACACGACATTTAAAATAACTAGCTTTTCTCATGGAGCTAGTTTGACCTAGCATTTACGAAAATCAGCCTTCCTTTATTTAAAAGTAAACTCATATAACATTTAAAAAAAATAGTTTTTTTATTACAGCTGATTTTACGTATCATTTTAAAACCTAAAGTTTTCATATCATTTAATAAACCAGCCACTTGCAATCTTTTTAGCATTTTACAAAACAAGAAGTTATATGTAACTATATTTTTTATGAAGCTAATATAGCTTAACATTTATGAAAATAATTCACTGGTAACTATCTTTTATTAAAAAGCAAATTTAATTTTTATATCTGCGAAAATATGCTGATTTTAACTAAAAATGCTATTTTCACTTTGCATTTATTAAAGTATGTTACTTATGACTAATAAAGCTAATTGCAATTAGAATATATGCTGCTAGTTCTCATTTACTGTTTACAAATATATGCTATTTTAAAAATAATAAAACTATGTTCATTTAATTTTTTGAGAAAAATCTGTTTGTTCCTTTATTTTCTTAAACTAAATTAATTAGACCAACCGATTTCATAATTTTTCTTTTCCGCAACTCAACTGCTATTATCATTCTTTTGTTATTCAACCCTTTTTGGTAATTTTTTTGCCTCTGGAATTTATAAAGCATCATTTTATTTTTATTTTTCGATCCATTTTTGAATGATTATTTATTTTTGGTGTGTGTAATTGAAGATTTTTATGATTTTTGGGAATTTTAATAGTTCATTTGTTGTGATTTTAAAAGCTTGGATTCCTAATTTATTGTGAATGGATCTTTATGACGAAGAAGTTAGATTGTATAAAATTAGTAGTAAAAAAAAAAAACTAATTATATATATCGTCTTTTTGGCCAATATTTTTTCAGAATGTGGCCCTTAAGAAATAAAATCCTCTATATTTCTTATATTACCTAGAAACATTGGAAATCTTGTTCTTCATTCTGTTTGTTTCATAATTTTCACTTTGGTTGTTAAGGAATATGCAAGTGACCGAAGTGACCATTTTTTCTATTCGGTTTGCTAGAGCGATTTATCCCATAGCTATTTAATACATTTCATAGTCAAGATTCTTTTATGTCTTGTGTTACACAGACAGAAGAAATTACCAGATTAAATGGAATATACAAAAAAATGCTGGGCAATGCTGGAGTAGTTATGCTCGAAGGGGAAGGAAGAGTCATCGATGCTCATAAGGTGGAGTTGATTCAATTGGACGGTTTAAAGCAACAATATTCTGCAAAACATATCTTGATCGCAACCGGTGGCCGAGCTCAGCGCCCAAATATTCCAGGGCAGGTTTGTATTATTCACATCCGTTGTTTAACTTACATAACACAGCTATAATTGATGGTTTCAACCACTCTTTATGTGCATACTAATAGTCATAATGATTTTTGTACTGTTAAACTGCGTTCATAATGTCATTTATCAAACACCATCAGTTTTATTGTCAATTTCATTCTAGTGATAATACGAACTAGAAGTTGAATGTCCTTTTTTTGTTTGGGGAACGTCAGTTATTCAAATAAAACAGCCTGTGAATTTATGTTTTTTATTTAGTTTTTTCGTCCTTTTGTCACCCTCTGAATTATATTATTTATCATATCTGATTTGAAATATAGGAGTTGGGTATAACCTCAGATGAAGCATTGAGCTTGGAAGAGTTACCTAAACGGGCAGTAGTCCTAGGTGGAGGGTATGCAACTTCTTTTTCTATATTTCAAGATTTCACCTTAAAATTAGTTTTTATATTGTTGTGCTGATGCATTCTGGCTACAATTTTTTATGCCTAGGTATATTGCCGTTGAATTTGCTTCAATATGGCGTGGAATGGGTGCTCAAGTTGACTTATTTTATAGAAGAGAACTTCCGTTAAGGTTTGTGATACAATTTTGTGATGTAATGCCTTTAATATTTTTAGTTTTGGTTATTTGTAGTATTAATACTTTGGATTTTATGTCAAATTAGACAAAATAACAAATGAAATTTTCTATAATGATTATTGGTGGTCGCATGCTATTTATCGATTTGGAGAAAGCTTAAGACAAAGTACCGAGAAGGTTATGTGGTGGGCTCTGAAAAAGAAGAGAGTCTCAACAAAGTACAGTACCCTTATCAAGGATATGTATGATGATGTTGTGACTAGTATCAGAGCATGCGAGGGTGAAACCAGTGACTTTCCCATTAACATAGGATTACATCAAGGGTCAGTTTTGAGTCCATAATTTTTGCCCTAGTTATGGATGAGGTTACAAAGGGTATACATGGTGAGATTTCTTGGTGTATGCTCTTTACTGATGATGTGTTAATTAACGAAAGTAGGATTGATGTTGATAGACAACTGAAGTTGTG
The DNA here is from genome assembly GCA_030737815.1 of Allium fistulosum. Lineage (NCBI taxonomy): Eukaryota > Viridiplantae > Streptophyta > Magnoliopsida > Asparagales > Amaryllidaceae > Allium > Allium fistulosum. The sequence goes on from CM060902.1 coordinate 1,185,268,572, forward strand.
GAGATAGACTTTAGAATCAAGGGGTTTTAGGCTTAGCAGAACTAAAACAGAGTATATGAAGTGCGAGTTCAGCGGTGTCAGATCAGAGGATGGAGATGTCACTCTGGCCGGACAAGTGGTGCCTAAGAAGGAATCCTTTCGATATTTAGGATCAATGTTGCAGTATAATTGTGAGATTGAGATGTTAGTTTTAGAATTCGAGCGGGATGTGTGAAATGGCGACAAACGTCTGACATTCTCTGTGACAGGAAAGTTCCACAGAAGTTTAAAGGAAAGTTCTATAGAACACAATCAAACATGCGATGTTGTATGGTGCAGAATGTTGGCCTACTAAAAGCCAGCACGTCCAGAAGATAAGTGTAGCAGAGATGCATATGCTGCGATGGAGCTGCGGTCATACAAGAAGAGACCGAATTAGAAATGATGATATACGTGACAAACTTGAAGTAGCACCAATTGAAGAGAAGCTAGTCCAACACCGCTTAAGATGGTTTGGATATCTCCAACGGAGGCCTTCTGATGCACCTGTGCGCGTTGAAATTATAGACCGCGTCGAATGCTCAAAGAGAGGTAGAGGTCGACTAAGGTTGACATGAGAGGAAGTAGTAAAATGAGACTTGAATGATTGGAATATATCCGAAGAGCTGGTGTCGGACATGAGTGCGTGAAAGTTAGCAATCCACATACCAGAATCATGAGCTGCGAGTTTTTTTTGTTTAGGATTGGTTTAGGGGTAGTGCTATAAATTTTAGAGTATATGACTAGTGAATAGAAGCCTAAGACGTAGTGTTTGGTCTTCGGTCAATATTACTATTAGAATAATTATTACTATCAGTATTATTATTATTACTATCATGGTTTTTTATTTTTATTTTCTATTTTATATAATTTTATTTTATTTTTATTTTACATAGTTGTTGTTATTATTATTATTTGTTTATTTATTTGACTTTATCTTATTATTATTATGATATTATCATGGTTTTATTATTATTGTTGTTGTTATTATAACTTTTAAACTGACTTTGTCATTTAGTTTTGGGTTCCATCTCTAACCAACTCAACTTGTTTGGGAATAATGGCTTAGTTGTTGTTGTTGATTATTGGTAGCCGCATACATATTTTCTTAATGGTTTTAAGTTGGTAATTAGGGGAGAATAAGGTAACCTGTTTATTCAACTTTACGACTATTTTTTAACCTTGGAAAACCGAGCTTTGTGCCAAAAAACTCGAAATATTTTCCTAACCCTTATTTAAATCAAATAGTGCTGGTTAATTTCAATCTCCTTTGTTGATGATAGTCCCACATCTGCAAAATAATATATTTGGCTTTTCATAAATACTAAGAGAAATCATGCTTCACATCACCTTTGTGATAACTGAAGTGATTAAAAAAATATTATTTTCCTTCTCTCTCTACTTTGACATGGTATCAGAGCAAGGCCCTTACATGTGTATTAACATCACCTTTGTGATAACTGAAGTGATTAAAAAATGGACAGTTTGGTTAAAGTCCCTATTAAGTTTTAAAATACAACAAACATCATTGCCAAAAAAAGTACCTAAATTAGGTCCCTAGAATTAAGTTACCGAATAATTGCATACATTTATGCAATTATTCAGTGAATAATTGTAGAGTCCAAAAATTACAGACATTTCTGCAATTATTCACTGAAAAATTGCAGAAATTTTCGCAATTATTCATTGAATAATTGCAGATATTTATGCAATTTTTGGATATAATTGCATAAATGTCTGCAATTATTCACTAAATAATTGCATAAATGTATGCAATTATTCAGTAACTTGATTCTATGGACCTAATTTACAATTTTTTTTTGGAGGAGTTTTCGTGTATTAAGTTTGATTTTAAGGACCTGAGCCTAATATTCACATTAAAATATATATTATTCTCCTTCTCTCTCCTTTGACATGGTATCAGATCAAGGCCCTTACATGTGTGTTAGATCGCTTTTCACGTCACCAATTAACGCTAAGTATCTCCTTCTTGATAAAAATAATAATATATATTCATTTTCTTCTCTTTCTAATTTAACATCCTCGAATAATGACTCGTCCTTGCCAACTCTAACAGTTCATTCTCAGCACTCTAAGTCTGACATGTCTCTTACCACCAACCACACCTCCAAGCCTGAAAACACCTTCCTCAACTTTACCCTCAATACCATCATCTTATCCCATCAATGCCTTGCCTGCTCAGAGATGCAGCAGCTTCATGATCTTAATTTCTGTCTAAACTGCAACGAACAACATACACCAGGTCGTTGCCGCCAAGAACAGTGAATTCTAATATAACATCCTTGAGCCTCGTTCACTTAATGACTCGTCCTTGCCAGCTCTAACAGTTCATTCTCAGCTAGTAGCTAGACTTATCCTTCACTCTAAGTCTGACATCTCTCTTCCCACCAACCTCAACCCCATCTCCAAGCCTGAAAACATCTTCCTCAACTTTACCCTCAAAACCAACAATACCATCATCATATCCCATCAATGCCTTACCTACTCAGAGATGCAGCAGCTTCATGATCTTAATTTCTGTCTAAACTGCAATGAACGATATACACCAGGTCGTTGCCGCCAAGAACAGTGAATACTGTTGATATTGCTGGACGACAAACAAGCTATACAACCTGTTAAACCTGGACCAGAAGAACCACACAACTGAAAACAAGACGTTACCTTCCATGCACACACACCCATCTCAGATTCGAGGGCTCTGCGATCTCAAGCTCCTCAATGGTCCAGTCGCAAAACTAATAGATATGGGCACCACTCATCACTACTTGCATCCAAGAAACACTCATTTTTTGGGGTTTGTAGTTTGATAACTCATCTACTTTATTCATAGCAGCTAGGGATGGAAAGAATGCAAGGAGCAAAGACTTATGTAGTAAGGATTCCATACTCTTCTTGATGGATTTGATTGAATGCAAGATAAAAATGGGTGATAGTAAAGTTGATATATTTTAACTAGGTGTGGTATAACCGATGTAGGAAACATTTTTGAAACGAGATCCATATATGGTGATGCTCATCTTACGGCCTTGAGGACAATGTCGATTTCGAAGTGGAAGGTGATAATACGGCTCACCCACCAACCCCTCTAGTTGCACCAAAGAAGAGACCCAAACACACCAGAAGGTCCCTGCCAAACTGTTGGGTTAATGTGCAAAGTAATGAAGACACACACACACACACAAAAAAACAAAATGCATGAATAGGAGACACCAACTAATTAAAAGAAGCTGCTTTTATTTTTGTTTCAGCAATTGCAAAATATCTCAGAGTGTAGGAACAGCTGTCCATATTACTATTGCAATTATTTTGGTAGTATCTGTGTTCGTGTGTTGTGTAAACACTATGCTGCTGAATGAAACGGAAGACAAAAGTTTGAAATATTTCTCTCTTCTTCTTGAATTTTCTCACTGTCTCGTTCTTATTCCGTCTATCTCCTTTCTTCTTGCTACTGTCTCATTCTTAATCCTTCATCTCCTTATCACATTGTCAATTCTCAAGATCAGTAGACACTTAATAATGAAATTATGTTGCTAATTCATTTACTAATCTTCTGATAAATATTGCTAGGCGGGGAGGGGGTGGTATAACTTTAAACTGTGGTAGGTGCATTATGATTAAAATATTGCAGTCTACCCTCTCTATATTTAAAATAGCATTTCAACTTTAAATTGCGATGGTGCATTTTAATTGAAATATTAAATTGTACCCTCTCTATCTTAGAATGTACATGTGAATCGTATCTGTAAGTTAATATAACCCATCTTTCAGGGGGTGAACAAAACTGTTCCTCTTGCTCGCGTATAGTCCATCAGTTACAAAAATATTCTCTGCTCTTGATGGTAGTCTTTATCGATTATTGCAAAGCAAACCTATCTAACCCATTAACGTTTGTACAAAACTCTTGACATATAAACGACTTCTTACCAACTATTAATTGCTTGGCAATGTAATGCTCTATATTTTTACTTCATGTACAGTGCAAGGCTCATGTTCTTTGATTTAGATAATGCGATAGTGATGTTTCCTATGTCAGGGGTTTTGATGATGAGATGCGGGCAGTTATGGCCAGAAATCTTGAAGGAAGAGGCATTAAATTACATCCAGCATCAACTCTGACTGAGGTAAACGAGCATAAAAGGATTATGTTATGCGATCCATCCTACACTTTTTCCGACAACTGACTCATTTTGTTTGTCATTCTTTCCTAGTTGCATAAAACCGAAGATGGCATTAGAGTTATTTCTGATCATGGGGAAGAACTTATGGCTGATGTTGTTTTATTTGCCACAGGTATCGTGCTGTCTTTCATATCTGTTTTCTTTGATGTGTGATTTGAATAGATTGGAATCAGTACTATCTTCAATGATCAAATAAGTTTCAGAAAGAAAAAAGAAAAAAACAAAATTTTCTTACTTTGAGGGGTAATGATTTTCTTAAACAATGAAAATATCTATATATAGCCACAAAATTTATGTTGGTGATGTTTTTAACCTCAATTCCATCTTGGAAAATTACATCACTTTTCCTCTCTTCATAATATGTACAAATATACGCATTTTAGGGGTACCAAATAGTTGATTGGAATTTTAACAAATTTTAACAGCCTATACTTTTACTTTATTCCAGAACGTGATACTTTGTTCTATGATTGCTTTACATTATTTAACTGTCACAGCGGGTGCCTTATCTGAATCTTGAAACTGTAATATGTCTATTACCTTTTTTTGGTACTCAAAGGAACCATTAATACCTAATTCGTAAAATTAACAATTTTGTACCTTTTTTTGGTACTCAAAGGAACCATTAATACCTAATTCGTAAAATTAACAATTTTGTACCTTTTTTTGGCTCAAATCTTAACCAAGCATAAACATAAATCAGCATATAAAACACAGCATGAAAATGTATATTTTCTCATAAGTCAAAACATCAGTAAAAATAACATTGATTTGACAGTTGATACAGAATAATTAACTGGATATTTCTGCTATATCCAGCAGTGGTAAACCAATTTCTTTGCAACAAGGCAAGATAAACACTGTGACTTTATCTAGTATGAAATGTTATACTAGAATCACTCTCATATTCATCCTTCAGCTCCAGCTCACAATTGCTGTTTTGAGAACAAGGACTTGTTCTCAACATCGTTAAGTTCAGAAAAGTCATCAGTGTCTTCATAATCTAGTTTTGTAGGCAGTTCATCTCTCCAAGCAATTGGGAGACTCTTCTTCAAAGACAACCTCAAAAGGTAAATATACCAATTGATGAGGAGTTAGCACATTACATTGCCTTGCTCTTTACACTGTGCTAATTTATCACTCTTTGAAGCAGTCTTGGCAGAAGGTTTTTTCCTCTTGCTTGCGGAGTTGAACTGCCTACAAAACTGGATTATGAAGATGTTGATGACCTTTTCAAACTTGACGACGTTGAGTATGAGTCCTTAAATCAGCATTATGAGCTGAAACTGAAGGTTGAATATGAGGGTGACACTTTTGATTGGATAAAGCCAGAATGTTCATTTGCCTGGTTGAAAAATAATAATAATAATTGATTTACTCTACTTCCTAGTCCTAGACTAATGATAATAAGAAAAAAACATATACTTTATTATTTTATATCAGTTTTCAAATCAATGTTATTATTTATTTCAGTTTTCAAATCAGTGTTATTTTTATTGTTATATGACTAATGAGAAGATACACACACTTTCTGTTTTGACTTGCTGATTTATATTTGTGCGTGGTTAAGATATGAGCAAAAAGAGGGGGAAAAAAATCTTTGTTAAATTTTTTCTTCACATCCGTGATATCTCTATTTTAGTTTCACTAGTGTAATTTTAATTGTTAACTTTTGAGTAATCTTAGGATGATGCTTATGTTCGGACTTTAGATTCATTTGCATATAATTAGGTGTAACTTTAGGCACCTTAAACGCACTTTTAACAGTTGGTTCCTGTTTTCGGTAGTTAAATGTTCCTTTAATGCCTAATACTTTACGTCTAATAACACATTTTATATATTTGTTTAGATATCAGCAGTATCCCTGTTTTAGCTCCAATAATTTGATTAAATGTTAAACTATGGATAATCTCCATACGATAATGTTCCTACTTCAGATCATGTTCTCTACTTCAAAATTTGTAACGTCAAGCATGCAGTATTATGGCATATGAAATTTACCTTATCGGTTGCAGGAAGGATTCCAAACACAAAAAGGCTGAATTTAGAAGGTGCTGGTGTTGAACTTGACAAAACTGGTGCAGTTAAGGTAAAATTTCTTTTGCGAAATGTAAATTTATGGTTTAACATTATTTTACATAACTTAGATTCTATCTTGAGGCGTATTGAAGAATATCAGGTTTATTTTTATTTTTTTATTTTTTTATTACTAATTCAGTTAAAAATTTAATCAAAAAAGTTATCAGCAAAATAGCCTCCTTGTTTCATGTTTTACCTAATTCAAACCCTTGCACTCAGATACATCAATAATATCGAACTTATACTGTAGTTAAATACTTGACTACATTTTGGGGTCGCATTGTGCCACCTTAAATATTTTTTTAAGTTATGCACACAAGTAGTTTAAAAGCTTGTACATGCTGCAAACTGGGAGGGTACTAAATTAAATATTTTCAGGTCATAAGTTAGTTAACTTTAAACTTATCTATCTAATGAAAAAAACATACTAGCATATGAAAATTTCAAGATTAATTTTTACCATAACATATTGCAGGAATAAAATAATAAAATTAGTTCCTTGCTTTGTTTTAGCAAATATTGATTGATAGTAAATCATCAATTTTTTAGGTTGATGAGTACTCCAGAACGAATGTTCCCAGCATATGGGCGGTTGGTGACGTTACAAACAGAATGAACTTGACTCCTGTGGCTTTGATGGAGGGAACATGCTTTTCGGTATAGTTTTCTTTTCTTTTTTTAGGTGTGTGCTGTGACTGCTGTCTTGTAGGTTATAACGTCCTAACTGTATTTTCTCTTTGAATGTTCATTTGTTGCTTGTAGAAAACTGTGTTTGGTGGTCAACCAACTAAGCCTGACTACATGCATGTTCCATGTGCAGTTTTTAGGTAAGCTATATAGGTCTTTGAGTAGGGATTATGAAATTGTACACTGCAGCCATGTTATTAAATGCACACATAAGTATTGTTTAGTGATAATCACATCTTACACTTCAATTTTCAAATTTCATGTTGAAAAGGAGAATTAGTATTCAAGCATGCTTAAGCAAATGCTAAATAATGGCACACTTTTTTTAATCTAGTGGTTGCATCATTTTTTTCTTTGTTATATTCATGCCCAATGCAGGCTATGTTTGAAAGAAATGCCAAATTAGAATACATGGTTTGTTTCTCCCTATGTAAACAGAGTGTTCTGGCAACAGTATGTGAGTGAGATGTTTTTTTATTTTTGAAGTTTAAACTTTGAATTCAAAATTATAGAATTTTCATTCTCTGTTTTTATGATCCAGTTACATCATAATGTTGTTTGAGACATAAAATCTTGGATTAAGAGTCTGAATGTTGAAAATTGTGTATATATTTACTTGTACAAATTTGTTTTTATATTCAATGCTGGAAAACCAAGTGTCACTTTAGCTCATTAAGAAAAGTAATATGTTTATTATCTTCCCTCATATATTGGCCTAAAATAACCTAGCACTATGTTTAGAATGATGATCAGGAAAAGGAACGAGGAAACTCACTGTGTAGCATATCATTTTTATAGTTACATTAAGATAGGCCTTTTAAGCCATTATTATGGCTAGTGTGATCATGTAATTTATGAAAGAAAGGTGGAACCCAGTGCACGAGGCTCCCGCACGACAGCGGGCTCTGGGGAGGTCGATAATGTACATGGAGTTAGATTATGGCTAGTGCAATCATGTATTTTATTGGTCTGTCTGAGGTTTATACATGGAGTTAGATGCATGCTTTTGAGGACATGCACTCTTAAATGAACTAACTACGTGTATTTATAAGCTTCTTACATTTGCATGTCATTTCATTTCAAGATTTCAAAATATGATTCAATTCTCAACGTCGTTCCACAATTTGCTGGGTGCTGATATTCATCTGCTGACTTTTTTGCAGACAAACCATGTAAATTTATATCATTCTACATGACACAGTTATGAATAAGAAATAACTGTGATTGATTTGTCCAACCGTTAATTAAGATTTTTTTTTATTAAAAAAGAAAATTAGAATAAAATAAGCTAATTTCAATTTTGTATTTCTTCTATAGCATCCCGCCTCTTGCGGTTGTTGGTTTCACGGAACAAGAAGCCGTGGAGCAGAATAAAAGTGACATTCTTGTCTTCACCTCAACTTTTAATCCTATGAGAAATACAATTTCTGGGTATGTATTATTCTGTTCTAAATAGATAAATAAAAACTGTGCAAGTTGCAAGTACTAATTTATGATGTCTATCCATTTAAACTTAAATAATGCTTTAGACGGCAAGAGAAAACTTTCATGAAGCTAGTTGTTGATTCTGAGACGGATAAAGTGCTGGGTGCATCCATGTGTGGTCCAGATGCAGCAGAAATTATGCAGGTACTATTTTGCAATTCTAACATCCATTTAGGCTGTAGGTACATACCATTGTAAATTGAAAGAAGCATATGTTCATAATTTTTGCACATTTATTATATCACTACAGATTTAGCATAGCCTTTTGAATACAGTGTTATCTGATATTTCTTCAACAACGTTTAACATCTTCTGTATCATTGATGCTACCTCTGATAAATGAAATTTTGTGATACTTATTCAGCAATATTTTGAGCTTCCATAAAGATGATGTTCTTCATATACATGCAGCAATATACAATATGTAATATCAACTTCTCTGTTTTCCTTTTAAAAATAGGGCATTGCTATAGCTTTGAAGTGTGGAGCAACAAAGGCACAATTTGATAGCACGGTAATTTTTACTTCTTTTCATTTGGAAGTGCATCTGACTTTATATTTGAAAAAAGAAGAATATAATAAAGATATTTCTGAGTTTGAGAAAATTACCTTTAGTGGCAAGTGAAACATAAGTTAACGCATCCCATTTTGGGTTGATGGTTTATGCTTTTTACAATTTCTATCTTGTAGGTTGGAATTCATCCATCAGCTGCCGAAGAATTTGTTACTATGAGGACTTTGACAAGACGCATAACTGCAGGTGCCAAACCTAGGACGAATATGTAGACATGCTTCAAGACAATATTCAGTTGTTATTTTGTTTTGGTATTGTTTAGCGAAATGATTACATCTCTTATATATACTGTAATAATTGAGTTGGTACCATGAACCAACCAATGCGTGCTTTAATACAGTGGGAAAATTGTGTTAAATCAGGATATATATTGGGGGATTTGATAAATTTTGAAATGTTTAATAAATGTCAAATTTGAGTTGAAAGTGCTTAAAAATGGTTCATTTTATGTTTAAAACCACCCAGTTTGCAGGATAAATATTTCCCATGCGTAATAGTTGTTGATCTATGCAGAATGATTGCTGCGTAAATGTTTATTTGATGATTATGTGCCATGTAAAAAAAAATGTAATTATCTGTTGTATTGTGCTACAAATATGTGAAAAATACTAGCGCCTTAAAGCATGTGAGTTGTGCAAAGGAAAAAAAAAACTTGTAATTTACTAAAATGTTTATATCGTAAATATTTGTAATATTTTACTAGTGATTATTCGCAAGGTTAATATTTTGTTTCATCGTCTCAATTCCACAGTTTTGATTGGGATTTTTCACCTGTGCAGCCGCAATCATCATTAGACCTGTTAAAATATGACCCAACCCATTAATCCAACACATTTACCCTACTTATAAATGGGTTGGGTCAACCCATTTATGAATATTATTAAATGAGTTATGGGTTGGATTGACCCATTTTTAAAAGAGTGATAATTGGATAACCCATTTATCCATTTATTAAAAACATTAAATTTTAATATAAATTTGAAAAATAAGAATTTTGAACATACATTGTAGTTTTTCATAGAGACTGACGGTTGTACTTAGAAAATAATAGACTACCGTCTTCCCATATTTGAATTCCGCCTAGTGCAGAAGTCGCTATTTTTTTGTTCAGACTGTAATAACTCCTTCGTTCTAACTCGAATCAGCGAGACTTCGACCGATGAACTTCCATCTAAATTACGGACAGTATGGAACACTCGGATACTTCATCGTGTGAACGCACACTGTAGTTCTCCAAGGGGACTGACAGTTGTACTTAGAAAATAATAGGCTACCACATCCTCATATTTGAACTCTGCCTAGTGCAGAAGCCGCTATTTTTTTGTTCGGACTGCAATAACTCATTCGTTATAACTCGGAATCAAGCGAGACTTCGACCGATTAACTCCCACCTAAATTACGGACAGTATGGAACACTCGGATACTTCATCGTGTGAACGCACACTGTAGTTCTTCAAGGGGACAGACAGTTGTACTTAGAAAATAATAGGCTACCACATCCACATATTTGAACTCCGCCTAGTGCAGAAGCCGCTATTTTTTTGTTCGAACCGCAATAACTCTTTCGTTCTAACTCGAAATCAGACGGGACTTCAACCAATTAACTTCCACCTAAATTACGAACAGTATGGAACACTCAGATACTTTATCGTGTGAACGCACAGTGTAGTTCTCCTAGGAGACTGATAGTTGTACTTAGAAAATAATAAGTCATCGCATCCCCGTATTTGAATTTTTATGAAAGTTAGAATTTTAAATTTTTATCGGAACTCAAAACATAAAATTAGAATTATTTTATATTTATTTGTTTTTTATTAGTCAAACTAAATTTAAATCTTTAAATGGGTTAAATGGGTAACCCGCTTATTAAGTGGGTTGGGTCATAAATAAGTTGGGTCATAAATGGGTTGAAAAGAATGGGTCATAAATGGGTTGGATCAAACTCGACCCAACCCATTTTGACCCAACCCAACCCGTTTGATAGGCCTAGTCATAGTTGCCGTCCACCGCTAGTCTACTCTGCAATGAAATCCACATTAAACAATGCTAACCACGCTTAAATTCATTGCCTATACCGAAAACCCGAATTTTTTATGTCATGATTAAAACCATAAATTCGACGATCAGAGATGAACTTCCAACCAATATTTGATGCCAATCAATTCTTCTCATCGAGCCGCATCCTTCAATACTAAATTTGGCGCCTTTGCACAGTGGTTGAGCAAGCCAATAACTTTAGAGTTTAGATAGGGCGCATTTATTCATGAACTTGAAAAGTATCAAATCTTCATGTTTAAGAATAAATGAAGCTTTGCAGATCGAGTTCACTGAAGACGAAAACATTGGCAGGCAGCTCATATTGGCTAATTTATTTTTTTATTTTTTTACATAATATAGTTAATCCTTAATCGTTTGAGTTAAGCATGTGTACATTGCTATCACAATGATAGTCATATTATATGAACTTGATAAACTATATCAATTCCCGACAACAATAGCATATTTATATTGTCAACTACAAAATGGTACAAATATCGCCAAAACAAAAATGATCACAGTAGACTAATTGTCAGGCAAAATAAGATCACAATTAGCAAATCACTAAATATAAATAAAATGTACTTTCGTCTCATTTTGATTGTAAACGACAATTTTTCATCTCTTGAAAGCATGATATAATGGCTCGTCATCGATGCTTTTAGATATATTATTTTCAGTATATGCAACTGGATTGCCGTTTAACCACTGATCTTCCATAGAATTTCTAAATCGATTTTTCACGATCCCATTGTAGAAAATGCTCTCTCAACTATCATTGTAGCCACATGCAAAGTCAATGCAAGTTGCAAGAGTAAATATACTAACTGAAATGTCTCGTCTTTCTTTAACTATACCATCTTTTGAGAAAGTTCTCCAATACATTTTAATTTAGAGAATCATGTATCCACACGCATATCGATAATGTAAGTTTCAAGTTGGTTGTCTAGCATTGAAATTTGAGTCTTTGAAAATTCAGTTGAATAATATTAAGCAAATTTTAATAAATAATTCTTATCAAAAGCATAAAAAAAATCTCGAGGATCTAAACATGCTAAACAATGCAACAGTTCAGTGGTACCGACATTAAACCGACTATTTAATTCTAGCAAGTGCATCTCAAGAATGGTGTAATATAGGTTCACTTGATAGTGTCGCAAATTTGTTATCTTTGATTGATTTCATCTTGCACGATCAGGACAAAAAAATATCATTCATATTGATATCATTTTTATCACAAACGTATTTACATCATGTATTAAGTAAGAGGAACATTCAATGACATCTCAAATAGTGCAGCAACCTTGTAGCCTCTTGATTTCCACCACATAATCTGAATTAAATAATATGGCTTTCTTTCTCTCTTTCCGCTAGTCATATTATTTAATTCGGATTGTGTGATGGAAAACAGAAAGCTACATGGGTGCTGCAAAATAGGGGTGTCATTAAGCGCTCCTCGTTAACTAATCTCATGTATGATCTCTCATTCCTACAAACATTGCTTTAAAACTTCAACTAAATTCATTGCATTCATGATATCTTGATCCATTCTTTGCAATGCTTCTGATTACTGATCGGTAATTCCCAATACAGTCTTCATTAGATGCACGTTGAATGCAAATTATAAAGTGTTAATTGCATCTAATAAAGTACTTACTTCAGCATTTTGTTCGGATCTAACTCTTGATAGAGTTAGGGGTATGTCCTAGGGGCAATTATGTAATTTGTTACATATATCTAACTCTGTGACTAATCTTGTTCAAAATAAAAGGGTTTTTTTCTTCTATTATATACTTGTTATATGGTGATATAAATAATTAAGTGTTAGCAAATTTCTTTACTAACAAAATATGCAGGGCAGGCCAAGACTGGATTGGATAAGGGCTTAAGTAGCCTTATGCCAGCTTGGGAATAATATGCAAGTCCAGTTCGAGTTCAAGTGAAGTCATATGCATGTTCATTATTCAAACTCAAGTCCGAGAGATGGTCATATGCTTGTTCATAGTTCAATAATAGTCAACTGTAGTCACTTGAAAGAAGTATGCTATGCAAAAAGTTTATTGTCTAAGTCCTTATATGTAAAAAGTTCACAAACTACAATCGGTACTAAAACCCCAAATCAACTTAGGGTTACAACTTTAATATTTCATAAATGGGAAAAGAATTAATTGTCGCTTTAAAGTAGAGGAGGAGTGCTTATTTATAAAGGTGGTGGCATGTGGGTTGGCTGTCACGTGTCCATTTAGCTTAATGTATGTTATCTGTTCAAATTGTTGATATTCGATATCCCCTCCTTCTTATAAATTCGGCATCCCCTCTGCATGGATGAAGCTCGACATAGCTTACTCTTATAAGTTCGGCAACACTATCTTCCTTTGGTAGTACTCAACAATGGTTATCGTGGTAGTAGCTCGGTGACGTTGGTGTAGTATAGTCTCATTATCTCTAAAAAACTCGACATCTTCTTTCTGAGACTAAATGTTTGACATCTTCTTTTTATTTGTTCTATAACACTTCTTGTTGTAGTGATTCGATATCTTCTCCTTAGTCTTTACCAATTTGGTTATCTTTAGGCTCAGTTGCCTTTGCATTATAGAAACTCGATATCTATAAGTTTTTGTTGACTCGGCATCTTCATCATCTTGTAAACTCAACATCTTGATTTGTTGTTGATATTCCACATTACTTCTGCTTGTTATGTGCTTGACATTCCTTATAATTATTGAGACTCGATATCTTTTCCGCCTTACATGCTCGACATCTCCTCTTTTCTTTATTCAAACTCGAGAACTCTTATATTTGTTAAACACTTGGAGCTCGACATCTTTAGAAATTCGACACCTTTCTATATCTGTTAATTACTTGAGTATGTGATATCCTTCTTATCATATAGGTTCGAAAACCCTTTGTTTTTAGACGTTAAACATCTCTTTATTAGATGTTGATCGCCTATTTACTTAGCTCTTTTCTGGCTCGATACCCCTTGTTGTTGCCAAGCTCAACATGCTTTCCTTTAGAAGCTCGATATAAATGTTTTAGTAACATTTAACCCCTCCCTTTCTAGAAGAAGTGTATTATACTTTAGTATAATCTTGACTTTTCATGTTGCCACCTCGGTAGCCGCCTTTCGATATTAGTGTTTGCCACCCATTGGTATTCTACTTCAATCTTGTTCATTTTGAATTGAAATCAATGCCTCATGTCGTTTCTCTCTCTTCCTATAAATACATGCTTCTCCTCCTTTTACAAGCTATACATGCAAGCTAAACTCAAAACTCGACAACTAATATGATGAGCATATGTAAGCTATACGTGCCATAGAAGTTCAGAATTGGCTGTTGCATTGTGAGCATATATTTACTGATTTGGATCTGAATGATGGGCAAAAGAGGAGGTTGACCTCTGTACAATTGCAAGGATCAGCTTTGCATTGGTGGAATAGTGTCACTGCCGGGGTTCCGGAAGAGCAGTTGACTTGGAATGATTTTAAGACAAGATTTGAGCAGAAGTTTGTATTTGAGTTTGCCAAGTCTGAGCTAATGAGGAAATTTATGGATTTAGTACAAGGAGAGATGTCAGTAGTGGAGTATGCGACTAAGTTTGAAGAACTATCTAGATATGGATATGCTATTATAGGTACCGACATCAAGAGGAATGAGAAGTTCATTCGTGGACTGAGGCCCGAGCTTGCTAGGATAACCATGACACGTCCATGATCCTTGCAATATAGTGGTGGATATGGCTATTCGTCATGAGGAGTTACTTGCTGATTTAGCTAAAGAGAAGTCAGTGGAAACCCCGGGTTCTCAAGGGAAGAAGAGGAAATTCTTTAAAAAGAAGGGGACCTAGAAAGGAGATACTGCCAAGAAGTCAAAGGCTGAGGCTGTTTGTTATAAGTGTGACAAGAAGGGTCACTTTGCTAATGAACACCGGTCAGGAAATATGAGGAAGGCTGTTGTTAACAAGAATGTGAAATGCTTCAACTGTGATCAAGTTGGGCGTTACAAGAATCAGTGTCCGGAGCCAGTTAGGGAGGACAAAGAAAAAGTTTTTGCTATAGGACCAGCTAGGCCTACTGCAGCGGATAAGGGAAAGACTGTGATGGAAGATATGCTTTTGATTTAGAGTATTTCAGTTAGAGTACTTTTTTATACCGGTGCATTACATTCATTTATATCTCAGTGTTTGGTTGGTAGATTATGTCTAGAACCCGCCTACCTTGTTACTTCCTTAAGGGTTGCGAATCCAATAGGAGGGTATGCAACTCTAGGGTTAAGATGTGATCAGTTAGAACTTGACTTGTTAGGTCATAAGTTTTCATGCAGTTTGTATGTTGTTGATTTCGTAGATTTCGGGATTATTTTCGGTTTGGACTGGTTGAGTAGGTATGAGGCTAGAATATTTTGCCAAGATAGGAAAATATCACTGAGACACCCTGATAGTCATAACCGAGTGATATTCTCAGTAGAGAATACTAACCGGAGTGTTAGTGCTATGCTTAATGCTATGGAGGTAGGAAATGAGTTAAGTCAGGTTCAAGTAGCAAGAGAATTTACAGATGTTTTTGAGCCAATCACTGGACTACCCCTGAAAAGAGCTATTGAGTTTAGAATAGATCTTGTGCCAGGAGCTGAACCTGTAAGTAGACCACCTAGCAGGATGACACCGACTGAGATGAAAGAATTGAAGGTGCAACTAGTGGATCTAGAAGGAAGGAATTTTATCAGACCAAGCAGTTCGTCTTGGGGAGCGGCCGCGGTATTCGTGAAGAAACCTAATGGGTCATTAAGGATGTGTATTAACTATCGTAGGTTAAACGAAAGGACAATTAAGAATAAGTATCCTTTGCCAAGAATAGATGATCTGTTTGATCATTTGAGTGGAGCCAGAGTGTTTTCCCAAATTGGATTTGGTGACCGGTTTCCATCAGTTAAGAGTGGCGGAGGACAGTATTCCTTTGACAGCATTTCGAACTAGATATGGTTCATATGAGTGGTTGGTAATGCCATTTGGATTGACAAATGCACCTGCTTTCTTCGTAGATTTGATGAACCGAGTTTTCCGAGAGTACTTGAATAGGTTTGTACTAGTGATTATAGATGACATTCTAGTGTACTCTAAGGATGAGAGAGAGCATGAAGTTCATCTTAGAGTGGTGCTTAAGACGTTGAGGCAGAATCAACTAAAGACGAACTTTACCAAGTGTCATTTCTGGAAGAAAGAGGTAAAGTTTTATGGTCACATGGTTTCAGAGAAAGGGTTGTCAATCGATCCAGATAAGATCGAAGCTGTGAATAACTGGAAGAGGCCAGAGACAGTGATTGAGATCAAGAGTTTTCTTGGACTTGCTGGCTACTACCGGAGATTCATTAAGAATTTCTCGCGGATAGCAGCACCCTTAACTAATCTAACCAGGAAGGAGGTGAGATTTGTTTGGTCCGACAAATGTGAGGAGACATTCCTTAAGTTAAAGCATTTTTTGACCAATGCACCAGCGTTAGTAGTTCCAGACGGGAACCAAGGATTGGTGGTGTATACGGATGCATGTGGAACTGGATTAGGAGCGGTGTTGATGCTGAGTAGTAAAGTAATTGCCTACGCATCTAGGCAGCTTAGACCACATGAAGTCAGATATCCTACTCATGATTCGGAGTTGGAAGCTGTGATCTTCGCATTGAAGATTTGGAGACATTATCTCTTGATGGAGAGATTTGAGTTGTATACCGATCTTAAGTCTTTACGGTATTTATTCTCTCAGAAGGAGTTGAATATGAGACAACAGAGGTGGCTGGAGTTTTTGGCTGCTTATGATTTTGGTATAGAATATACACCATGAAAAGGTAATAAGGTGGCAAATGCCCTTAGCCGGAAACATCAGAATGTGGTGTTAGCTATGCTGGCGGAATGGAGAGATTTAGAAGCTTTAGTCAGTTATGATGTGCAGATAAGATCGACTGCTGGTTCTAGCCAAAGTACCACCAGATTATCTTGTTTAGAAGTTCGACCAGTATTGATTGAGAGAATTGCTTCTAAGCAGAAGCAGGATCCAGTATTATCTGAGAGGATCAGAAGACTTGAGGTTGGAACTGAGACCGATGATTTAAAGGATTTTAGCCTGGACCAGAGAGAGTGGCTGAGAAAGAAGGGACGGTTGTGTGTTCCAAATGTGGAGGACTTAAGGAAAGAAGTTCTTAGAGAATGTCATCGATCCAAGTTTACGATTCATCCTGGAGGAACCAAGATGTATCAGGATATGAAGAGGAGCTTCTATTGGCATGAAGAGGGATGTTGGCTTGTGGGTTAGATAGTGTGCAAACTGTCAACAAGTAAAAGCTGAACATCAGAAGCCCAGTGGATTGCTACAGCCTTTAGAGATTCCAGTTTGGAAATGGGATTCGATATCCATGGATTTTATAGACGGGTTGCCAAGGTCAAATAGAGGTAATGAGAGTACATGAGTTATAGTGGACAGATTGACCAAGGGTGCCCATTTTATTCTAGTTAAGTCAACCAGAACGGCACCTGTTTTGGCTAAGTTGTTCCTGAAGAACATTGTTAGACTGGATGGAGTTCCTAGTAGTATAGTCAGTGACAGAGATACATTGTTCACTAGTGAATTCTGGAAGAGTCTACAGGAAGTAATGGGTACCAAGCTTAATATGAGTACTGCATATCACCCCTAGACAGATGGGCAGACAGAGAGAGTCAATAAGATACTCGAAGATTTATTAAGAGCTTGTGTATTGGACTTTGGTGGATCTTGAGAGGATCACCTACATTTAGTTGAGTTTTCCTATAATAATGGTCATCAGACTAGTATAGGAATGGCACCATTTGAAGCTTTGTATGGAAGGCCATGCAAATCACCAGCATGTCGGTTAGAGACTGGAGATAGATTAGTATTAGGTCCAGATTTGGTTAGAGAGGCGTCAGACAAGATTGAGTTAATCCAAAGAAGAATGAAGGAAGCTCAGTCCAGACAGAAGAGTTACGCAGATAAGAGGCGTAAGGACCTAGAATTCTCAGTTGAAGATAAGGTTTTCATTAAGGTATCACCTATGAAGGGTGTGGTACGATTTGGAAATTCGGGGAAGTTAGCCCCAAAGTATGTAGGTCCATTCCAGATTATAGAGAGGATTGGAAAGCTCGCATACAGAATAAAGTTGCCGAGAAGTTTGGCAGGTGTCCATAATGTATTTTATGTGTCTCATCTTCGCAAGTATGTGCATAACCCAGATACCACTATTCCTCCGACAGGGGTGGATGACATAGGAGCCTAATTTGACTTTTGTTAGACAACCAGTTCGGGTTGTAGCTAGAGATTAGAAAAGATTAAGGAACAAGACAGTCTGGTTGGTGAAAGTTCAGTGGAGCGACAACGAGAAGGACTGTACTTGGAAGATAGGACATGATTAGAGATACTTATCTAGATCTGCTTTAAGGGTATGTCTATATTAGATTTATATAGATAGTTTCTAGTCGATTAGACTGGTGTGGTTATTAGGTGTTGTTACAGATGATTGCTATGTTTAGTATTTAGTCCTTACTGAATTTCGAGGACGGAATTCTTTAAGAGGGGAGCCTATAACATTCCTAATTTTTGATAACGTTATTCAGAAAATTTAATTAGATAAATTAAATAGAATACTAAAGATAAGAAGATTGAGATTTGATTAAATTACATAACAAGGCTGTGCTTATTATCAAAGTAAATGGGCTTTAAAATGGTTTATTGGTTAATTTAACTACACATGGGCATATTAGTAAATAGCCATTTATTTTATATGGCTATATCCTTTTGTGATTGTCCATTCACGTTTCGTGTTTCATTTCCACTTTCACAAACGAAAATTCTAAACCCTAAGCAAAAGCCGGCCATTATCAAAGAGGAAAAGAAGGAATTTTTAATCTAAAGCCAAAGATCAAGCTAGGAAGGATTAATCAACAACAAATCCAAGTTCCATATCAAATCTAAGGTGAATAATAATTTATTCCATCTCTTTTTGGTTTATCATAATCATATGATTTTGGATTTATGTTTTATTTCATTTCTATGAAACTTTGGATGATGATATGCTTAAATTATGAATTGTTTGATTTAAACAATTACCTTCTATATATAATTCGTATGGTTTTATTGGTAAAACCATGAGATATTGATTTTGAAATTCCGTGGAAAAAATTTAGTTAAGTAAAACATAATTTTGGAGATGGGTTTTAATTTTCAGAATTTTCCAAGCTATGTAAATTTTATTATGAATTTTTGATAGAAAATATGATACGATTGGGTTAAACATTTATTTTGTGAATTTCAGGAAGAAATTGGATCTAAAATTTTAATATGTTTGATTACATGATTAATTCGAATTTTTGTGATTTTTGGGGATTTTTTTTAATTGATTTACTAGGGGAAATAAATTATTTTGAAAGAGGGGCTTTTCTACAACTGTCGGATTTAGGTTATTTGGAAAGGTTTTAATGTTTAAATCCTTTAATTTAGGATCTGACTAAATGCAGCAGTTTCAGAAGTAATGTAATTGAAAAGTTTTATGGCAAGCCAATTAGTGTTTTCCAACTATGCAAGTTGTTAAAAAGAGATTACTTAAAATTGCTATCATTCGGCCTTTAAATCAGAAAAATGTGTTTCGCCTTTAATGGAAGATACCTTTCGACACCTTTGGTTCAGCCCCATAATAGTTGAAACCATCAAAGTTGAAACATTCATAATCAAAACTGATACACATGGCATCTCCTGGAAGGTACGTAGTGGATTGGAAGATGGGTGGAAGCTTTGGTGTCGAAGGGTAAGTTTCTGATGGTGTCGAAACCCTACTTTGTTTTATGCGTTAAAGTCCTTGCCTTGTTTTGCTTAAAGCTTTCGACTTAGTCAAAACTTATTGTTTTTGAATGGGTGTATGTTTAACTTTCAAAGAAGGTTGCCATGTTATACTAAAAGTACTAGCTTTCGAAGGAGATCTTTTTCTTTAAATAAAAGTTTTCGAAAGGGGTTGGTTTCGACCTAGTCGAAGCCTAGCCACTACTCTACCTTTTGACCATGTTGTCTAATAATGCTTTCGAAGAGTTGCCTTTGTTTTTACTTTAAACCAAACCATTTTATTAATTGCTTTCGAAAGGGGTTGGGGTTTCCAAGGAGACGGAGTCGAAAGGGGGTTTCGACCCAGACCTTCGAAGTTTTGATTTTTAAGCCTTTTGCTTTCGAACTAGATGGCTCCGAACCACCAATTTCTCCCCTAACTAGTATTTGTTGGTTTCGAAAGAGATACTTTCATATACAACCATCTTGACCCAAATTATGTTTTAAGAGCAAAACCCAATGCTTTCGAAATGTTATTCCATTTGTTTCGAAAACCTATGTTTTAAAGAATGTTTTCTTGATACCATCGAAAGGTCTTATTTGTAACGACCCCGAATTTTAATCTATTTTAAATTGATAATTAAATGAATTTTTGAATAAAAATTTGTGAAATAAATCGATTTAAGTGATGCGAGTTTCCCCGATCTTCGAATATAGTTTTGGATGAATCATTTAAATTAAAAATATTGTATATATATTGAATTTGAGTTTAAATCTAAAATAGGTGGTTTAAAAATCCAATTTTATAAGATAACTTATAAAATAAATACATTAAGTAAAAATCTAACAATGAATCAAAATGGAAGTTCATTCACATTTTTAAAGTAACATTAGCTAGATTCCAATAACATATTTAGAATAGAAATTATTTATACTATGAAATAATAAGACTAAAGAAGAAAAATAAAATATAACATAACTAAAGATAAGTATGAAAACAAAGTATAAGGCTAAAGAAAGAAATACAAAACTAGTAACACATTTATTCATAATTCATGCATAGGTAAGTAGAAAACAAACACAATAACAAGGCAACCATTTAACTACAAACAAAATATATATATACAAGTTCAGTACAAACAAATAATCTTCAAATTGTAAACTAACATGAGAAGCTGCAGCACATATATATATATAAGTTTGAAGCATCTAGACATATATGTGATTGTACAAACGAAATGTATATATATAAGTTTAGTATAAACAGAAATGAGTAGGTGCAGGCTGAAAATCAGAATAAAATACTAATTGTGTACAAAAGAAATATAACATATACTAGAATGTATGGGATAGGCATGCAGACTTAAAGGCAACAAAATCAAAAGATGTATAGGCTGTAAGGTAAACAAACTATATTAAATAAATAAGTGAGGTGAAATTCTAAGCAGGCAAGTATAAGGAAAATATAGGATAAGTATAAAATAAAAACATCAAGGACAATGCCATTTAATGCTTGCTAAGACAATATCTCCTCTAGTACATTAGTATACAATCTCGGCCACCAAAATATAGAACTATCTCTGATAAATTGTACAAACTTGTACACTGTTTGCATAAGAAAATTATACCCTGTAACTTGTATAAACATCACCCTGTAAACTACTTCCCCTATCATCTTTTCATTTCTTTCGAGCTAAGTAAAAACTGAGATGAAACTTCATTTAAAATCCTAAAACAAACACTCTACAACAATCGGCAACTCAATAAAACAGAGATCTAGAGGAGCTTCTGATAGAAAATCCAAGCCTGTTTCATCTGGAAGTCTCTGTTCTTCTTTTTCATAAAAAACTGTGAGCAACTCTTCCTTTAAAAGCCTAATTCTATTGATATATTTTGATGGTATGATGATTGTTTGATTTGTGTGATGGTTGAATATCTTAATGAATGCAATATGACAGTATGAATATCATTGCATGTCTGCATATATAAAAATGTTGGGTGTATATGACTGTGAATACATGAAGCTCTGTTTATTTTTCTCTGAAAATAGGTGAGTAAACATACCATCTTTGAAATATAAATCTTGAAATTGGTTCATGGAAATCTTATGGTTGTTCTATGTTGAAAATAAGTTGTTCTGTGATGTGTGCTGATGTTATCTTTTCTTTTCCGCTGCTATTTCTTGTATCATATCTCTGATGTATATTGATATTCATTGTATCACTCTGTTGTATCAGATATTATATATCAATGTATTATTCTTTTTATTCCGCTGTGTTATTTACTTAATGTTGTTATAGCTCCGGCGAATCGGATTTGAACGGTCGAATCTACGGCATTCTAGTACAATGTGAAGTACGGATGTTGATTTTCGAGCGGGCAAAATCCGATACGTTACATTTGGTATCAGAGCTAAGGTTGAACTTTAGCTCAGGAGTATAACACGTTAAGTAACTCATTAGAGATAGAGTGAAGTAAACTCTAGAATGAGTGTATTCCTAAGATATCCGTTTAAACGCCTCAGTAAATTCTCTTACTATCCACTGATAGTAGATATGAGTGCAAGAAGAGGACGAGATTGGGGACAGGGAAATACGATTATAAATGGTCAATACCCTGTAACAATAAGGAAGTAATCTTTTCTCTATCAATCTCTTTTGTTCAGCATCTCTTCTATATTCTTCGATGATTTCTGGTAGGTCCAGGAATAGATTTGATATATTAATATGGGACGTAAACTCCGGGTAAACCAAAATTGTTTGTATGGATGAATTGGTTGCTTTGTTTGTTATGGTTGATAGGTATACTTAGTTTTTAAACTAAAAGTTTTGAAACTGTATCCATATATCTATCTATTCTTTGGGTCCGGATATATTCTACGAATGGTTAGTTATTCCTTTCGAACTGACCGATGCCCCTGCATATTTCGTAGATCTGGATAACCCGAGTATTTTGTTGATTGTTAAACAGATTCGTTCTCATATCTGATTTTGATATTCTGATTTGGTAAGCCAAATGCAGAATCAATGTTCAGTTTGATTAAATGAAACATTCTTCATCTGTCTTTGTTTTCGTGGCTGTGAATTTCGAGGACGAAATTCTTTTAAGGGGGGAAGTCTGTAACGACCCCGAATTTTAATCTATTTTAAATTGATAATTAAATGAATTTTTGAATAAAAATTTGTGAAATAAATCGATTTAAGTGATGCGAGTTTCCCCGATCTTCGAATATAGTTTTGGATGAATCATTTAAATTAAAAATATTGTATATATATTGAATTTGAGTTTAAATCTAAAATAGGTGGTTTAAAAATCCAATTTTATAAGATAACTTATAAAATAAATACATTAAGTAAAAATCTAACAATGAATCAAAATGGAAGTTCATTCACATTTTTAAAGTAACATTAGCTAGATTCCAATAACATATTTAGAATAGAAATTATTTATACTATGAAATAATAAGACTAAAGAAGAAAAATAAAATATAACATAACTAAAGATAAGTATGAAAACAAAGTATAAGGCTAAAGAAAGAAATACAAAACTAGTAACACATTTATTCATAATTCATGCATAGGTAAGTAGAAAACAAACACAATAACAAGGCAACCATTTAACTACAAACAAAATATATATATACAAGTTCAGTACAAACAAATAATCTTCAAATTGTAAACTAACATGAGAAGCTGCAGCACATATATATATATAAGTTTGAAGCATCTAGACATATATGTGATTGTACAAACGAAATGTATATATATAAGTTTAGTATAAACAGAAATGAGTAGGTGCAGGCTGAAAATCAGAATAAAATACTAATTGTGTACAAAAGAAATATAACATATACTAGAATGTATGGGATAGGCATGCAGACTTAAAGGCAACAAAATCAAAAGATGTATAGGCTGTAAGGTAAACAAACTATATTAAATAAATAAGTGAGGTGAAATTCTAAGCAGGCAAGTATAAGGAAAATATAGGATAAGTATAAAATAAAAACATCAAGGACAATGCCATTTAATGCTTGCTAAGACAATATCTCCTCTAGTACATTAGTATACAATCTCGGCCACCAAAATATAGAACTATCTCTGATAAATTGTACAAACTTGTACACTGTTTGCATAAGAAAATTATACCCTGTAACTTGTATAAACATCACCCTGTAAACTACTTCCCCTATCATCTTTTCATTTCTTTCGAGCTAAGTAAAAACTGAGATGAAACTTCATTTAAAATCCTAAAACAAACACTCTACAACAATCGGCAACTCAATAAAACAGAGATCTAGAGGAGCTTCTGATAGAAAATCCAAGCCTGTTTCATCTGGAAGTCTCTGTTCTTCTTTTTCATAAAAAACTGTGAGCAACTCTTCCTTTAAAAGCCTAATTCTATTGATATATTTTGATGGTATGATGATTGTTTGATTTGTGTGATGGTTGAATATCTTAATGAATGCAATATGACAGTATGAATATCATTGCATGTCTGCATATATAAAAATGTTGGGTGTATATGACTGTGAATACATGAAGCTCTGTTTATTTTTCTCTGAAAATAGGTGAGTAAACATACCATCTTTGAAATATAAATCTTGAAATTGGTTCATGGAAATCTTATGGTTGTTCTATGTTGAAAATAAGTTGTTCTGTGATGTGTGCTGATGTTATCTTTTCTTTTCCGCTGCTATTTCTTGTATCATATCTCTGATGTATATTGATATTCATTGTATCACTCTGTTGTATCAGATATTATATATCAATGTATTATTCTTTTTATTCCGCTGTGTTATTTACTTAATGTTGTTATAACTCCGGCGAATCGGATTTGAACGGTCGAATCTACGGCATTCTAGTACAATGTGAAGTACGGATGTTGATTTTCGAGCGGGCAAAATCCGATACGTTACATTATTGGTTTCGAAAGGTGTGTGTGTGTGTGTGTATATATATATATATACTTAGAGTTTTGGAAAGAGGATTTCTAAGATTTCGAAGGAGGTCATCCAAGGGTTTCGAATGTGATGTTTCAAAACAAATAACCCATTCTCATTTTTAAGGAAAAACCATAGCATAAATAAATAAAGATTTTGAAATGTTATTCACTTTGTTATTAACCCATAACTGTATTTTGGGGAAATGGCAGAATAACCAGTTAGGTTGACCCAATAGTGAATATAACTTAACAAATGTAAAAAAATTAGTTAAAGATATTGGCAGGGGCCAATAGGTTTGTAGTAAGTCCATGAAAACTGTATGATATTGGCAGGGGCCAATAGGTTCATAGTCAGCCCATGAAAACTATGATTTGATACTGGCAGGGCCAGTAGGTTTGTAGTTAGCCCATGAAAACTATATCCGGATTAAGATATTGGCAGTCAGCCAATAGGTTCCTAGTTAGCCCATGAAAACTAGGATAAGAAATAAGATATTAGAGTTACCAATAGGTTCTTAGTGATCCCATGAAAACTTAGTGATTAGACAGATAGTCCTTAACATTTTGATAGATTAATAGTAACCCTAAAAACTATAATTGAGACAGATAGTCAGAATGAACGGGGATGGGTAATCCAAAATTGATTTGTTTGTTTTGCATATCATCATAATGTTTTGAAATACTATGTTTTAACCATTGTGGATGCAGGAGCACGGTATATGGTTTTATAAACGTTTTTAAGATACTAGTGAGGGGAAAACCCGTTCCACTAAGCGGCGTGGTCTCACTAGATATCTAAATGGTTTGAGATGGTAAATTATTATTCATATCAGGCTTTATATCTGACTCGAAGTTTTTGTTTTCCCCATAAACTCTCGGATACTCAATTGATTTTGAGTAGGTTGAGAGTTATGGTTTCCAGGTGTTCTTTTAGCCGAATAAAACTTCCGAGGACGTGAAGGAGGCAAACTTGTTATTATAGTTCTTTTTATTCCATTGTGCGGTTTTTTATAAAGGAAAACTGTTTTCTTACCTATCTATATACTCTGATCTACCAATGGGGCATCTTCATATGTCGCTCTTGGCGTATTTCGTAATAATTATATGTTATTTGAACGTGGTCTGCGAATTGGGATTATGTAATCAATTTGGAACATTTTGAAATGGAATGTGGAATTTTGTTTTGTTCTTTAAATTTTTTCCATACTCTAGTGTTTTTGTGTATCAATGTATCTAATATCGCCGTGTTTGGTCGCCGAGGATTAATAACTATGGATGACTGCAGCATCCGTAGCCGTTAGTTTTGTACCTCCAAATAGGAGGTTGTTACATTTAATCTTTCCAGAATTGAGCGTAAAGGAAGATATTGGTTGTAAAGTTCTGAATAGAGAAGAAAGAGTCACATGAGTAACATGAGAACAACGGTTTCTCAAAAGCAGTTTCACAGAGAAGTTTTTAGCAGTTATCACACATAGAAAATTAAGGAAGACACGTGGTATACACGTTGCAGAAGAAAATGCTTTTGGTTTTTCTGTGTGCTATTGGGCCTACTTATGGAGAAATTGTTTTTCAGACTGCTGCAACATGATATTGGCTTTTAGTAGTCATGATTTGCATGAATATATACTAATCTAAGTATGTCTTTTAGTTTGCTTGACTTTATTAGATGTTTATGTAGATGAATATACCTCAGCGCTAGTTTAGTAGTATGTAGTGGTATGTTGTGTACTGTAATATATTTATGTACAAACAATAAAGGAACCCATTTTCAAAAAAAAATTTACATTATCTTAAATTGTTTAAGATGATGTAAGTGTATATACATATACATAAGAAATTTTTGAAATTAATATTTAATGAAATTAATATTTAATGAAATTAACTAATTACATAAGTTAATTAAAAGTTAATTAACAAATAATAATACATACATATATACATATGTGTGTGTAACCATAAATGTTATGGTATACATATTCAATTAAAATGTTTAATTGCAAAACATAAAATCAATTAAAATGCTGATTAATTAAATAAGATTTAAGTAATATAATGTATACAAGACTATTGTATGAGTTAATTAAATTATAAAAGTTATATAATAGTTAAACTTACATAATATGAATGTTTAAAATAAAAATGGAATAATAAGAAACTCAAAATAGACTTAAGGAATAAAAACATCTGTATATTACATATACCATGATTTCTGACGTTGACACTTGAATCGTTATGGTATTTCATAAAAAATACGTTATTCCATAAGTTGATATCACTCAATTAAATATATTAAAGGTAATGAATCTTTAATATAAGTGTTGTGCTCTACTGTTTATATATTAATAAATTACTTGCATATGTGGTTGTTGAGCAAGCTGAAGCGAGGGATGTTATGTGTAATATTATTAATATATAGAATAAACGAGGTAAGATAGCAATATATATTTGTTAAGCAAACTCAAGGTACAAATACTATACTCAGTCCATCAAGGTCGAAATGAGATTAGGATAAGGAACAATGGATTGGAAGTTGTATATGATACAATCGACAAGGAGTTATCCATCGTCTGTGGAGCTATGACTTGTTGAGTAAACTCAAGTTTAGAATACCAAGGCAGATGAGTCCTAACGTCTATTAGTGAAGTCGAAAGAATTTTATGTTACTTCTTAGCGTTTAGGGAAACATAAAAGACTAGTAGAAGCCTTATTAGACAAATGAAATTGTAACATTTAACTTTTCTAATATTGTAAGACCATATATTGCATAAAGTTATAACAATCTACATTGATAAATTTGTTCAATTGATATAATTGATAAAAACTTTATCAACTAAGATATATAAATGAACAGAATTGATGATTGACAAATATAAATGTAAAATATACTCGCTTGTAAATATTATTTACATGTTATTGTTTCAATATCCATGCAAGCGCCAAATTTTACAGCTACTAAGTACATTCGTGATTAGTCATTTACATGTTTATCTGTCCAAGACTGTGTATTGTCCTTTATGAGTTTCAAACTCTAGAAATAATACTTGGATATGGATGTCTGATTCGTATTCTTTCACATAAAATGTTACATGGTGAATGGTCGCAATTAATAAAATCAGCTCAATCAAAATAAGCAAAACCATAATGTAAGATCATGTATTCAATATGACTGATTACAATGATGATTTTTTCATGTTAAATTTAACACTAGACCAAGATCTACAAGATTGATCTAAAAATTCAATCACTGAAAAGTCAGTTTAATCAGTTTATGTAAAATGCAACTTATTCAATATTCTTAAATGTTAAGGATGACCGAATGCATTCTTGTAAATAGTTCGTTATGATCGTGTAGTAAGGATTTCCTTTTGAATGGTTCAACCATTTAGAAAGAAAAACAAATATATGAGGGTAGATGTAACTTAAGGCACGGTTGGGATGAAGAGAGTGAATGGTTACATCTGCTTCGTAAGGAAACATCGAAAATGAGAATTGTAAAATAATAATAAACACTTAACAAGGAATAAGAAATGTGATATTTATTCCAAATTTATTTTCATGTAGAAAACTGTTTTCTATGAATTTATTTCTTGAAATTTAAGATACTTGATCTAAAAATTCTCGACTATAAACCAGTTAGGGTAAATGAAATAAATGGTCTATATTAAGTGGTTGAATGGAGCTTCGTATTTCATACGCTCTAATAGTAATGGTGGAAATAGTGAAAGAATGCCATATATCACTTATTGGTTGCACCAAGTTACGAAAATTATTTTTGTAAAACGTACCAAACATTATTTATGAAATAATAATTATTTTTTCAGTATTGATTAAGAAATAGATATAGTTTTATTTCAATATGAATATTATGAACATTCATTATAAAATTAAAGTATAATATTTGTATTTGTGATGCATTGAAAAATACATAATATCTAAATTTATTTGCAATTATTTTAAAATTATGGACTAAGCTACAGTTTTGAGAAATAATTTACGGTCTTATGATTATGAATCATATGGTACTAATAAATTTTATCTCAGATGATTAAGGGTAAAATACTCATTCAGTGGGAGCAGTATAAGAGTTGATGAACTCTATGGATTAATACATATAGATGTATGCAATCGAAAGTTCCAAAACGGTTCTACGTACTTTGTTGTATTCACCGATCAATTATCACAAACATGAACATGTGTATATGATACACATGTGATATGTTAATGATGAGTTCATAGAAAATAAAACAGAAGTAAATAAAATAATGTAGGATAGAAAATAAAATGATTTGATTTGATCGAATATGCTAGTATATTGGAAAGAGTTCCAAACGTAACCAAAAATGAGTAAGATTCAACCATAAAAGTCAATCCTTCCTTTATACATAAAGTGTCGATAAGGAGTAATCAAACTTTTTTTAACAAAGTATGATTAACGGTGAGTGAAGTTGAGTTAACTTCTTTCTATAAGGTCATATGTTATATATTATATTTTATTGTTGTGATTCTGACTTTGTGTTCCCTATTATTTACTGTATATTGTGTATTGTTCTATTCTGAAAGTGCATATGTTTATTGCTTTGAACCGATACTGCGTATCTATCGATGAGTTACTTATTCAATAAGTAAATATGAATCAGTGTTAGCCCAAAGAAATATTCACGTATGTACCCCATTTAGTCTTATTCTCCGTATTATTTGATAGTACTACTTGGTAATATTCTTGGATAGTATGCATATAGAGATGGGGTGTTTACTATTCCAATCAATAGTTAACGCATATCACAACAATCCAAAATGTTGTATTAAACCTATTGTTTCGACTTAAGTATAAAATCATCTTGTTATTGTTTGCTATAAAAACACATTTATTTAAATTCTCTCAAAACAATAATATTTTCTCAGAATTATAATGTACTTTCAAAATCCTTCTTTGTCCATTTATTACTTCAAATATATCAAATCTTCGTTGTTCAACCAAAAATAGTAATTTACATCAAATTATTTTTAAAAACAATAATATTATCACTTTATGTCAAAATAATAATATTTATTTGAATCAGAATTTAATCATCTATAGCATGATTAGTTGTGCAGTCGCAATAATATTTTTATATTTCTCCTTTATTTCTTTTCACTTGTCATACGATTAATTTGAGATTCTAATTAGTTTCACACTGATCTTATGTTTGTTTTATGCTAGGTCGATCTAGGAGTGTTGGTTGACCTTAATAAAAAAATTCCTTTGAATATGTGACCTTTGACCTATTAATTAAATCATACAAATTTGCTTTCTTTTGATTTGAATTTTTAATCAGCACAAACTGAGTTTATCATTATTGTATATTCTATTTGATCATTAGATATACTGATGTATTGTGTTTGAATTTCATTCTCATGTTGTCCCTCCTCACACAATACTAATTGGAATCAGATCTTAAGAAAACACATGATATGAGTAAACAAATAAAACCTCTGATGAATCTAAATTATTAGCATAGATAACATATGAGCAATAGATAATAATGATAAGGAGATATTACAAACATATTAACAAGATGAGCATAGAACTAATTCAAGGGAAGAATATAGGGATCTAAATCATATTTCATATTCTTACAGGTGAAAGAGATACAAAAGGTGGAGAATTCAAGAATATAAACATGATGACTTTGTATATAAATATAATAGAAGGTTACCTTGAGATGTAGCCAAGAGAAACGCCTTGAATAATGAAAACCATCCTGGATTCAAAGAATCAATCTCCAAATCTTGCACTAATCGAGAGATAACCACCCTTTTTGTTTTATTTTATTTGATTTTGGCATTTTGGAACCGTAACCATCATGAAATTTTGGTCAAGAATAGATCAAGGAAGGTAGAGAAAATGACAAAGACAAATGAAAATAAAGGAGGAAATAAAGATGTCATGAAAATATGCTGACTCGTCTTCCTTCAATTAAGATTTGCCTTTTCATTTAAAAAAAATCCTAACCTCCCAAATGCTATCGCCAGCCATATCAAGGGGAGTTTCAGCTCTAAATAATTCAAAAAACTCAATTAGTATTAACCCCATTTAAATTCGATTTAAATTTTCCACCGATATCATATATCGACACGCGAGTTTATAATTTTTGTATATGCAGTTTATTAAATACTAATGGAATTCAAACAAATCAAATTAAATTTTATTAATTAAACACAAATATTTATTGATTTAATTTAATTTAAACCCTTTTAGTATTTATTCTATTTAAGTTGAATTTAAATATTTTACCGATACCATATATTGATACACACGTTTATAACTTTTATATTCACGCCATTTTAGATACCAATGGTATTCAAACAAATAAAATATGATTTAATAATTAATATTAATTAAATATTAATTATTATTTTTTTCAATGTTTCAAAATTAGTTAAATCATGTGGTTCATTCACAGTATTCATTATTCGGTAGTGACTATAAATTCAGTCAGCGATTGATATTAAACAATTCAAATATTAGCGTTCATACGTCACCGTTCCTAATGGTGTGACATTTTGGCTAAACTTATCACTTACACGTCTTTTTTTAAAATCCAATTTTACTTTGGTAGTAACGATTACTTACACCAATTCTCTTCGTCAGTACTATATCACATTAAGACTTATCAAATTTTCTTTTTCATTAAAATTCATAACATCATCAACATTCAACCTTGTAAGTCCAAAAACAAAGTCCCTAGTGAATAATTATATTTATTATTAACCATACTACTCTAGCCAAAGATTTTTTCTTTGAGTTGACCATAGTTGACCATCATACTAACCTCATAAAATAAAGGAGATGAATCCTCTATTAAATAGTGTTTTACTTTCAATGCTTCAAATCAGACCCAACCGTAGTCATTTTATGAATGTCATGTCATGTTTAACTAAAGTAAAATTGGTGGTGATATTGAAGTTCAACAATATTCTTAAGTTGAAAGAACTTTGTAACATCATCACTTCAAGATTCTCTATTTGACCGTAGTTATATTAACCAACAGAAAACCCTCGAGCGAGTCATTCTATAATTGTCAAATAACTATCAGTATGTAGTCCTTTGGTGCCCCCCAATAGTCACATGAAATATAGTTATGCACTCAAAGCCACAGTTTCCATCAATATGGTATTGCATTTTCAATGAAGTTTGGTCAACATATAATAATACAAAATTTTACCTTTATGTTTATTTAATAATGACCTATGATATCAATTTGTGCTTGTAATATATGTCTATTTTTTAAAATTTGCCAACTTTAACACATGTACACATACATATTCGACTAATTTTCTCATTGGACTGGAACACAGACATTGCAATTTCTAATTGATAAAGGAAAAAAGAGCAATAATCGCATTATGAAAAGAGATGCTAAAGTAGAGTGTTAGCGTTTCTCCTATGCAAAATATTACGCTTTTAGTATTTTATTGAAAAAACATTACTTTGTTATTTTCTTTCAACAATTTTGTTACAACTACACTTTATCAAATCTTATTTCATTCACTTGCTGCTTATTAGTTTACTCTTGACTATTGCTATGTATTTACTATGTGCATAGATATGACTGTAGAGATAAGTCACCCCAAGAGGCTAGCAGTTGTTGGTATGCTTGGACGAACTACATCCACTGCTGCACTCAATTTTTACCTTACCACTAGTGCAACTAGCTAAAGTTTAGTGAGATGGTACTTTTCAAATTTACCTTGATATATTCTCTTTGTTGAAATAGAGCCAACTGTAACAATTCTTAATCCCTATCAATGACATGTGTGACTCATATAAGATTTTCTTTTCTTCTCTTTTATAGTCTTGTCTTCGAAGATGGAGTTATATAATAAATTGTAGAAATATGAATGTAAATTTAGGTGAATCTAAGGAGTGAAGCTTAAAGAAAGGCATCATCATCAAATAAAAGGATAATCTAATATAGAAAACCAAGCGCATTGCAAAATTATGATTTCTAAGGAGTGTAGTGCTAGAATAAGAAGAGTAATTAAACCAATCGTTAAAGATATTTGTTTTACTATAGATTTGCAAAATCAAACAAGTACGAAGTAAAAACAATATAAAGTTTTTACTCTCTTCTTGCTACAATCTACAGATTTCTTCAAATGATGATATTTCTCTTTTCTCGTACAGCTAATATGTTTTCTTTTCGTTTCCTCTTTTTTTTAATGCAAATATACTCTATTGATATGTTTTTTTTTCACGCATCATTTCAAGATTTGAAATTATACGATCAAATGATCGACTCTCCACTGGTTTTTTTCTTCTATGTTGATAAATCTATAAACAAAGTGAAAATGACTATTGTTATAAAAGGACATGTTAACCGGTGATTTGATTAGCTTTTTCTAGTTTTTTGTAATTCATTTCCTAAACTAAAAACCAAACTGAACATAAGAATGTTCATCCAATTTTTTTTTATATTGAACTATAATCAAGCATAACATGGTAAGTTAAGGTCAATTTATTCCAAAAGCATATAAAATATCAAAAGGACAAACATACAACTAACCAATAATTGCATTTACATTCTTCATATCACTCATCAACTACTTCAATAATTAAAATACTAACTTTTCAAAACATCGATCCTTTATCTCAATAAAATTAATATGTATCAAGTAGCACAACAAAATTTTACTTAGTAATTGAGCAAAAAATGATTGATATGAATTTCAAATATTGAATACAATGCACTTAATATTTATCCCCACAATAAAGATTATATTTAAAAAAGGAATTCAATTAAAGCCTCGATTACATCAATAGAATATCAAATTTACATGTAAGAATGAACAAATAATATCAAAATTAAACTAACCGACTAAAAACACATTTTCAACAATATTATCGTGCACAATGCATAAGTCAGACAATAAAACACCGACATATGTAGAGTTCTCACTATAAACACTACACCAGAAAAGCCAATTCGCCACGGCTACGGGCCGTGGCAAAGTGATTTAGCCACGGCCCTTAGCCGTGGCGAAAGTCTGAGTGGCAAAAATTTAGCCACGACTTAGGGCCGTGACTGTTTACAGTTTTGCCATGGCTTTGGGCCGTGGCAATATTACGTTAAGCCGTGGCAAATTTTTGTATGTTTTTCAAATCAATCAAAAGCCTTGGTTGTTCTTACTTTAGTTCAATTCAACAAAATAGTGATCTCAATTGAAACTCAAAGCATAGAGTAAATGTCTCAGTTCACAATACGGTTCATTGTTACAAACAGTTCATCAATTAAGATATATAGTTCATCAAGTACAATACAATGATACATGAAGACAAAAGTTTCAGATAGTTCATCAAGTACAATACAATGATACATGAAGACAGAAGCTTCAGATAGTTCATCAAGTACAATACAATGATACATGAAAACAAAAGTTCAAAAACAATACATAATACACGCTACAAAGTGTAACTCCTTCTAATGCACTTGCTGAACTGCAAGTTTTTGATTTCGCACTATAAGGCATGTATTTCAACTTCAGGCTTCACATCATCCACTTCAACAGCATGGGTCATCTGTCAAAGGTAAACAAATCATATATTAGACTCTGGTTGAAATCATGTATACAATCTTAAGGGTCAGCTTATAGAAGATTATAGAAGGAACACAAAGTTCTTGCATGGCCTCTGTGCTGCATGAGGCTCTGGGTTACATCAGGTTCTTGCATGGCCAAATTCAGGTTTGTAACTTTAGTATTATATCATATTTGTTTGATCAGCAAACATAATTAATGATTAGGTGTAGAGATGATGAATAAGCTCTATGATTTGTACTGAGAAAAATGAAAAATACAGGGTTCAATTAACTACCCAGTCTGACCATCCCTCCAAGACTGAAACAATAACCAATCTTGATTTTAATTTCCAATGCGATCCAATTCGGATCAACATAACCCAAATCAACAAAACAAATCAACAACAATAACAAAAAGAAAAGAAAAAAAGTGTCCAGTTTGTTTACAAGGGAAGATGTTGAGTGGAAAAATATACTTATTATAAGATATGTGATATATGACCACTAAGGCTATTCAAGAAGATGTATATAAGGTAAACAGGTATGAAAAACTGTTCATTAACTTGAGCTAAGCCATCGTATTTACTAAGCTACTATGCACATTTGCCAGGTGTAGTTACATGAGAATAATCTCGTAAAGGTTAATATTTGTTGCTAAAAAATGCAGCCAAACCATATCAATGCAGCTTTGAAGTTGAGTAATAATTGGGATATTCAAACTATTCAGAACATATCGCATGCCAACAATATTACCAAAAGATCGATAGTCATAAGTTGTAACAACATCTCACAATCACATATATGACATAAAATAGCTAAGAACCCGCATGACTCTAAAGGCATCTTACAAGTGTTTCATTGTGTTACATGCGACCTTGAGAGTTGTGACAGTTGATGAAGGATCTTATCATTTGAGATATTTGCAAATAATATGATTAGCTGGGTATGGATAGTGCTAACCTTAGAAGTTTTAAGCTCCCTCACAATAATAGAAAAGTTGAATGCGTATGTTTTAAGCGGGTAGACAATGGCATAATCCAGAAAATAACAACTACCAAAAAACAAATACTGAACATAATCTGCAAATCTTCTTGCCACTAAATTTGAACCACCCTATCCATGCATATGATGCAGATGAAAGGAGAGAAACGGCTTTTAACAATGAAGGACTTTCTTTTCCCAAGTATTTTTAATGTTTGCTATCTTACAAATATAGAGACTCATGTCATTCATCACTTATTTCCTCAAATACCACACTACAATCTAGTAGAAGCAGTGAGTTGATCTCCAATTTGCCTAAATATACTAATTTATTATGTTAGTATGAGAGTTTCATTTGTTTTTTTTATAAATATTGTTTTCTCAGACAAAAGCAGCAAAGCCAGTGCTTGGAAAATATTACAAAGAGCCTAAAAGATCATGGTCCCTTCCATTTCATATATTTGGCATCCTGGTAAGGAGTTTGCGCGTTGACCATTTTGTCAGTGATGTAGGAGATGTAGTTTATTATCAAACCGATATCTAGTTACTACGGTGAAAAAATTAAGTCTGTTTAGCCAATTTTGTTGTTTTAGTACATTGGTGTTTAGTTTTTTGTTTTATTTTGCTGGTTTTGAAAATTATCAGAGTGAAGTCCAATATGTATATAATAAGACTATCATTTATTTCATATATGTTTTTTATACTTATATATGTGAATCGTATGTATGTTTTATACTGCAAGTTTATTACTTCGCTTGGTAGTTATTTCATACGGAGTTGTCATTGCTTCTTCAAGCAATCATATTGTCGTAGCTTACAATCTTGTAAATGTGGAGTTAAGGAATACTACTTTGAACTGCTTTTAACAATTTCCTTTTTATATTCATATTCATGTACGTTGTCTTTTATGTGTTGAAAGGAAAAACAAACTACTAGAGAAATTCAAAAGTCTGAAGGTTTCTTGTTCATATAAACTAAATGGAAGTAAGCTAACAAAATTTGTAATATAGAGATTTTTAAACCAAGGATTCCAATTGATAAATAAAGCTGCAAACCAATAACGGTTCTCGAGTGCACAGTAAAGTTTGTATGTAGGTTTACATCAAAAGGTAATTAACAATCGTTATAGTAAATTAGAAAGGGATAAAAAATCATATACCACACTAAAGTGTAGACAGCGGAAACAGGCTTTGATGCTGTAGTAATATTGAGATGAGAATGAGAAACATCACAAAAATAATGATGAATACCACACTAAAGTGCAGAAACAATCGAGCTAATGATTAACCGATAGTTATTGGTATTTAATAAAAAAGATGCAGCAAACATACCATTTCATGTTTTACTACATCATGACTTGTATGTCCAGTATGATGACCATAGTTGTACAATGATCTTTTTTTTGCCTATATCTCTTCTTTCCCTTGCACTGGGTTTTGCTTCATTTTTCACAAACTCATTCCAATCTTCTTGGACGATTGTTGGTGGATAGTTTTTCAACCTCTCTTCGTCATTATCGAATTTGTCATAAAAGTTTGTCCTCGATTCGCTCTTGTGTCTCCTAAATGACTCGGCCATTTTTTAAAAAAACAAGTCCTTTGTATCTGGCTCTAGCTCGTAAAATGTCTGTGAAATTAAGAGTATAGGAACGCATGATTAACCAGAATAACCAAATACATAATATAATTATTATTCAGAATATGTGTTCTTTAATGATGACTGTGAAATACACTGATTATATTATACAAAAGATTATACCATACTACTTATATAATATTTAAAGTTTTGAAGGTTTTGTAGCTTAAGAAAAACAGTGCAGAGACTCTTTGCTCTTGTCTTTATATCAACTTGCAATGATGTGGTACTAATATTACTTTCATACATAATTTTGTCATATTATATACAAGATTAAGTAGTTAGTAGGGCTATGTTGATGTATGTATATTAGTTTATTAGATCAGCAAATGAAATCATGGTGGATTCTTTGCTGTCCCCTCTGTACACTATAAATGAAAATGAGCTGGTTGTGTGCAAGAATTCCAATTCAATCAACTTTTATGTTTTGTGTGAACATTTCATATTAGGGCACATGCAGGCATTATAGGCTAAATTCGTGTCTATAGAAAACATAAATTGAGTATAAACAGGAGTTAACAATATCATGTTATCTTTATAAATTGTGATACTCAAAACTGACCAATCTATTGTTTTACTTTGGAAAAATGTGTGTACTTTTGAAATTACTGAGGTAAGGCAATTTAATACATCAATAACCATTGAAATGCTTATATATATATAGCTGTCATGCATGATCTTGCATAGAAAGTGGATCAATGTTTATGGTCAGGCCTGCAACTTGTGTCGAATAGTTTGGCAGATATGTCATATGGTTGTGCTTAGTTTGCAAGAGCAGTCCTTGCTGATTTTCTCACATATTTATCTTGTTAAAAAACGAAAACCGAAGTAAAATTTGAACCTCGGGCCTTTAAGTTGAAATGTTTCGTTGTAATGGAAATATTTTGTATCATATTAACACTGTCGCTATTCCAGTATAAACAAAAAAGGTAATGCTTTTTTATATTCTTGTCATAAATTTGCTTCTTTTATGAAAAGAAAAAATGCATCCGAAAATGAATGTCCAGGGTTGGTGAAAATAAACAGGAAAATCAAGAAATCGAAAGTGAAAATTACACCGTACCGACGAGCAAAAAAGTTGACAAAGCAAGATTGGCTGGTTATTTATCCAGTGTGGAAAAAATACGTATGTAAAATTGGATGATGTTAGAGCAAAGCCAGTCTATAGTGTTCCTAAATAAACATTGCACCGACGCTACCAATAAGATTTGATAAAACCGACTTACGCAACGTTTAAAAAATTGACAATGTTTATGAATATTTAATCGTCACAACATAAACACAACCCATTCTCTTCACACATTCCATTATCAAAAGTTCCATTATCTATTCCTCCATCCGGGACATTTTAATCTCAGTATGTGCTTTATTATATATAATAAACATCAACTTGTAATAACCAAAGGTTAGCTTGCAGTAAATAAAATGTTAACTGCAGTAAATAAAATGTTAGCTTGCAGTATGAATGATCTATTTCTTTGTGAAATATATTGATTTCTTCAAGAAATATTAAATACAGTAAATGACATTGTATCTCTTTAGGAGATGTTAAGCTATTACTCCAGGAATAGCAATAAGCATATCAATTTATAGAATAAAAAGTAAAAAGTAATTTGCAGTAAAGTTAGGAATAGAATAAATGTTCTACAACACTACTTCAGGACTGTTAAATATCAATTTTCAATAATAATAAAAAGTGAGAAAAGATTGCCCGCTGGTAAATAATAACTATTTTAATACACATAAATAAATACAAACAACAACAAGTACGATTAATTTATGTTAATAACATGTTATACAATATAAGAAATAAACTATTTATACTGTTATATTTTATATTAAGAAAAGAATTATAATTCGTATAAGAGACTAAAACTATAAACAAAGATTAAATAACAAAGCGTTAGTATTAGGAGTATAATTATGCTTAATACTGAACTAAAAATTACAATGAATGAACTTAAGAAAGTGAGAAGCAAGTAAACTAGAAACTAGAAATATAGTGAAATAGAGGATAGAATTTTACTTCTTAGATTGATGTATGTTCATATTATATAGTTTAGTAGCATATATTTATAGAAATGTTTGAACAGCAAGGGAAAGATCAGTCATATTTTACCTTCAGCGAGCAGGTATAAAGTCAATAACATAATCACATAGAAGAATAGTTCAAATCCGAGACAAAAAGGTTATCATTCCTAGAAAGATGTAAAGCAAAATCCTAATATGAGTAGATTTCTTATACTGGAATATCTTAATCGGTGTTGTGATGGGTTGTTGGTAATATTATATACAACATACCACAACTAAAAAACCACCTTAATAATTAGGTACTATATGTGGGGTAATTTAAAAAATACAACAACAACATCACAACGGATATCATATTCAAAAAGTCACAGTTAAATGCACGACATAATCAAATAAGTAGTTTACAAATAACCAGTAAGAATAAAAATAGGATAATAAGTTTACAAACCTTTAACTTAGGTTCATTGACAATCAAATAAAACATCATGTACAATTACATCATGCAGTTGAATAAACAAAATTGAAATTTAGTTATAACCTGTAAGATATAAAAATAGAATGATGGGAGATTCCAGACCTTTAACTTAGGTTCATAGACAGTTAAACATGAGATATCATGTACAGTTACAATATCATCTTCCTTCCTCAACAACTCTTTTTTGTTTAAAGGCCTTTTACAAACATGAAACAAATGTTTAACAAAATATCAACACAGAAACTGTGATGCATCAGAATTAGACGCTAACAAGGTTCTTCCCGAACATCTAAACTCAGTGTACACTGGGGAAAAAAGAACCGAGTAAATATTTTTACAAACATTCCAAGCAACGCTTCAATGAATAATACCTGGATGGTTCTAGTAAAAGTATAATACACAACGAAAGGATGTGACAAATAGTTAGAAGTATCGTGCTAGCTCAACTACAGAGTAGTAGAATTAGCACAAGACTACAATGGAAGACATAATGTAAGGATGGATTTTACTAGCTTAAGCATAATACACATGAAAGGCCATGATAAATACTTAGGAGTGTTATGCTAACTCTACTATAATGGAAGACATAATGTTAGATCAGTCTGGGTAATTACTCACCAATTGCATGAGTAGATTTATTTTTTTTCTCAGTAAACTTGTCTACATCCAAAAGAGGTCAATACCATATGCAGATTCTAAATCCTACAAAGGGTGATGTGTCGTTAATTTCCTGTTAAATTTTTTAACATGCCTGAAGGGTTTAGTAAATTTTGTGTATAGTTTAAATTATACTTTCACACAAAAAGTGCTGTATAGCAGGAACTTTCACATGCCAAAACAAGGTAAACAAAGAAATCTGGAATGCTATTTGTTTTAACGGTAAGAAATATAACATATACATTAATTGGTTTAGGATAGACGCAATAAATTGCATGATGCCAATAGCCATTAGCCGACACAACAACTCGAAACTCGAAATACAGTTTTCAAGTAGTGGCAAAATTTGAGGAAAAAAATACGAAACTCGAAATACAGTTTTCTATTGGAGAAAAGGAAGCGACGAGGTAACATAGTTACAAAAACCACTGCATGTCAATTAGTAATAACAGAAACTACACCATTCCAACTACAAGCCGCTATTACATTGGATATCAGTGGATGAAATGCGATATCTATACAAAAACAGAAACATAAATAATAAATCAAGACCATGCTTTTTGAATTTGATGATGAGACATCAAGTGGATTTGTTCAAGTCTATCGGCAATTTTACGGGGCTTTAAAAGACGATCCTTTCAGAAACCAACTGGAGGTTGTGCATAAGGTACGTTCTCCTCAGAAAATTGAGTGCATTTTTTTTAAATAACCTTACTAAATCTAAAACTCCATTGCATCCCTTTGACTAATTTTATTCAATTTTTGTTGTTGCCCAGAAAATAGGAAGAGGCATTGGTGGACTTCAAGGTCCAATGTACGCAAGAACAGGATGTTTCCATCGTAGAAAAATCATATATGGTGCATCACCTAATGCCTACCTTAATCAACAAGGTAAACTAGACTATTTTATGCCTTAGTACGCAAAATTTAACATTAGATCAGTAACATTACCAGCTTAAGGAGGGAATTTTTTTTGCATTTCAGACATCTAAATATAGGTTGTCTTAGGACATTCTATGATCTAACAGTTGATATAATCTTCATCTCATTAAAGTTGTTATTTGTATAAATCTTTAATTGATCTCATTCAAATTTCCTTCAGTCCATCACTAATTTAATTTTCTACCAATTTTGCTTTTTTACTAATTTAATTTTCTACTGTTTTTTTTACAGAAGAGCTAATTGGTAAACAAATTCAAAAGACATACAAGAACCAACAGAGTCTGTAACAAGAATAACTACAAGAAAGTCATCAAAAGTTCAAGGAAACATCAATCTTTCCGGCAAATACTATGCCACACAGAAACAGAAATAATAAATCATTTATTTTTCAATGCAAATTCAGTGCTTGTGCGTGGAAATGAACTAGAATTAAAATTTTATGTCCAGCTAGGTATAAATACTTTAAACTTGGAGTCGAAAATCAAATCACTGCAACAAATTTTCAAACTAAAGATCAGGAGTAGGGACATTGCAAAATATTGAAATCGATGATGCTAGAACAAGGTTCGAAATTTGATTATGCTAAACAAGGTTCGAAATCTGATTTTCACACGGCCACAAACTCCATGGCCATGAACACTGATAAGAAAATTATAACCCGATTCTTGATTAAAAATAAAAATAAATTACCTGACGAGAATCTTCAATGATCAAATCGATTCAGGAGATGCTCAAATCGATTACAACTATAGGCTCAAATCAATATTGAGGTCGACACGATTTGAAGAGATGCTCATCGTGAGTTCAAAGCGATTCGGCAACGAATGGATTTTGGAAATTGATTTAGGGCACGCCTGTGGGAAAATTTTGGAATGGGGGCGTTTTTCGAGAACGGTACGTAGTGTAGTTGAGTTGTATGAAAGTGTACGTGTAGTACTAAGGATCGTGTAATATGGTATATTAATGCGGAAACTGGTAATAACAGTAAAGTAAAAATTAAAGTAAGCACACCAGGAATTTTTATACTGGTTCGAACTTCCCGTTCTACGTCCAGTCCCAGAATACCCTCTGGATTTAAACTAAACCCCTCACTTAACCCGGAGGAATAGGTATACGACACCTGAGCAGCCGAACAGGAATTTTTCCGCCTCAACAACCGAAGAGGACTTCAACTTAATACAAAA
The DNA here is from genome assembly GCA_030737815.1 of Allium fistulosum. Taxonomy (NCBI): domain Eukaryota; kingdom Viridiplantae; phylum Streptophyta; class Magnoliopsida; order Asparagales; family Amaryllidaceae; genus Allium; species Allium fistulosum. Next base: position 1,185,310,869 of record CM060902.1, read on the forward strand.
TGTTTGTTGACGAATGTGTTCTAAATAACACTGATTGTCTTTTGATAGTACAACTTTCCTATAATCAAATCCTCAAGAATATGTATGTGTGTGAAGATTTAGAAGGAAGATAATCACGTAGAATCGAAGTATATGAATAAATTCAAGGATTCTAGTGATATTGAATAAGAGTGAATGCTTTTATTTGCAGAAATGAAAAGAGATTAGATTTCAGAAATATAAACAAGAATCGGTGTTTGTAGAAGTGAATTGAATATGTTTATATAGTTGTAGAAGAGTTGTAATCTTTCATGAATAGTTTTAGTCAACAGTAGTGTCCATACCTCTTGAAATAGAGGACATTACTCTTCATGAAAAGATCGCGTCTCTTCAGAAAACTAGCCGTTTTTCTCTGGTCGGTCGACCGGAAAAACTGGCCGGTCAGCTGAGTTGAAAAACGTATACAAAACAGAAAGTCACTGTGCATATGATACAGGGTCGGTCGACCGAGGATCCTGGTCGGTCGGCCGACCTGGTGTTATATGCACAGTGAACATATTTTTTGATATAAAATGTTTTGTGTGCGTGTGTGATTATTTGAGGAATGATTTTAACATTGTTCTAAGATTCAAATAAAATAAAATATCCATACTAATCTCTGAATTGTAAGATTATCTTCTTTGTAGTGCACGGTATGCATTTATTCTCTTTTTGTCGCTTTCATATAGCATTCTCGTCGTATGATCTCTGAATCTTGTGTCATGAATCAAAACTCATGAATCAACATTCTCCCCCTTTTTGATTGATGACAATACTTATGTGACGAAGTAATATTGACATATATATTATAGTTCTCCCCCTGAATATATGGCGACTTTTCTGCAAAAATTCGTTAATTTGCATACATTTCTCCCCCTTTGTCATCGACAAAAAGGAATACTTATAACAGATTGAAGTAATGCAAAAAAAACATTTTAAATTTACATGGTACATTCTTTGAGCTTAATTAGAAATAATTTAAAGATGTTTGCTTAGAACATAACATAACAATTAATTAAGACACAAAATAAACTACAAGAGATTGTTGAAAGTTAAAATAAATATAAAAAAATACTACAATTACTCCTCATCATCGTCGGTATCCCACTGTTCTGGATGAAGATTTTCATCGAGAGGAGCCGGTTCCTTACCCCGTCTGTGAGTGGTAGGTGCGGGAGTTGCCGATGTGCTGGAACTTGTGTTCTCGGATGTAGACCAAGAGAAATTTGGTGCGGGTCTTTTTCCAGGAGCAACAAATGAAGCACCGGCTTCAGAAGAGCATGATAAGGCATCCCATAAATTTACAAAGAAGCCTTTGATCTTTTTGAAACGGCCATCAATTTTTCGAAGGCGAGAATCCAAAGCTAGTTGATTTTGGGCTAAAATATCTATGGCAGCCGCTGTGCTAGTACCGGGAGGTGGTCTTTGGATAGAGGTTTGACGAGTTAAACGTTCTGTGGAATGAGTGGAGGGTTGAGGAGTAGAATAGCTACGACGTAGTTGTTCTCGTGGAATGGTACGCCATTGCTGAAAGGTTGTGATTTGGGATGGTGCATCGGGTAACTTCATCAATTTTATTGTTCGTGAGTCAAAAGTACGAACTTTGGATGTTTCGGATTCCGGTGCATGAGTGACAAAGTTGTTAATCAACCGCATTATGTATTCTCCATAGTAAATATGGAGCATTTTTCCTTGGTTGAATGTAAGGAATTCATCCATAAGAAGTTGTGTCCAATTTACCCGAATGTTTCCACACATAGCATATAACGCCTTGAAGTTTTCGGGATATACTAAGTGGTACGACCCTCCTCTTGGAACAATAGACTTCATCATGAATCGATGAAAAAGTCGTGCTTTAGGTCGGAGAGATGAAGTTTGCCTTAAGTCGGTAGCATCATCTTCAAAGAATAAGTGACTTAGGCGGTCACGAGTTGATGGATTACAATCTACATCATGTAATGAGATTCCACCCGGTCGAGCATTTAAAATATGATTCATTCGATTAATGGAGAGAAACATCGATGTGCCACATACCGAAGTCCAAACACAATTTTCAGTGTTTCTAGGTGGATTGACAAGATTGAGATTTGCTAAGAATAACTTGACCATTATATGATTAATCTTCAAGTTGTTTTTCCTATGGTCAAGAAAAGCATCAAGACCACTTTCAAGAGCGGCGTTTTCAACACCGTAGGCGGTAAAATCAGGATAACTTACAAAAGACTCCTCAAAGATTTTTGCATCTTGAAGCTTTATCCATCTTTCTAAAGCTTTTTCACTTACTAACCAAGAAGCAATTTGAGAATCTACAGGAGTTGAGGAAGATTGGCCAGCGGTAGTCTTAGATTTCTTTTTGGGAGCCATTTTTCTTGAAGAATTTGAAGAAGTTTAGAAAGGTTGTAATGGGAGCTAGGGTTCAAATCTGTTGTGGAAGAGTAAAGTGAAAAGGTGAGATAAAAAGGTGAAGGGTTGGGTTAAAATATGAAGGCAATTTTAGCAGAATAACACGTTCGGTCGACTGAAGGACCTGGGTCGGTCGACCGAGTTTAGGTTCAGAACAGTGCTGAAACTTTCGGGAAAAGCTTCGGTCGACTGGTGCAGGGAATTCGGTTGACCGAGTTTAAAAAATATTCTACTGTTATTCGGGAAATACGTTCGGCTGACCGAGTCAGGTATTTCGGTCGACCGACTTGGAAGAAATCTGTTTTTAAAAACTTCTCGGGACAGCTTCAGTTGACCGGTTCAGGCATTTCGGTCGACCGAAAGCATGTCATGCTGTTGTTTGTTTGTTTTTTTTAAATAAGAATTATAGAAATATAATCATATTATTACATCATATGTATTTATACAGCTTATATAAAAAATAACATATATATACTAAAATATAGCCATGATGAATTAGCATCGACGTTCACATGAATTTGGATATGGAACGTTTTCTACCGGTGACCATATTGGAGCTATTGGAGATTGAACATGGTTAGAGGGAGATGGAGTTCTATAAGAAGGTTCAGCAACATCATCCTTCTTAGATGAACAAAATTTCATGGCAATCTTTTCAAGGAAGCTTAAACGTCTTGCCGTGACTTTCTGTTCGTAATAAAGTTCCCTTTGCATATTCATCTGTTGTTGTTGGTAGTGATGAATTTCATCAATCTTTTGTTTGGTTGATGGAGTTACTACCATTTCCTTTTTCCCTTTCTTTTTATCAGGTGTATAACCTGTATGGGAGTCTTCCCATGGTTTCCACCTGTGTCGGGGATCATTATCTGGAGAGGGAAATTCTAAAACACGATTTGGCATTGGAAATGTAGGATAAGGACCACCTTCGGGGATACGATCAGAATAGTCGTCGTCCGGGGAAGTATAAGAGAGATGAGAATTTTCAGAATTGTAGACATCATTATTAGAAGACATTTTTTGTTTTAAGTTTTTGTTTTGTATTTGATGCTCTATTCAATAAGCATATGTATGTATATATATAACCATATTTTCTAAAAAAATAGTGGTCTAAAATCAAATTTTAGTTTTAATCACATAATTCTTTAAACAAAAACTGTTTACAAATGAATGACATACAATGCTTTAGAGTTAAAAAATAGTATATTCTGAAATCAAGTTTCAATGATGTAAATTAGAAACAGAGCTGGAACAAGAAACACCCATAGCCCAAGTGGCTATACTACAACATCTTACATAAAAGTCAGAAGTCATGAGTTCGAGTACCGCTCTGGTCAGAAAAAATAATTTTATATTTTTCATCATTTTATATATATATATATATATATATTATTATTATAATAATTTTATTTTATTCATAAGTCTTTAAACGACATTATACCTAAATCTCGTCTTAGTTTTATAAAAGAAATTTCATTTAGTGGTTTAGTAAAAATGTCAGCTATTTGATTTTCAGTATTGATAAATTCTAGATTTATTAATCCTTTTTCCAAACAATCACGAAGAAAATGATGACGAATATCTATGTGTTTTGTTCGGGAATGATTGACCGGATTTTTTGAAAGGTTTATTGCACTGGTATTATCACAATAAATTATTGATTTTTCAAGATGACAATTAAAATCTTGTAATGTCTGTTGCATATATACGACTTGTGCACATGCCAAAGCAGCAGATATATATTCTGCTTCACATGTTGATAAAGAAACACAATTTTGTTTCTTACTAAACCAAGAGACTAAGGAACGTCCAATGAAGTGACACGTTCCGCTCGTACTTTTTCGATCCGTCCGACTTCCTCCAAAATCAGCATCACTGTAGGAAACTAATTCAAAAGGACATTCTTTCGGATAAAATAGTCCGAAATCTTTGGTTTTAGTTAGATAACGAATAATGCGTTTAACTGCTCTCATATGCGATTCTTTGGGATTTGCTTGAAATCGAGCACATAAACAGACACTCATCATAATATCGGGGCGACTCGCTGTTAAATAAAGTAAAGAACCTATCATACTACGATATAACTTTTGATCAACACTTTTTCCATCTTCATCTCTATCGAGATGAACCGTTGTACTCATAGGAGTTGGTTTGGCAGCAGTATTTTCAAGACCAAAACGTTTGATTAAATTATAACAATATTTTTCTTGATTAATAAAAATTCCATTTTCAATTTGTTTAATTTGTAATCCAAGAAAATATGACAATTCTCCCATATGAGACATTTCAAATTCATTTGTCATTATGGTTGAAAATTCTTGACATAATTTTTCATTTGTCGAGCCGAAAATAATATCGTCAACATATATTTGAATTATTAAAATATCTTTATTAGTTTTCTTAATAAAAAGTGTTTGATCTACTTTACCGATTTCAAAACCAGATTCTAATAAATAACTTTTAAGACGATCATACCAAGCACGTGGTGCTTGTTTTAAACCGTATAACGCCTTTTTAAGTTTATATACATGATCCGGAAATTTTTCATGATTAAACAAAGGTGGTTGTTCAACAAAAACATTTTCTTTTATGAATCCATTTAAAAATGCACTTTTAACATCCATTTGATATAGTTTAAAATTATGAAAACATGCATAAGCTAATAATATTCGTATTGCTTCAAGTCGGGCGACTGGAGCAAACGTCTCTTCGTAATCAATACCTTCTTCTTGATTATATCCTTGTGCAACTAATCTAGCTTTATTCCTTGTTATATTTCCTAGTTCATCTGCTTTATTTTTGAAAACCCATTTAGTACCGATGACTGATTAATCACTAGGTCTAGGAACGAGTTCCCAAACTTCGTTTCGTTCGAATTGATTTAATTCTTCTTGCATGGCAAGTATCCAGTAGTCATCAGTTGAAGCTTCTTTTATATTCTTAGGTTCTATGTTAGAAAGAAAAGCAACATGACCAGCTTGATTTAATTGATGTCTGGTTTTAACATTCGTATTAACTTCTCCAATTATATTTTGCACAGGATGATCTTTTAAAATTCTAGGTGGAGATTTTATTAAATTGGAAGTTATATTTGTATTGGTTTCATGAATATCAAGATTTTCATTTGTACTAATATTCTCATTCTGAGTAGATTCATCATCAGAATCAATAGTAACACTCGGATTTATATTTTTAAAATTTTCGTTGAAAGAAACATGTAAACTTTCTTCAATAATTTGAGTTCGTTTATTATAAATTCGATAGGCCTTGCTTCGTTCCGAATATCCAACAAATATACCTTCATCGGATTTTGGATCGAATTTGCCTAGTTGATCTTTAGTATTTAAAATAAAACATTTGGAACCAAAAACTTTTAGATATGAAATATTTGGTTTTCTTCCATTTAGAAGTTCATATGGTGTATTTTTAGTTAATGGTCGAATAGAAACGCGATTCAGTACGTAACAAGCAGTAGCTACAGCTTCTGCCCAAAATTGTTTCGATAAAGTTGTTCCATTTAGTAAAGTTCTTGCACATTCTTGTAACGTTCTATTTTTCCTTTCTACAACTCCATTTTGTTGTGGTGTTCTAGGAAAAGAGAAATTATGGTTAATACCTTTTTTGTTACAAAATTGTTCAAAAACTTCATTTTCAAATTCGCCTCCATGATCACTTCTTATATTTTTAATTTTCAAAGTTTTAATATTTTGAATTCTTTTAACAAAAACTTTAAAATTATCAAAAGTATCACTTTTATTTTTCAAAAAGAAAATCCAAGTATATCTAGAGAAATCATCTACAATAACAAAAACATATCTATTATGATTAATAGATTGCACTTGAGTTGGACCAAAAAGATCCATGTGTAAGAGTTCAAGTGGTTGTTCTGTAGATATTACTTTCTTTGATTTAAAAGAAGATTTTGTTAATTTTCCTAATTTACATGCATCACAAAATATGTTAGTTTTGAATTTTATATCGGGTAACCCTTTAACTAATTTATTTTTAGCAAGTTTGTTGATGGTATTAAAATTTATGTGACAAAATCTTTTGTGCCAAAGACAAGAATCATTCTCTTTAGCTACTAGACACAAATTTGAATCATTATTAACATTCATATTTAGGATATAAATATTTTTATCTCGATTTCCTTCGAAAATAATGTTGTGATTTTTATCAAAAATGTTACATTTATTTTCTGAAAAAGTTATATTAAAACCTTTGTCGCATAGTTGACTAATACTTAATAAGTTATGTTTTAAATTTTTAACTAATAAAACATCAGTAATGAGAGGTAAATTAGATGTACCATTGCTATTGACATTGCCTTTGCCGATGATATACCCTTTTGAGTTATCTCCAAAGGTGACTGCTCCTCCATTTGAGTATATAATGTTTGATAACATTTCTTTGTTTCCAGTCATGTGTTTTGAGCAACCGCTATCTAAAATCCATTTTCCTCTCTTTTTATGTGGTACCTGCAAAAAATTATAAAAAGTTGGTACCCAATCTTTTTAGGGTCCTAAGAGTTAGATCTTAGGAAGCCAAACCCATACGGGTTCAGAATTCCCTTTATAAACATAATTCTTGTTATTATGAACAGTTTCCATAAAACTTTTGATATGTTTATTCCTTATCAATGTATTATTGGTTTTTGGAATCCATATCTTAATAGTTTTAGTATTTGAATAAACTGTTTTCCTAATATCTTTCTTAATTTTATTATTAATTTTACTTTTAGCATAATTATTTTGTTTCTTAAATCCTAGTCCAGATTTATTGTTGGAAGTTTGAGAGTTTTCTAGTATACTAGAAAGATTTTCTCTTCCTTTATTGAAATTAGAAACATTTTTAGAAATATCATCAAATTTTATTTTAAGACTAGATTTTTCTAACTCTAAATCCTTAATTTTAGATATTAAATCATTATTTTCAAAAAGTAAAACATCATTTTTATTTTTCTGAATTTCTAGTTCCTCAGATATTGACGTAATTTGAGAAGATAAGTTAGAATTCGATTGTTGAGAGATTTCAAGTTCTTCTTCCAATATTACCTTCTCATCTTTTAACATATCTACTTCTAAAACTGTTCTATCTAACTTTCTTTGCAACTCCTTATTTTTCTTTTTAAGTTGTTTTGTTAAATTTACTAATTCAGAATTTATTTCAATTAAATCTTCAAAAGTAAAATCACTTACATCGTCTGACGAAGCCATGAAGCATACATTTGCTTGTTCATTATCACTTTCACTTTCTGATGAGGATGATGAGTCAGTGTCGTCCCAAGTGACTGAAAAAGCTTTTCGTTTGTTTTTGTCCTTCTTGAAATTATTCTTTTTACGATCTGGACAATCTTTCTTCATGTGTCCTTTCTTGTGACATTCATAACATTCCATTGTTGAAGATGATGGTTTGCTGCTATTAGAATTGTTGTTGGAATTATTTTTGTTTCCTTTGAATTTGTTTCTGTTGAATTTCAAAAACTTTTTGAAAATTTTAGCGATCATTGCCATATCTTCATTATCTGAGTCGGAATCATCTTTTTCTGCTTGGAATGCTACATTTTTCTTTTCTTGTGCTCCATTTCGTTTTGCCTGCAAATTTACTTCGTAGGACATTAAATTACCTATCAATTCTTCTGGTTTTAATGTTGACAAATCAGTTGCTTCTTCAATAGCTAGGACTTTTCGTTCCCATTCGTCCGTTAAAGAATTCAAGATTTTTGTAACAACATCAAAATCAGTAAACTTTTGTTCTAGAGACAATAGAGCATGATAAATATCCTGAAATCTAGAGTACATGTCATTTATAGATTCATTTGGCCTCATTTTAAAGTTTTCAAATTGATGTTTCAGCATAGAAATTTTGCTCAATTTAACTTTGTTCGTTCCTTCATGTGAAACTTTAAGAGTTCTCCAAATTTCATAGACGGAAGTACACATACTAACTCTATTGAATTCATTTCTATCTAATGCATAAAATAAAATATTCATAGCCTTAGCATTTGATGTAGCATCTAGTTTTTGTGTATTACTCCAAGTCGAGTATTCTCCAGTAGGAATTGTGTATTCCCTTTGTATAATATTCCAGATATCAAACCCACTTGATTGCATATAGATTCTCATTCTAGTTGACCAATAATTATAATTTATACCATTGAAAAGTGGAGGTCGTGAAGTCGATTGACCTTCTGTGAAACTAGAATTAGTGTGAGTGTTAGTATCGTTAATTTGTGTGGTTGCCATATTACTAAAAATAAGTAAATATCAAATAACTTTGTGATGGTTATAAGATGACCTTACTCTGATACCAAATGAAAGTGTACGTGTAGTACTAAGGATCGTGTAATATGGTATATTAATGCGGAAACTGGTAATAACAGTAAAGTAAAAATTAAAGTAAGCACACCAGGAATTTTTATACTGGTTCGAACTTCCCGTTCTACGTCCAGTCCTAGAATACCCTCTGGATTTAAACTAAACCCCTCACTTAACCCGGAGGAATAGGTATACGACACCTGAGCAGCCGAACAGGAATTTTTCCGCCTCAACAACCGAAGAGGACTTCAACTTAATACAAAATGTTTGTTGACGAATGTGTTCTAAATAACACTGATTGTCTTTTGATAGTACAACTTTCCTATAATCAAATCCTCAAGAATATGTATGTGTGTGAAGATTTAGAAGGAAGATAATCACGTAGAATCGAAGTATATGAATAAATTCAAGGATTCTAGTGATATTGAATAAGAGTGAATGCTTTTATTTGCAGAAATGAAAAGAGATTAGATTTCAGAAATATAAACAAGAATCGGTGTTTGTAGAAGTGAATTGAATATGTTTATATAGTTGTAGAAGAGTTGTAATCTTTCATGAATAGTTTTAGTCAACAGTAGTGTCCATACCTCTTGAAATAGAGGACATTACTCTTCATGAAAAGATCGCGTCTCTTCAGAAAACTAGCCGTTTTTCTCTGGTCGGTCGACCGGAAAAACTGGCCGGTCAGCTGAGTTGAAAAACGTATACAAAACAGAAAGTCACTGTGCATATGATACAGGGTCGGTCGACCGAGGATCCTGGTCGGTCGGCCGACCTGGTGTTATATGCACAGTGAACATATTTTTTGATATAAAATGTTTTGTGTGCGTGTGTGATTATTTGAGGAATGATTTTAACATTGTTCTAAGACTCAAATAAAATAAAATATCCATACTAATCTCTGAATTGTAAGATTATCTTCTTTGTAGTGCACGGTATGCATTTATTCTCTTTTTGTCACTTTCATATAGCATTCTCGTCGTATGATCTCTGAAGCTTGTGTCATGAATCAAAACTCATGAATCAACATTGTATACGTACACCCGGGGGGTTAAAAAAATGAGTGTAACTTTGCAACGGTCTAAAGCCGTTGCAAAATTGCCACGGCTCATAACCATTGTAATTCATTTTACCACGGCTCTAGACCGTGGTAAAATTGCCACGGCTCAAAACCGTGGTTAATTTTTCGCATGGGGCGTGGCAAAATGGATAGTGTGGTATAGTGAAATAGCCATAAATAAAATTTCTATGGTTCATATTTCTACATAAGTACACACTTCGACAAAACTTATGGAATAATACCTTGGTAAACATGCATGAGTAAGTCATTTACTCAATTATGTTGGTTATTTTAGTAAATAACTTACAAATTTAATTTAAACTGGTAGGATGGATGAATACGATTTGTTTTTTAATTATTGAGAACAAATCACATTGCGGCTTTGATGATACATTAATTTATCACAATGGAACAGAGATTTAAGTTATTTATTCACAATTAATTAATGAAGTTTATTCTACTATTATAAATTAATATACAGAAAAATATTCTCAATGATAAATTTTAAGTCTTTTTTGTTATCTAGGACGACCCATTAATATTTTTCCCTAATGACAAAAACGTTCAAATTTTTTAACAAGCCCTAACTGTCGCCGCACACTCTCCCTCTCTTCTTCCACCTCGTTCTTCTTCTTTTTTAATTCTTCTTCGCTCTCTCTTTTGCATGTTGAAAATTAAATTCTCTTCTTCATACTTCTCTTTTTGGCGCACGATCCATTCATATTACTCTGTTTTTGCTTTTTCTTCTATCAGAGTTTAATTTTGGTTTTATCTAATTTTTTCCTGTTTTTCTTTTTAAAAAAAATTCAGTTATGTTGTTGTGTTTAATTCTTTGTTATTTTATGGCAAATTTGGAAAGTTGCAGCAGGTATCTTTGGTTTTTTTTATGTAGCGTTTGTTTTCTTATGTGTTTTAAATTGAATGTTATTTGGTTTTTATTCTCTGAATCTCTGATGTATATCTTGCATTCATATTGGTTCGATTGAAAACATATTGTTGTGTTTAGTTCAACGAGGATCGGTTTTTGTATCATTTTTGTTTTTCTTAGCATCATTTTTCACAATAATGCAGTTTGAAAGTTTTGTTTGTTTGAGTGTCACTAATGAAGTTGTTACAGAGTAAATATTATGATATACACCAAACAACCAATGAGTTGAATTAGTGTTTTGTTAGTATTAAACATTTAATTAAGTCTGTTTGAGTACCAGTTTTATTACTAATTTGATGATCAATTTTTAGGTATCAGTTTTATATACTGTAGATATCATTTTTGAAAAATACGTTTTTTTTCAGTTATTGTTGTATAAAGAAAATTATTGATGTCGTTTTTTCTGTTAAGTAAGCAACTGCACAATGCAACCAAATTATTTTGATGTTTTTTGCATTTTTTCATTGTAATTTTGTCTTCATAGAAAACATTGAAGAAGTGGTAAAACTGGGTGTGTTTCAAAAATGTCTAGTAGCTTTTTTGTCAGTCCATTCTTTTCTTTAACCAATTGTATGATCTTAAATATTACTTGCAATCCACATCTATATGCAGTGCCAGTCTTTATATCTTCGCCTTTTGCTTTTTCTTCGCTTGTTTTTTGCTCTGGTGCTTCAGATATCACTTTCTTGCTCCTAGGATATTGGTCGGCAAAATCATCGTCATCCTGTTGTATGAAAAACTGGCATTAAGTTGATTAGCAGGTATCATTATCAGACCAGGACTTTGGTTCGTGGTGCGCATAACTATATAGATGTCAAACACATTTTATGAAAAAAAAATATGGCTTAACTAATTTGCTTTAAGGTTTGGCACATTCACACGTAATAATAACCAAGAATGATAATATGAGTTTATATAAATTGCATCAATATGAATAATTTCAACAAACTTCCATATAAGTAAACATTAATGACTCTGTTCAAATTGCGCTTTATGAACTTCTTGAAAATCAATCCATAGCTTCATGCTTAATTTTTTTGGCAATTTTTCATCCTATATCATCTTATGGTTTGTTGTAATAAACGATCATGCATCCTACTATGGGATGATGTTTGTTGTCATTCTAGAGACAGTTTCATCATAGAATAGTGAAAAAAAATTAGCACCAACTTTTAATTAAATAGTTATGTTATAGTTACAGTAAAGAAAAAAATTGGTATAAAACTGTCTAGTTTTAAAGTGCAATCACTTCCAAATATAGAAGAAGCGATACTGATGCAGTAATCTAGTTTTAAAGTGCAATCACTTCAAAACGTGTTGTATACCTTTAATTTGTGCATGTGGTAGGGGTTTGGACTGAAATGAAGCTCTTTGTTTATTCTTTTAAATTTTCTTTTCCTTGGGATGGGCAGTTGCCCACCTGACCCATAGGCTAGTTACGTCCTCGATCATTATTGCAATTTATTGATGTCAGTTTTTGTTATAAATGACAGTGAAAACAATTTCTAAAATTACAAAGCGCTAACTTCAATCAAATAGACTGTAGGTATCAATTTTTTTTAAATATCGGTATCAATTTTTTTTACATATCAGTATCAATTTTGAAAATTACAAAGTATTAGCTTCAAACAACCGGGCTATATGTATCATTTTTGTTATACATTGGTATCGGTTTTGTTACAAATTACAGTGAAGAGGATTTTAAAATTCCAAAGCATTAACTTCAACCAAACAGACTATATGAATCATTGGTTTATGTAGGTATCAGTTTTGTTACAAACTACAGTGAAAACAAGTTCTACGGCTGCAAAGCACAAACTTCAAGCAAACATATAAGGTCAAGCCCGGCCCTTTGGTAAAACGGCTAAAGCAGCCGCTTAGGGCCAAAAAAAATTAGGGCACCAATCTTCAAGTCGCGAACTGCGATAAATAAAAATTGAACAATGCGGAGGCGGAGCCTTGGAGCACCAAAGCTAGGGAGCACCAGCACGGAGGTGGAGCCACGGAGCACCAACGAACGACTCCTCTCCTTAATGAGGGCATCATCTCCTCCCAATCAAGGTACTGCTTCTAAAATATGAATTCTCTGTGTTCAGTTGATCTGAAAGTGAAGGTTGAAGCCTGGATTATAATAGAAATTGGGAACAAAACCTTTTTTCTTAATCTTGATTCAATAAAATAAATTTGAACTAAAATTAATCTGAAATATTATATAGCTTTTAGTTTTTATGTAAGGTATTTGGATTGTTCTTTTCTTTCTGAGTAGAATAACCTACTTCTCATTATTTTTCTACTGTACTACAAATATGTAGACTTTTGTATATGTTCGATATGAAACATGGAATTCTTTGAGTGATGGATTTAACAATCCACAACGGAAATGGTAATGAACTTAGTTTGCTTCAAGATACAATGAAGTTTGATACTAAATCTGTTTAACCAAATCAAGAATGATCCTATGTTTTTTTAATTAGGTTGAACCAGTTTTGTTAATTGTGCTGAAGCCTGAACCAATTGGATGGAATGATTTTCTTAATTAGTCTTATGTTTAAGCAAGATTCAATCATACTATTAAAAAATTGTAATCGTTGATGCATTACAGATCATTATGATAATTATACAATTATGTATAACTTGACTTACTGTTAGGAATGAAGTTATTTTTTTTCCTCTTCTCATTATTTATAAACAAAATAAATTATTTCGATGATTTAATTAACAACATTAGTATTAGTTCTATACTTGGGTCTAAGTTTCGCAATTCGCTTTAGGTATCAAAATCCCTAGGACTGGTCCTTTATAAGGTATATTATTTTTGCAATATAATGGTATCAAATTTGATAAAAATGACAGTGAAATAATTTATAAAAGTATAAAGTATAAACTTCAAATATACAGATTATTGGTATCATTTTTGCAAGATATTGATATCAGTTTTGCTACAAATGGCGTGGAAAATAATTTATAAAATTAGAAGGCATCAACTCAACCGAAACATATAGGGGGTATCATTTCTATTAAATATTGGTATTAGTTTTGTTAAAAATGACAGTAAAAATAAATTTAAATTCTAAATCATTAATTTTAAACATACAGACTGTAGGTATCGTTTTTGAATTATAATGGTATCTGTTATTATACAAAATAAAGTAAAAACAATTTATCAAAGTACAAAGAACAAACTTCAAACAAACTGATTATTGGTATCATTTTCTCAAAAAATCGATGTCCGTTTTGCTACAAATGACATGAAAAACAGTTTACAAAATTAGAAGTCATCAACCCTACTCAAAACAAACAGTGGGTATCATTTTTGTAAAATATTGACATAATTTTTGTTAAAAGTTACAGCTGAAATAATTTTTAAAATTCCAAAGTATTAACATCAAACATACAAACTGTAAGTATCATGTTTGGTTTATAATGATATCAGTTTTGCTACAAATTACAATGAAAACAATTTCTAAAATTGCGAAGCTTTTATCTTCAAACAAACAAATAGTAGATATCATTTTTATAATATATTGGTATCAGTTTTGCTACAAATTATACTGAAAACAATTTCTACAGCTACAAAGCATTAACTTCGAACAAACATACTATAAGTATCATTTTTTCAATAAATAACATGTTATAAAGTGATACTATTTGTAATTTTACCGAATTTATTTCTTGCTCTTCAGATTCTTCAGTAGCAATTTTTTCCCTTTTCTTTTCTTGCTTTTTCTTGTTTAACAAATTTGATACTATCAGCATATATGTTTAATAATATGATATTGTTTGTAGTGAAAACTATGTTTTGCAGAAGCTTTTCCCAATAGATCTTTTATTATTCAAATTACAAAGAGATAAATTTGGATAGAAAATAAACAGACATGAAATCAGAAATTAATACACAAGAGATTCCACCCAACCACCTTCTTTATTAATTCACCAAAATTTGTTTACAATTAATCGAACAAAATACAAATTAAAGCAATAATTAAATTGAGCAAGGGAGTCTTGATCTCTATGGTTAAATTGTTGGAGGAGAAGAACAAAGATGGAAGAAGAGAGAATTAGCGAATAGATTTCCACACATTTTACATTCTCTCTTCTAGTCTCTCTTTATAACATCAATTACTTAATGCTCAAGTTAATATTAGATGGCAAAAAATAAATTAATTAGCCAATTAGAGAGAAAAATAAACATAATCAAATATGCCTACTAATTAGGGGAAACAAAATCTTCTCTTTCTTTCCTTTGCATATTTATTTCCTTCTATTTTTGATTCTGTATCACCAACCAAAAATTAACACTCCATAATGATGCAAAATCACATATCTTCAACATATCAAACATGTCATCTCTAGATCTATCACTACTTCTTATATCTCAATCATACCAAATTACAAACTTCTACCACCACCTACAAGTGATGTATCTTCCGCCATGAGGTGCACCACATCAATCGGTCTCAAAAGCGTTTGCAATACCACAAAAACCTCCATACAGTCTTTGTGGATTTTCCTACTCGACACCCGTCTACCACTCGATCTGAGCTCATTACATGATCACTATCGATCCCTCGAACATCATCAACATGAAGACCCCTGTCTAAAATACGATCCTAAACACGATCATCATAAGAGTGAACACATTAACATGTCCACCTGACGGTGGACTAGGCTCTTCAACTGTCACTCGCTTTCCATAATCGACTACATGACCAACCAAACTATAAAGGTTTCCTTCTTCCAATACACCTCTCATCCCTACAAGGCCACCCTTCTTCACTCTCAAAACTCCACCTCGATTCTCATAAGTGCAACCACGGCGATCCAATTGACCGAGAGAAACAAGATTATATGAACTAGAAGGAACATGCCTCACGTCCGAGACTTCTCTAATCACACCGTCATGCATACAAAACCGAATAGATCCAATACCACAAATCGGTAGCTCTTCTTCATTGGTTGTCCTAATCATGCCGACTTATTTCTCATAAGAAGAGAAACAATTCACATCTCTACAAATGTGAAAACTGGATCCCGAATCGATCTTCCAAGGCTTCTCTTCACGAATGAAGACATCACAAGAAATATCATTGTCGCTACTTTCAGCTATGCCCGCCCGTGTATCACTATCACTGTCGCTATGTATAGCCTTCTTTTGATTCCATTTATACACTTCACACCTATTGTGCATATGACCTTTTTTATGACAATAATGATAAATGATACTTTTTGACATACCTTTACCATTAGCGACTTTCTTCTTCGGACCTGTATCCTTCTTCGAGTCCCTTGCTACCATAGCCTCATCTTGAACTAATTTCACACATGACCATTTTCTTCTAAGCTCCTCATTTAAAAGACTACTACGAAAAGTTTCCGATGATATAGTTCCATTAGAATTAGAATTACTCAATGAAACAACCGAAGTTTTCCAACTTTCTGAAAGCGAACTCATCAATAAAAGAGCATATAATTCATCATCAAATTTGACATTCATATTTGCCAATTGATTTATTACATCTTGAAACTCGTTCAAATTCTCTACAACAAACTTCTCTCCATCTAATATCAGTTGAACCAACTTTCAAACAAGAATAGCCTTATTTGTAGCACTCTTCGGCTCATACAAAGATACCAACTTGTTCCACAAAGTCTTCGCGCGGATTCACAAGTAGCCAATTGATGGAAGACTAAATCATCAAGATACTGACGAATCAACGCAGTTGTCTTCTTATCCATCTTTTACCATTTTCCCCCCTAAACATAAGAGAGCTTTTTCCCGTCTCCATCAATCGGATCATGAAGATCATTGAGGTACAAAACATATTCCATTCTAGGCTTCCAAATACCCCAATTTTTCCATCCAAAATAGTCTTTAAAGAAAAAAAATCACATCCGACATCTCAATAATTTTTCAAATTCAAAATTACTCTAAGCTTTATGATGACCTTGCTCTGATACCAATCTGCAGTGAAAACTTTGCTTTGCGGAAGCTTTTCCAAATAGATCTTTCATCGTCCAAATCACAAGATAAATTTGGATAGAAAATAAGCGGACATGAAATCAGAAATCAATACACAAGAGATTCAACCCAACTACCCTCTTTATTGATTCACCAAAATTTGTTTACAATTAATTGAACAAAATAAAAGTAAAAAATACAAATTGAACTAATAATCAAATTGAGAAAGGGAGTCCTGATCTCCATGGCTAAAATTGTTAGAGGGGAAGAACAAAGATGGAAGAAGAGAGAATTAGCAAATATATTTCCACACATTTTCTTCTAGTCTCTATTTATAACATCAATTATGTAATGCCGACAAAAAATAAATTGATTAGCCAATTAGAGAGAGAAATAAACATAATCAAATATGCATATTGATTGAGAGAACAAAATCTACTCTTTCTTTTGCATATTTATTTTCTTCTATTTGTGATTTCGTATCACTAAAATTTAACATTGTTAGTATCACTTTTATAATTTTATAGTACCATTTACCTGTTAAACTGTCTTTTTAGTTTTTGTCCGACTTTCCTTCTGAATTTAGTTTTCATTTTTTTTTCCTCGTTCTTTCTAAATTTTACGACCGCTTCTCATTTTTTTTCACAGCAAATGCATGTTGTTGCATATTTTCTTCGTTGTTCTGTTAAAAAAAACAATGATATTACTATATAATTATATTAATTTTGTTGTACTTGATTTTATAGTATGAATTACCTATTCCTGTATGTTTTCTTTCATTTTGATTGATTTTCAACTTCTGCATTTTGTTCATTTCTACTCTTTGTTCTTTTTTGTAGCGTTTGTTGTGCTTCCTATTCAACTGGTCATTTTTGCAGACTTTCTAGGCTTAGGGATTGCTGTTGAATTTCTGTTGGAGCTACGTTTTCGGTTTCTGTAGTTCGGCATTATTGTTGAATATCAACCGAAGCTAGGTTGTTCGTTGTGCGTTAATGTTTGTGGTTGTGTTGGAGATAATGATTTGCTTCTAGTTTCAAACGTCATTGCTAAAGTGATTTTAAGTTTTAAGAGCGAATCGAGAAAAGAGTTTGAAACCAAAAAAAACAATAGAATGAAACAAAACAAAAACGTAGAGAAAATGTTTAATTTACGAATGAACTATGATGGATCTGTCCTTGATTGAACAAAAAGTTACACATGTTCTTTTAAAAAATAATTTGTCCTTAAATAAATTTCCCCAACTAATATATATATATATATATATATGTATGTATATATATATATGTATATATATATATGTATGTATATATATATATGTATATATATATATATATTGCAGTGCAACCCTATTAAAATGATGTTGCTCAGATCTAACTAACTTTTTAGTCCAACTATAGCATAATTAGTGCATTTCTTCCCAAAACAAATTAAAAGAACAATCTATATTTATTCATCTTACATTATTAAATTTTGAATTAAATTTAAAAGTAGTTTGCTGAAAAAACCAACATTATTGACTTTGAAGTTTCAAAAACTCATGTAAAATACTGTTTGCCAACATGTAAATTAATTTTAAAATGCATAACTTATTTCAAGATGTGTTTGACAATTACGTATGAACATAAATATTCATTAGTTCAGATGTGGATTAAATATAGGTTGATGTTCTAAACAAAACATCAATAAGATGTGTGTGAATGTTTTAAATTCAAACTCTAATGGGCATGAGCTGCTACTTTATGTGAATAATTCAAGTACCTCGTGTGAATAATTTGAGCGACAAGCATTGCATTCTCCCTGCGGAACTACTAAGATCCACTTAAATTTTATAATTTTATGCGACTGGTCGCTACAGCATATTCCAAAACTGTCCAAACTGAAACATTCATTCATAACATGAAGTAAAACAAGAGAAAATGTCCAAAACACCTCAACAGGTGAGTAAATTTCAAACAGTTCAACCATTAAGCCAAAAAAACCGTCCAAACATGAATCTCTTGCATCTGGTATAAACTAGTTGACGTAAATCTCATCACTAGTTAACTACATGGCCAAACAGGCAAATGAAAAAGCAACACGGCAGACATGCCAAAATTTTGCAGAGGCAAATTTGTAACACAAGATAATGCAAATGAATAACAAAATAAACGTTGAGCGAAAATAAGGAAAAGAAATCAAAGCCCAGCATACCAAAATGAGAAAAAAAATTCAACCGAGACAACAACTGAGCATTAAAAAAGACGCCACATGAAGAAAAAAAGGACAAATGATTTTAAGAAGATACAAATATTGGTTCTGATTACACAATAGCATTAGCAGCACTGGCAATCCTAGGCCATAAATCAGCACATTCCTTTCCAATTGGTCCCGTGATGGCAGATCCTATAAATCCAGGTTATGTTCATTCAGTTCTATGTCTTCCCAACTTGACAGTAAAAGGCAACTAAAAAAACAAAACAAAATCAATGATAATACCTTTCATTTCACCTTTAGGATTAACAATCACCCCAGCATTATCTACAAAAGAGCAAAGAGAAAACAAAACGTTTTAAGATGAGCTGATTGAAACACTGCACATATACATTACAAAAAACATCACGTGCAATAGTAAAATGTACCAGGAGACAGGTAACATAATGCAAAATAAAAGCAATATGCTGTTTAATACTGGCATTCATAGTTATATGCTTCTTACTGAAGATATGAACATTGTTGTGATCATGCTCCGCTAAAGAAGCAACAATTTTTAACAAACAAGTAAAGTGTACGTTAGAGCTACAATTTTATAAAATGCAGCATTTTCGAAATGTATTTCATCAGCTAAGAAAATTTACCAGAAGACAGGTAACATAATGCAAAAATAAGGCACTAAGCTGTTTAATACTGGCACAGACAGTTATATGCTTCTCACTGAAGTAGTGAACATTGTTTTGATCATACTACTGCTATAGAAGCAACACCCTGTGAAAATAACACAGTAAAGCAACAACTTTATGAAATAAAGAGGCTACTTTAAAGGTCAAATAATTATATTGCAGCAGCATAAGTAGTTAATTATAAAGGAGACAATTATTGTACTTTGTTTATATATAAAAGATTCTGATGTGTACTAGCAAAATATACTTCAATTGACAAATTTACCAGGAGACAGGTAGCACAACGCAAAATAAAATCATGATGCTGTTTGATACTGGCATTCACATATCTATGCTTCTTACTGAAAAAATGACCATTTGTTTGGCAATGCTTCCGCTAAACAAGCAACAGTTCATACACCCCCATGCAAATCAATCAGAGCTACAACATTACAGGATGGATAAAACAGGAGAAAATACTAGGAGTGCAAAGTCTAGAGCATGTTTCTCAGGATTGTTTTGACAGTAATATTTCTTATTTAAAACTTGCGAATAAGTGATCCATAGGAAAGAACTTGTGAATTGGTTCTTATTCTACAATTAAAGTTAATAGATACCAAAACATTTGTGCTTTTCGCTAAGTACTTTTAGATAGTTGTAGAAAAATTGCAGGCGGATAAACCACTTGTAGACAGAACAGGTGCAAGATCAATGATCGCTGCAAGAACATGCATGCATTGTTTTATTTGCTCCATGGAATGCCAAATAAAAAATTTATTCCAGAGTTAAAAATGGAATATAATCAAAAAAAATTGCCTACGCACAAAAATGCGTCCTTGATTTACAAATTGAAGTTGTATGTCTCATGGCCAGTCCAAACAAATCATGGCAAAAATACTGCTACTGAAGGCAATGGAATATGAGACCACTTGCAAGCAGACAAATTATTAAGAAAATTCTATCAAAACTTGCAGGCTTTATATACCATGTGTATTCAGGAATATGCAAACATGGCTTATTTGCTCCATCAAATACCCATCATAAAAACTAGAGTAAAAACCAAGATTGTAGAAATTGCTATGTGGTGGGTTTGAACTAAAGATCAACCGTATAGGAAGAGATCAATTGAAGGTTAATCAGAACTAGGTGTTTTTGATAAAATAAGAAATGTTAATGAACGTTGGTCTACTTCATGCGAAAAATATATTTTTGTATGAAAATGTAACTATATTTAATAATTGAAATACAAACTATGCATTCATGACTAACCATGTATTCATGACTGTGTGTTCTTATGTAGTCAACAAGATACTTAGGGTAAGGACCATAGAAATGAAACAGTATAAAAAAATTAAAGTCTCAGCCTTGCAACTATGTAGAGATTAGGCAGAAACATAACCAGTCAAATAATGAAACGGCATAAAAATAAATGAGCGCAAAAGTGACTTGATTATTATAAACCAAGCAGTATATACAGCACCCTGTCCTATCAAATCAATACAGAAATACTGCCAGCTGACGCAATTGAAAATTAGATGAACTGCAAGAAGAGACATTGCCAACGAAATTATAACTACTACTCCACACACATACACATATATACACACAATGTTTAACATACCTTATGGGAATACCCATCAAATAAATTATAGTACTTATAAATAGTAATGCCCCAGTACTTAATAATGAAACAGCATAAAAAAACAAATAAGCAGTAAAACAACTATATGCATATTGAGTTGTATGTCTCATGGTCAGTCCAAACAAATCACTGCAGAAATACTGCTACCGAAGGCAATGGAATATGAGACCACTTGCAAGCGGAGAAATTACAAAGTAATTTCATCAACACTTGAAAGCTTTATGTATGATGTTTATTCAGGAATATGCAAACAAGGTTTGATTTTGCTCCATGGAATAACCATCAAAAAACTGAAATAAAATCAAAAAGCGCTTAGCCTCTTAAATAATGAAATAGCATAAAAAAATTGACAAATACAAAAGGATTTAAATAATACAAATTGAGTTGTATGTCTCATGGCCAGTCCAAACAAATCACTGCAGATATACTGCTACTGAAGGCAATGGAATATGAGACCACTTGCAAGCGGAGAAATTACAAAGTAATTTCATCAACACTTGAAGGCTTTGTGTATGATGTTTATTCAGGAATATGCAAACAAGGTTTGATTTTGCTCCATGGAATACCCATCAAAAAACGGAAACAAAATCAAAAAGTGCTTAGCCTCTTAAATATTGAAATAGCATAAACAATTGACAAATACAAAAGGATTTAAATAATACAAATTGAGTTGTATGTCTCATGGCCAGTCCAAACAAATCACTGCAGATATACTGCTACTGAAGGCAATGGAATATGAGACCACTTGCAAGCGGAGAAATTACAAAGTAATTTCATCAACACTTGAAAGCTTTGTATATGATGTTTATTCAGGAATATGCAAACATGGTTTGATTTTGCTCCATGGAATACCCATCAAAAAACTGAAATAAAATCAAAAAGCGCTTAGCCTCTTAAATAATGTAGCATTAGAAATTGACAAATACAAAAGGATTTAAATAATACAGATTGAGTTGTATGTATCATGGCCAGTCCAAACAAATCACTGCAGATATACTGCTACCGAAGGCAATGGAATATGAGACCACTTGCAAGCAGAGAAACTACAAAGTAATTTCATCAACACTTGAAAGCTTTGTGTATGATGTTTATTCAGGAATATGCAAACATGGTTTGATTTTGCTCCATGAAATACTCATCAAAAAAATAAAAGTAAAAACCAAAAACAAATAGTAATGCTTAGCCTCATAAATGATCAAAATAGCATCATCGCTGATAAGCATGAAAAGGACTTAAAAGACTAAAAAAATTGTATGCCTCATGGCCAGTCCAAACAAATCACAGCAGAAATACTGCTATTAAAGGCAATGGAATATGAGACCACTTGCAAGCAGAGAAATTACCAAGTAAATTCCTTTACTGCTTGCAAGTTTTATACATGATGTTTACTCAGAAATTTGCAAACATGGTTTGATTTGCTCCATCGAATACCCATCAAAAAAAATTATGATAAATCAAAGCGTAATGCTTAGCTTCTTAAATAATGAAATAGCATTATTAATTAAAAAAGCACAAAAAACGACTTAGAATTGCTAATTGAGCTGTATGTGTCATAGCCAGTCCAAACAAATCACTGCAGATACACCACTACTGAAGGCAATGGAATATGAGACCGCTTGCAAGCAGAGAAAATTAGAAGGAAATCCCTTCAACACTTGCAAGCTTGATCAATGATGTTTATTCAGGAATATTCTAACATGGTTTGGTTTGCTGCATTGAACACCCATCAAAAAATTATAGTAAAAATAAAATGGTAATGCTTAGGTACAGTTCTTTTCGCGGACTGGGCAGTTAAAGTTGTGTCCACGTCGGACGCATCCAAAACGTCCGACGCGTCGACGCTGAACCTCACTCCCCAGCCCAGTTCGCACGAACGGTTCAAAACGAACGGTTCATTTGCCCCTTTCCCTTTTCTCCCCAATTTTACAGTGTGCGCCCCTTCTCCATGCCCCTTTCGTGTTCAAAAAATAACATATTCCCATTTCGCGAACCAACCCCTTTCCCGTGCCCATTTCGTTTGCCCCTTTCGGTCCAAAAAAGAACACATCCTTAGCCTCTTAAATAGTGAAATGGTACAGAACCGTAAAGCACAAAAATGAATTAAAGATTACAAATGAGTTGTATGTCTCATGGCCAGTCCAAACAAATCATTGTAGAAATACTACTACGGAAGGCAATGGAATATAAGACCAGGTGCAAGCAGAGATATTACTGTCAATTCCTTCAACACTAGCATACTACATGTATATGGTGTTTATTCAGGAATATGCAAGCATGGTCAGACTTGCTCCATGGGATACCCATTATAAAATTAAAGTTAACAAAAGTAGTAATAATGAACAAGCTTATTCAATATAGCTTCTCATCAGTGCAATTGTAACACGTAATAGAAAGGACAAAAAAGGCTTGCAATTGAACATGTTATTTCATGAAGGCGACATGGCAGGTAAATGGGAATATAACAATTTTTATAAAGAAATTTCTAAGGGTTCTCTTCGAATATATTTAAAATATTACAAGTTCAAAGATTAGGGCTTCATTTCCACAGCCTTATAAATCCAACTTAATCCCCAGCCCGTTTAACATGCAAATTATCGAAACAATATATTTTTCGAAACAAGAACTTCACCAAAAGTCGGATGTCTTCCCAAATCGACAACCAAAACAAATATTATCAACTGCAAACATTGATTTACAAATTCAAAGATAATACTCTCGTCTTAATGTAAACCAGAATTTCAATTAGCCAGTTTTTATGATTAAAAAATTAAATAATTATTTTAAATTACCATGAATTGAAGAATGTGAACATGTCAAAAGTTTTGATAACACAGAAATCAATTATAAAATACACCATCATACCTTCAAAGTACATATAGACCCCATCCTTTCGGCGAAAAGGTTTCCTCTGCCTAACAATAACAGCTGGCATTACCTTCTTCCTCAAATCCGGCTTCCCTTTCTTAACAGTAGCCATCACCATATCACCAATACAAGCTGAAGGCAGCCGATTCAATCTACCTTTGATACCCTTCACTGATATTATATAAAGATTCTTTGCGCCAGTGTTATCAGCACAATTCACAGTAGCTGCCACTGGTAAACCAAGTGACATTCTAAACTTATTTCCTGCCGACCCTCCACGACCTATCAAATATTGCATTTTAGGATTAGAATAACTGTATACTTAATTGTTAAAAAAATATCATCTCAAAGAGTTATTTTGATTTACAAAGAGTGATCAGGTTAGCAAACCCGTGTGAATTGTTAAATGTGATCTCACCGCAAGTTTTAAAAATCATGAATAGAACTTCCACGCATTAGTGTGTTTTAGAAACCAATATGATGTACAATAAATCAAAAACAAGACAGAAGATTAAATTTGAAATCATATGTATTTTAAGTATAAAATCAAATCTTACAGAACAACTTGCTCGTGTAAACGCAAAGACTTAATTCAATATAAATCCAAAATGAACAAAAGTTATCATTAAACTGAAAATTTATATGAAACAGAAACTAGCAATAGGAAGCAAATTCATACATCCACTAGGAAAATAAACTTGGAGAATTAAAAAAAAAAAGGTTTCGTTCACGATTTTAATCCGTAAGTGAAGATTATCGGAGAGAATGATAATAATAGAACATTACCTCGCTTCGACATTCTGGGTTTGAATAAACTGCAACTTGACGGCAGAACATTTAGGGTTCTTCTTATTTATACCGTTTTTTAGGGTTTCCGAGTAGTTTAACAATTTGAATTACGAGGATGCCCTTCTTCTCGAATAACAATTTGGGCTTTTGTCTAAAATACATGGTGTAGATGGGCCGATATTTGGTTAGCGCCAAAGTCTTGTTTTCCTTTCTAACTATGCAATTGGTACTTTTAACCGTCCAGATTTAGACAAGTACTACCTAACATCTGCATCAATAGATTATATATTGTTTTAAGTTTAATTTTATGCAAAACTGTTGCATGAGATTGAATTAATATGAAAGCGTAAATGTGGAAAATCAACCGTTCAGTTTTATAATTTCAAAAAACAAATTTATTCAATTAGTCTTTAAATTTGATTGAACAAGTGATAATAATGTGTTGAACAAAAAATGTTTGTACCAATGGAAATAAAAATAAATTTATAACGTAAATAATAAAAAATTATGCGTTGGTATGCATCCATGCATAGGTCTTTCGGTAAATATAAAAGATCTTATATTTAAATTATGTTACTCTAAATCTTAATTTAATGGCCAAAATTTAATTATGATTATGACACATAATTTTCTCCTTCATTTCATTTCTATAATAATTTGGACAATGCGATTTTTATAATCTAAAAGCTAATAAATTGAGTATGAATTTGAGGGTAAGATTTGAGTGTGAAGATGTAGCCTTGAGGCTCATCCTTCTCTTTTGGACCACATTCTTGAAGCTCAAAAGTATGATCCCGAATTGGTTCTTCTTAGTCAAAGTTGTAGGGATAAAATTGATATTAGAGATTTGAAAGACTTTGATATTGATGCTCGTGGCGGTATTCGAAAATTTGGTAGACTTATCGTGCCAAATATTTGTGATCTTCGTAAAGACATTTTAGAAGATTCTCATCGTTCTAAATTTACTATTCATCCCGGTAGTAGTAAAATGTACGCGGATATGAAGCGACTTTATTATTGGGAGGGAATGAAATCTGATATTGCTAACTTTGTTAAGCGTTGCATGACTTGCCAACTCGTAAAGGCCGAACATCAAAGGCCCGGTGGGTTATTGCAACCTTTGGAAATTCCAATATGGAAGTGGAATCAAATTTCCATGGACTTTATTGACGGTCTTCCCCGTTCTCGTTCGAGTCATGATAGCCTATGGGTGATAGTAGATAGACTTACAAAATCCGCCAATTTTCTTCCCGTTCGGTCCAAGCGGACCGTACCTATTTTGGCTAAACTCTATGTCAAAGAAATTGTTAAATTGCATGTAGTTCCTACTTCTATTTTAAGTGATCGTGATCCATTGTTTACTAGTGGATTTTGGAAGGGTCTTCAAAAAGTTTTGGGAACGAAGCTTAATTTTAGCACCGCTTATCATCCTCGGTCCGATGGGCAAACCGAGCGTGTGAATCAAACTCTTGAAGATCTTCTTCGTGCATGTGTTCTTGATTTTGGTGGAAGTTGGGAAGATCATATTTCTCTTGTTGAGTTTTCCTATAATAATAGCTTCCAATCTAGTATTGGTATGGCACCTTTCGAGGCACTTTACGGAAGGCCATGCCGATCTCCTTCATGTTGGCTTGAAGCCGGTGAAAAGCTGGATTTAGGTCCAGATTTTATTCGGGATGCCACAGAAAAGATTGACCTTATTCGTCATAGGATGAAAGAAGCTCAAAGTAGGGAAAAATCCTATGCCAATAATCGAAGAAGGAAATTAGAATTTTATGTGGGAGATTTTGTGTTCATTCGTGTTTCACCTATGAAGGGTGTTGTGCGTTTCAGTCGATCGGGAAAATTAGCACCTCGATATATTGGCCCATTCCCCATCACCGAACGTATTGGTTTCATGGCTTATCGTCTTTTATTACCGGCTCAGTTTTTTGCTATTCATGACGTATTCCACGTCTCTCAACTACGGAAATGCCTTCGAGATTCCAATTCTAGTCTTGAGCCCGGTGTTATTGAAGGAATTGAAGTTTCGCCTAATTTGACTTATGAGCAACATCCTATTCGTATTATTGCTTTGGAGGTTAAACACCTTCGAAATAAAGATGTTCCTCTTATGAAAGTTCAATGGTCCTCAAATCTTAAGGATTGCTCTTGGTAATCCAGAGAATTCATCGAGCGGACACATCCGGATTTACTCTCTCGTGCTCATTAGGGTAAACTTCTCATTTCAAAAAATCTTCTTTTGTGTTGTAATGCCTTTGTATGGTTGTTACTTTTTTTTTCTTTTTTTTCTTAAGTATTGCGAGGATGCAATTTCTTTAAGGAGGGGAGCCTGTAACAACCCGCATATTTTACGATTGTATATTTAAATATAGCATCATTAATCGGATTAAAGTCCGAAAAGCTACCTTTTGTAAACAGTCGAATTGGGACTCGAGACCACTTCCATTGAGTCCAAAATGGCATTTACGACTTTTTTGAGTGTAAACATCGATATGTTTGGAGTGGGTGAATTTTGCTATTTTCCTATTGGGCTTTGGGTTGGGTTTCAGCCCCTTTAACCCAACTGAATTCCCTATACTCCACTCAAGCTCGTTCATTAATTCTCATTCTCCTTATACTCTCTAGCTAAAGCAGAAATGGTGGAAGAGAAGGGAAATTAAAATTCCTAACCCTAGTTTTGATTAGGAAATACAAATTCTAGCTCCAACATCAAAGAGAAGCTAAGTTAAACATCCTCTTCTTCTTATCCATCTCAATCTCTCTTCAATTCTAAGATATTTCTAACCCTAACTTAGGAAAAAACTTCATCTTTGATAATAGATTGAAGATTCTAGAGGTGTGTTAAAGAGGAATTGTCCTTGCCTTGTTTTAAAAGCTTCTCCTTTATTGTTTTTGGGTTTAAAGGTGAGTTCTTTAACTCACATCTAGGTCTATAGCTATCATTGTTGTTAGGTATGAATTCCTAACACTTGTGCATATTCATTTGCTTTTGATTTGAATTGATTTGGTGAATTTTCCAATTTTTGGTGTTTTGGTCCAATTTTATGAAAATCCTTCTATGGATATTTGGACATTGATATTCGGGGTGTATCGAAGAGCCTATAAGGCTGGGTCGCTTGGCGTAAATCCCTAGTCTCCGTCGCCCGACCGATCGCTTCCGAATCAATTTGGCCATCATTGGCCTAGAGTGATTTTTGCCTAGCTGAGCCATTCAGACGTCTGAATGGTAATTTCAGACGTCTGAATGGTAATTTCAGACGTCTGAATGGTAATTTCAGACGTTTGGATTCAGACCTGGAGCAAAAATATACATGGCAGAAAAATAAAAATGGCAGTGACTAATTTCAGACGTCTGAATTATAGGATCAGATGTCTAAAAGGGGGTCCAGACGTCTGAATTGTGCTTTAAGACGCCTGGGTGGTCTTCTGGAATATTTCCAGAAACCAAATCCAGACGTCTGGAATTGACCCCCAGACGTCTGGAATTGACCCCCAGACGTCTGGAATTGCCCAGTTTTTCCTATTTGCCTCTCTTTGATTGAATTTCCATTGTTTATCGATTTTAGTTGCTCTGATTAGTTGTTATCACTTTTATCGACCTTGATGACTTCTTTTTCGGGATATTTTGGAATATCCATTTTGATGGATTTTGTATCGATTTCTTTGGATTTAATTCACGTCTTCGTATGTGAATTTTTGGTGATTGATTGTTTCTACAATCATTTCTATGGTTTGTCACTTTAAAATGCAAAGGTTTCTATACTAGTAGTACATACTCAAACTCTTTCATCAAAACGATTTCAACGCTACTTTTAAATACAAAGCTCGTTTTTAAAACCGTTTTCCAATCTATTAGTATATACAAACTTTTACCTCATTCGTATGAGAAATCTAATTAAACGGCTTAGTAAAACAAGTGGTATGAAACGCTTGCGTTTACTTCGTCGGTTAATTCTTAGACTTGTTCGATCGAAATCTTGTGACAATTTTCGAGTGGAAATCTACAATTTGTTCGTAAATATTTAAGTTAAGCCAGTGGTTATGGGACATGAAGCTAAACTCTTATTTTACTTGCTTAGTGTGATTCACACTTCTTATTGATCAATGGTGATCATTTCGTGGTTTAGACTAGCAATGTACGATGTCTCTTTGTCCACGTGGGGGATTGTACTTCGTTTTATTGAGCTTCGTCTCATTCTTTTATGGGCTAGCGACCCATGTTCTTTTATGGTGTTCGGTTCATCGGATGTACCGTTATTGTACTACATGGATGTCTCGACTTTTTGGTTCATCGGACGTACCGTTATTGTACTGCATCGTTGTTCCGAAGTTATGGTTAGCGACCATGGAATAGCGTTCCATTTGTGATACACGTGTTGGTGAGTTTTCATGCTCCCGTTTGTGATAGGCCTCCCCCTTTGTGATTTCTGGATTTCTGGTTGATGATTTCTAGAATTTGTGTTTCACCTCTTTCTGTGATTGGGAATGGTATGTTTGTCAGTATTTGGGGTTTGGTGAATAAAATAAAGAATATGACATTCTTTTTTGGTGCTTTGAGATTCTTGAGATATTGTATGATTTTTGTTGTTATTTGATGTATACTTGTCACAATATGACATTATTGTTATCATACGTTTTTGTGATATCTCTTATCCTATCTCATTTTATCTGATATTTATAGCTAAACTGATCCGTTTATTATTTTCTTCTTAAATAATACTCGGGTCAGACCGAGGTATTTCAGGTGCTCTTGCTTGACTTCTTATCAGGGATTATCATCTGATTTTTGGCTAACTACTCTAGATTAGTAGTTTTTGTTATTTTACATTTGAGCTATAGACTCCTTGATGTATAATCATTCTTTTGTCTAGCACTTGTATCTATTCTTTTGTGATGTAGTGGATCTTGTTTGACCACTACTTTGATGTACACTTTCATGTGTTATTTTCATATCTGTTTCCGCCTTTGTGATATGAATATCTGTGACTGATTTGTGTTATGCTTATTTCTATATTTGTTTTCGAAGTCCATATAGCCACTGTGTGGTAGCTTTGAGTTTGTCTTTGACATGTCGGATTTCCTCTTGAAATGAAATGCAAGTCATATTATCTGACATATCGGTACTCGCACAAAGCAATTACACAGATGGTCGCTCCTCAACAGCCTTATTCTTCGTGCTAGTCGACGGCGTTACCTCGTAGTGTCCTTGGCTGGCGTGAGTATAGAGGTGGGGCATCACAGGTGTGCACGGTCTTGTGGCATGTACAGTGATACACTGTGCATGTCACAAGTTGTTCGTGTATGATGATTTAAAAGAAATAAATGATGATGAACAACCCAAATAACTAAGGCAAATAAAATTTTCAAAAACACATTTTATCGTACACTGCAAAATATTTCTTTTTCAATTTTACTGCGTTAATGTTTATTTTGCAGATAGTTCAGATGTTGGATACAAACTAGAATAGAGTTGAAGATAAAAATACGAGTGTGAGTGAATATGTAGTAAGGTGAAAGTTGTAGATTGAAAGATGTGTTGTAATTAAAATTGTATTGTAATTGAAAATGTATATATGTAGTGAGAGCTCAAATTTGTACTATTCAAAATGGTAATAAAATATTTGTTTGAATATGAATTCTGTGTGATTAATTTTATTCATCAAATATTTTATTTAATTATGTGAAAAATAAAATGGTACAATAACAAATACATTTAAATGAATGTATATATGTTTATTATCATCAAACAAAAATCAGATACTATCATATTCAACATGTAGATACTTCCGTACATACATTTATGCATACATACATATGTATAAATGAGTTAGGATCAGCTACACCTCAAATTCTCCTTGATTTCAACCTCATTTTCTGATTTAAATAATCATATAAGTGATAAGAGAGATAAAGTCTGATTATTTAAATTGAAACGTATGGTTGACTAAGGAGAAAATGGCTACCCTCCAGTATTTCTTTTACGAAGCCACAAAGTGCATGCGATGGGAGGAAGCCACGACGGGACAACAGACTGGAACTACTATCAAACCATCGGAAGCTTCTAATAGTGTAAACGGTATGGTTAAAAATGATGAAGGTAGTGGTGAAGAAAAAAGGAAAAACAACTATCCTGGCAACTCCGGCGGGAAAAAAATATAATGAAGGAGGTTCAAGCCCGGCAGGAGGTTCAAAACTTATACAGACTTGAAGATACTATAGAAAACATCTACCTCACCGTGCAAGGGGAGCTCAAATAGAACAAGCATGTGCCAAAGAAGGAAACTAAAGAAGAAACGAAAATGGTAAAGTATTGTTGATCCTACGAATCCCATTGGTATAACACTAATGAATGATGTCGTTTGCAGGATGTAACCGAGGAGTACATCAGGAGAAGGAAATTAGACACGTGTGTTAAGAGTATGAATGCTCCTCCGACTCCTGAGATGTAGGCCCCAAGGCTGGTCCCCCTTTGGAATGGAGGCGAGGGATCTAGTGCCAACCATGAGAAGGATGACATATTGGTAATCAACACCACAGCAGGAGAGCCACACGTAGCCGATAGGAGCTGGGCAGAAATGGAATGATTTGCAAAGTCATTAAAGAACGGAGAAGCTTATGTGTATATTGTAGACGAGGAACGAAAGGACAAGGCCCAACGTCGAGAACAAGATAAGATGACCTTCAGCGACACTGATTTGCGAGGTAAGTAGTACCTGCATATTGACCCTATGGTTAGTACAGTTATGCTCGACCCAACAGAGGTGCATCAGATTCTAATCGATAATGGAAGCTTAATAAATATTCTATTTAAAGATAAATTTAATAAGATGAGATTGCCTATGGAGGATGTTGCACCATGCAACCAGCAGCTGCATGACTTTATAGGAGAGGGCACGGTGCCTTTGGGGAGGTTGGTTTTGTTCGTCGAGATAGGAACCTGTCTTCAATTAGGAAAACAAACTTTCATTTTGGTAAATGGATTCTTGACATACAACGCCCTTTTAGGGCAACTGACTTTATCAGGCTTTCGTGCATGTCATTGCCCAGCGGTGCTTTACCATGAAGTTCTCAACAACCAATGGGATAGGAGAGATGGGAGGAGACCAAGGTGTTGCTGGGGAATGCTATATGGCGGAGCTTCAAGAAAACAATGGTGGGAAAAAGGGAAGGGCATAGAGATCGCTTTTTGTGCCAAAAACTTCCTCCCATAGCAACTAAAGGAGGATCCCTCTCTCGGATTCACAAGCGATCTTCATATTAAACTCGACCCGAGAGATGGAGAAGAACGGGCCACTGCTGAGCTTGGAGAGGCAATAGAGTTTGTGGAAGTTGATGGCAACGACCCTACAAGACTTATGAAAATCGGATCTGGTTTAGGATGGATTCTTAAGATACAACTAATTGGATTCTTACTGGATAACCAGGACGTGTTCACCTGATCTCAAGTGGATATGTGTATGATTTCTCACTCGATCGCTTATCATGCTTTAAATATCGACCCGAAGGAACCTCTGGTGAAGCAAAAGAAGTGGAGTATGCGACCGAAGTGGTCAGCGGTGTTAAATGAGGAAGTGAAGACCTTGGTGACAAACGGCTTCATAAGAGAATCTCAATACTCAGAATGGACCGCCAGCCCAGTGTTGGTCAAGAAGTTGAATGGAAAATGGCAGAACTGCATCAATTTCTCTAACCTAAATGATGCATGCCTTAAGGACTGCCTCCCGATCTAGAGGATTGACCGGCTAGTAAATGGAATTGCCGAGCACGAGCTTCTATCTTTTATGATGCCCGGATATAACCAAATTACGATGCATATCCTCGATCAGGAACACACTACCTTTGTTGTTGACTTAGGGCTCTATTGCTACAAGATCATGCCATTTGGGCTTAAGAATGCCAGAGCGATGTACCAATGCTTGGTTAATAAGATGTTAGCCGGTCGGATAGGAAAGACTATGGAGGTATTCATCGACGACATGCTCGTAAAATCGAAGAGGGCTGAAAATCACATCCTATTCTTGGAGGAAATGTTTCAAATTCTACGAAAATACGAGATGAAGTTGAACTACTAAAATATTCTTTTAGGGTATCTTCTGAAATGTTCTTGTGATTCATTGTGCAAGTAAGGGGAGTCGAGGCTAACTTGGAACAAGTTCAGGATTTTAAAGACATCAAAATTTCCAAAATACGGAAGGAGATGCAGAGTTTAAACGGAAAGGTAACAGCACTAAGTAGGTTCATATTTAGGGCGATGGATAAGTGTGTTTTGTTCTTCAAAGCACTTAAGAAAGAAAAAGGCAAGTTCACATGGACAAACGAGTGTTTAGCCGCTTTCTTAAACATGTTGGATCACTTGCAAGAGCCACCAATTCTTTCTATGCTAGTTGAGGGGGAAGACCTCTATCTATACTTGGCAGCATCATTCCACGCCCTGAGCGCAACATTAGTTGGGAAGGAAGATCAAGTGTAACATTCGGTATACCACGTGAGTAAATGTATCATCGGGCCAGAGTCAAGGTATCCTAAACTGGAGAAGTTGGCATACTGCCTGTTAATTGCATCTTAGAAGTCGTGGCATTATTTACAATCATACTCCATCCAATTGCTTACAGATCATCTTCTGAGACAAGTTCTACATAGGCCTGATACTTCGGTGAGGCTTACCAAATGGAGTATCCAGTTAAGCCAGTAGAAGATAATCTATTATCCATGAATTGCAATCAAAAGACAAGCGTTGGCAGATTTTATCGTTGAGTTCACCATACGAGACGATGAAGTAAAACCATAGAATGAAGAATCTCTTAAATTAAAATGTAGGTAGACAGAGCATCGAATAATCATATTCCAGTGCAAAAGTGGTATTACTAACACCAGAAGGAAAGAAGCTAAGCTATGCAATCCGGCTTAGATTCAAGGCAACAAATAATGAAGCAGAGTACGAAGCTTTGATAGCAGGGTTTGAGATAGCAAAGGAGCTAGGAATCAGGTCGCTATGCATGCACAATGACTCGCAGTTGATAGTGAACTAGGTGCTCGGAGAATTACAGGCTAAGGGAGAATGCTTGAATCCTATTTAGAGAAGGTGAAGGTCTTACTTAATGAAATGGAGCACTACGTGATCAAGCGCATTCCCTAGGAGGAGAATCGGCAAGCGGATGGGTAGGTAAAGTTGGCAAGTTCGAGAGTTGGGCCTCTGTTGGGATCGATACCTATTACGACCCTGCATAGACCCAGCTTCGAGGAGGTGAACGTGATCGTAGCTGTAAATGGCGAGGAGAACAGGATGACACTGTTAATAAAATACCTGAGTGAAGAAGTATTGTAACGCCCTACCTCTGTACCCATACCCCAAGAGTATTACTGGGTAATACTGTAAGATAATATGGAGAATGAGGCTGTATAGGGTACACATGTTAATATTCTCTTGGGCTAACACCAGTACATATTTAAAAAAAATCATAAACAACTCACATATACGTACATGGCATTGGCATAAAACAATAAACATGTGTGCTCTATAATAGAACAATACACAATATAAAATAAATAATAGAAAACACAAAGTCAATAACGCAGCGATAACATATATGATACAAACATATACAAATCTGAGTGGGATATAAAATAGGTCAGTCACCACTATCTCATAATTATACAATGTATATCCAATACAACAAAATGTCATACAATCATGAGATAACATAATACACAGTGATCTGCAATAATATCCTATCCTCCACCTATGCTCAACATCCACATAATGGTCATCTGTTGAACCTGTAATGTCTAGGACTGACTCGAGTATTATATAACTAATAAATGGGTAAAACTATATCTAAATCCAATGCGAGTATATACCAGTATGCACGGTAATAAAAAGCAAAGTACGTATAAAGTATGTATACGACTCGAAGTACATCCATCACAAACATCATAATATTATACCATGCCACACATTCCTAAATATCACCCAAGGAAAACTTGCAAGCGAGTAAGAATCACGACATCTATAAATTGGGTAATGACAATCAAATCCATCAAAATCTCAGAATATTATGGATAAGTGCATAACGTATCCATAAAAACTATAATAAAGGAATGTATCCTGAATCAAGCCAAATACATGGGTCTACAGTCAGAATACCTATTTCGACCTGCAGTCCTGATGGAAGTGAAAACTTCTGACTGTTAAGTTGAAAAAGGTAAATCAAGAAATATGGAACCCAAATAGAACGAAATCCAAACTAACTATGAAAGTCAATATCTAGAAATACTATCTCGTCTTTCAGTCCTAATGGAAGTATAAACTTTCGACTGTTAGTCCTTGGAGATAGCTAGAAACACAATTCAACAAAATATCAAAAACCAATCAAAAACTTGTGTACAAAATTATATATCTCGACCCCAGTCCTCAAAGAGGCAAAACTCTCGACTGAATGGTACTAAGGGATAGAAACAACAAATCAAACAAAAGGATATCTCTAAGCCATATGCTCTTATGAGAGGATTATAGATAAGCTCACAACATGTCTCTAATTTCATAGATAGACAACACATAGCTGTCTTGGGTTAGAGTATCTCAATTGACAGACAAACACGCAGCCAGTCTCTAATGTCAAACATTCATCGTCTATATCAAGGTGGCAATATCAAATATCTTAAATATAATGGATCTGCCTAAGTCATCCAAATGGGAGACTGATGTACCGCAACACAGCTCCAAGAAACGCTAATGGCCGCGGTTCGTTTCCTATAGTCCCTTAGTTGTTCCCAAAATAGTGACACTTGTATCCATCGTATGTCATAAACACGCTGTTGGGCTACACCCAGCATTGGCCACTATCCCTACTTGCCCTTGGTAACGGACTGTGATGACCTGCCTTTTCAACCCTTGGAAATCGACACTAATACATCCACAGTATTCGCGTACCGAATATCCAAGTGCCGGAAAGATAGATTGTTTGGGTGAAAGAAAGAAAAGAAAGAACAGAATCTCACTCGTGAAGAGATAAACATATAATATACATAAGATTTTTATATCACCTTTTATATACATACATAACACAAATTAGAGCACATTAATCTATGTCAGCCTAGACAGTTATAACAAACTGTCCTTACAATTGTTGATAAATACATATAGAAATCAAGAACCAAACAGGGGAAAATATAAGATATGTGAATACGTCTTGGAGAATCCAGCTCGTCTTCTAAAAGCTCCAAAATATCCATTTAAATTTGGAAAATATGCTCGGGATGAGCCGGGCATTGTAGAAAAACAATGCCTGGATCAGTCTGGTAAAACCAGCGTGAGAAACTCAAATCACAAGGAACTTTATTATAACTTATAAAACTCTTTAAAATCAAACGTATCTCGTAAGACCACGCTGCGCAAAATATGGACAGGGTTTTACCTTACGATAACCAAAACATTTTCTTATGAAATCCAGTGATATTATAATAATGTCCATGATTTAAAATATCGATAATAAAGTGGTTTTGATGTGTGTACATGAAAGAAATAATAGATATAAAATCAAATATCGTATTGGAGAATGGATTTCCAACAAATGGCAAGGTAAGGGATTACCTTTTGAAAATCTATACACCTCTAGATAAAATGTACGGTGGG
Source organism: Allium fistulosum (assembly GCA_030737815.1). Lineage (NCBI taxonomy): Eukaryota > Viridiplantae > Streptophyta > Magnoliopsida > Asparagales > Amaryllidaceae > Allium > Allium fistulosum. Next base: position 1,185,347,337 of record CM060902.1, read on the forward strand.
ATCGAAAACCTTTCGACCCCTGCCAACACAGGACTGGCCTACCCCTGAACTGGGTAGTACCGAATATAATCACTCCTTGATTGTGATTAATGACAAAAAATAGGGCCGAAGCATACATAGAGGTATCGACACTAGGTCTTGGTATGATCATACCCTAATGAGTGCGACCCACATGGTCCTACTGCATTTCCCCTATTTTAACCATTACCGGGGTGTGAGGTTTGAGAGGCTACACTCTTAATATTTAACAATCCATCTTGGAATGCTAACACTGCCCTCTAGGCAGAAATGCAATGCTAGCATTCATCCATACAAGTTCGTTCTGGGTCTGAACGAAACTAAAGGCTCTTTAAGAAGCATCCCCTTCAATCATCTTCAAGATGTCTTCCACTCGAACACATATGTTGGTTCGGAGTGGTTTTCGGATAACATATCTGATCCCGATCTCTCCAAACCAACAACGATAATTTTTGGTTGACTCATTCCCGGTTCTTTTGGAAGTATACAACAAGTATTTGAGTCCTCAATGGGGAACTCGCATATACAATCATACTTCCTAAGTCAAAACTGGTTAAGACTTGATAGTTGGTTATTTAACTATCAAATAATCAAACAATAATAATTCAGAGATTTAAGTACCCATAGCAACCACTAAGCCTCAAAACAAATCTTTCATTTATTAAATCGCTTTTCAAGACGTTTATCAAAACATTCATATACTTATCTCACTGACAGTATATTCACAAAACATTTGTGAAAGATTTCTAATTTCAAAATCATATTAAAAGGATCAAAACAAAAGTTATTTAAATTGGAGGTAAAAATATCCTCAAACAATATTCCTTCGGTGTTAAGTGTGCAACGAACGTCCATACCACCATAGTTAAGAAGGTCAGTTAAAGGAAATCCAATTCTCAAATCCTTTTATAATTTACTTCGATAAACCTTTTTAATTAATTTCTTCCATTTATGAAATTTCCTTTACTTAAATTCCAACCCATTTATAAAAATCTTTATAAAACTCCAAGTTAATTTACAAAACTCCTTTATAAATATTAAAACCATTTATATAACTCTTTATAAATCTCCAAAATCATTTATAAAACTTCTTTTATAATTATCCAAAACCATTTATAAAACTTCTTATAAATATTCAAAATCATTTATAAAACTCTTTTATAAATATTAATCAATAAGGTTCCTTTGATAAACAAATCAATTATTTAATGCACTTTTAAGTAAACAAGTTATTATTTAAACATTTTTCATTTAATTATTTTTAAAACCAGATAAGAAAAATAATCATTTTAAAAAGTATTCAATTAACTTCAAAAACACCTTTAATAAAATCATTGCCCAGTTATCCTTTAAATATCATATTTAAAAATGATAATAACTTTAACCCTTTTCAAAAAAGATAAAATGAAATATTTGACTACACAAAATCAGATAGAGGCTTAGTGATCACAATGGTTCATTTAGTTGAGTTTAACTTATCAAGTTATAACATGGTTATTTACAAAACAAACAGGTATGTAAAGGGAATCAACTAACAACAAACAAATCAATATATAGGTAAGATGTCCAAGTTACTATAATAGTAGATAGGGATTTGTTCTGCTAAACACATGTACAAGTTAATATAATAGTAGAATGGTGTTTGGTTCTACTAACGGATGTCAAATATAACTTAATTAGCAGAACGGTGATTTATTCTACTAAACAAATGTCATTAGGTTTCTTATTCAATGAAGTTACTTAAAAGTGATCGACAAAGAAATCCCTTGGATTTAAAAACATTGTTTAAAGGAAAATTAATTTAAAATAAAACCGATCTTTAGAAATAAAGTGGTTTAAAACCTAAAAACATTTATTTAAAAATTTAAATAACATTTAAACTCTTTATTTAATAATAATTAAACCTTTAATAATAATCAAACCATAATTAACTTTTAAATCAATATCTAATAATAATTATCCTTTATGTAAATAATTAAATAATATATAATCTTTAAATAAATAACCATAATTAATCTCTAATTAATTATTAAATAATAATTTAAACCTTCATTAATAATTAAATTATCTAGTCAAGTCTTAAGTAATCTTGCTTAATTTGTGATTAATTAAATATTTAAATCTTTTTATAAATTAATAATTAATCTTAAATAAATACTTAAATAATAATTATTCCCTAATTATTAATTAAATAATAATCAACTTAAATTAATTAAATAATTATAATTAACTTAATTGATTGACACTTTAAGTAATAATTACCTTTATAAACCAATGATTAAGTACTAATTATCTTAATTTATTAATTAATCATTAAATTAATTAATTAATTAATTGCTTTTTAATTACTTAATTAAAGTTTTGAAAACACTTTGCAAAAATAATGCTTAAGTAAAAACACTTTTTTAGATTTCAAAAATAGTTCGTTTTTACGAACTGCACTTATACCGACTATCGCTATATGACTCGTAAATTTCAAAACTTGATTTATTTTCCAAATCATTTCCAAAACTCTATATTTTTACTTTTAACATACCTTTATAACTTTAAATAAAGTTTTTAAGAACCAAACACATAAAGTTATAAACTTTATAGAAAATTTCATAAAACACCTGAGTGAAATCAAGTTAAATCCAAGGATCTCAATGCAACAACATACGAAAAACTCAAATGCTAGCTTAACTTTAACCTATAACTCAGTATGTATGTTTACAAACATAAATATAGAACATGTCATCATAATATAAGCCAATGTCCTAACTTGAAACTTCTTACTAACTTTAACTTTCTAACTTTTCTTACTAATCAAGTTTACACACATCACATCCAAATACATGCCTACACATACGACCATCATCAAATTCATCTAAACAAGCATCGAACTAAGAACCAAGCAGCATAAAAATTTAAAGTTAAAAACTTTATGAAAAGTAGCAAGCTTTACTCACTTTAAGCTATACAAACTCTTGCTAACTCCACCGAACTTCACTAAAACTTAACCTGATCTTGGATCCCTGCTTTGACTTTGGTAAGAACAAGATTTGATGGCCTTATGGTGGCTTTATGGTTTAGCCATGGTATGGTTCACACGGCCAAAATATGGTGGAGCTCGGCCTTAAAAGGTGGAGGAGGTTCGGATTATCATCGAATTTACAAAAATCCAATCCGAAAATGGGTCATCTTCCAACTGATTTTTGGATAAGTTACTTATGTAATTTGAGAAAGTTGTCGAATGGAAAGTTCTTGGAGATTAGTTTTTCTACAATTTCAAAAAAAGTGTCACTCAATTTGGATCATTTTTTAGGAAGATATGGTCAAAAGAAGAAGAGGTATTTTCGAAGTTGAAAATCTAAGTCCAAAAATGAGTCTGAAAGAAATGATATTTTGACATGGCTATGCTCAATATTTGAAGAAGTACACATGAAAGTTGTAACCACTGGAATTTCATACGGTTGAAAAAAAAGAAACCTCCATTTAATTAAGATATGAGAAAGATATGGTAGAAGGAATAGGAGATAAAACTGAAGAAATGAAAGGGCTATTTAAAAGTGAAAAATCCAAGGTTTTTATAACTTTAAAAATTCTTTGGTAGCCATTAGAGAACTCATGAAAGTTTGGAGGAGTTTTATAAAGTAGGGATGAAATGAGAAATGATGAGAATAAGGAAATTTGTATATATATTAAGTGTATAAATTAAATTACCAATTTACCCCTAGTACTTTACCCTTCACCTCCTTGCGCCACCTCACTATGCTTGCCTCCACCCTTGTACCTAATGCCCACCCCCTTTTCCCCTTTATGTGCACCTTGGTCAATATGTTTTAGTACTTAAATGTACTTACGTTGGCTTATGATGCGACATTTTCTTTTATTAAATTATGCTTTAAACATTATATGCCTAAATATAAATACATATGTGCATATACACACACACACACACACACTAATACATATACATATATATCCTAACTTGTTTGTAAATGTTCATAGTTACACTAAAGAGTTCATAATGTTTCCGACAACTTTTAGCCGACGAAAAGTCGAAAATTCGGAAAACGAATTCTGGTCACATTTTCGAACTAATTATTTTTATAAACAAATTTGAAAATCTATTTCACCATCATTATTTATTATTTAAAAGAGTTTTATTTTGATTATAAAATCTATTATTTAAATATTTAAAATTAATTAAATATTCTTAAATTAATGTGGTGAAATTTCGGGTCGTTACATGGACTGTTGGTCCTTAGGTGACGTCGGGGCAATAGCTCTAATGAGAGAAATAACTCTCAGCCTACAACTCAACATGGTGACATTGCGGATTCAAGGCACGATCCCACGATCAGAAACGCTAGGATGGATAACCAGCCTATCCGGTGGGTCTAATTCACGCACTCTCCATAGTGGCGTGAACTCTATGACGTAGATTCCCAACAAATACTCTCAACTATACAAGTCCTAATGAGAGTGATAACTAATGCTCTTGACTTTAAAAGCCCTGATGAGAGTGACAATAACTACTATGGACTATATGAATCCTGATGAGAGCGCGTCAACATAACAAATCCTCGACTATTAACCCTAAGAGTAGATAATGATACTCAACTAGTTCGTCCGAAGAGGATGCAACAAAAATATATTATCGAGGAGATAAGTCCCAACAGGAGAAATAATAAGTACTCTAGACTCCACACATCCTAATGAGAGCGTCACAACATATTAATTCCTCGACAACTAGTCCTAAGAGTAAACAATAATATACTCGACTAGTTAGTTCTAAAAGGATAGATCTATAAATCCCAACATGTCTCCAGCTTATAACCTTTGGAGAGCAATGGAACTCTTGACATAAGCTCTAAGGAGTCACCTTTGGACGATATCACAAATTCCTAACCCATCTCTAGAATATAAGTGACATCTACTCACTACTAGTAATCGAACAAGTATTACTTGAGTGTTCCATACCACACAGTATTACTTGAACTTTACTAGAAGCTAGTAAACTACACTCATCAAATCAAAAGTTATTCTATAATATGAGTCAATAGAATAACCGAAAAATATTACCGAGCGTCCCACACCACCGGTACTACTAATCCGTTTATTCAATATCCTCAATATATAGAACTAAATCATAAAATATTGAAATGTAAATCATTTCAATACAAACCATATATAAAAGCGGATTATTACTTGTTGACGCCAAAAGTGGGAATCAACACACAATAGAATCTAGTAGAGATGAAATGAAGAATGAAATTAAAACAGAGCAGAAATTATAAATTAACACACAGAATTTTTATACTGGTTCAGAAATCTTGGCCTACGTCCACTTCATATTTTTATTGATATTCCACTTGATTATCATTACAAGAGTGTTTGGATTAGCTGGAATCCATTAGTACAAAAGTGAAGAATAAAAATGGCAGAGATTCAGCAGAGAAAGCAGCCCCCTTTTCTCACGCCATGCCTACTATATTTATAGAAGAAGACGTGCACTGATCGGACCGAAATTTCGGTAGAAGGTTCAGGAGACCAAGACGAGACGACCCAAAAATATGCAAACCCAACGAGGCCCACAATAGGGATCGGAACCGATCCCTATAAATGCATCCAAATGGGTTGCGATCCCTTTGAGGGATCCCCATGACGTTATCTACTTGCTCCCCAGATTTCGCGCAATTCTGACGTATGGTTTGTGAGATATCGCATTTTCCGTGAAGTAGTGTTGCTTGAATTCTGATTTCTTCCGACCCCTCTAGAGGGATAGGTAGCGATCCCTCCAACTTACTCCAAATGCCATGCGATCCCTATGGAGTGTTCCACACATCCTAATTAACTTATACTCCAAGTTTCATGTTGATAGCATCTGTAAATTTTGAGTTATTGACAGATCATCATTGTAATATGTAATGAAAGCTGAATATGGACGATCCCTTTTATACCGATCCCTTTTGGTAGGTAAAGTAATTTGCCCATAACTTGAACATACGAACTCCAAAAGACTTCAAACTTGGAATGTAGCCTCATGGGGCCTTTCTTGTCACTCTGTATCAATCTTACTAAGTTTGGGACATTAATTGAGGATATATACCGATCTCCTAAGGAAAGGGATATGCACTAAACCCCCATCTAGGGGAGGCATTATTCGATACTTAGAATATTCTAAAGAGTCTATCCGTTGGCCTCGGTTGATCGTCGCTTCATATCATTATGTACGCTTGATCTCTAAGCCTAATAATCATCTCTCCATGTTGTCTTCCTCGATGATCGCCCGGTTTAACTTATCCAGTCAGCCTGAATATAGCCGGACCAAAAGACCGGATAACACTTGCCCCCCAAAGTACGTCTTGTAGCATACGTGACGTGCTTTGAATCGGAGCAAGTCAGAGTCGCTAGAAAGAAATCCATCCAGTTTCCTAAATAGTTGTTATCCTTCCATTTTATCCTCCTAAAGTGTTGTATCCCTCTTTGATCGTCATGATTCTTGGTCGATTTCCAATAGCATAAATTCAGGATTGTATTCCATCAGTTGCTTTCTATGTCCGATTCTACAGGACTAGCAAGCTTTGGCTATCTGATCCAGTGTTTTCTTTAATAACTCAAAGTGAAAATTCAATTTCTGTCGATTTCAAGAAGTCAAATTTTTTGAATATACACGTGCACGTTCAGGTACATGTTCTCGTCATTGGTTCCCGGATGCGTTTATACACTCATGAGTCGTCACCAATTCCTTCTAGTTTAATTGCAATTGGATCGCAATTCCTTGTTATATATTATTTTATAATGAAATAGGGGTTGTAAAAGGTCACTCGATGAGAGGGGACTTCAAGTTCTACAAGGATGACGGCCTTAGAGCCGTAGGCAAAGGTGAATGGAGTATGGCCAGTCGTGAACTTGTGGGTGGTTCTGTATGCCCATAATGTCGATGAGAGTTTGTCGATCCACTTGCCTCTAGCCTTATCCAATTGTTTCTTCAGAACGAACTTTATGATTTTGTTCACAGCTTCAACCCACCCATTTTCTTGAGGGCTAGAAATTATCGCAAATCTCTTTTCAATATGATGCCATCGGTAGAAGTTTTCAAATTTAGCGCCGTCGAATTGGGTTTCATTACCAGTTATAATGGTTCGTGGAAGGTCATAATAACAGATGATGTTCCAGACAATGAAGTTGATTATTTTCTTCGTATTGATCGTGGTTAAAAGTTCTGCTTTTGCCCATTTGGTGAAGTAATTAACTGCTACGATGGCGTATTTCGCACCACCTTTAGGATCGGTAAGGAGACAATGATGTCAATGCCCCCAAGTGGCAAACAACTATGGACTAGTAATTTGAGTAATTTCCATCAGTGGGGCTCTCGGAATTTTTGCGAACATCTAGCAGTCGTCGCATTGTCTCGCGTGATTGGCTGCATCTCGATTGACAGTTGGCCAGTAATACTCGTAGCAGAGTATCTTTATTAGGGTTTGCCCCCTGGTGTAATCGCCGCATTCTTCTTCATGGACTTCTCTCAAAACTCGTTTGATATCATCATGGGTGGTATACCGAAGTAGGGGAATGGAGAAAGCCCTTTCTATACATGACTCCTTCTTAGATGATGCATCGTGAAGCTTTGAGGAGGATCCATCGTATCTGCTAGTCGGTGTAGACGTTGATGAGGTGAGCCTGGAAGTAATGGCGAACCTTTCGTGACGCAATCAACGGGTAGTACGCGAGCTTTTCAGGCTTTGAGCAGTTTCTCTCAACACCTATCAATCGCTTACTAACATTATATACTGGCCTCTGGATCTGGTTCTATTCGCATAGCATTGCAGCACTTATGGCGTGTACCAACATAGCTAAATAGACATATAAATCTTTGTGATCCGTCGGCTTGGATAGGGTGAGAGGTCTCTTTAAGTGATCTACCAGAGTGGTGGCCCTGGAGATGAATCGACTTTGGATGATGACCTTCCTATTTAGGCTCCATACCTGCTTGATTGTCTTTGGTACTTGGATGTTTCAGATTGCTTGAATCTTCTCGGGACCGGCTTCGATTCCATTAGAGTCAACGATGAAACCTCGAAATTTCCCTGATGCAACGATCAAAGAGCATTTCAAGTGATTCGGTTTCATTTCATATTTTCAGAACACTGAACATCTCTGCTAAGTCATCGATGTGGTCATTTGATTGTCATGACTTTATGAGCATATCATCCATATATACTTCTGTTGGTCGCCTGATCTGGTCAATGAACATCCTGTTGACCAGCCCCTAGTACGTAGCTTCAGCGTTATTTAGTTTAAATGGCATCACAACATAATATAGCCCTAGATCGGTAATGAAGCTGATGTGCTTCTGGTTGAGGACATGCATCAGGACTTGGTTGTACCCGGAGTACATATCCATAAATAAAAGTAGTTCATATCCAGCGGTTGAGTCTACCAGCTGGTCGATCTTCGAAAGTGGAAAGCTGTCTTTCGGGCATGCCTTGTTCAGGCCTGAGTAGTCGATGCATGACCGCTACTTTCCATTAGCTTTTCTCACAAGAACTGGAGTTGATACCCATTTCGAGCAGAGGGTGTCGCGAGTAAACCTATTGTTTGAGTTTATCCACCCCCTCTTTAAGTGCAGCGAATCTTTCCTGATCCATGTCGCATTGCTTTTGTTTCATTGGGACATGCCTCGGGTCGATATTTAATAAATAGCTCACGATAGTCGGTGAGATCACATGCATGTCAAAATGGGTCTAAGCGAACACATCAAGATTCATTCAAATAAAGCCAGCTAATTCCTTCATTGTCATTGCACCGAGTGTGATCCGATCTTCAATACCCGTGATGGGTTGCCATGGCTGACTGTAATGTCGACTGTCAGCTCAGCGAGTGCAATCTTGGACTCTTTGAGTTCAAATATAACTATTTCGTGTAACAATCAACATGAAATCTGGCTGGGACGATCAATGATGATGGTTACTCCGGTCGAATCCCAAAGTCTCGTCATGAGTTATTAAGTCTGATAGTGAAGGGCACTAAATGCTTTGAGCGATTATCTGCAAATGGCCAAATATCAGGCTTGGAAGCACGTTGAAGAAAATGTCGAGTAGGGGTCTGCCTCGAGTTGCACGCAGCTGCATAGCTAGCTCTTGCTTTGAGTTTGAATCTGCTTGTATATTCGAGTAACGCACTTTCCATTCAATGTATTCATGATCCGTTACCCGTCGTTCGGGTTGAGTGATAGTCAGTTGCCCATGAGCTTGGGCATCGATTCGATGATTCTATCTCTAGGCATCCTTTCGGTCATAGCCTCGATTCATTGTAAACACTATATATAAGTTTCAATATTAAGCTATCGCAGCCAGTCTTTGGATGATCACACTTCTGCTCCCAGTCTCGGGTTGATAAATGTATGGCATGGATGGTCGAGTCTCGTCCTAGTTATGTTTATACTCCTATCTAAGCTCAAAAGACATAGAGTTGATCGATGAATGGTCCGCTCACATTCATCTTGTTTCTCGCTCGTGCCCCCAAGTCTGAGGCATACATCGATAAGTAGAAAGGCAAACCATGTCCACTTTAGTTTTACACTCTTTCCCGTTGAATCGCAGGATCAGGTTAGATGATTGAAGGCTGAGTCTCGCCTATCCTGGATTGTATTCTGGTTTTTCCTTCCAGGGGAATACTTCGATGCTCCGTCAGATTTCGATCATGAGTTGGGTACTGGATGGTCAACCACGTCCACTTTGATTCATATTCTCTAATCAGACCTAGGGGTAGAGTTGGCTCAGGTGCAGTCGGGTCATACTTATTCGGTTTCATACTCCTCTTGACGGATCGAAGGAGGGTGCTAGAGAATTAATGATCAAGTCTTCGTGGTTTATTCTCCTATCTGCACTCTGGTGACCACAGTTTTTCGAGGGACATCTGGGTCACATCTATTTATGTTTGGTGTGGATCGATATTGACCGTTGATCCAGTGACACAATATTTTCAGTCGCTCATAACATCGGATGTCGTTCCGATCAATTTTTCATTAAGGCCTCCTTACGGTTGTTGACTTAAGTCGTAAAGAATGCTAAACCGGAGCTATAGTGAGATGTCATATTCAATTTTTGGTGATTTGTACTCCTACCCCCAGCATTGATCTGGCGAGGCCATAAGTCGGACGGTCGAATTCCATCCTTAGCGATTTTATACTCCTCTTGTTGATTACAGGGGAGTTATTGGGGTAGAGAACAATCAAAATCCGTTCATATCCATTGAGTTCACAAATCAGTCCACACTCTGTGGACTTAGAATTATTTCGTGAGCGGTCAGTTCACACCCCCGGATTGTTTATATTCTAGTCCGCACTCCGGGGACTTAAAGTTTTCTCGTGGGCAGTCGTGTTTCCGCCCGTGGAAGTCGTTTTTCCATCGAATGGTTTATACTCTAGGCCGTAGTCGGGGACTTAGGTACTCTAGTCTGCAGCACTACAACAAACTGGGGCTTTAATAGCGTTTAAAAAACGCTTTATACCTTACTATAGCGTTTAAAAGAACGCTATGGAACGACATACTATGGTAGACCTTAAACTTTAAATAGCAAGAGGTAAAACGCTATGGAAAATAAATTTTCTACAGCGTTTATTCAATGCTATTAAGAAAAAACGCTTTGGGAAATATATCCACAGTTACTTTCTATAGCGTTTGATATGCGTATTTCTATAGCATTTTTTATGTATATTTCTATAGCGTTTGTTGTGTATACTTTCTATAGCATTTTGTTTAGTTTTATTATATAGTTATAGCGTTTGTTTACCGTGTAAATGGTTACTTTCTATAGCGTTTTATGTATGACGGTGTTTATTAAACGCTATGAAATAAAATATCAATTTATAGAAAATTTTTGTTGCTTTTTTAGCTTTTACACATAATATTTATTTACCATTACTTCTCTGCATACAAGTATAACTGATTTTCATAGATAGAAAGTATGCAAATTAAAGCACAATATTTCATACATATTGTTCAAACAACCTTTTCCACATCCGTACATAAAGTTTCGTACATACGTTCAAACAACTTTACCCATGTCCATACATAATATTTTATACATATTTACATCAACAACTTACTATAGACCAGTCAAATAGTTGATTCTATCTTGCTTTGCTTTTGATATTCTCTCTCTGTCATCTGCAATATTAAGAAATCAAGATGTTACCGTGTTAAAGTATTAGAGGCACAAATAATTATCTCTACAGATGCAAGTAGGGGTGGAATATTAGATTAAACTGCCTCTAATATTAAGAGAGGCAGTTTAACATATGCCTCTAAAAGAGGAGTCCGTACTAAGCATTAGAGGCAGATCCAGTTGTATAACCACCTCTATAGTTTGTGTTGCCATGTAAGATTGAGCGGATAATAGAGGCATTCACAACTGCCTCTAATAATAAAAAAATAATAGGGGCCAAACTATGCATCATTATCTGCTGGGCATGAAATATAATTTAATAAACAAATAGAGGCATACAGAAGCGCTCCTAATAATTTTAAAATAGTAGGGTCTAATATTTACGTTACTTTTTAATACAAAAATTGAGTATGTACTAGTGCCTCTAATAGTGAAAATAAAGTAACGGCATAACACACCACACCACACCACACCAGCCCTATACTAGCACACATCAGGTATATACAATATTTTACCCAAAATAAACAAAAAGCACATTATTAACACTTTGACAAGGACATATTGTACAACATGATCTTCTATCGTTAACACAACATTTCATATGGTAAAGCAAATATTTTCAGTAATGCAAACTTTTTGATCAAGCAAGTATATTTGGTAAATACTATATTGCTAATCTAAGACCAACCTTGCCTAAAAACATATACATGTCAATAAGTTACTTACTAAAATGTTGTGGCTACATACAAAACTCTATTGCAAAGGATTCAAAATGAAACTTCATCCAGCTTAGAGGATCGATCTTTTTCATTGCAGCAAATCAACAACGGTCATCTCCAAATTTGTAGTTAACATAGCTTTCTTGCAATGGGTTAAAAATATTTATCAACTCCCCATCATGTCTAATTGAAAGAATATAAAAATTAAAGAACATAATTATTTTTGCATAGTTATGATACAAATAAGTAAAAACATAGTAGCATTCGTAGTAAATTCAAGACAATAGCAGTATTCTGCACTTTTCTATTGAAACTTATCATTTCAAATCAAACATGAGTAATCATATTGTAATATTTGAGTTTAAGATGAAGTTGGCATGATGCAGCAGTTTATGTTGCCTTATTGTTTCATAATTGTTCTAACATCAGAAAATAACAAACATTATCTATGTAATAAATAAATCATATTTAATGCATGTAAACTATTCATAATTGTTCTAACAATAACTTGCTTATTTCAGATTTGTTCTAACGATGAAGGCTGCTATGAGAACTGATCATACCTAATGATGGTTGCTGTATAAATAATGAACCTTATCATTGAAGGCTGCCGTGAAAATTGAAAGTATTAAGATTTTTAAGGAGCAAATTAAACACAAAAGGAGAAAAGGGTGATAGTGAACGCGACTGGTTTATTTTCATTCTACTGTCGATTTACTTTTGCACTTCCCTTTCCCACCGTTAAAGCAAAAACGATCGCTGTTTTTCTATTGCTCTTGAAGATGCTGCTAGCACCTTAAAATAGTTGGAGCAGTTATATACGTTTTTGTTATATTATATTTATGGTCCAAAGAGTAGTTTATGCTATAACATGTCTAGAATGGTGAATTATAAAACAAGCGAGAGAGGGTAGTAGATCCTAAAGTTTGAAATTTTATAATTAAGCTGCTTTTCTGGCTGTGACGGCCTAACTATATATTTGACTTCTTTGATTACAAGTACTTATATTTCTATTTAATATAATCTCTTTTGTTACTTTATTTCACAATTAAAATAAATCAATATACGTAGCCCCAATAATTTTTCAAGCGTCAATAGTTTGGATCGAGATAGTGATATCATAACATGTATTTATTTATGCTGATGTGCGTTAGAAGTATCCATACTATATTATTATTATTACCGAGTTAGATTTCAAGAGCGCATAAGCCTCCTGAGTATTTTGTGAAATAAACAATCATGACTCCCATCGTTTTCTTTTATAACATCTCTTATGACATCCTTTCAATTCTTCTTCATTTCTACAATCAACAATCTTCTAAATAAAAAATACATAAGATCTTATTTTGATGGTGAAGAAAATATTCCATGATCAAAAAAATTTCTACCGTACTGGAGGGCGTCCTCAAAGTCTTCTAACCCCTCATTCGCATCGCTTTGCTAGGTTTTCCCCTACAGGAAAATCTACACTATCACGATCAAAAGTTTTTCCCTAATTTATTGCATCCACTCTTTCCACTAATTATTCATCGAAATAGACGAAAATGGTGACAACGTAATCTGATCGAAAGAGGTAATCAACACGAGGAACTTTGCATAGAGGTTAGTCTAATTCTTCTTCTATACTTCGAAATCGTAATTCTTTTTATCCCTGATTAATCAATTTCTATGTTTCTTCTAACTTTCGGATTGAAATTTTAAATTATGTTTATGATTTGAGGCTTTAAGGAGAAGTTGTTGATTTATTCATCAAAATAGACGAAAATGGTGATAATGTAGTCGAATCGGAAATAGTAATCTACACGAAGACTTTACATAGAGGTTGGTCTAATTCTTATTCTATACTTTGAAACCCTAATTCGTTTATCCCTGATCAATCAATTTATATGTTTCTTCTAACTTTTGGATTGAAATTTTAAATTTTGTTTATAATTTGAGGCTTTAAGGAGAAGTTGCTGATTTTTTCCATAGATATCTTTAACAATCATTGGTCAAATGGGTACAACCTAATTATTTTTATATTTTACATGTTTACTCCTAGGTGAGAAAAACTATCAGAATGAATTAACTAAGGATAACAAAACAAAAGCTGACATTCAGTGAGTAAGACTAATATACAAGAATTTGAGTGGAGATTCCTCACAAGTTAAAAAAATTGGTATAAAGAAACAAACATTTACAAATAATAATAGAAACTGTAATTATTCAAAAAAGTTAAAATCTTATTATCTATATATCTTAGTGTGAGTCAAGGTAGTTTACATAGTGAATTTTGCCTAATTTAACTTTGTTATGTTCTCATATCATCTATGTATCTTATAGGTTACCTTAGTTATGATTTTGAGCTAATGTGTTTCATGTCTAAACAGGAAGTTTATGTCATATTACTATATTATGTCAAAAGTTTTTCCCTAATTTATTGCATCCACTCTTTCCACTGACTATTCATCGAAATAGACGAAAATGGTGACAACGTAATCGGATCGGAAGAGGTAATCAACACGAAGAACTTTGCATAGAGGTTAGTGTAATTATTCTTCTATACTTCGAAATCGTAATTCATTTTATCCCTGATTAATCAATTTCTATGTTTCTTCTAACTTTCGGATTGAAATTTTAAATTATGTTCATGGTTTGAGGCTTTAAGGAGAAGTCATTGATTTATTCATCAAAATAGACAAAAATGGTGACAACGTAGTCGAATCGGAAGTAGTAATCAACACGAAGAACTTTACATAGAGGTTAGTCTAATTCTTCTTCTATACTTCGAAATCCTAATTCATTTTATCCCTGATCAATCAATTTATATGTTTCTTCTAACTTTTGGATTTAAATTTTAAATTTTGTTTATAATTTGAGGCTTTAAGGAGAAGTCGTTGATTTTTTCCATAGATATCTTTAACAATCATTGGTCAGATGGGTACAACGTAATTGTTTTTATATTTTACATGTTTACTCCTAGGTGAGAAAACTAACATAATGAATTAACCGAGGAAAACAAAACAAAAGCTGACATTCAGTGAGTAAGACTAATATACAAGAATTTGAGTGGAGATTCCTCACAAGTTAAAAAAATTGGTGTAAAGAAACAAACATTTAGAAATAATAATAGAAACTGTAATTATTCAAAATGGTTAAAATCTTATTATTTATATATCTTAGTGTGAGCCAAGGTAGTTTACATAGTGAATTTTTGCCTAATTTAACTTTGTTATGTGACGTTCTCATATCATCTATGTATCTTTTAGGTTACATTAGTTATGATTTTGAGCTAATGTGTATTCATGTCTAAACGGGCAGTTTATGTCATATCACTAAATTATGTTTGAACATATTTATTTAACAATATTTCTCTCCATTAGTATGTTAAAGCAAATTGATCTAAGTGTTTGACAGTTCATTTCACTATATTTTTTCAATTCCGGTACTTATGTGCAGTGTACATTTTTTGATCAGGAGTACTAAGTGGAAGACCACAACTCTACATGCCATCTTTTTTGGTAGGTACAAAATTATTTTTCTGTGTGCATATATGTAGACTATGATTTTAGTTCCTCATATAACTTGATTTATACCAAAATAAATAACTATGTTGTACACAGGTTCTACAGTTGTAAGGTATCTATAGTGATGGGTGTGTTTGAGCATACATTCTTTGCAATATCGCTTATGTGGGGATACTATAAAGGTACATTATTATCAATACAGTGATTTTGAAATAGATAATTAGATTTTGTAAAAATAAACCATATAACTTTGATCCAATTATATAATTAAAGTATTGTAACCTTCCTCTTAAATATAGTGAATAATGTCTCGGTCACCAAAAATATCTGATATCTTAATGCTAATTCATTAAAAAAATTATCATTGATGCTCTATTTTCTTTACATATATTCATGATTTGAATTAATTTTGTTTTTAGTTGTAGTTAATATTGTGGTTAAAGGAGCAGTTGATAATCTAAAGGTTCAAAAATTAATATACAAGTTTATTTGTTTTAAATGACAACAAATTTCCTTGCTACTTTCAAACATTAAATGACAATAAAGGTATAAATCTTCAATTTTACATTGTGATTTTGTTACTCTTATTATTACCTTTAATTACATATTTGGGCTACAAAATGTGAGTTTGGATATATACCTATTTTAAGAAGATTTATTTGGATTTACAATGGTTTAATGGATGTATTGAATGGCTTTAGTTAGCTTAAGCATAAGGTTTAATATCGTATTTATTCAATCGTTGCTTACCTTCAATGAAGCTATTCATAAAGGGTTTAATTTCGTAATGTTGTATTTCTATTCAAGCATTTTTTCGAAATGCCTTACCTTCAAATATGTAATATTGGGACAATTTAACTTTTTATTAACAGTTTGACATAGAAATGCTATCAGATATTCTTAAAAACACAAATATTTCACATAGAATGTGAATAAATTAATATAATTTTCAATGAATCTACTGTAATATGGGCTCAAAATCATTAATTATTTTTTCACAACGTTATAATCTTTATAACTATATTTGATATAATTTTTGGTAAATTTATGAATTAAGTTGCCAATAAATTGGTACATCAATATTAACCTTAGTTATACTTCTACCATCAAATAAGAACAGTAAAGGTTAGCAATATTTTTCATTAGCATTCAAGAATGGTATCAGGAATTTTTATTTTCTGAGATATAATTTCCATTAAATGAGTAGTTTATTTACCATAAGTTTGGTTGTATTTATTCTCTATGTATTTGTATCTGTATTATTACATGCATTCATCATAAATTCATACACTTCATATTTGTGTAATTAATTTGAAAAAACTTAGGATGCATATGTGACATGTAAGTATTCACAAGGAGAAGGATACAGTAGTGCTGCTTACAGCAAATATTATGTTAATAATTAACTTAATTTCCGAACCAATGGTGTTATAAATGAACAATATTATTTTCAATCCTTGACAATCATTTATGTGTTTAGTTTAGAGTACCAAACTATTAGTTACACACGGAACAACTTTCATCTGGGTTAAAGGTTGGAGGATCAAATAATAAACACGAAAGTAAAAAAGCGGTGTTGAAAGTTTTGGAAAGTTATAACCCATTTTAATCTATATCAACATGATGTAAATCATGGATATAGAAAATTTCACTTTCAAGGCAGCATGTCCACAACACAAAATATCTTATCGATTATTTTTTACCAATCCTTCATCAATTTCCAGCAAGAAGTATTACTTTAGAATTGATAAATAAATAGTTGTAGGTGCATGAAGGAAATCAACTATGTTGCTTCAGGTAAATTAGTACATAATTGTGTTGGCTTCACTTCACACGTTATATCTTCTAATTACATACATGAATTTATGCTAAGTATTGCATGCTTGGTTTTGGTTTTTATGACTTCTCTTCTTTTAATGAAAAAGACAAGAAATATTAGTTAGTGTTTCTATTAAGAGCAACTCCAACAGAGTATTAGATCTCACATAATCTGAGATATGCACTAGATAGCAGTTCCAACAGAGTGCAGATATTTGGATAGTGTGGAAATGGGGGGTCAGAGTGTGAAGATATCAGATTTGTTCAGGCGCCTGTTCATCAGGCGCCTCAATTTACCCCTCCCAAACACCCCAACGGCTATGTGCAACGGTCATATTCCACCCCAACCCCTCTATTCCACCTTCAAATACAACCCCCTCCATCTTCTTTCCTTCACAACCAATTTCCTTCAACAATCCAAATTTTTTACTCTCACTTATCGCAACTCAACATGTATTCCTATTTCGATGTTGATGCTGCAAGATGCAGTTTTGAGGACTACGATTTACAAGACGTTACGGTTCCAATTGGCGGAGCGGTAACTAATGAAAGTTGGAGCATTGCGGAAGATTATGATCTTTGCAAAATTTACTATGCACTCTTAGTCGATCCTATTCGAGATGCCAATCAAAGTGGTGAGATTTTTTGGGGCAAAATTACTAATTGCTACAATCGAAAGAACATCAATCGGAAAAGAACGTTATCTTCAATCAAAGGTCGTTATGGAAAAATCAATCGTCAAACACAAACATTCGATTCTCAAATTTTCAAGTTAAAGCAAACGAATCCTAGTGGATTTGAAAATGAAATGCATTTGGTAAGATTTAATATGATTTCATTGTTATAATTTTTATCATAATTCTCTAATTATACTTGTGTTTTTTTGTTATAGAGAATGGCCACAAACAAGTTGTTTAAACAGATCTATAAACCTGATAGTAAACAAGCACCACTTTTTTATCAGTTCATGCATGTTTATGACATGTTGGTTGAGAATGTTAAATGGAAATCATCACTTCAGAAAACCGTTCAAGAAGTCCAATAAATAGTGGTCATGGTAAAACGCCTAGAGTTGGAGAAAGCTCTAGTCCTAGGGAATCGCTAGGAAGCTACGGTTTAGGATTAGAAGAAGACTTAACCCCTACCGAAGATCATTTTGTTAGGCCATAGGGAGCAAAAGCGGCAAAAAAGAAGCATGCTGCTGGAGCGGATCAGGCCGAAATTAAAAAATTCCTACTTGAATCTGAAGATAGATATAACCGTGCAATGGAGACTCGAGCAATTCAGCACCAAGAAAAGTTGTCAAGAATGGATCAACTTCTTGTTGGAAACCGACAAAGAGATGAAGATGCAATAATGTTCATGGATACATCGCACATGTCTGAAGAACAACTGGAGTATACGGAGCATAGAAGGGGAGAAAATATGAGACGTAGACGTGAAGAGGGTCATTAACTGTTTCATTTTTTCTAGAACCTTTGTATCTTTGAATTACCATTAGTTGTATTGTATTATGAACGTAAGCAATTATTTTTATAAGTACTATCATTGAAATTACATTACATTGAGAAAATATTATAACAACATTACGTTAATTGAACATAAACAGATTACAATAACAATAATAAGTAACAACAATATAAACAACAGTAGCAAAAGCAACAACAGAAATATAGTTTCACTGATTTCCAAAAAAGTTCCATAGATGATTTATGAGATCATTTTGCAGTCTTCGATGCAGTTGAACACTACGGTAGGACATTTGGCTATCTACATGAAACTTGAGTTCTAGTGTGCTTCCAATCATATCGTTGCGCCAAACAGGCGGTGGTGTTGGAGCACCCTCGTAAAAGTAATCTTCTTCCATGTCTCTTTCATCCTCTATAATCATATTATGTAAAACAACACAAGTGTACATTATTTTTGTCATTTTAACTGGTGACCAAAGTCTACATGGATTACTGACTATGGAAAATCTAGATTGAAGAACCCCAAATGCTCTTTCAACGTCCTTCCTCTGGCCTTCTTACATCGCTGCAAACTTTGATTGTTTATTGTTTTGTGGGTTAGGAATTGACTTGACAATGGTACTCCATTTAGGATATATACCATCGCCAAGATACTATCCATGATCGTACGTGTTACCTCCTAAAGTAAAGGTACAAGGAGTTGATCTACCGTTTGCTAAATCATTGAACAACATAGATCGTTCGACTACGTGAAGATCATTGTTCGAACCCGACATTCCCAAAAATGCATGCCATATCCATAAGTCATACGACGCTACGGCTTCAAGAATAATAGTAGACCTACGAGACTTACCCTGATAAGCTCCGACATATGCCTTTGGACAATTCTTCCACTCCCAATGCATGCAGTATATACTACCTAACATTCCAGGCCATTCTCTACAACCATGCATATTCAATAACATTGCTATATTCGCCTCGTTTGGTCTGTGTAAGTATTGATCACCGTAAATGTCCATGATAGCTTGACAGAAATGCTCCAAACACTCTAATGTCGTGCTTTCCGCCACTTTCAAATTTTCATCAAGCACGTCTGCCGGTCTTGTATATGCAAGCATTCTTAGTGCAGTTGTCATTTTCTGAATTCCAGTCAATCCCATCGTACGAGATGCATTGGGTTTGAAGACAAAATATTTATCATGTTGCTTGATACATTGATGGATTCTAAGAAACAGAGGTTGCCACATGCGGAATCTTCTCCTAAAATCAGCATCTGTGTAAGTAGGATTTGGAACAAAATAGTCTTCCATCAGTTTGTCATTGTGCCATGAAAGTCTACGATTTTTATACCGACGACCAACAACTGATCCACCATGTTGCCCATTGGATTGACCAACTTGTATTGTAGCCATAGTTATTAGCTCCTTTTCGCGACGAAAATGATCGTCCATTATTTCATCCAATTCATCGTCGCTATCATCGAAAAAATATAATCTTCTGCAGTCATTTTTTATCTTTGAAATTGTATGAGATATGAATGAGCAATAAAACTTCTAGCATTTAACAAGCTTTTTATAGCTTAGATCACATGTTGGCCTTCATATTAAAACGAACAATCATGACTAGTTGGCAGGTAGGATTAATTCAATTCAACGACTATCTATAAAGTAGATTCCATTTATGCCACGTCTGCAGTGTCTCATCCCATCTACACACCGTTGACTGTTGGTGCAGTGTCTCGTCCTATCCATACACTATTGACTGTTGGTGCAGTGTCTCGTCCCATCATACAATTATAACCATGTTCTTAACGACTTTATGACACTACCAAACAATAATACACTAAAAACGTTCTACGGCAATAATACAAAAAGAAATAGGACAATATTACTGAAACACATAAACATTAATACAATCAACAATAATACATAAACAAACAATAATACAATCAACAATAATACACTCCACAATAATACAACCAACAATAATACCTTCACCAGTACTTAGAACTGACACAAAGAAACTACTGGTTACGGTCGAATTGCAAGTTTTGCAGGACATTTCTGAGACATCTTATTTCTTGTTCCAGCTCGTTGGCATATGTTATGGCTCTTGGGAACATACGTTCATCAACCCATTCCGCGTAATTGCACCCTTCAGGCCAGAAGGGACAAAACTGGATTCGACGACCAATATCTTCGCCATCAACTCTAACCATAACTTCAACTTTATAACCATAGTGGCAATATACTGCGTAAGATTCAACCTCTTGTTCAAATGAAGGTTGCAAATTTGGTACTTGATCAACCTCCTGTTCTTGTGGTTGTTGATGAACCAACTGTTCATGTAGAGGTTGGACAACCGCATGTTCATACAGTGGTTGAACATCTTCCTGAAGTGTGAGTTGGTCAAGATTTGGGAATTCATGAGTAACGTCCTCGTAATGCTGGTCTTGGTAATTGATATTCCAATCTTCATTGATGTGTTCGCTTTCCGTTGGAACGTAGCCGAAGTTAGAGTCAATAAATGATGGCCGGGAAGGCATTGGTATGAGGAATAGAAGAATGAAGGAGTGGAGGACTGAATTGTGTGTTTGGGAAGAAAAGC
Source organism: Allium fistulosum (assembly GCA_030737815.1). NCBI lineage: Eukaryota > Viridiplantae > Streptophyta > Magnoliopsida > Asparagales > Amaryllidaceae > Allium > Allium fistulosum. The sequence continues at coordinate 1,185,368,631 of CM060902.1, forward strand.
TCTTATGTATATATAGATGTGTGTAAATGCTTAATTTTTTTTATGTTGAAATGTGAGCATTGTATTTTGATTTGGTAGTACACTTGAATCTGAGTATTTTTTTGATATGTCTGTGAAATCTGAGCATTGATTTTGATTTGACATTACAATGAAATTGTTTTTATTAGACACAAACAACCAAACAAGACAATAATACATATGCATACACAGAAACAATAATACACTCACAAGTATTTAGAACTCAAATTATGGATATCCAAATCATTCTAGCCAATTTTGACGTATGATATAAGCCTCATGTCCAGTGAATGTGGTGTGATATTTGAGAAAGTAACGACCTTCAAATGTGGAACGGGTTGGTTCGAACAAATTTTCAAATATAACCTCATTGATAACCATACTGTACCGCGTACAGGCATTGTAGAAGTTGCCATAAGCAGTCCTCAACTCTTCCTTCGTACGTCTACTGTTACACTCAACATTGCTATTGTAAAGTTGAGCAATAGTGTCCCAAAACTGAGTTACCATTATCTCCTCATCGTCGCACATCCGATCAGTTTGTATACACGAATTTACTAGTAGTTTCAATTCGTTAGCTGAAAATATTACGTTGGACATTGATTGAATTTACTAAAGTTTTAAATGTTGTGACCTTTGAATATAACACTTTCTCTTAAGTAGATAGGTCGTAATCCACGTCAAAACAATGAAGCATGAGATGAACGTCTACGTGTCAAACATCCATAAACTTTTCGACAAACAAACAAACTGTTACTCCAACAGTTTTGCATCATATAAGTTTAATAATAAATAAGCATAAATTATAATCAACACAATGCCATACTCACCGCAAATAATGTACACAATGCCATACTCAACATAAAATATAATCAACACAATGCCATACTCAACATAAAATATAGACAAGCACATATAACAATAGCATCATCACCAACATAATATGCAACCAACTAACGTAATGCATGAAAAATAATAACATAAACTGAAACATCTATATGCAGCACATCAGTCTATGTGATTGGAATCGCTATCAATCTCCTTATCGTTGCCACTGTCATCATTGACGTCATCAAAGTCATGAGGCTCAGGTCCCGCTTGGAGCTGCTCCTAAAGCTGTTGAATCTGGGTTTGTAATCCCAGTATCTACGCATCATACTTAGTCTGCTGCCGCTGGACCGCAGTTTGGTAACTATGATACATCATCTGTGTATAATCAAGCGTCATATGCTCAAATGCAGCAATCATCCGTCCATCATAATCCATGTACTGAGAAAACTGATATGTGCACAAGAAAAATTATACATAGGTGAAGAATATAAGGACAAGTAATTTAAAGGAAAATTAAAATTCGTACAAACCTGATGAGGCTGATACAATATGGCGGATGGTACACCCACAATAGCGTCATCTGGAGGATACTGCAAGGGATACTCCACTACCTGACCAGGTACATCATACGCTCTAAATGAATGAGGAGGGGGGTCCAATGTATAAGGCTGCGTGTACTGAGACGATGTAGGCTCAAAGGTGGCAGGCGGTAACGGAACTCTACCAGAAGAGGTACACGGACTAATATGATCGAAGTTTAAACCCCGAATATAATCAGGTAACGCGTAAGCACGTGGGGCTACTCGAGCCCAATATGAATCAAAGTCTCCCGGAACTGTAAAAGGCTCACCATCCACCCATCTGCACCCCTCATTGCAAGAATATAAGTTGGTCCAACCCTAATATCACCATACATATCATCCCATGGTAGCGGATTTGATGGAATGCGAACAATACCATACAACTGTAGCCAACACCGCTCTCCTAAATACCATATGAATGGACATGTAGGAACCTGAAAGCAAACCCTGTGTCGCGACATAGCAAACTGAAAAGTGAGTGGATGATCAGGACCGGGCTCTAGGAACTGTAAGTACTAATCCCAGGGACGAACGATAATGTTACCGCGCCACCTCATATCCATCTGCTGTCTAGCCTCCATCAGCTCATTGTGCACCCCTTGTGCAACACGAGACAAATGCATAGGAGGACCCTAACGACGTAATCTAGGGAAGTAAATATAAGGTGTAGCATTCGCTTCTGCAATAAGCCGGGGGTGCATATTGGCAGTATACTCGTAGTACGAAAACAGAAGAATGTACCAAAATCCATACATCTGTCTAGACTGTTGTAGCGCATAAGTATCCAATGCCACGTACAAATAATCAAGAATAGCAGTACCATAATCATATATATGCAGTCCATCCACATTTACTAATCCAGCCAAAAAGCCGAGTCTAATAGTACCCTTATTGTTACTAAAAATGTAGATCCAAAAAGGTATAATATAAAGGCACGGATAACCGGAGTGTGCATATCCTCAACGGCCATGTACTCTACTATATATCGCTGCAGACAAGGGAGAGTAACTGCACCTCCTCTAACCTCCTCATTAGCCAAAGCCAGTAAATAAGCTGAATATGACTCGAACTCCTCAAATGAACTATCAAATGGAACAGGGAGACGGTCCGGTCGACCAACCTCTATGCCAGTGAGCATATAAAAATCTAAAGGAGTCGGTCCTAGCTCAAAATCGGGGAAATGAATGAGTGATAAGCCATCATCTCTCAGTGAGGGCCTCTACAAGGCAGCAATCTACGTGTGCAAATCTAGGTAAATCTAGAAATTCACCAAAAGGTGACGCATGTAGCCTATCCAAAATCGACTATGGTAACTGATCAAAATGCTCAAACATACACCTATACCAACTACCTCGCATCGCTACGTGACAAACCTAAATATATGATTATTTAATGTTAAAATAAACAAACAATTAACATTCATATACACTTACACGGTTGTTCATCAAACAATAAAAAATTAAGCATATACCTGTGGCATCGCTATAGCTGCAGTAAGTCGATGCGAAACAGTAGGGGGCAAGTCGTGCAAGGATCGAATAACGAATGCAGTCACGGTAGCATCAGGAAGGACATGAGCAGGACCGATGTTGACATCTATCATATATCGAACGGTCCGTCTACCAGTTTTGACCGGACGGGGCGGCATTTCGACGCAAAGTGAATTAAATAAAGTAAAAGGAGAGGTTAAACGTGGAATAAAAAGAGGAAATGGGAGTTTTTGCGCTTGATATAGGCGCTTAGGCCAGGCGCCTGTTAAACAGGCACCTGGCCTCATCTCTGTTGGAGAAATTACGTCTCCAACATTTCTGAGTATGGAAAATCGTATATCCACACTCCGAACTGTTGGAGTTGCTCTAATACCGAATTATTGAAAAGAGCAACAAAATTTTAGTGGTTGAAATAGTCATGGCGTAGAGTCATCGGTTTGGTCATCATTTCCAAAGTGCAAACAAATGATTTTTCACATTAACTTTTCTTCATTTTTAACTGCCTTCTTCAATTTCTTTTATTTATTTTTCTAAATATTTTATTTGAATTCTTCTTATATAATATTGCACTGCCTATGATCTTGCAATAAGTCCAAAAGTAATCTCTTATGTAGACAAGTAGTTTTACAGGTCATAGTTAAGTAGTAGCAACATCATAAGTCATTTTTTACAAGAAGCGCAGTGCACTCATTTATTAATTATGAGAATGTTTTAAATATTACTAAAAAAAGATACCAAATAAAAGCATACATTCTCTTTACAAAATATTATTAATGCTTAAGGGAAATTTTGTTTTGTGGTGCCTTTGTAATGTGACAATCCAATGACTAATGCAATCCAATCTTTAGAGCTGATGCTTAAGATTAAGGCAAATTTGAATCTTAAGAGACTTTTAAGTGGTTTTTTTTACTACAAAATTATGTTCAAGTGGCTCATCTTTTATTCTTACATTTTTAAAAAGAAGAAGGATATGGAAACTAATTCACTAATAAAGTTTGACAATGCGGTATTTTTGTTGAGGGACAAAGAGATGCTGACATGGAATGGGAAGTTGAGGAGAAAGAAGAAGAAGAAATGGAAAGTGAAGGAGAAATAGAAGATTAAGAGCATGTAGAGCTTGATGCTAAGAGACTTCACAGTTCAATAGAAAAGGAAGCTAATAATAACCGATGGAGAGTGGAAATAAAAATAAGGAAAGTCATGATAAGTTAAAGTCTACAAGTGGAGTACATTTTATTTTATGTTTAATGTGTAACCCTTTTAACTTAACGGCCTTAACTACCATTGTCACCGAGAAGTACATATCATTATTCCATGATTAGTTTATATTTGCATTCCTAAAAACCAAATAATGCTATTATAAGTTGTATGTTATTTTAAATGAATGAACCTTTAATTTCTATCATTTACCGCCCTCCATTTTGGTCAACATTTCATTTTGTTTTTCATATTTATAGGTATGGGTGAGTGATTATTATTTTATGCGAGGTTATCTAATACTATATATATACATCATGAACGTTTAAAAACTATATTATAATGCAACAACATGTGCGAATAATTATCTAAGATGTAGTTTAAATACATTTTCATAATATAAGGATATATTGAAATTATCATATATATATAAACTAGATGTATGGAGAGCTATTAATATACAGACTGAATCCCCGGTCTATACACTAAATATATTTGAGTGCTTCATCTATAAATTTGGAAGAATAATTATGAAGCTATATATTTATCACTTTATTCTTTTGTTATCATCCTACTGTAATGAAGGTAGACATCTATGGATTCAGACTATATATTTGCTATAACATCTATGATAGATGTATTTATTAATATTTTAATTCAGTAAACTCGGTTCTTTGTCAATAGTTATCATGTATATTAGCGGTATCATATACTGATTGTTCTGTCTATGTTATAAGAGCAGTTAAAAAACAAGGTTAACATAACCAAATATATATCACGTTTTCTATGTTGCATTAAAATAGGATTCAATTCAATGAATGATATACTGTGTAGTGGAACATTATTTTATGATATGTCTTTAGTCCTATTTTATAGGAGCCATACTTTTTATTGCTTTTGTATTTTACCATAGTGCATCTGCTGCTTTTTTACTTACTACCGACAAGTCCACTTTGTCCTTTTAACTCTTTCGCCTACATATATGTTTGAGAGCATTCAATTCTATTACTACATTGACTCAATAAGGACTGTCTACTAATTTTAATACTTATATTTAATATTATAATAATGTTTCTAATTTCTTCCTGTAAATAGTATATTCTGATTATTTTTCAAAATAATTTAATTTTCTAACTGCAACAAATATGTTTTAGCTATACCCGTGTGCGAAGCACGGGTTCGCACTAGTATGTATGTATATATATATATATATCATTAATGGCTTATCATGAATTTCAGAGGCCAACACCTTTTAAAGTATGAACTCAAACTAAAACGAATATTTTTAAAATAGCACATAGATTTAATATTATTTCAAAATTTATCTTATCAGCTGAAGCGTAGTCAGTGTGTTTGATTCCTGAGACTTTATTGCAATTGCCTCTAAATTACGCATTTAAAACTATAATTTATATTAATATTTTCACGCACTTAAGTAAAATAAAATTTTATTTTATTCATTTGGCAGAACATATAGAAACTTAGGATTATAAGGATATTCCAGTCATTATGGAAGAAAGAATTGGTTGACATGAAAAATGATTTCACTGATGATGTTTAAAAGCTGACGATAAATTATTCGGTTAGTTTTTCAACATTTAGTTTTGTAAAGAAGTTCCATTTTTAATTTTATTTTATTTCAATGTATCCAATATGCTGCATTATATATATATTTATTTGGAGGATGTAGGCAAGTCAATAGCAACAATAGAGTCAATAGCGTAATTTCAATATTTCAAATACTTTCTCGGATTACTTGCAGCAAGAACCACTTGGGAGATCACCTTAAGGATTGCAAATCAGTAAAGGTTCAACCGTTAAGGCAGAAAACTCCATAGTTTCTGTAAGTAAAAGTAGCAGCAATATGCAATGCATGATTATTTTTTATTTTTTAAAGGGTTCTAAGTAGAATGAAATTCCATTCTTAAAAAAAATCATTTTTCTTAGTTAGGCTAAAATATCAATTAATAAATTAAGCCCTATTAATAATGCTAGACTTTTGTAGTTTAGGCTTATTATAAAATCCACAATAGTTTAGCAGCCTGGGATACAACTTGTTGTATCATTCTTTAAATTTTGCAAAATTGTAAACTTCCCACAATAATATATCTAAGCAATTTTATGATTCTCTTGATATGTAGTAGTTATCAAATCAACAACACACTGTTGATTTTCCTATTGAGTATAAGTGTAGTGTTTTTTATTTTTTAGCTTAGGCTTGTGAAAAATCTAGGCAAACGATATCTAGAACTAAAACAAGAATATGCATGAGAATATACATGGCTAGAGAAAAAAAAGGAATTAGTTCTCACCATTTCTTGTATTATTGACAAAATGTTAGGATTACGTTCTCCGTCTAACACATGTTGCATCCCACCTTGATGTGATTTAGACGCCATAATTTATCTGTCATTTAACAAGATCATGTTTAATTATGGCAAGTAAAAAAAATTAAACTAGTAAAAGAACTATGAAAAAAACATATTGTAACTGTAAACGATTGCAGAGATATACCTAAATGATTTCTTAGGTACTCTTGAGTAGTTGGTAAGAATTAACATTTGAATGTACATACACTCTAAATTCTTAACCACCTGTAGATACCAATGAAGGTTTCCAAGAAGAGTACTACACACTGTCTAATGATCAATATAAAATGGAATATGTTATATGTTGTGTAAATGATAAGTTGGTTCATAGCAGGATAGCAGGTGATTACAAGCACAACTACTGATTAGCAGCCGAAACTTAATATAATAATGAGACGGTCAGCATATTCATGTATGGTGTATAATTTTTTCTTTCCAATTTGTTAGTTGGACTTCCACTAGTTTCGTTTTCAGATCAAACATAACACATTGCAAGGAGATACCTGAGGTGCGTTCTCGACTTCACACATTAACACAAAAGAAAACCTTAAGCTCTCCTTCCCCTTCTGTTATAATGTAGATAACAAATGTCAATGATCAGTTACATAAAAGATGAAACTTGAGAACAATTCTGCAAATATGGTTTTTGTGCATGAGCTAGAAAGTTGGTATACTCGTAGACTTGCACGACCTATTAAAAGTTGGATACTATGTGAATGTTTATATTTCAAGATGCATTTAACATCTTTGACCTATGAATCTTCAATATTTAGATAATGAACCACAAGCGATTGCATTTTGGATACTTCCAACTTTTTTTCCTCTCTCAAGAAAGTCAAATATTGGTCTAATTAATAAGAAAACAATGAAATTTCAACATGCATTATAGAATGTATAACAGAGACTTACCGTTTCACTAAGCTATAGACGGTTCATTTGTGAGCAGCCTCGACGGAGACTGCAACTTTGATCCTTTCAACGGTACATGCAATCAAACTGTTAACCGTAGCAACTGAATCCAAAAATAATTTTACCGTAGGAACCGAGTCAACCAAAATTTGAAATGCAATGGTTAATAACGAACCACCAGACCCCACCTCACCTATTAGACCCCTATTTGGTGCATGATCACTTATAGATCCATCTGGTAGTATAGCAAATCCCGAGGGTAGAAGTGCCACATAATCTGGGTCGCTTCTGTTTAAGACAACGTTCATAACAACCACGTCCACTGGTGCGTATATCACATAGGTTCCAGTGGAGTCTATACAACTTTCTTGAAGTATTAGCATGTTGCTTTGATTTGAGTTGGGGCTCTGAAAGATGCATAAATTTATCGAAGTTTATGTGCATACGCAAGTTTTTGCATTATATCGAAACTCATACATGTATGAATAATTATTTGTAATTTTTCATGCATAGATAATTGTATATACTATTTAACATAACATTTTGCATTATGCTGTAGGTATGCTGATAAAGATCATACTAGGTAGACTAAACGATGCATATATATATATTAAAAGAGAGATAAAAAAATCTCTTGGGAGATATTGAATGGAAGGTATAAAATAAGTGTTTTATACTTTTTACTCAAACATAAATGACCTTTAAATAAACTGTATGATTCAAAATTCAAATTTTACTTATATTAACACAAAGAAGAGAAACCGAGTTACCATGATCACAACTATTAGCAATATGAGACATTTCTTGAACAACACCTCTATTAGAGAGTAAATCCCATTATACATAAATCACACAAGTAAAATCAATCATCAAGTTTCCATCAAAACATATAGCAATTTACATACTTTATGGTTAACACTTAGTACCTCACTACGAGAGATTTCATCATGAAGGAAATCAAAAACTCTTTTGGGAGGAACAGGAAGCCAAAATGAAGTAGCAGCATTCAAAAAAATTCCAAGCAGTCTACCTGGATCATCCACACTCTTTCTAGTCACGATTCAAACATCTTCCGCCCCACTACTTGATAATGTTGTCTATTGATGAGCAGTAGATGCACTCACACCTCCACAAAAGCTTATTACCATTCTTTCTGCTAGTTTGAACATGCTTTTTCTGCCTTCTGCTGTTTGTATCACTGCATATGCAGTTCATTCACCACATATAGTTACTTTGCATAAAATTTAAGCAATATATGGGACATAATGTTGTCTTCTTGTGCTTAACAATACTAATTTTATTACCACCACCATCTAGTTGAGTTATGTTGCCAACCATGACACTATCTAGTCATTCGCACTGCAAATCGAGAGTAGAAACCCATCTTTTGGCACCAAATCTTAAGCCTGAGTTCAGCAGTGGCTTGTATATGTTGTGTACTGACCTATCATCCACGTCAACATGTTCTACCCATGTTACCTATTGATACGTCCACGTACAAAAAAAATCAGTAATTTACATGTATGTTGTGTTATGAAAGTAATTTTCTATCAATTGCCATCAACAAGTCAAAGCTTAATTCCACAACCTTCTCTGTCCAATTAAGACAATGTAGGAAAACCCTCCAACGTTACAGTAGCAAATTAATAATATATTTAAATATGCTAACTGAGATATTCATGTATTGTGTATAATTTCATGATTAGTTCGACTATTCATCTATTAGCAGCTAAGAGTTATTCGATTAAGGACAACATGGTCTAATAACAAAAAAAAGAAGTATAGTGAGATATCGAAAATGTTACAAAAATAGAAGTATGTGAACTTACGAAATTAGCTATGTGTCTTGCAAAGGTCATTGACCCACCCGTGTGACTCGTCTTCAGCTTCTTATGGTTCCCGATATTTTTTCAACTTTAATCTATAAATTCAACAAATTCAGCTTAAGTCTTGGGATAATGATAACAAATAAATAAAAAGATAGAAGTATAGAAAGTTTTAAACTTACAGTTAGCTTAAGTCATTGGCTTCAATATTTGCTTTGAGTTGCTCATTGGGGTTCTCGGCTTGTTTTTGTTTGCGAATAAGCTTCCTCTTCTTCACCATAACTTGCATTAACAAAACAGACTTATATATACCTAGCTACAAGAGCAAACAAAAGCAAAGTACAGTGCAAAAGCATAAACATGCTATAACAAAATAAGGACAAGTTTGAACTTTTAATTATAAGTCCAACAACAACATGAATTAAAATTATCTGATATATACACATCAAAAACAACATTATATTTTCGTTATACATGAAATGATATTAATAACTATATATATCTATTGCACATTACACTGCTAATCCAAATCTGTCCATGCGAAAAATAATGTACCATCACTTCACTGCCTCAACCTAAATTTTGTTGCTGCTTGGTATATATATCAAAATACATCCCATGTTCTCAAGATTCATTATACTAAAGACTTACTTTATTAGTACAGTAGCAGTTTGAAACAAGGTTGCATATTAGTGAAAATCAAGCCATAAGTTCACTAATCGATTATATATATTTGCTAAAATAACTTGCATTATATTATAAAAGTAAGATATTTCATACATACAAATAATTTAAAAATAAGATATTTCATGCATATAAATGATCTAAAAATAATGTATGTCCAAAATATTATTTATGCATTGTTGTTTGCGTATTGTACCTAGCCTTTTAAGCAACCCGATACGATATAAGTATTGCCGTAACCTCGATAAGATATAATTGTAGTCGTTGCACTTAATTTGAAGAATTTGGCTTTATGTTTGAATTTAATACGTAACTTTTTATAGTGATGAATCCGTTAATTTCATTGGTTAAGGTAATAATATGAAAGAAAAATGATTTTTCCCTCTAACATGAAAAACTAGAGGGAGATTTTAACAGCGGTTTTGTTAGTTGTTTCAATTGTCTACAAATTACATTCCAAACTCATGTTCCTCATCCTCGATCTATTTATGTCATTTTTCTTCTCATTTTCTCTTAGAAATTGGCTAGAGCAATCAATATACTAGGAGTTGTAGTGGTCAGACAGAGTGGAATGGTTCCTTTTTACCATTAGGTAAGATAGAGCACGATAGATGCCAATATCAACGATCTGTTTGGCACTTACATTTTAAAGAAAAACCTCAGAGCACTCTATGTGAAAACAAGAAAGACATTAAACTTACGGATATAAATTAATACTAATGAAAACAACTCTAGGTTAAGGTCAAACATGTTAAATGGGTCAATTGATTAGGAAACAACTACACAGTATACCACAAAAGTTGATCATTTTAGATACAAAAAATTATTTTCAAAATTAAATCTTGAAAGAGTCAACATTGACCAGGAAGCACAATTTCATGAAGCCCAATGCCATGAAGTGCTTTCAACATGCATCTTTAAAAGAAAAGTCGGTAAGATTAGTACTTCCATACTCGAGCAAAAAAGGGTTTATCAAAGTCACTAATACTAACACATTTTGGGCCCTGCAAGTTCTCGTATCAACCTTTAAAAATAGCACAAAAAATTTAGAAGTACCAAGGCTAGAATCCTTCTCGCTTACTTCATGAATTTGTAACTTTACCACACATTTATTTTAATCGTAGCTATAACACCTCTAATGTTTACCTTGGTCTAGGCGCAGCCTTGATAAAACATCATTATATAATTCAAAAATGGATGATGCGTCATGCTTGGTAAGTAAAAATGAACATAACTTTGATGTCACCTGAACAATGCGGTAGTTAATTAGGCATAACATAAATCTTTACCTAAATGATGTAGAGAAAAAGAAGGGAAAAAACATTACTATACATTACCACAATCATAACTAAAATCAAATTAATAGAGGAAAAATCAAACAAAGTAACAAAGGACAACTAGAGTAGTACCTCTCACCGAGGTTCGAATTGAAGAGGCATGGATTTAGGGTTCTAGGTAGGTAGTTGATGACTGCGGTTCAAATTGGTGGATGCGTTTAATGATTGAGATCGACTGTGCGAGAGAAAGAGATCAATTTGCGATTGACTGTTGACGAAGGCAATTAGGGTTGCACGATTCAAGTATGGTCTACTTGTTGCGTTTTAGCAATTTCACGGAGTTGTTGTTTTCTAGAGGAGGTGATGAAGGGAACAAAGAGTTTTTTTAGGAGGTGACCCATTTTTTTAATTCCCGCACAAAATAAATTACCTCTCGCCCTTTTCATTGTATAGCGTCCTATAACTGTATTTGTTTACTTCATAGCATTGAGTAACCTAAATTACATAGCGTTTAAAAGGAATAAGTAGAAACACTATGTACGGAAGCTATAAAAAGTCCATATTTTTGTAGTGCAGTAGGGGACTTAGAGTTTTTGTCGTGGGCAGTCGTGTTTCTGCCCGAATGGTTTATACTCTGTCTGCAGTCAGGGACTTAGAGTTTTCTAGTTCGCAGTCAGGGACTTAGAATTTTTTATTCCACGGTCAGGGACTTGGTATTTTCTAGTCCGCGGTCAGGGACTTAGAAATTTCTTCATGAGCAGTCTTTTTTCCGCCCGAATGGTTTATACTCTGGTCCGCAGTCAGAGACTTAGAGTTTTCTAGTCCGCAGTCAAGGACTTAGAATTTTTTAGTCCGCAGTTGGGGACTTGGGATTTTATAGTCCGTGGTCAGGGACTTAGAAATTTCATCGTGGGCAGTCGTGTTTCCACCCGAATGGTTTATACTCTGGTCCGCAGTCAGGGACTTGGGGTTTTCTAGTCTGCAGTCAGGGACTTAGAATTTTTTAGTCCGCGGTCGGGGACTTGGGGATTTTCTAGTCCACAATCAGGGACTTAGAATTTTTTAGTCCGCGGTCGGGGACTTGGGATTTTCTCGTGGGCAGTCAGTCATACCCATTTTAATTTATACTTCAGTTGCCAAGTCAAGGTTAGAGCTGTCGAGCGAACGGTCGAACCATGTTCATCCATGGAATGGAATTCTGCCCCAGCATCAAGGGTGAAACTTAACAAAAGGATGACTGATTCTCGTCCGCTTGATGATTGTAGCTCTTCCAATCAAGTCAAGGAAGGAGATATATGATGGATGGTTGGATCACATCCATGCCGGGGTAGGATAATCAAGTCTTGTACAAATTGCTTCATATTCTTTCTAGCAAATGGAGGTAGAGAGTTATTGAGTGGACAGTTAGGTCACATCCGTTTCAGGGTGCAGTCGTGTCCATGTGTTGAGAGCGATGGTTGACGAGTAGGCAGTCCATCACGGCTACTTCAAGTTGGGCTTTCGAATTGCCTCTTGTGTTCAGGGCAGGAGTTGATGTGTAAATGATCAAATCACGTCCACTCTGTTAGTCCCTGAGGAGTTGGTTTTGATGACAACAACCTTACTTAGAATTAGATTATAAAATATATAATACTAACATTATTGTGTAGATATATATAGATATGTTTGCAGATACTAAAGAATGAAGAACTGTACAGTATAAAGATTCAAGATCAAAGATCGAAGATATCAAGATTCAAGACTCATGAGTATCAAGAATTTCAAGAGTTCAAGTTTCCAAGATAAGTTATATAGTTAGGAATATTGTTAAAACTCATAGAAAGGCGCTGACATCTTAAAATCTATTTTATTCGTGGAATGGAATCCACTTCGTGGTCGTTAAAGGGATGGAACCCTAAGTAGGATAGAACCTACGAAAAATCTAGTGGAACATCTTTTTGTATCCACTTACTTTTATTTCAAAATGATTTTCAAAATATATATAGCTTGTTTTTCAAAATGACTTTAAATATTCCTGTTTAAAAACCAAAATCATCTGTCCTGGTTTTTCAATATATTTTAGCCTAAAAAATATCCTTAGTTTTAAATATCCTTAATTTTTAAATATCTCTGATTTTAAATTATTATCCTAAGTTTTTAAACTATAATCCTGATATTAAATATTTAGCTATTTTATATATTTATACTTAAGATTTAAATATAAAAGTATAGAAAATTATTATATATATTTTAATATTGTTCTCTATAGCTATTTATGTATTATAACTATATATAAGTATATTTTAAAGTTTAAATATAAGTATAATATAATATAGAAATTATTTTCAAAGAAAAACAAATCACCAAAAATTACAAAGGCATGTCGACATGGTCACATGTACCCCTGTCGACATGGTGATAGTTAAATTGTTTTTTAAAAGAAGTGTCTATTCGCCACATCCCTTCACCAATGGACATGGCTATTGATCTACTATAAATAAAGGGTGTTTTCAACGAATTTTCATCACTTTTTTCTCTGATTTAACTTCTCTTCTTCTTCTCCACTTTCTTATATATAAATTACACCATTACTCTATCGAAATCAATATCGAATCTAACTAGATAATTTCTGGTTTTGATTCTCTCCATTATCTCTACAAGATCCAAGTGCTAATCTGAGTTATAGACTTTTTGTAATCAATTGAGCGAGAGAAGGTGTGATTGTAGCCCTGGAAATCAATTGGGTGAACTTGTTGCCCCGGAAATCAAGTATCTCTACCCAGAGGATTGTGATTCTGGAGGGTGTACCTTGTAGCCTTGAAACCGAGGGTTGTATTTGTAAGAATTGTTTTTGAAAGGAAATCCATACTTGTGTTGCGAGACTGGATGTAGGGTAACTACGAACCAGTATAAAATCCGGTAAATTCTTTCCTTTATTGCTTTTACTTTATATTTGCATCTGTGTTTGATTCCGTGTTCATATTTGTGTCTGATTAGTGTATACATTGTTAACAAATTAAGATAAACTCAAAAAGATTAACAAATTTCTTAAAACACTATTCACCACCCCTCTAGTGTTAATTCTAGCCTTAAGATCCTTAATCCGCATTCTCACATTTGGTATCAGAGCTTGGTTTTCAAAAGTTTCATTATCTGAATTTTGAAAAATTTCAAAATGGCTACTAACACTAGTACTGTTATTACCACCAACACTAGTTCATTTGTAGAAGGTCAGCCTACTGCCAGACCACCATTTTTTAATGGCAGTAACTATGCATATTGGGCATGTAGGATGAAAATATATTTACAATCTGTAGGATTAGATACTTGGAATATCACACAAACTGAATATTCTGAACCCACAACTAATTTTGCACAGTGGACCACTGAGCAAAAAACTGTAGCACAAAATAATTCTAAAGCAATGAATATTCTGTTTTGTTCACTTGAAAGAAATGAATTTAATAGAGTGTCAGTTTGTAAGTCTGCATATGAAATCTGGAAAACTTTGCAAGTAACTCACGACGGAACAAGCAAAGTTAAACAGACCAAAATTTCCATGCTCATAAATCAGTTTCAGTTATTTAAAATGAATACTAATGAGTCTATTTCAGATATGTATAGTCGATTTCAAGATATTGTGCATTCTTTAATATCTTTGGGAAAGGAATTTTCGGGAGAAGATCAAGTCAGAAAAATCTTAAATTCTCTCACTCCAGAATGGGATCAAAAGACACTTGCAATTGAAGAGGCAAATGACATCAGTACTTTAAAGATAGAAGAATTGATTGGAAATCTAATGTTGTTTGAAGTTCAAATGATCGGGAGAAGAGAAAGCAAAGCATCTGAAAAGAAATCAATGGCATTCAATGCATTAATCGACGGATCAGACTCAAACAGTGATAATGATGAAGAGATAGCATTTATGACCAGGAATTTTCGGAAATTTCTGAAGTACAGAAAATTGAATAGTTCCAAGAGAAACAACTTTAAGAATTCCGGTAATCAGACTACAGTACCAAACTTTATCAAATGCTTCAATTGTGACGAACCAGGTCATATCAAAAGAGACTGTCTACATCCAGATAAGCAAAACCCTCCTACAAACAATGATTCTACAAAGAAATGGAAACGTGCATTCACTGCTACTCTAGATGACTCTGACTCATCCTCCAGCGACGATAAACAAAAGAAAGATAATTCAAATCTGTGTTTCATAGAAATTTTCGATTTAGTCGATACCAAAGACACGGACTCTGAAAAAGGTACACGTTTACAATACATTGGCTGAAATTGCATGCTTGAATTGATTGATTGATTGGTTGTTTCTGAATTGATGTGTCGTTTGAATTTTAATTTTTTTTTTATTTTTTTTTTATTTTTATCTTTTAATAATATTATAATATTTTACAAGTCTTAGTAATATTCTAGATATTATATAGACATTAAAATAATAGATATATATATATATATATAAATATTACATTATATAAAAGTATCTTGTCATCAAAATTTACGGATACCTATCGACATGGGTCCATCCCTACTTGTCGACATGGTACAGAAAATTTGAAATTCAAATTTTGAATTCAAATGCTTGTATTTTCCTTCACTCTTTCACACCATTCGAGACTCTAAAAGGACACTTTTTGACCAGAGAAACTGTCCATTTAATTTCTATTTATTTACTATCATTTATCTCATCTTTTCACTTAACTTTTCAAATTCAAACTCTTTCTTCATAACTCAAGCTCTCTCCTCTCTACATCAATGGCCTCCTCAAGTACTCCATCAACTATGAGACTCTCCAAAACCTTAAAAGAACACCTCTTTTATGATCTGGAATAATCAAAGCCTATATTGGCTATGCTAATTATGGAAAAGTTCATCCCGGAAAGTTTACAATTTTCGGCGATTTCGCTTCTTATGAAATCGATTCTCTTTGTGTTAGCAACAACATTTTAAGTCTTGTTGATGATTCTCAAAATGATTTTGTATGCTACCCAAATCTTGTGAAAATGTTTTATGCAAATCTTAATCGTGGCTTTTATCAAGGAAACGATGATGAAATTTGGAGTAGTGTAAAAGGCACTCAAATTGTTTTAAATTGTGATGTTTTGGGAGCGATTCTAAATTGTAAGTGTACGGGTATGGATATTTCAAATTTCAACTTTAATGAAAGTGATCGTGAGACTTTCCACCATATTTTTGAAAGTGACGAAAACTTTGATTTTATAAACCGCAATTTTCGTCCAAAAGCAAAAATTGTGAGCCTTCTTTTGCAACACACTTTGACCCCGAGATCGGGAAGTTTTAATAATCCTGCTTCAAAAGTTTGTAAAGCTCTTTTCGCTCTTTTTGGAAACTATGATATTAACTGGGCTCAAGTTATTTTGGATGAATTTCGGCCTAAAAACTTGGAAATGGGAGAAAAGATTTTATATCATGGAATTTACCTTACTAGAATTTTCAACTATTTTGGAGTGAATTTTAAAGGAGAGGAATTAATTTCTAGAAAAGTTTTCAATCATTCCAATATCTCACTTATGAAAATTCCATACATCTTTCAACCTTATGAATCCCTTGTGGAAAAGGAAGAGCGTTTAGCTCACGAAGAAATGGAAGAAGAAGAAGAAGAAGGGGATGAAATGGATATTCAAGAAGAATAAGAGGAAGGTGAAACATCTCTTGAAAGTATTGATTACACCTCCAAACCAACCAACAAGATGATTATCCAAAACCAAAAGATAATTTTGGAAAATCAACGGACACTTAAGAGATCCGTTAGTAAAAAGTTGGATAAAATGTCTTCTAAGATGAACAAGTTCTTCTCAAAAATCAGTAAGAAGTTTAATCTTTCATCATCCTCATCATCCTCCAATTAGATCTATCTTTTCATACCTTGTCGTAGTTGTTTAAGTTTGTTTTAAGTTTGAATGTTATTGTATTTCATGTTGTTTAATCCATGTATCATTCCAGTTTGAATTAATGTTGAAGTTCTTTCTGTTATCTAGCTTATTTCATCTCTAGAATAACTGTTAATATGATATATATAAATATATACATTTATTCAAAATCAAAAACAAGTCATCAAAACACAGATGACCCTGTCGACAACCCCCAAAGGCACCCTGTCGACATGCTTAAAATCTGAAGTGTCTTTTCATTTTAATTTTTGAATTTTAAATAACTAACTTGTATCTATTCATTTCAAACGAAATTTACTCCTATAAATACCTGTTCTCTTCCAGAAATCTTTACTCAAAATCATTACTTATCTATTTTATCTATATTTCTTCTCTTTTTCACAAAAATGGCCGATCCTAATCACAATTTATCTGAAAATCTTGAAGAAACTCTTAAATCCTTCAAGAATATTCTCTCTATCATTCTCCGTAATCAGCGTCACTTAGAATTGAGTCAAATGCAGATGATCAAGGAGCAAGAAAGGCATTTCGAAGCAATTCAATGGATGATTTCCTCCCTGCACAAGGATGATAATGAAGCACATCCTCCCGTTTCTCTATCGGTTGATAATGAGAATTGGGATGCCATCAAACAAGACCCTATCTTTGGAAAAGAAGGATGGGTTGATGTTCCTCGTAATATTTGATTAACTTTGTTTGTTTGCTTGCTTAACTAGGATTTGGTTTGATTTGCTTGAATTTGACTTAGTATGGATTGATATTATGTGTGTAAAATATAACATACATATGATTAGTATTAATGATATACGATCTTTTAAGTTATCATAATTATCAGTTTAATTATCTATTTTTATATTAAAAAAAACTCCATTATGAATAAATAAATTGTGGTCTCTTATTCGTATATTCTCTTATCTTTTGAATAAATAGTTTAGTAGTTAGTAAAAGTAGTTATTAAGAGTTTAGTTTAAAGTTAAGTATTGATTATGTATGATAACACTATCATTATAATCACAAGTAATGTAGTCTTAGTTTCAAGGGGAGTTATATAGAGTTATATAGTATTATAATTAGGGAGTTATATGTTTTTTTTATGACAAAGGGGGAGAAGTATAAAATAGGATAGTTAGGCATAGATTAAGAGGGAGTTATTAGAAGTATTAGGATAGAAGTGATATTTTATAAACAAAGGTTGTCATCATCAAAAAGGGGGAGATTGTTAGTCCCTGAGGAGTTGGTTTTGATGACAACAACCTTACTTAGAATTAGATTATAAAATATATAATACTAACATTATTGTGTAGATATATATAGATATGTTTGCAGGTACTAAAGAATGAAGAACTGTACAGTATAAAGATTCAAGATCAAAGATTGAAGATATCAAGATTCAAGACTCATGAGTATCAAGAATTTCAAGAGTTCAAGTTTCCAAGATAAGTTATATAGTTAGGAATATTGTTAAAACTCATAGAAAGGCACTGACATCTTAAAATCTATTTTATTCGTGGAATGGAATCCACTTCGTGCTCGTTAAAGGGATGGAACCCTAAGTAGGATGGAACCTACGAAAAATCTAGTGGAACATCTTTTTGTATCCACTTACTTTTATTTCAAAATGATTTTCAAAATATATATAGCTTGTTTTTCAAAATGACTTTAAATATTCCTGTTTAAAAACCAAAATCATTTGTCCTCGTTTTTCAATATATTTTAGCCTAAAAAATATCCTTAGTTTTAAATATCCTTAGTTTTTAAATATCTCTGATTTTAAATTATTATCCTAAGTTTTTAAACTATAATTCTGATATTAATATATTTAGCTGTTTTATATATTTATACTTAAGATTTAAATATAAAAGTATAGAAAATTATTATATATATTTTAATATTGTTCTCTATAGCTATTTATGTATTATAACTATATTTTAAAGTTCAAATATAAGTATAATATAATATAGAAATTATTTTCAAAGAAAAACAAATCACCAAAAATTACAAGGGCATGTCGACATGGTCACATGTACCCCTGTCGACATGGTGACAGTTAAATTGATTTTTAAAAGAAGTGTCTATTCTCCACATCCCTTCACCAATGGACATGGTTATTGATCTACTATAAATAAAGGGTGTTTTCAACGAATTTTCATCACTTTTTTCTCTGATTTAACTCTCTTCTTCTTCTCCACTTTCTTATTTACAAATTACACCATTACTCTACCGAAATCAATATCGAATCTAACTAGATAATTTCTGGTTTTGATACTCTCCACTATCTCTACAAGATCCAAGTGTTAATCTGAGTTATAGACTTTCTGTAATCAATTGAGCGAGAGAAGGTGTGATTGTAGCCCTGGAAATTAATTGGGTGAACTTGTTGCCCCGGAAATCAAGTATCTCTACCCAGAGGATTGTGATTCTGGAGGGTGTACCTCGTAGCCTTGAAACCGAGGGTTGTATTTGTAAGAATTGTTTTTGAAAGGAAATCCGTACTTGTGTTGTGGGACTGGATGTAGGGTAACTCCGAACCAGTATAAAATCCGGTGTGTTCTTTCCTTTATTGCTTTTACTTTATATTTGCATCTGTGTTTGATTCTGTGTTCATATCTGTGTCTGATTAGTGTATACATTGTTAACAAATTAAGATAAACTCAAAAAGATTAACAAATTTCTTAAAACACTATTCACCCCCCCTCTAGTGTTAATTCTAGCCTTAAGATCCTTAATCCGCATTCTCACACACTCTAGTTAGATCCTGGCATCACTGAGCTTCAGAAAAGGCATGTGTATTTTGTCGAACTTTATTTTATGACCCAAGGAGTGGATGATCAGGCCACATTCGTTCCAAGCCTTGCTTAGATCTCCAAATCGAATATGGTGGTCGATAAATGGACGGTTAGTCATGTCCGCTTTGTATTGGGTTCTGACCATGATGAGCTTTTCCATCTCTAGTCCTTGGCCCCAAATTAGAGGCACATGGTTGCTAATGAGCGGTCGAATCATGCTCGTCTTGATGAAACTCCACAGGTCCGATCACGGTCTGTGGGGATTGGCTGGTGGCCAACTCTGAGTACTTGGTCACCTGCATCGTTTTGGAAGTAGTTTAGTTCAAGTTAGTCATAGTTCACAGCACAATTAAAATTGAAATTGAAGTAATTCAAAGAAGATCGGAATAAATCTCATTGATGAGTGAAGCAGGATCGTGTGCTTGTTATTCAACTTTGCCTCTAACTCCTTTCAACAGGATGTCGACCGTCAGCGGTCCAATTGATATTCAGAGTCCTTTATTGATAGGCATTGGATGTTACATGCCTGCCATTCTGTAGGGCTTGCACATACTATTGAAGCTTTCTTTTCCAAAATAGCTTTCCGATCACATCTCGGAGGTGTTTGTAATCACCGGTGTTGGGACCGTGTGCATCTTGGAATATATAATATTCCCCAAATTTTCTCTAGGCTTCGATGGAATCTCTCGAGGCTGGTTTTTAGTATTGCTCCGAGTCGTGAGTCTCCAAGTAGATGTTATCGATTGAATCGTTCAAAAGAGTATATGAGTCGAATTTTGAGTTCCTGGGTCGTCTCCTAGAATCTAAGTCCTTAGCCAATGGGCCCGCATTGTTCTTTCTCCTAGTCCGCTCTTCCTCATTATTGCTTAGTTTCTTATTCACTTTGTAACTGAGACGATCCAAGGTCGTAGGAGGCTCTCTAGCTAACTAGCTGCCAAAATCTTTCTAGGAGTTGATTCCCCTCATCAACACCATCGGTATGATATCCTCGCTAGCATCTGGAATAAATTGGATAATGACATCACATCCTCGGTGCGAGTCGCATGCATTCTAAACTGCTTAACAAACTTCTGATCTGGTTGATTGACCGAGGAGATAGATTTGGGCGATAATCGCATAAACCACATGATCGATACACCTTCGAGGAATATAGGAAAGCGTCTGCATTCGATGGCACATATTACTTTGGCAGAATTCACATGCCACTTGAATTTCATGAGACGTAGTATAGGGTCGGTTTTCCCTGAGTAAACCGATATGATTGGTACATTGAATCTCCTCGGATATTCTACACACCGAACGGCTTCAATGAGTAGGCTCCGACTGGGGGAGATGCTTTAGTCATCGTAATGAAGATAACACTGCAATAAGCTACAAGCGACTACTTGATATGTTACTTTGTAATATGCGGTTGCGGGTACAAAAAGCCCAAAGCCCATTCTTTCTTTTATTGTAAAGACTGTATAAATACAGTCAGTTTGTACACTCTGTATTATCAATTACAAGATCAATACAATTACATCTTTTTCATCTCTTCTTCTAAACTTCTTCAATTTTCTTAACCTCATTATAAAATCTTACATGGTATCGGAGCCATACTGCTTTACAGCAAAAGATTTTCTGAAATTAAACCCATCAGAGGAATTTCATCATTTGGGGTTAAATCCTTATCCAAGAACAGAAGTTCTTCTCATCTAAGGATAATACCTGAATCAAACAGAGAGTGCCTTGCCAAGAACATCAGTTCGGCTACAACTTCTTAGATTCACATTCAAGCAGTAAAGAAAAGCATCAAATCATTGAAATCTCATCAAGAAATTCAAAAGCGCACAATCAAATTTCAAGAAACTGCCATCCAAAGAAAGCTTATCAGAGAAATCATCATATAAGCATTTCTGGTTGCACATTACCTGAAAAGTGCAGCAAATCAAATTTCTATAAGATTTCTCATTTCTTGAACCTTTCCTTTGTGATTATCCATTCTTGCCACTATGACTAAAGAAGACACTTCAGCCACTGCCACCAGTGCGATCAACTCTCAGCAAGTCATCACTACTGCCGAAAATCTTGTCAAATCTGGAATTAGTCCACAAAGTCAATTGGTCAATATTCATCTCGCTGAAGATAACTATTTGCTATGGAAACTACAAGTTGAAACTGCCTTGGAAGGGTATGGTCTCGAAGGATATATTCTTGGCACCATTCAAATCCCTCCTATTTGCATCACAAATCAAGAAGGAAAAGTCATAAGTAATGATGAATATACAAGATATCACAAACAAGATAGATTAATTTGTTCATGGCTAATTTCCTCTATTACTGCCAAGCTATTATCTCATATTACAGGGTGTAAAAGTGCATTTGAAATTTGGTCAACTGTTGAAAGAGTCTTCAATTCTCAATCTGCTGCCAAGATTTTATCATATAAAAGGCAGTTACATTTGATAAAAAAGGACAACATGAACATGAGAGAATACCTATTCAAGATCAAATCAATATGTGACAGCTTGGAAGCAGCTAACCACAAGGTGTCTATCTCTGAGCATGTTATGACAATTCTTAATGGTCTAAATGAAGAATATGAAGCTGTGGTTGCTGTTCTTACATCACAAAAAGATCTACCATCCATTGAGGACATTCATTCTGTTCTACTATCTCATGAAACAAGATTAGACATAAAGAAATCACCAGAATTAGATATCACTGCAAATTATGCTGCTAATTACAGAGGCAGAGGTCAAAGTAGTAACAGAGGTGGTCAAAACATACAAAGAGGTGGAACCTCTAATAGAGGAAGAGGCAGAGGAAGATTCAACAATAATTACAAGCCAAAGTGTCAAATTTGTGAAAGAGTTGGTCACACTGCTGTCAAGTGTTACTTCAGGCTGAACTTAAACTATGTGTCAGGTCAAGGTTCTAACAATCAGAAGAATTCAAACTCAAGTGCAAATATGGCTCAGGTTCAACAAGATTCAGACAACCAAACAATACACTGCAATGAATTAGGAAATGCTGAATCAACAAGTGAAGACAGCCGGTACCCAGACTCAGGAGCAACCAATCACATCACCAACAATCTGAATAATCTAAATCTTGGTGGGAAAGAATACAAAGGTACAAACTCTTTTCACACGGGTAATGGTAACCCTATTGCTATTACACACACTGGTAGGTCTGTTATACCAGGAAAAAGAAAACTATACCTAAACAACCTACTTAGAGCCCCTTTAATTAAAAGAAATTTGCTAAGTGTGTCATAATTTGCTAAGGACAATAAAGTGTACTTTGAATTTTATCCTGAACATTGTGTTGTCAAAGATATTCTAACCAAAGAAAATCTTCTGTAGGGTAAAAATCATAAAGGGCTATACAAATTCTGTTTGGCTAAGTCAAGATATTGTGAAAATGAAAGAATGTGGTGTAATAGTGTTGAAAACAGACAGACTGAAAACTGTAATACATTTGACTTGTGGCATAGCAAGCTTGGTCATCCCAATGTAAAAATTGTGAAACATGTGATGAATAACAATGCTATCTCTTCTGTTAACTGTACTTTACCATACATCTGTACATATTGTCAAATGGGTAAAAGTCACAAACTACCTTTTCCAGACTCTCAAACTATATATAATAATCCACTGGAAATGGTTGCCACTGACTTGTGGGGACCAGCACCAATATGTACAGACTATGGTTACAAACTATATCCTTTATTGATGCTTATTCTAAATATGTGTGGATATTTTTTTTGAAAGCAAAGTCTGAAACATATAATGTTCTTATACAATTTATAAATACTACTGAAAAGCAAACAAACCATACTGTTAAAGTGTTTCAGTCTGATGGTGGAACAGAATTTCTACCACTAAAAAATTATTTCAAAAATAAAGGGATAGTACACAGAATCACATGTCCACACACTTCTGAACAAAATGGATTAATTGAAAGAAGGCACAGACAAATTGTAGAAACTAGCTTGACTTTACTAGCTCAATCATCAATGCCTCAAAAATTTTGGCCAGATTCTTTTTCGACTTCAGTGTTTCTAATAAACAGACTACCCACTAAAACACTGAAGATGAAAAGTCCACTAGAAACACTGTTCAATGTCAAGCCAGACTATCTACATCTAAAAGTTTTTGGTTGTTTATGCTTTCCCTATCTTAGACCTTACAATAAGCACAAATTGAATTATAGATCATCCCCATGTACATTTATGGGATATGCTATAAATCAAAAAGGTTACAAGTGCTTAGACAAAAATGGAAGAATCTTCATATCAAGGCATGTTGTTTTCAATGAAAAAATATTTCCATTCAAAGAAGCAGAGGTCACAACAACTACAAAGATATACAATCCAAAAGATTTTATACCTGCTGTACCAATTATATCAGAACAACCTGCCAAATCCAACACTGATCAAGTCAACAATGACAACACTGGTCCTCAACTCACTATGTCTAGCACCAGTCAATCCAGCACCAGACCAAGTCAAGAACAAGATGACACAGTCTGTACACCTGATCATTTATCTCAGCAAAGAGTTAGCATGCAATCTGATGAATCATCTCAAAGATCAGAAAGTCAAAGCAAACAACAACATGATGAAACTATGAACCAACAGCAGGACAATATTGCCACAAGACACCACATGGTGACAAGATCAAAAAGTGGAATTTTTAAGCCAAAAGTCTACAGTGCTAACTTAAATACTGAAAAACCATGCAACTATCTTCAGGCTTTAGAAAATGAAAATTGGAAATCTGCCATGGTAGATGAATATGATGCTTTAATCAAGAATAACACATGGAAATTAGTTCCAGCACCCAAAGACAAAAATATTGTTGGGTGCAAATGGACTTTTAGATTAAAAAGAAATGCAGATGGTACAATATCTAAGTATAAGGCAAGATTAGTTGCAAAAGGCTATTCACAACAGGAAAGATTTGATTTTAAAGAGACATTCTCACCTGTTGTGAAACCTACAACTATTAGAGTAGTCATTACTACTGCCTTATGTAAGAATTGGACCATCAAGCAACTTGATGTTACTAATGCTTTTCTAAATGGCATTTTGCAAAAAGAAGTGTTCATGGAACAACCACATGGTTTTGTTAAAAAGGAAAACAAAGGACTTGTGTGCAGATTAAATAAAGCACTGTATGGCCTGAAACAAGCACCAAGGGTGTGGTTTGAAAAGCTAAAAGCTACACTTGTCAAACTGGGATACAACTCAACAAAATCTGACATATCACTATTTACTAAATTCAATAACAATATCACAATATATGTATTGATTTATGTTGATGATTTCATTGTTACAGGCAACAATGAGACTGAAATTAACAAGCTAATCAAGCAATTAGGTCAAGAGTTCTCTATCAAAGACCTTGGCTATCTAAACTATTTTCTGGGCATAGAAGTTAAAAGGCTTCCAGGCAATTCCATTCAATTAAGTCAAAAGAAATATATCACTGAAATTCTATGCAGAGCTAAAATGGATAAAGCAAACTCAATATCAACTCCCATGATCAGCAATGTCCAAATATCTAAACATCAAGGAGAAGCAATATTCAATGACAAACAGTACAGAAGCATAGTTGGCTCACTGCAATATGCAACAATCACAAGACCAGAAATAACATTCAGTGTCAACAAGGCAAGTCAATTCATGCAAACCCTACAACTGATCACTGGAAACTTGTCAAAAGAATACTAAGATATCTCAAGGGTACAATAGACTTCGGATTAACTATGCAAGCAAGTAAAACACTGAATATAACTGGTTATGCTGACTGAGACTGGGCTAACGACCCAGATGACAGGAGATCTACAAGTGGTTATTGTATATTTCTCAGAAAAAATCCTGTTTCCTGGTGTTCAAAGAAACAAACCACTGTTGCTAGATCTAGTAGTGAGGCTGAGTACAGGAGTGTAGCCAATGCTGTGTCAGAGATTATGTGGATTGAATCACTGTTATCTGAACTACAAGTTAAACCAGAAATAAACCAACTTTATGGTGTGACAACTTGAGTATAGTGCATCTATCTGCAAATCCTATTCTACACTCTCGTACCAAACATATGGAATTGGATCTATATTTTGTTCGTGATCAAGTCAATTGTGGAAAGCTAAATGTCAATCATTTACCATCTACACATCAGATAGCCGACATACTCACTAAAACACTCTCCAAATCAAATTTTACTAGATTCAGAGAGCAACTGCAAGTGAACGACAATAGCAAGAGTAATAAAAGTCGTACCTGGCTTACCTCGTAACATCATGGAAGATCGAGCCTTTCTTTTTAAGGAAACATGTTGATTTCTCACGACTTTTATTGCGCCAAGAAAATAGTAGTGCCATACTAGTGGTCTTCCCTCAAATTTCTATCTCGATTTCAGAAGCAAGCGAATCGCAGATTGCCATTTTTTTTCTCGCTTCAAACCCTAAAGAGGCTAGGGTTTGCGGGGGAGTAATGAAGATACCACTGTAATAAGCTACAAGCGGCTACTTGATATGTTACTTTGTAATATGCGGTTGCGGGTACAAAAAGCCCAAAGCCCATTCTTTCTTTTATTGTAAAGACTGTATAAATACAGTCAGTTTGTACACTCTGTATTATCAATTACAAGATCAATACAATTACAACTTTTTCATCTCTTCTTCTAAACTGCTTCAATTTCCTTAACCTCATTATAAAATCTTACACATCGTCAATCTGGTTCATTTTTAAGTACATCTACTTGTTATGCTTGTGAATGATGTATGCATGCCCGAGATATGAGCAAAGCAAGATGGACCGGTACCGACGGATCAGTGGTAAGTTACTTGGAGTCGGACCCAAGAAAATTTTCTAGTTGCTTGGAGTCACAGCAATTGGTTTGCTTGGAGACACGGAATTCGAAGTGCTTGGTCAGTGAAGAACGGTGCTTGGAGTCATCTTGGCGTTTGCTTAGAGAAAATTTTGGTTTTACCCGAGTTTGGCTTTGGGCCAAAATTTCTTGGGTTTGCTTAGAGTCACATCACCTATGTTCTCCAACCTTTGGGAGTATCGTTTGAGTAGCAGTTGCTTGTCTGTTCCCTAGTTGCAGTTCAGAAGCTGCCGACTGATCCTCTATGCCTTGGTCAGTCAAAGGACGTAAGGGAAGTGGATAGAAGTTCCGAATCCAAAATGAAGGGGCACTGCGCCGCGACACCTGGGAAAAAAAATTTAGACCTGTTTTTTATAAAAATGGATCATACCCAATTCATAATTTATTTTAAAAAATGGATCGTACCCGATCCATATTTTTTTGGTATAAGGATCAGTCAGATAGGGCTTTCGAGAGATGGATCGGTAGTATAGGGATCAGCTGAATTGGCTTGGTGAGGGATCGGTAGTTTGCCATGCGAGAGGGATCGGCTATGAGGACGTGAATGAGGGATCGCCAAAGGGATCAGTTATGAACCGATTTATAGAGGGATCGGTATAGCTAGAGGGATCGGTATATACTATAAAGAGGGATCGGTATACATACGTTGAAGAAGGATTGGTATATATGCATTAAAGAGGGATCGATATGTATATACCTTGGAGAGGGGTCGGTATATATACTGAAGGGATCGGTATACATATATTTTTAAGAGGGATCGGTATGTATATACCTTGGAGAAGGGTCGGTATATATACTATGAAGAGGGATCGGTATGTATACGTTGAAGAGGGATCGGTATATATACATTGAAGAGGGATAGTTATGTATATACCTTGGAGAGGGGTCGATATATATACCATGAAGAGGGATCGGTATGTATACATTGAAGATGGATTGGTATATATACATTGAAGAGGGATCGTTATGTATATACCTTGGAGAGGGGTCGTTATATATACTGAAGGGATCGGTATACATATATTGAAGAGGGATCGGTATGTATATACCTTAGAGAAGGGTCGGTATATATACTGAAGGGATCGGTATACATACATGTTAAAGGGATCAGTATGTACACCTTATAGAGGGATCGTTATATATACTTTTTTGGAGTGATCAGTATATAAGATTTTTGGAGCGACCGGTATATATGCTGGAGGGATTAGTAATGAATGTAGTACCTTAATAGAGGGGTCGGCATTTGGAATATTGAGGAATCAGTATTGACGTCCTTCAGAGAGGGATCGACCTTCATGGCCTTCAGAGAGGGATCGGCCATAGTTTAACTTGAGTGCAAATTTCAACATCAGATCCCAAGATCTTACATACATGAGTGAATCTGATCCCTTCTAAATGGACATGAACATGTGAACAACTCCAACCAATAACACTAGCATAATCAAATCCTCCAAAAACACGGGATGTAGACTTAGTTCCTCTAACCATGGCTATCAGCTTCCTTTAGATTTCCTTCAAATCCGAGTAGAATAGGAAGTTTGCAGGTTAATAACTGGATCTATCTCGTGAATATGGGAATCCACAAGTAGATGATGAGATCCAATCAACCTGAAATTCATTTCTCAGTGAAAGCACCAAAATGTTGACACCAAAAGTGGGCATCAACACCCAATAGAATCTAGTAGGGATTAAATGAAGAATGAAATTAAAACATAGCAGAAATTATAAATGAACACATAGAACTTTTATAGTGGTTCGGCAATCTTGTCCTACATCCACTTCATGTTTTTATTGGTATTCCACTTGATTATCATTACAAGAGTGTTTGGATTAGCTGGAATCCATGAGTACAAAAGTGAAGAATAAAAATGGCAAAGCTTCGGCAGAGAAAGCAACCTCCTTTTCTTACACAATGCCTACTGTATTTATAGGGGAAGACGTGCACGGATCAGACCGAAGTTTCGGTAGAAGGTTCAGGAGACCAAGACGAGGCGACCCAAAAAATTGCAGGCCCATTAGGGCCCACAATAGGGATCGGTACCGATCCCTATAAATGCATCCAAATGGGCTGCGATCCCTATGAGGGATGCCCCATGATGTTAGCAACTTGCTTCCCAGATTTCGTGCAATTCCGACATACGGTTTGTGAGATATCATATTTTCTTGAAGTAGTGTTGCTTGAATTCTGATTTCTGCCGATCCCTCTAGTGGGATAGGTACCGATCCCTCCAACTTGCTCCAAATGCTATGCAATCCCTATGGGGTGTTCCACACATCCTAATGAACTATACTCCAAGTTTCATGTTGATAGCATCTGTAGATTTTGAGTTGTTGACCGATCATTGTTGCAATATGTAGTGAAAGCTGAATATGGACGATCCCTTTTGATAGGTGAAGTAATTTGCCCATAACTTGAGCATACGAACTCCAAATGACTTGAAACTTGGAATGTAGCCTCATGAAGCCTTCCTTATCACTCTGTATCGATATTACCAAGTTTGGGACATTAATTGATGATATATACCGATCCCCTAAGGAAAGGGATAGGCACTGAACCCTCGTCTAGAGGAGGCATTATTCCATACTTAGAATATTCCGGAGAGTCTATCCGTTGGCCTTGGTTGATCGTCGCTTCATACCATTACCTGCGCTTGATCTCTGAGCCTAATAACCATCTCTCCAGGTTGTCTTCCTCGATGATCGCCCAGTCTAACTTGTCCAATCAATCTGAATATAGCCGGACCAAAAGGCCAGAAAACATTACTCAAACTTCCAAACACGTTTAAATATTTCACACTTTAATTTAATTTACGAAATAGGTGGTATATTTTTAAAATCCCCTATCGAAAATATTTCTTATATCCTTTTTATCAATTTTAATCAAATAAACTAATCTTGGACCAATAAACATATAGAAAAGGAAAACATATTTTAAAATTCTTAAAATAGTCTTTTATAATAAAAAAAATCCTCTTTTAAATTTCCCTTTTAATCCTTCTATTGAATATTCAGTTTACCAAAGAATTTCCCTTTTGGAAATATTATTAAAAATTCCTCATTTATACTTATAAAAAAATTTCATACATTCCAATATTTTGAAAAATCTCTATTTTTATTTGCAAATAAACTTTTATATCCAAAACAATTTTCAACAACTCATTTTATTTCAAAATCGCTTTTATTTTTTTTGTAAATGCACTTTAAATAAATTTTAAAGCACCATAAACAATTTTTTGGAGTTTTCAACAAAAAATCTTTTAAAACATAAAATCAATCGAACATCTGAAATATACATCGTAGGGCAAAATTCTCCATAATAATTAACCAATCATAAATATAATTTTATCGTTTGGTCCGAATTGACTTACATCGAATTCCAACTATCCATAAATGCACACAACAAATAACAATTCATAATTCATCTCGACCAACAGTTCTAATGGGAAGGCATACTCTCAACTAAATAACACTAAGAGACAACTTACTCCGCCTCCAAAATAATTCCAATCTTCTACCTCGAGGAAGTACTTTCAACTAATATTCATACGTCAATGGCAACCTTCAACTTCATCTTCCTTATGGCCATTGCTTTGGTTCTCTCTTTGGCTGTCGCAACTACAGCACAAGAAAGTGAGATGGCGATGGCGCCTGCTCCTTCTCCAGCTTCTGCTGCTTCCGTTTTCGGCGTTTCTGCTTTTACTGCTTTCTCTTCTCTCTTCTTCGCTGCTTTCGCTCCTTTTCTTTTGAATTAGACGTTCGTCTTTCTATTGTTCAAAAAAAAATAACACTAAGAGATATAAAATTTACAAGTCAAAATGCTATTGGAAGGCATCTCCTCTGCATTCTGTATGATCCAACAAACACAAAACTCAATATCAAACACCAAATAACATCCAAGATCATACAATCAATCCAATATCACTAACAACCAATTCAACACTATCTAAACAACATTTCCAGGCAAGAAATTCAATCGATAATCCCACTCAATTCAAGAAATAATCTCAGACAAACTATTCAACCAAGCAATTAAACCAAACAATTCAATAATAAACGAGACAAGATATGTGTGTGTAGGAAACAATGAATTATGATATAGTGGTGAGTTAGAAAAACTCACCTCAAGTGATGTTTCCCAAACAATAATTACTCTTAGCCTAAGTACATGATGTCGTCGAATACTACGTAATTGCCAGCACCTCCATCTCATCGATCGCTGCTAATCCTCCACGTCGCTGCAGCAACCAGGTATCCTTGAACCAAAATACCGTCGAGTCTACGAACCCAAATTTTGTGTCGATTCTACCGCTATGCTCCGTTCTTCGACCTATATGCTTTCCATATGCATCTATACAATTTCTAACCACTTCGAACCTATCCATCAAAGCCTTATATCACCAAACCTTCAAAAATCGAGTTTGCACATAAAATGATGCAAACCCGAGAATGAACTGCAAAGTTGTGACTTTTTCCCCCTAAGATGTAGATCTAAATCTCTTTTATAATCTCCTTGCTTATCTAAGGTTTGGACGAGAGTTGGATGTGAAAAGAGAATGGTTTAGGTGAAGGGTGGAATAGTGGAGGTTGGGAGCTATTTTAGAAAATGGTGGAAAAGGTGATTTGGGGAAGGATGGCTCACCTATTTATAGGCAAAACTCCAAGCACCTCCCAAAAGCTTCGGACCTCCCTCCTCCCCCGAACCGACAACCTCCCAGTAGAGCACCCCCCGAACAGGGTTCCCCGATAAACCACTGAACCTTATCAACCCCCGACCGGGTTTCCATGATCGGTCGTCGACCCTATTCTTCTGTCGAACCAAGCTTAGCTTGAACTAAACAACGTTGAACCGACTACTATCGAACATAAAATCTATAACTCCAATCTTCAAACAACCATATCTTCTAGGTAGAAAGTCCAAATCGCTATTATAACCACTCTACGGAATGGAAAACGTCGTATCTTTCCAACGGAAGCGGTCTTGAATGCCAATTACGCTTCTATCAAAAGTTATAGTCGATACAAATTTTCATGGATAAAATAGTCCAATAAACTACGGGTCGTTACACTCTCCCCTCCTCTAAAATTTTCGCTCCAAAATCCAACACAAACAAGGTAAAGTCCAACATAGCCACCCTGCATGCCTATTATCCATTAGCAATACACTCAAGCCCTACTTCCATAAGAACACTACTCCTAGGTTGGTACATATCCTTAATACCACCTACACAACTCCAAAGCGCATCATGGACTTCCTTCCTATTAGAAGGCTAGGATATCACCCATGAACACCAGCACAAGCCCACTAGGCTCTTGACGCTCCAATATGTCTCCAAAAGCCATCCACTACTACACGGATACTGTCAAGACCCGCAAATCCGTACCTCTTGATTAAACACTAATCTCCATTGATTAACTCAAGATGAACGGAAATACGAACCCTGAGGGTTTTAGAAAGAAGAAAACAGAAGAAAAGATAGAAGAAGAAGAGAAGAACAACAGAACAACAATAGAAACAGAAACAATATCAGAATCTTACACATCGCAGCGGAACAATATACAATAGATAATTACTAGTCTTTTAAAACAAAGAGCTATATCAGTTTATACATACATCAATCATCAGAGTCAATATACAATAATGGACAGTTATATAACTTGTCCTCATACAGAATACACAGCGGAATAAATACTATCAGATACAAATACTACGTCTCGCCATCCAGCTTATCTCCAAAGCTCCAGAATATCCTGATAACATAACTCTAGGCTGCCCGTGTGGAAATTGGTGGGCACCCAGAGTTTAGAAGGGAACAATAAACTCCGAGTCAGTCATGGTGACTGGTGTGAGATCGTAAAACAGTTATTTTTCACAAAGAAAATAAAACAAATTCGCAATGCTTTTGGAAAATGAAACTACCATAAGACCTTCCGCCACACACACAATGCAAACGCAGAATTGGAGGAGATTTCTTCTTATGATAGTCAAAGATGCTTACTACACAAAATCAAATC
Organism: Allium fistulosum; assembly: GCA_030737815.1. Classification (NCBI taxonomy): domain Eukaryota; kingdom Viridiplantae; phylum Streptophyta; class Magnoliopsida; order Asparagales; family Amaryllidaceae; genus Allium; species Allium fistulosum. The sequence continues at coordinate 1,185,401,392 of CM060902.1, forward strand.
ATTTTTGATATTATTATTAGTGCATAGTGTAGAAATCATTTCGAAAGTATAATATTAATCTTAGCCAGCATACGACCAGTATCGTATGCCTACTATAGCTACCATCTAAACAGTGGTGACCACCGTACGTAAATGGCAGGTTCTACAACTAATACCGTACAAATCTCGTATTGGAGTTTGGATTTCCAACAAATGGTCAGGCTAAGGAACTTCCTCTTCCACGATGGGTACGTCCCTGGAATAGACGACCCGAGAACCTAACGTTACGGTTAGATCTCTGCCAACACAAGGCCGGGTTACCTCTGCAAAAATAGGTAACTACTGACACACGTATGTCATCCCCCGATCGTAACCGATCTTCCCGAGGATCCCCGATTCGCAACAAACCACATAGTAAAAATGTAGCAACCACATAGGTTAAGTATCTGGGCTCCATACCATGATACCACCTCTATCCAGAAGGAATGACATACACTAAGGGGCGCTACTCCCTAGAACCTTGCTGCATCCTTCCTGTTTTGACCATTTTCGAGGTGTGAGGCTCGACGAAGTCTCGTCCACAAAGCTACGCTTTCTACAAAGCCATGCTTCGAGTCAAACAAATGATCAACCTATGATCACAAAGATATAAGATCAAACAAATGATCATATCGCAAATGATCAAACACTGATCATTTCACAGCAACACTCAGTATGCCACGTTACCAAATTGGGAGTATATCGCTGATGAATTTCAACTACATAACCTCTGAGCTCGTACGTCTCAGAGAAGGGTGTTAAGCTAAGAGAATAAATTCTCCGCCACCAACAGAAATGTATTTGAAAGAAATCAGCTTTATATCTCAAATTGTAACGTCAGACACACAATCCATACAAGTCTGTTCCGGGATCGAACAGAACCGAAGGCACTTCTCACGAAGCCCTTGCACATCCGGATAATTTTCTAATCACGTCCGGACTTCCCGTCACTAAGGGTGATAAAACCTCTAAATCGGAGATCAGCCGATGTAGAGTAACTCGACGGTAATCCTTCCGTTTTCAAAAATATCCGGTCTTCAACACCGGTCTTCAAATGCAATTCATTTACGACGTATCACATATTCGGAATGGGTTATACGACCCCATGGTCCTTTCCCGGCTAACCCGAATAGTGAGCGCTTATTTAAAAAAATAAGTGTGGCATTCAAATTCATCCAATCACAACAAATACCTATTCAAGGTAATTATTGATAGTCGGTTATTTAACTATAAATAAAGATGCGCAACATCATCAGATTCCAAATAATTTTCCAAATTATTTATCTTCAAAAATATCTTCACTAGATATAAAATTTCCACACTTCAAAAATAAACCAACGTTTATTTTTAAACGAATTCCCATTTCTTTTTATAAATTCCATATTGAATTTATATTTTCAAATATTTACTGATATACGATTTTCAAATCGTTTTCAATATTCAATTTCAATTTATCTTTAAGAAGATAAATTCTCAAAAACATTTCATTTCATTTTGGAAAACATTTCCATACTTATTTAATAATAAGTAATTCACAAATCTATTTATTTTCAACATTTGAAAATATTCGATATACTTAAATCAATATTAAGTATACATTTCATTCTTTAAGGAAATCATTAATTTTAACATCTATTTGAGTCAAAACGAATGTTGCGTAAAACATCGTTACGACGACTCAAAATCACTAGTATAGGGATTCGAAATTTAGATAGATATATAAATCCCCATACTATATAAAACATTTCCTTTCGGAAATCATTTACTATAACAATAGTGTTATAGTCCACCATTTCCTTATTTCTCGAAAACGTCTATTTCAACAATAAATGTTGAAATCTATGATTTCGATAGTTCACACGTTTTAAAACATCTTTTAAAACAATTAACTTCATTTTATAATATCGCTTCCCCAAAACCATATCCATTTTACTCAATAATATATTCACTGTCCAAAATCGTGAATATACTTCAATAACCAAATTTCAATCTTTTTTACACATTTATTTCAAGAATTATCCACTATCCAAAATCGCGAATATATCTTCTTTAAAAATCTTCTATATTTAATTTATCAAATTCAATTGATTTTTGAATTTATAAACACGTTTATAAATTCTATTTCTATTTTAATAACAGCTTCGACTTGTAAATTTTTCTTTTATTTACTTCTATAATTTACTTATCAAAATCAGTGATTTCGGATTTATAAACAACGTTTATAAATCGCATTTATACTTTATAACAATTTCAACTTATAAAAATCATTTCATTTAGCAATTTCTATTTATATCCCATCTAAGTGCAAAAGTCAAATTTATAAGTAAATTCCTCATAAATCTTTCATTCTACAATATCTATTCACTTTATAACTTCACGTTATAAATCTATTAATTTCATTCACTTATACTTCTTTTTAACACTTATAAAAAATTCGTTTTATAAGTCCAATATTTTGATTTATAAATTATCAAATTTATAAACCTTTTTATACAAATCGTTTTTAGTTATTCAAAAATCCCAACTTAAACCATTTTATCAATAAATCAACTATTTATTTCAAAAATCACACTTTGGTTAAATTTCACCAAAAATCTTAACTTTTATAACTTTAAAATTTTAGACGTTTATTTATTTGAAATAAATCAATTCAAAAATTCAATAAAACGTCTACTTTCAAAAATCACTTTAAAATCTTTTTAAAGTAAAAGTCGTTATTTTTAAAGTTCAAAACTTGAATCCGATGATGCAACAGCACCAATTAGTCAATCACAACAACAACATCATATATCAACATATGATAACAGAATATACATCAATATCTGTAAATAAATAACTACTGGTGAGGAATCCAGTTGGATCCCTCCAACCTGTTTCCCTGCATCCACAGATGTTAGCACAATACCAATTCCACTTCGAGGTGGAATATCGCGGTATATGGGTTTTATAAAAATAATCCGCTTACTAACGGCGCAATAGGGTCTCATCCGCTATACGAGGCGGGAAATCAATCAATCCAATATATACATATGCCAATATGTATATATTGCTATATATATAGATATATCCTACTATATCTAATATCACACATCCAATCAGTCAATCATCAATCAATAACTGCAATACCAAATATATTTTGAGTGAGAAAAATCTCACCTTAGCTTTTATTTTGCAATCCATTTTCATTCTCGGCTTGATTTCTTCACAGTTTTGACCTTGTATAACATTATACAATTTATTAAAATTCAAAATAAATCGAACATCTAAATTCTCATTTGATAAATTTAATTAACTTTAGTCAATTTCCATATAAATAAATTTGTTTGATTTAACTTAAATCCTTATACCCTCCTATTTGATAAATAAAATTAACTAACTATTTTATTCAAACCGATACTTCCCCTTTTAAAATCATTTTGCAACATAAATAAATTAAATCAGTTTAGTTTAACACACTAACCACATTAATCACTAATTACCTTATTAAAATAAACTGGTAGATTTCTATTTTTCTAACTGTAAAAAGAAAATTCCACTTCAGTCTATATTTCAACTGAAAACAGAAATTTTTATTTCTAACTTTATTGCTTATATTTTTTTTTTCTGGTTTTACTATATATATATATATGTATCTATCTCACTGTTTATAAAGCTACTGTTTTACATTTATTATATTTCCTTTTTGACTTATATTCATATATTGAAATAAAAATAGAATTATTTTACCTTACAGGAACTCCTATAGCAACTCGCGACTACGCTGCTACATAGTACGAAAACGATCATGCACTGCCTTAACAAATCGCGAGTTCGAACAGATCGAAGCTTCCCTGCTTCCTCCAACAGGATGCCATCGAAATCCCTCACCAATCCCCGAGCTCGCGATATCACTTCATTTCATGGCAACAAGGCAATACACGAACCCTAAATCACCCCGAACGAGCTATGCCTACAGCCTCGTACACAATCACGCACGACCACGCGCTACTCGATCGCGACCCACGAACCCTAGCTTCGACTACGGCCACCACATGAGCACGACCCTCCTCTGATTCGATTCACAACTTGATTTAAATCGACGCAGCATTCCACTCGATTCAACAAACCCCATCGAACGATCCATGATCGATTCGTTTGCCATTATAAAGCTTGAAATCATGGGAAGAAGCTCGGAATTTGATTTGAAGAGGAACACGCGAATTTTTTTCGTTTTGGAGCTCTGTATAATTTCTGAGTTAAAGAGGGGAAAGAACAAAGAACGCGGCCATTTATTTATCTTCGAATTTGAAGAGGGGAGAGATTTGTTCTATTTTGAACGAGAGAATGTCTTCGGCCATTTTTTCCCCTTCGTTCGATTTGGAACTGAGGAGGGAGAGGAACATTTTAAAATTGAAAGGAGGATGGTTGGCACGATTATTTCGTGATCCTCGGCGTGTTTTAAGGCGTGAGTTAAGGGAAGACAATGTGCTGAGTTGACCAAATATTTAAATAAAAAAAATGAATTTGAATTTGATTTTATTCTGATGCGTTTGCATATCGTACGGTCACATATTAACTCTGAAAAATACGAAAATTGAAATCCGGTAACAATTCAATATTACGGACCCAATGGAACTGGTTTCGTCGAATTCCGAGACTGTTTGAAAAATGACTATTTTTAAATATCGGTTCAAACAGTTAAATTCAAAACTGAGCAAAACAGTTTGAAATTAAATTCTGAAGCTTCTATTATCTTCAGTATTGTCAATACGAATTTTAAAAGCTTTTGAAATATTTTTCTTCAGCTCAGAATTAAAGATTCAAATTTTTATTCAGTATTCAATAGATTAAATTTTATAATTTAATCGCAGATCTCAAAATTATATCGGGGATTCAAATTAAATCATCGTTCAAATATTTAAAATTAATTAAATATTCTCAATTAAATTTGTTCAAAATTCTGGGTCGTTACAAACTTCCCTCCTTAAAAGAATTTCGTCCTCGAAATTACAAGTCAGGAAGAAAAAGTCCTTAACTCGTCTACTATTTTTTTTCAACATCTAATAGTTTTATCAAATTTTAAAAACAAATCTTTCTACTAAAGATTCGTTATCAATTCAACTAAATTTCTAACTTCAATTATAAGTTTAAAACAACATTGTTTACTTTCAATTCAAATTTAAATTCAAATTCAAATTTCAAACTTTCAAAATTTTCTCAAAATTTTTCTAACGCCCGAAATTCTCGAAAAATTTCGCCAGCGTCTCCTTTGCGCGGCTAATACGGTACGACTACAAAACGTCCCTACGGACTCTCAGATTTCAAAAAGAAAAAGAAACAGCCAAGCGGCTAGACAAGAAATCATCAAAAACTCATATTATAATTCAAATACATACCTTTTGTCGAGCAATTCAAATTATCCTTGAAATCAAAATCCCAATTCCTTTCATATACCTGTATATCCTACTAGCCATAATATCTAGTTACATATATTCAAACCATTTTGCAAATTCTATTACAAAATTTTCAATATATACTTCTTATATCATCTTTACTTCACTATTGAAGTTATATATCTATTTTCATTCAATTTTACATTTCACATTCATTTGAATTCAATTCACAATTTCAATCTAATTTGGATTCAGTTTAACTTCTGAATATTGAATTTATCAATTATCTTTCATTTATAACTGCACTATTTAAAATTAGTTCCAATTACTAATTCATCACAAATTCTAGTTCATTTTATTTAAATTTGTTTTCAACAAGTTTCAATTCCAGTTATTTGTTACTACTCCAAATTTATTTTCAACTTAATAAATTTTCTTTAAGTAATATTTTCACTTTATTTAATTGATTCACTTATACTTACTTTGATTTAACTTCATTCTTTAAGTTAAATTTATTCTATCAAAATTCAAATTGTATAAGTTATCAACTTAGTAACATTTCATAAATATCTTTATATAGCATTCCAGAGTTTTTCCAACATTTCAAAACCATTTTGAAAACAATTCAAAAAAAAAACCAAACCCAAAATTTTCAAACAACCTCCATTTAAAACAATTTGGCAGCAATTCCTCTTCTGGAAACCCGAAAATGAACATCGATAATGCTGCAGTCATTACCGAAGTTATTTTCCAGCGACCGAAAAGAGTTTAGAGCTTTCATCTCTTCAGAATACTTTTCAAAACCTTTGAAATTCATTTTCAAATCAAAAAGATTTAAACCTCCCAAATCTCCAAAATTTTCAAATTCTTTTCAAAACATTTCCAAAAACTTCTCTGGAATTCCGTTTCAAATTACAAATCACATTTATAATTTACAAATTTCATTCGTATATAAATTTTATTTTCTTATCTTTCAATTCACAATTATAAATTTCACTTGTTAAATGAATTTATCTTCAATCTTTGGTTATTACTTTAATTCAATTTCAATATAACAATGATAATATTTCAATGTTATTTCTTCCTAACAACCATGCAACCATATACTATAGAAATTCATAGAAAAACATTTCTTTTCTATACAAAAATAGTTTTGGGCAAAATTATCTCATTTACCCTATTTTAAAACAATACTGTGCCGAATTGTTCTATTCAAGTGTTTAGAAACCCCTTCGATACAGTTTTGCAGACTGTGCCGACGAAGGTTCATATGCCACTCAATAAACCAATCATCACAATATAAAACAATTTTATATTCACTAACAAATACGCGCTCATATCTATTATACACTCAACTCATTCTAGAGTACTGCTGACTCTATCTCTAATGAGTAACACCCAACAGAGCAGGGTTGTCGCTTAACCATATGCTCTGATACCAGATGTCAAGACCCGCAAATCCGTACCTCTTGATTAAACACTAATCTCCATTGATTAACTCAAGATGAACGGAAATACAAACCCTGAGGGTTTTAGAAAGAAGAAAACAGAAGAAAAGATAGAAGAAGAAGAGAAGAACAACAGAACAACAATAGAAACAGAAACAATATCAGAATCTTACACATCGCAGCGGAACAATATACAATAGATAATTACTAGTCTTTTAAAACAAAGAGCTATATCAGTTTATACATACATCAATCATCAGAGTCAATATACAATAATGGACAGTTATATAACTTGTCCTCATATAGAATACACAGCGGAATAAATACTATCAGATACAAATACTACGTCTCGCCATCCAGCTTATCTCCAAAGCTCCAGAATATCCTGATAACATAACTCTAGGCTGCCCGTGTGGAAATTGGTGGGCACCCAGAGTTTAGAAGGGAACAATAAACTCCGAGTCAGTCATGGTGACTGGTGTGAGATCGTAAAACAGTTATTTTTCACAAAGAAAATAAAACAAATTCGCAATGCTTTTGGAAAATGAAACTACCATAAGACCTCCCGCCACACACACAATGCAAACGCAGAATTGGAGGAGATTTCTTCTTATGATAGTCAAAGATGCTTACTACGCAAAATCAAATCATTTTTGATATTATTATTAGTGCATAGTGTAGAAATCATTTCGAAAGTATAATATTAATCTTAGCCAGCATACGACCAGTATCGTATGCCTACTATAGCTACCATCTAAACAGTGGTGACCACCGTACGTAAATGGCAGGTTCTACAACTAATACCGTACAAATCTCGTATTGGAGTTTGGATTTCCAACAAATGGTCAGGCTAAGGAACTTCCTCTTCCACGATGGGTACGTCCCTGGAATAGACGACCCGAGAACCTAACGTTACGGTTAGATCTCTGCCAACACAAGGCCGGGTTACCTCTGCAAAAATAGGTAACTACTGACACGCGTATGTCATCCCCCGATCGTAACCGATCTTCCCGAGGATCCCCGATTCGCAACAAACCACATAGTAAAAATGTAGCAACCACATAGGTTAAGTATCTGGGCTCCATACCATGATACCACCTCTATCCAGAAGGAATGACATACACTAAGGGGCGCTACTCCCTAGAACCTTGCTGCATCCTTCCTGTTTTGACCATTTCCGAGGTGTGAGGCTCGACGAAGTCTCGTCCACAAAGCTACGCTTTCTACAAAGCCATGCTTCGGGTCAAACAAATGATCAACCTATGATCACAAAGATATAAGATCAAACAAATGATCATATCGCAAATGATCAAACACTGATCATTTCACAGCAACACTCAGTATGCCACATTACCAAATTGGGAGTATATCGCTGATGAATTTCAACTACATAACCTCTGAGCTCGTACGTCTCAGAGAAGGGTGTTAAGCTAAGAGAATAAATTCTCCGCCACCAATAGAAATGTATTTGAAAGAAATCAGCTTTATATCTCAAATTGTAACGTCAGACACACAATCCATACAAGTCTGTTCCGGGATCGAACAGAACCGAAGGCACTTCTCACGAAGCCCTTGCACATCCGGATAATTTTCTAATCACGTCCGGACTTCCCGTCACTAAGGGTGATAAAACCTCTAAATCGGAGATCAGCCGATGTAGAGTAACTCGACGGTAATCCTTCCGTTTTCAAAAATATCCGGTCTTCAACACCGGTCTTCAAATGCAATTCATTTACGACGTATCACATATTCGGAATGGGTTATACGACCCCATGGTCCTTTCCCGGCTAACCCGAATAGTGAGCGCTTATTTAAAAAAATAAGTGTGGCATTCAAATTCATCCAATCACAACAAATACCTATTCAAGGTAATTATTGATAGTCGGTTATTTAACTATCAATAAAGATGCGCAACATCATCAGATTCCAAATAATTTTCCAAATTATTTATCTTCAAAAATATCTTCACTAGATATAAAATTTCCACACTTCAAAAATAAACCAACGTTTATTTTTAAACGAATTCCCATTTCTTTTTATAAATTCCATATTGAATTTATATTTTCAAATATTTACTGATATACGATTTTCAAATCGTTTTCAATATTCAATTTCAATTTATCTTTAAGAAGATAAATTCTCAAAAACATTTCATTTCATTTTGGAAAACATTTCCATACTTATTTAATAATAAGTAATTCACAAATCTATTTATTTTCAACATTTGAAAATATTCGATATACTTAAATCAATATTAAGTATACATTTCATTCTTTAAGGAAATCATTAATTTTAACATCTATTTGAGTCAAAACGAATGTTGCGTAAAACATCGTTACGACGACTCAAAATCACTAGTATAGGAATTCGAAATTTAGATAGATATATAAATCCCCATACTATATAAAACATTTCCTTTCGGAAATCATTTACTATAACAATAGTGTTATAGTCCACCATTTCCTTATTTCTCGAAAACGTCTATTTCAACAATAAATGTTGAAATCTATGATTTCGATAGTTCACACGTTTTAAAACATCTTTTAAAACAATTAACTTCATTTTATAATATCGCTTCCCCAAAACCATATCCATTTTACTCAATAATATATTCACTGTCCAAAATCGTGAATATACTTCAATAACCAAATTTCAATCTTTTTTACACATTTATTTCAAGAACTATCCACTATCCAAAATCATGAATATATCTTCTTTAAAAATCTTCTATATTTAATTTATCAAATTCAATTGATTTTTGAATTTATAAACACGTTTATAAATTCTATTTCTATTTTAATAACAGCTTCGACTTGTAAATTTTTCTTTTATTTACTTCTATAATTTACTTATCAAAATCAGTGATTTCGGATTTATAAACAACGTTTATAAATCACATTTATACTTTATAACAATTTCAACTTATAAAAATCATTTCATTTAGCAATTTCTATTTATATCCCATCTAAGTGCAAAAGTCAAATTTATAAGTAAATTCCTCATAAATCTTTCATTCTACAATATCTATTCACTTTATAACTTCACGTTATAAATCTATTAATTTCATTCACTTATACTTCTTTTTAACACTTATAAAAAATTCGTTTTATAAGTCCAATATTTTGATTTATAAATTATCAAATTTATAAACCTTTTTATACAAATCGTTTTTAGTTATTCAAAAATCCCAACTTAAACCATTTTATCAATAAATCAACTATTTATTTCAAAAATCACACTTTGGTTAAATTTCACCAAAAATCTTAACTTTTATAACTTTAAAATTTTAGACGTTTATTTATTTGAAATAAATCAATTCAAAAATTCAATAAAACGTCTACTTTCAAAAATCACTTTAAAATCCTTTTAAAGTAAAAATCGTTATTTTTAAAGTTCAAAACTTGAATCCGATGATGCAACAGCACCAATTAGTCAATCACAACAACAACATCATATATCAACATATGATAACAGAATATACATCAATATCTGTAAATAAATAACTACTGGTGAGGAATCCAGTTGGATCCCTCCAACCTGTTTCCCTACATCCACAGATGTTAGCACAATACCAATTCCACTTCGAGGTGGAATATCGCGGTATATGGGTTTTATAAAAATAATCCGCTTACTAACGGCGCAATAGGGTCTCATCCGCTATACGAGGCGGGAAATCAATCAATCCAATATATACATATGCCAATATGTATATATTGCTATATATATATATATATAGATATATCCTACTATATCTAATATCACACATCCAATCAGTCAATCATCAATCAATAACTGCAATACCAAATATATTTTGAGTGAGAAAAATCTCACCTTAGCTTTTATTTTGCAATCCATTTTCATTCTCGGCTTGATTTCTTCACAGTTTTGACCTTGTATAACATTATACAATTTATTAAAATTCAAAATAAATCGAACATCTAAATTCTCATTTGATAAATTTAATTAACTTTAGTCAATTTCCATATAAATAAATTTGTTTGATTTAACTTAAATCCTTATACCCTCCTATTTGATAAATTAACTAACTATTTTATTCAAACCGATACTTCCCCTTTTAAAATCATTTTGCAACATAAATAAATTAAATCAGTTTAGTTTAACACACCAACCACATTAATCACTAATTACCTTATTAAAATAAACTGGTAGATTTCTATTTTTCTAACTGTAAAAAGAAAATTCCACTTCAGTCTATATTTCAACTGAAAACAGAAATTTTTATTTCTAACTTTATTGCTTATATTTTTTTTTCTGGTTTTACTATATATATATATATGTATCTATCTCACTGTTTATAAAGCTACTGTTTTACATTTATTATATTTCCTTTTTGACTTATATTCATATATTGAAATAAAAATAGAATTATTTTACCTTACAGGAACTCCTATAGCAACTCGCGACTACGCTGCTACATAGTACGAAAACGATCATGCACTGCCTTAACAAATCGCGAGTTCGAACAGATCGAAGCTTCCCTGCTTCCTCCAACAGGATGCCATCGAAATCCCTCGCCAATCCCCGAGCTCGCGATATCACTTCATTTCATGGCAACAAGGCAATACACGAACCCTAAATCACCCCGAACGAGCTATGCCTACAGCCTCATACACAATCACGCACGACCACGCGCTACTCGATCGCGACCCACGAACCCTAGCTTCGACTGCAGCCACCACATGAGCACGACCCTCCTCTGATTCGATTCGCAACTTGATTTAAATCGACGCAGCATTCCACTCGATTCAACGAACCCCATCGAACGATCCATGATCGATTCGTTTGCCATTATAAAGCTTGAAATCATGGGAAGAAGCTCAGAATTTGATTTAAAGAGGAACGCGCGAATTTTTTTCCGTTTTGGAGCTCTGTATAATTTCTGAGTTAAAGAGGGGAAAGAACAAAGAACGCGGCCATTTATTTATCTTCGAATTTGAAGAGGGGAGAGATTTGTTCTATTTTGAACGAGAGAATGTCTTCGGCCATTTTTTTTCCCTTCGTTCGATTTGGAACTGAGGAGGGAGAGGAACATTTTAAAATTGAAAGGAGGATGGTTGGCACGATTATTTCGTGATCCTCGGCGTGTTTTAAGGCGTGAGTTAAGGGAAGACAATGTGCTGAGTTGACCAAATATTTAAATAAAAAAAATGAATTTGAATTTGATTTTATTCTGATGCGTTTGCATATCGTACGGTCACATATTAACTCTGAAAAATACGAAAATTGAAATCCGGTAATAATTCAATATTACGGACCCAATGGAACTGGTTTCGTCGAATTCCGAGACTGTTTGAAAAATGACTATTTTTAAATATCGGTTCAAACAGTTAAATTCAAAACTGAGCAAAACAGTTTGAAATTAAATTCTGAAGCTTCTATTATCTTCAGTATTGTCAATACGAATTTTAAAAGCTTTTGAAATATTTTTCTTCAGCTCAGAATTAAAGATTCATTTTTTTATTCAGTATTCAATAGATTAAATTTTATAATTTAATCGCAGATCTCAAAATTATATCGGGGATTCAAATTAAATCATCGTTCAAATATTTAAAATTAATTAAATATTCTCAATTAAATTTGTTCAAAATTCTGGGTCGTTACAGATACTGTAGGCACTCCTCACTTGGATATAATCCTACAAAGGACCCTCATTCTCCATGGGTCAACCACTTTCTTTTCTAGTCCTTCTCGCTCTTCAAGTATCACCCTCCTTGAAGATAGAACTCTAGTCCTAGGTCGACACGGAACTCAATCCCTTTACACATCAGTAGTCTGATTACCCCCAAATGTTTACTTCACCATGGGAAATGATGACGAATCCTCATGCACGTTCTTGAGTGAACACACCAAACTAACCATAAATGTACCCTCCTAGGTGCACAGTCTTGCTTTAGCCTCCGCCCTCCTCCTATCCCAATCGTCACCTTCAGCTCTTCTTCATTCACCACATCTTCGTATCTCTTTGACCACTCCATCCCAAATGGTATCAAACTCAATGAACCACACCTAAATCATCCATTATTCAATACTCTAAGTCTCAACAAACCACACCTAAGTCGATCGAACTATCACCAAGTTTGAAACAACTATAGGTTCGCCTATCAGGCCAGGGCATAACCTTAACTTGCTCATTAAGTCACTAGGATAACGATGCCCTTCCCTTTATACTTCGTCGATGGAGCACTCGACGAAGCTGGAATAGCGTTCAAAGCATAAGCAGACACAACCTTCTTATTCCATGGTGATTCCGGACAATCTCTCTTCATGTGTCCAGTCCTATCGCAGCTAAAGCACTTCCTTACCCCACTCTTTGAAGCCCTACGGCGCTTTCTAAGGTGACCCCTCTTATTGCAATTAAAGCACACTGGCTCCTACCTAGCCTTCTTCTAGTCCTCTTCTTCTTGAAGTTGCATCTTTTCCCTCTTGTTGTTGTCCACTTTCTCTTGCCTCCCACGCTCACCTGGGGCTTTGGCTCTCCTTAGAAACAACAACCTCAGCTTTTGGTTTCAAATAGAGGCTCTCACGTCTCAAATCTTTCTCTATGACCCTCTCAAAGGTCTCATCAATATGGCCAATCATCCAAGTAAAGAGCTCCAGGTAAGCGGTCCTCATGCTCTCCTCAGACTCCTAAGCTAGCATGTCTCCAACTCCAAGTAATAGGGTGTCATCCCCACACTAGCATACCAACAAATAAAAATACGTATGCAAACTTCTATACTGATCACACATACGGTCGAAAAGTATAAACCACCACTAAGATCTTTCACTAAGCACACAATAATCCATGCGACCATCATAGAGATTGATAACTACTTAACACCGAGCCTTACCAAAGCATAAAGTAACTCATTACCATCACTAAGGCAAACTACACTGTCACCAAGGTCTCATACTAAACTCCTCTTGCCACCACTAGTGTAGATTAAGCCACTACTAAGATCTTATCTCGAACACTTCTCGCCGCCACCAAGGTGAATTGGATCACCACTGAGGTCTCACATGACCATAGCCATCACCAAGGCCTCGCATCATCACCAAGATGCAACAATATCCCGACCATCACTAAGGTCTCACTCCACTCGATCATCCTTGAAGCCTCGCTCCACCATGACCTCCTCTAAATCCCCGAAGTCTCCCTTCGGTATAACCATTTTCGGAGTCTCATCCCATCATGATCATTCCCTGAGTCTCACCCCGCTATGACTTTCTCAAAGTCTCTCTTCATCTTAGCCTTCTCAAGGCATCCCCAAAGTCTCACTTCGGTATGACCATTTTCGAAATCTCACCCTATCATGATCATTCCCGGAGTCTCACCCTGCTATGACTTTCTCAAAGTCTACCCTCGTTATTACCTTCTCAAAGTCTCTTAGATACAAGATAACTCACTCTACAAGCTCTCAAGTCGGTGGCATCTCATGCCAGAATTAGATTCGGTGTTCTTTCAGATACCAATCTTATAGGTACTGTCCTCTCAGGATAAGCCAGACCATCTCATCTCCATGGTACATAGGTGAGCGTCCTCATATACCCCTGCCCATAGGAATAACCATCCTATCTAGAGTTATCAATAATCCCTTCAGCATCCAACTCAATCCAAAACAACTCATGCCCCTCTGCATCGCTTCACCTTATCGAATGTGCCTCCTCAAACATCACTAAGTCCACGTATATACTTTTCACCTGAAGTAGTCAACTACATCGACTCACTCATCGATCCATCAAAGTCTGGAACATTTCTCGACATCTAACTTCACCCATAGTGTCATATTATTGAAGTTCCTACACTTTGTCGTAGCATCGCCACACCTCTTATCTTGAAGATCATCTCCCACTCAATTTTTTTGGATACACAATAACTCTCTTGGATGCTCAACTCATTATCCACACAGATGGCTAGGGACTGGACACATGTAGACTTCCAAAATATGGGTACGCACAGACTGCCCCGGGTACACACAGGCTACCCTGTCCTGTTAATGAGCATCACAACCATAGATTTATCCAACAATCCCTTAGCACAAGTGCCGATAGTAGAACTGCCCTAAAGATGCTCAACTCTTGCCTACATAGATGGCTAAGGACTGGGTGATTGGACACACAAACGTACGACACAAAGGTACACACAGACTACCCTAGGTATACACAGACTACCATGTCCTACTCAATAGCATCACAACCTCATATTCTACTCTAAGAGTTATTACATAGAATTCATCCTTTCGTACCATCACTGGATGCTATAGTCACTTGCCACATCGAGTCGTCAAAATCATCGTACTTCGTTGGCCATCCCAAAGTAATCTAGAGCCATCCTAGCGTCATCCATTCCTACCATGAACCAACTCCCAAGACAACCAAGCAACCCTGAGTCTTGCCTCGAAGTCCATAGCTAAATTCCATGCTCTACTTATGTCAGTCCTCCCTACGACCAAGCCAAGCAAGACATAATCGTCGAGCCATCCATGCAACACCCCAAACCGACTAAGCGCCAACCACTAACACCGAACCACGTCCTCTGCCAAATCACCGAACATGCTTCTCTACCTGGCCACCGACCACGTTCCTCTGCTCGGCCATCGATCAAGTTTCACCACCCGACCACCGACCATATTCCTCTGCTCGACCACCGACCAAGTTTCACCGTCCGACCACCGACCAACACCCACCACCGAAAGAAAACCCACGATCGGCCACCGAACCACCATCGACCGAGCTGAGCTTCTTGGTCAGTTGCTGCCCCAATTCCTCTGTCGAACTATCAAAAGCCGAACTGAGCACACCAAATCGAAATCATGTAACTCCTTCCATACTTCAACATCGTGCTGATTCCATTGCTACGCTTAACGCTTCAAACTTATTCATCGCCTATGCAACGATATGACTCCAAACGCTCTAGAGTCAATCCGTCGAAGTCCATCTCCTCGGTTCGTATCTCTTGTTTGCTTTGGTGGGCATTTTCAACATTATAAGAATACAAGCAAACATTATGCCTACACAAAACAACACTCAAACATCCAATAAGAACGCTCTCTCGTTTTATATTTTTAACCCAACCAACAGTGTAAATTAACATATCCTAAATGGTTAAGTCTATCGAAGGCTCAAGGAGTCGCTAAATCTAAGCTCTGATACCAAATGTGATGACCACCCTACACCTCCAGCATCTAAATACATAAGATAGTGCATTGCTACCGTGCCTAGCCGATGTAGGACGATTGCCAAGGTGAAAAGAAAGAAGACCAAACATAGAACTTGTGGAACATCTCACGGTGCACAGATAAAATATAATATAACAATATAGATGTAAAAAAAGCAAGATAGTGAAATAATCAAATGAACCATAATTAAGAACATCATAGTACCCATAGTACTATACAGCAGAATCCAACATTAATGATTCTAAACTAACATTAAACAACGGAATAACAGAATGTAACAATCAGCTACCCATGACATAGCCTACATCTGCTTTTCATTTCCTCTTCCGCTCCTATTTACAACTTCACACCTGTACATATGGACATAATAAAAATGAAAAGGGTTTCAACTAATTTTGAACTGCGCCAATTTCTATATACCCCAACCCAACCTAAGGGATCCAGTGGCTATTGCATAGAAAAAGGTTATATAAGTACCCTTTTGGGGGACCAAGCCCACGTAGTTCCAGTTCTTGCTCTTTTCTTACAACCAAAGAGTCGGTAGCACATAACAACCATAGCATCCATGCAACCATTTGCAATCATCACAACTAATGCAATTAATGTAAGCAGAACCACTACTCATATGCAACCACCTAATCACCAAAGGTACTAACCAACCATGTTAGTGCACAACACCATATCACCAAATGGATACTAACTCAATGTATTAGTAACACAATGTTCACAGTAACCAACTACATAATGTGTTGTAATAATAGTAAATAGGGTATAAGGTATGAACAACCATACCTGACATATCCCTACATCCAAAGAGTTACCATATAACAACCAATATATGCTAATCTACTACCAAAGCCATATAAGTGTACTACAACAAAAGTACAAAGTCCAGTGTATAGGTATACGGTTAAAAATACCTACATCGTTTGACACCCTAGAGTGATAATAACCATGAAAAACATAGCATCCATCAAACAATCCTCACCACCACTCGTGTGCGATGGATATATGATAACTCGTGTGGCATAATCGCAAAATAGGGACTCAATCGAAATCTCGACTTCATTGGTGCTCGAATCCATGCCACTTTGAAATGCTACGAACTAGGCCCAAAATCGCAAAGCCTAGGGTAATCTACTATCGCAAGATCTGGACACGATCACAAATCCAAGTGGGAGCTGCCCACATACCCCTTCTTTATAAGCACACTAGAAAACTCTGAGTTATCAATGATCCTTTTACATGCTTCTCCAAAATAGAGCTCAATCGTTGTTCCATCCCGACTATCCCCATAGTAGGACACAATCGCAAATCCCACTCGCAAGTTCCCATCGTTAAACTTGCCCGTATGGATTGCCACGACGACTCCCATCGTTAAGTCATCATCTACAAAACGCCTCTAAGCACCCATCATAAGTCATAGAGACATCCTGTCGAAGTCATCGCCATCGTCATTGGCGTCGTCGTGTCGAAGCATTACACTATGGCTTCACTTGTCACTACACAAAATCCAAGGCCATTCCGAGTCATTTGGTGTCATTTACTTCGCTCTACATCATCCACTAAACCCCTTGAACAAGTCCCAAAGAAATCCTGAAGTTTTGCCTCACCACGACCAAAATTTCCAAATTTCAAGTTTTGGTTCGTGTATGCCCTAGGTCAAGTCCACAGAAACCCATTGAAAATTCTGAAGCGTGACCTGAAATAGCCAAATCCCGAACCAAATTCCTTGCTCGGGTGTCGACGCGAGCCACTTGTCAAAATACCCAAGCATGACCCAAAGCTCCCTCCCCCCCAGCAAGAATTCCAGGTCGGCACTGAGCCAAACCACTGCCGAACCCAAGCAAGACCCGAGCCAATACCCATGACCAAGATTTCTCGTCCGTCTTTGAGCCAAACCCCAACGTGCCTAGGGCTGACCAAAACACCACTCGAACCAAAATACTTTCGAGTCTCCGAATCCAAATTTCTCGTCGATTCCACTACTATGCTCCATTCTTCGACCTATACGCCTTCTATATGCATAAATACAACTCATAACCTCTTTGAGCCTATCCATCAAAGCCTGGTCTCATAATACCTTCAAAAACCAAGTTTTTCATGTGAAACGATGTAAATCCGAGAATGAACAACAAAGTTGTTATTTTTCTTCCCCTAAGATGTAGATTGAAGCTCTCTGATAAATTCCCTTGCTTATCTAAGTTTTGGACGAGATTTGAATGTGAAAAGAGAAGAGTTTGGATGAAGGGTGAAATAATGGAGGTTGGGAGCTATTTTAGAAAATGGTAGAAAAAGTGATTTGAGGAAGGATGGCTCACCTATTTATAGGAAAAACTCCAAGCACCACCTAGAAGCTCTGACCTTCCCCCTCCCCCGAACCGACCACCTCCTGACAGAGCACCCCCAAACAGGATTCCCTAATCAGCCACTGAACCTTATCCCCTCGACCAGGTTTCCATGATCGGTCGTCGACCCCATTCTTTTGCCAAATCAAGCCTAGCCCGAACCAACTACTACCGAACGGAAAATCTATAACTCCAATCTTCAAACAGCCATATTTACTAGTCAAAAATTCCAAATTGTTATTATGACCACTCTACGGAAAAGGAAACCATCATGTATTTCCAATGGAAGTAGTCTCAGATGCCAATTATGCTTCTACCAAAAGTTATAGTTGTTACAAGGTTTCAATGATAAAATCTTTCGGTAAACTATGAGCCGTTACAGATGGACTGGAGTCCGGGATCTTAATTTACTTTGAGTAAGATCTTTTTTAAGAACTATCCTTGGGGTCCTGATTGCCTTATCCCCAACCGAACGATAATGGACGGTCTCTTCGATTATCAGCTTCGTAGCCGATTGCTCAACATTTTTACTTAGGCCAAATGAAGGCACAACTCGCTTGACATCCTTGGAAGGCACTTTCAACCCCAGCTACTTCATTTTAGAAAGCAATTTTCCCTTTTAGAGCTCATGCTACATGTAATGGAAAAATATGACAGATTATAATCAAAACAATTGCTTGAAAGATGAAAAGCTATGACTTGAGCATGCGACTATGTGAATGTCTGTGTATGAGAGTGCATGCTATCCAGAAGAGCCCTTAGGGTCCTCGTAGGTCTCTAGCTAACGCTGAATTTATGCTATTGACTTAGAATCCTCGTAGTCAATCCCAAGCTCCAGATCCTGGAGATAGTCAGAAAGAGAAATGTCCTTGAGAATGAAAGTTCCCTCTTCCTTGAGACCAAAAACATGGTGTAAGACCTCGTCTACCTATAAATTAGACGGGCTAGCTAAACCAATAAGTTTAGAGGAATACACTTCTTTGTGGTCCGAGACAGTACGACCGCTATCATGAGAATGAGAGCTTTCTTCCTCTACTGTCTTTGAGCGAATGCCATCATAATCTCATTCCCTTAGAGGCCTAAGCCGGCTGCTCTTACGAGGCTAGATCCTAAAGGAGCCTAACCCCTGCTCCTCCGAACCCGTTACGACAGAGGAGGCAACTCTGCATGGATCAGTAGTCATGATGGCATCGGAGATGGAAGGTTGGGAAGGTGGAACTTCACTTGTATCGCTAGTAGCCGAATCTATTCTTTTTTTTCTTGATAGTCTAATGAGTAGAAGGTTATTTGCCTCTCTCGATTGAGCAATCGGTCACTAGCAGTCCAAGTTGCCTTAAATTATCATCGATAACATGGTGACGAACCTCCCAGAGTTCCTTCGGGATTTGCTAAAGTCTACGATGCATATCTTCCCTGTCTTCTCCAGTGGCTGCTCTCACCACACCTGGAAGAAGAACCAAAGAAAGAAAAAAAATCATTTAACGTAAGATTTCACAAAACTGTGCAAAAGAACAAGTGGAAGAAAGAGACTCACATCCATAATGTCATTGATGAAAGCACAGAGAGCTATCCTGGACGAAAAAATATTTATGTTTGAACATACCGTACCTAGAGTGTAGATTCTCAACCGGCTTAAACTTGCTCCCTACCTCTAGATAGATAAAAGAAGAACCCTCAAGTTTGCTTTTTATAGTGTAAAAGAGCCTGATTTGATGGTGGGTAGGAGGCATTTGAAACTCCTTTATGAAAATGACGTACATGCCAGTAAGGATGGCGTACTCGTTGGGATGTAATTGGAACGAAGCAATTTTCAAGTGCACAAGGAAGCTTACTATGCATTGAGGAAGAGGAGGCGAGGCTCTAGCCACGCAGTGATAATGAGAATAAGCCATGTATCCTTCCGGTGGAGCATGTGCCCGCTGTTCGGGAGTGGGCAAAAGGATGTCCTCTCTAGGGATGCCCTGAGTGGCCATGATCAAATGTAGCTTTCAGAAGTTAAGGTGAAGGCCTTGGAGTCAATGGGATTCACCAAAAGTTTAGATAGCCCATACCCATATACCAAAGAGTGACCTGATCTGGGTTGGTTGGAGCGATGCCCCGACGGTGTAGGCTCTGGAGGTGCAAAATAAAAAGGACCTTAATCTCTAGAAATAGTCCACGAATGAGTCTTTCGATGGCCCGACATGATATGATAATTTATCTCACGAATTATCGCAAAGAGTGTAATGTTTGTGTGTGTGCATGAGTGCATGCATGTACATTGAAAAAGAGCTAAGACAATGTCAACTTAAACATCTTGATGCTATTAGAAAAACTATTCCAATACCATGTTCTGTCCAGAAATGAATATTCAAAGTTCAACTCAACGACTAAAGCCAACAGTAACAAGCAAAAATTAGTTAGCATACAGTTGTCAACTTTCTGTCAAGCGATCGAGCACTCGAATAGTCAAGCCATATATGGGAATCAAATTCGAAGAGTAGACAATAATCATGTGTTTTTGCAAGCACCAAGTCATCACACCCTAACTTATATGCTCAGCCCCCCGAAACCTAAACCCTAAGCCAATAGCCAGGCATAGTACGAATTATGGCCTAAAAATCAGCAATTATGGATGCAGAAGTTGGAAGAGGTGCTTACCAGATCGTTTGATGATCATGGATGGAAAGCACGTCGAACTGGAGGAAATGGAAGTGTAGATTGACACTTGTAGCTTAGGGGAGGCGAACGGTCTCGAAGGAGTTTGGGGACTCAGGAAAATAAGCAAGTGGACCGGTGGTTAAAGAAGCCAGAGTTTATATAGGGGCAAGGTTGTGTCCAGTGCCAAACCAGTGGCACACCGAACCAATGATATGCCGAATCAACCCTAGCCCTCGAATCATGAACATGTTAATCCAAACTAGAAAAGGAGATAGAAATGTCGTATGTTAAGGGATTCAATGAGTTATTCAACAAAGCCCACCATATGCTTACGCGATGAGCTTTGTGGGGCAAGTTTTATGTGTTGTTTTGCCATGGGATTAAGGTGGCCTGGAAGTAGTCAAGGTACCCAAGGTACCGAACAGGACCCTTGGTTCGGTTCTTTGGGTGCAGGGTCAACATCAACCGTTGAATAAAAACTAGATTAAGGAGGATTTGCAAGCCGAACCAAAAGGACCAAAGAGGAACCGAACAAAAGTGGGAAGCAAGAACCTGGTCAGAAACATGTCCACATGCACTTCACTAAGCCAACCGAACACGAACCAAGCTCTCAACTGAACCATACTGGCCATATATGGGATAAAATCTACATATAATTGAAAATTAACAATCATATCTTTTATATGCAGAAGCATTATATTTGGGCTAGATATACATGGAAATTTCCTGCCTTTTCGAATTAACCACACCGCCTCTTTACCCCTATAAATATCCAAGCATTTATGAGGGCAATTTTTGAAGCTTGGGAACTCTATGCTGCAGAAATAACTGAACCGAGCTTCAGATCTATATTTTCCATCATAATTATTGTATTTCATCTCAACACTTGTGTAAAAGCTGAATCATAAGAAAAGGAATAAAAAATGAACGGCGGATTTAGGTTGTTATGACTGAACCACTGTAATCTGCATGTCTTTTACTTTCTTCGCATTTACTTTCAGTTGAATCTACTATTGATAATTTAATTGGAGGTGTTTCTTCATTTTTTGTGTTTTCGATATACAGATGTGGTTGGCTTTGGCTACTATGTAGCATATGATGGGAAGTAGTATATTAAGTATGTGGACTGGGTTGTGGATAATAAAGGTTAGCTAAGGCATATTGAGAGCAGAATAAGGGAGCGGGCTGCATCATTGTGGGCTAGCCAGTGGGCTTAGGAATGTGGTTTCCAAACAGGATTCAGTTGGGTGAATATATAGTGAGAAGTCAATAAACTCAGACCTATTGGGATTAGAAGATGGGTCAGGCTGATTATTAATTGGTAAGTCGGGCTGCATAGTTTGAATTAAAACCGAGCCAAGGCATGAAGCAATTCTTGCATTTGAAAATATACTAGAGAGTGTCGTTGCAACAGCATTTCTTGTAACCTGATGGCGGCTTCAACAGTAGGTGTCTATCTACATGTATTGGCGTGAAGACTTATGGTGGAGTGGCCGAGGGATGTTGGCGAAGCTGGTAACCCAGATGCTGGCATGTGTGGGGTCGAGGTAGTGGGTTGCGGTATGGTGGAGCAGCTGCTAGGAACTGATTTGGGTTGTTATGAAGGGATATTAGCATTTAATGGGTGAGCATCGGCATTAGTTGGCACTTGTGCGCTATTATCTCCATTTCTATTTATGTGATTCCTCTGGTATCTTGGCACTTGAGGGACAAAAGCTGACATTGATGTTGCCTCTAAGTTGTGATTCTCCATCATTTCTTTGCAAGATACAGCAAGTATTGTTCTCATTGCATATAGAGGAAGTCTCTACCGCATTTATTTGTTTTTATGCATATATAGGAAGTATTATTCTTATGCTAAATCGGTTTATTTATGTTTCGTTTTCACAAGTATTGTTTTTATGCATATATAGGAAGACTCTACTGCATCTATTTGTTTCAAATCTTAATGTACTGCTGTAGTTGCTTACCATCTTCAACAATTTATAAAGGATAGTTGCTTCGACTTGGTTCATACTGCAAAATAAAAGCTAAACCAACTTGTACAGGTGTGATTGCAGTCTTTTTTTTAGCCTTGATCTCATTATTCAATGATGCATACATCCATTTTTTTAACCTCGATCAGAATATTTTTCTACCAAAACAAAGCAGCTCACAGGAGAATTAAGCAGACACCATATGTACAGAAATGTGATCATTCTCAATATCTAAAAAGCTAACCTCGCTAGTAAATAATACAGTGTTTTCCAACCTCATGTGAATATCTTTATCATGCTTTGCTACAAATTTTGCCAAAAAAACCAAATATCGCTTTATAAATGTACAATTTGCAGAAGTTATGCAACTGTCAGTATCTGCATATACATGTTTTGGAATTTGGACCAGGCTTCAATGCATTTACAATACTTGATATTATGCATCGCCAATGTTCATTAGTGAAATATAAATATATAACTCCCATAACAATGTCGAAATAGCCCAAATATTTACACAGGCAAACACACAGACGAGAAAAAGTATAGAATAAAAGTTAGCCAAAAAGATCAACTTGAAATAGATTAAACTGAAAATCAAGTACTGAAATTTATAGGCAACGTAGCGAAAGAGATTATACATCCATTTATAATTATTTTATCTATTATGTTCATTTTTTTGGTTTATATTATGACTTTCAAGATTGGAAGTTGCATTGGATCATGTTCATACCGGTTGGAGAAGAGCCCACAACAGTAGGTGGTTCTCTCTAAATCATGCATTCTAGTATTATGCTAACTTTTATATATCCACATAATCATTCTTTTCATTCACCCGATTTTTATGTTTAGAATGAATTTAATATTTAATTAAAAATCAATTACTTAATCCACTTTTACTAATTTGAACAAATCTCAGATCGCTTGCCATAAATGAAATTATCGTCCCCTTTTCTGTTAGATAAGAAATGGGTTTAAGTATTATCTTTTGAAATGTGCATTATACAAAAGGGTATCATGGAAGTTTAGTTAATATCACATCCAACTATAACGAGTAATAAATGACAATATTTCAACTAAAAAGTAAATAAACATAGACGAACGATGGCCGAATATTTACAACTAAATCCCATTGCACTAACTTTTGATCCACTCTATAGTATATTGGTTATTACTAACGTCCACATTGTGGATTTAAAGTTGGTATGTGTATATTTAATAAAAATTACCAAGTTTATAGCTTAATACATTAGTTAGTTAATCCTATTTTCAAAAAAGGTGGTTATGGCACCCCAATAAACTTCATTTATGTTATCGACTTTGTTTATAGTGTCAGCGTTATGAAACCCTCATTGTGATCATGAAGCTTTGGATGAGGACTTAATTGCTACTATTTGTTAACTTTATGAAATCCTATTTATGTTGCTACTTTCAGTATATCACATTCAAATAAACTTTCAGGCACGCATGACAAAGGTGATGGCAATGCAACAGAGGCATGATTGAACTTGTGAAGACACTTTACCGTCGTCATCTTCGTAAGCACTTTGGATAAGGTAGTTAAATGCATTTTGTGATAATTGAGATTTTATGTGGCTTTTTGTATGGGATATTAGTCATGGATGGATGGTATTGTTTTTTTAGGGGATATTAAGACTAGTTGAATAGTTGTGTTGTTTAGAATTTGATTGTGTCTATATGGATTAGTGATTTATAATTGCATTTTCATTTTTTATGCTATTCATTTTATATAAAACGTGTATGCATGTATATATGTATGTATGATTTTATTATTGACTATCGAAATTCTGGCACAATTATACAGTGGAATCTGTAAAAAAAAAATTAGCACAATAAATTACATTTACCGACATAATGAAAAGAGAATACCAGCGTAAATTACAAACAAAATCACTGTTAATACATCACAGATGATGGCAAGTAGGTACACAAAAATTACAAAATCCACCGCTAAACCTTTGCGAATCAGTGTGTGATTAGCGGTAGAAGCTTGTTACATCTGTCGCTAATCCCATGATATATAGCAAGAGTTTAGCGACGATTATTTATTCAAAAACTATTTTCACACAAAATATTATTTTTTAAACAGATGTGGGAAAAATGTCGGTGATGTCACGCTAATTTCCATCGCTAACTTAACACTAATTTATCGAATATGAGTTTACCGTCCTGGATCAACCGTCATAAATCAACCGCTAAATAAAATTTAGCAATGGATTTAACCACTGCAAAATGGAGATTTTCTTGTAGGGCTATTATTTTATGATATTTACAAATCAATTTAAATAAGATAAACTCGGAAAGTTGTTAACAAATACCGTTGTGTAACTCCTGGTGCGAACTCAACCCTCAATAATATTTAAATAATTTGAACATTAAAGTCTTTATAGACTTTGCCGAAGCACAATAGTAGACATAGTTCAATTGCTTACGGATCGTTTATGTGAAATCCCGTTTCTAATCATTTAAGCTACACCCCGTCAATGATATATTATGCACGTTTCTCTTCGTTATCACTATATAAATTAGATATTTAGAGCTTGGTCAATTCTCAAAACTCTAATAATATTCGTAGTTAATTGCGAGCTCCAATATTAAAATTCATGATTCAACCCGATAACATTTATCGATTAATTGGTTTTCATTGGCTCTTTGACTTTATGTTGACCACCAATTATAGTGATACTAATCTTTTATTCGAAGGACACGAATCATTTCTTGAGTAGTGTTTTACTTCAAGCGATTCAACTCATACCCATCAATGGCCTTGACACAATCATCATTGTCATGCGATTGACCATAATCAAAGTATAATTTAGACACTTAAGATTCAGAATATTCTCCAGTCAAAATACTACTACACATCGTCATATGAGATCTTCGTTCTCAAGTCAAACTATGCACCGACTACTTGTATATGTATTTGAAATTTTGTTTATATCCCAATATTACAATATATATACAAAAGAAAATAAAGCCAAAATCTTACTTTATTTCGAAACAAATTCACTACAAGAGATAAATTATACCACCAAATTACATAATTGCTAATATGGCGCACTCTTAACTCTATTACGTGGAAGCAACAATAATTTCTAGACATCCTTTCTTCTTCGATTACCATTGTAGGTGTAACAACCCTCTCCGGAACAGAGCTAATTTTCGACCTAATTAAAGTCCATCGACACTTAGGTCCATTCCAGAGCTGGCTGTTGGTTGGTAAAATTGATCAAATAAAAAATACACAGAGCTACCTATCTATGCTTTCAGAATCTCACAATGGAAGGAGTAAAATATAATAATAAAGTAAGCACCCATTTCACACATTTCCAAATCTTAAAAAAACAATATTCCAAATATTCATAACATAATGTATCAAAATAGAACATCGACAAGTTTAAAATCTGGGTACATCGGAATAAATCATAAACATAAATAAATAGTTAATACTGCCACCAGTCTTCACTGCCTCTTTCACACTTCGTTCCCCCTAACCTGTGGATTATAATAAGGAGGGAGTCAGATCAACAATTTCTGATGAATAAAAATTTCAAGTCTTACCATAATAATATTTGAACAGTATCATTTAGATGAGTATTATGTCTTACACATTTCCTAACTATATCTTTTTTAGTACACCTCCAACTGTAAGCCAATAGCTATTCCAGTCTAGCTCCATAACATATCTCCAACTGCAGGCCAATAGCCTTCTCCAGTCTAACTTCGTGACTATAATGCGGGTGCGACACAACTATGGAATATATTGGGTACAACGACCCATCTCCATCAACTATATTCTAACGATGCCAGAGAAAGTATCTGAGTCACTGAAGACCTTTTTAAATGGGAAATAGGCAGACCCCGGCCATTTGATACCTAGACCCTAGGCAAAGATCCCTGTCATGTACTACCTAGACCCAAGGCAAACCCTCTCTATTACTTCCTAACTGACATTGTAAGAAATCTTATAAGACCACTTAATACTTATTTAACGTGGAAGAGCAGACCCTCCAATAGCCATTTAATAACTCAACCCAAAAGCGGACCCCCTTTAGAGATTTCCAATACCACACCTAAAAGATAACCCCGACCATTTAATACTTCCTGAATAGGAAAGAGGCATACCCTATAATAGTCGTTTAATACCTCCAACCCCGAAGCATGCCGATCCTAGGATATCCGTTCTATGACCCGTAACCTAAACCGTGACGTCTCACATTAGTCCGACCATTCGTAGGTACTAGTAGTCAGATGAGCTAGGCGGGCTTTGCCCTAAAGAATTAGGATTGACCTCGCATCCATCGTGGATACTTATTATAGGCAACATCTCATATCAGTTCCAAAGTCACACTGCTGGTAGTCAGATCAACCGGGTAGACTTCTGTGTACTTTTAACCGACCTCGCATCCCTGTAACATAGTCATATTTCCATTCTCCAACCTTACAAAACTATACTAACGTATATGTATAACACATACACACCCACATAATACACCTCACCCGCAATTACGCATTAAGGCTATATAAGAGAAACTCTTTATTTCGCCTTTAATTGTGAATTAATTTCCATAATTGTTCTTAACTTCTTTTTTATATGGTTTCTTATTATTTGTTAACCTATTTATTTTATAAGTTACGACTATACGCTATTATTATATTTATACTTAACAATAATTTTTGGCTAACTAATTTTTATTAAATATTCCTAGGCGTGCGTAAATCATTTCTATACTAAGATTTTCACATCTTATTTGGTTTATTAAGATATTTTAAATGTCACAGTTTCCATTTCCATATAAGTCCCTAGTCCAATACCATAGTTTACACAATAGCCAAATCACAATTTAAATTAGCTGAACAAAACAGACTGACATATATATTCAAAAATGGAATTGAAACATCCAACTTGTTTTACATTAACATAGTAGAATTAATGCCTATACTTTGAGGGAGCAAAAACTTTACAATTTAAATCCTTTATATTCTATTCGACTTTTAAATGTATAAGGTTGAATTGAAAAAGGATTCATATTTATTTTCATTACGGAAGTAGGCGGTGCAAACCATGGAAGGGATAAAAAACCATGGAATCTAATACAATGCTAAATTTTAGAGAGAGAAAATTTGCCTGAGAAAGACTCAGAATGAGAAACCTTCTGCTTCTCTTCCATTTTTCATGTGTTTTCCGCTGGATTATCTCCTCGCTGCACTCAGACCAGCCTAATTTCTTTGTTATGAAGCTTCCTAACTTCGTACTCCGTTATATGTGCAGTGGCATGGGGTGTTATCGGCTTTGTCTCTATATCTGCTAATGGATCAGGCTCTACTATAGTGGTTGTGTCATGCAGACATCTCCACAAATGCTATACAAGGAAAACATCATGGACTCTCACTAACTTAGCCGAAAACTCTACCTGATACGTATGTTTCCTCATCCTTTCCAAAATTGGAAAAAGGCCAAAGAAATCTCAACTCCAACTCCCCTGATGTTCCAAACATTGTCATCTTTCTAAGTGGGGAAACCTTAACAAATACCATGTCTCCAACTGAAAAATCCAACTCTTTCCTTCACCCGTCACCATAGGACTTCAGTCGGTCTTGCACTGCCTTAATTCGTAGCCTAATCACCTCAATCTTTTTCATGGTCCCACATATCAAATTTGGTTCCAATTAGAATTTTGGCAGTAGTTTCTCACCAATAACTAGGTTCCTTGCATGGCCTCCCATATAAGGCTTCAAAGGGTGCCATACCAATCGTCGCATAGTAACTGTTATTGTGTGTGAACTCTACTAATGGTAAATGCTACTCCTGATGTCCTCCAAAATCCATGGTGCAAGCCCTCAATAAATACTCCAAAATCTTGTTCGCCCTTTCTATATGTTCGTAGGTCAGTGGGTGGTAAGCATTGCTAAGATTCAATGTCATTTCTAAAGCTGATTGCAAACTCCTTCAAAATTAATCAGTGAATAAGGGGTCTCTATCGTTGAAAATGAAGACCGAAACTCCATGCAATCGCACCACTTCTTTAATATAAATTTACGCTAGAGATGTCGTTGTCATATTAGTCGTTGCCAGAATAAAGTGAGCACTTTTAGCGAGTCTATCCACTACAACTCAAATAGCTTCATTGCCTATTTGACTTCTAGGCAACTCATTTATAAAGTCCATCGATATATGCTCACATTTTCAATTCGATACCTCTAACGGAAATAACAGACCTCTATTATTCTCTTGTTTCATTTTTATCCTTTGGCATGTTAAACATTTGGTGACATATTCCACTATATGCGCTTTCATCCCCTGCCAGTAGAAAATCCGCTTCATATCCCTATATATCTTATCTCCACTTGGATGAATAGTCATCTTAGAATGGAGGCACTTTCTCGATACTTCCCTTAAAATGTCCTCTACCATTGAAACACATAAGCATCCATCCCTCCTTAGCCATCCTCTTTCATCGATTGAATACCTACTGATGTAGGGTAAATGCTCTCCCTTACCTAAATTGCTTAAACTATCGACTATTGCTGCATCCTTCTTCTACTCTCGACCGATGTAGTCCACCAATATTGGTCTTACTTCTGTTGCTGTCAGATAACCTATAGTGAGTTCTGATGGAGTTGGAAATTGAAATTCGAAAGGAACACTAACTGCCTCTACTCACATATAGCACCAAGAGTAGCATTCCTTCGACTAAAGACGTCGACGACAACATTCCCTTTTTCGAGGGTATACTAAATTTCAAAGTCATATGATGCTACAAACTCCATCCACTTCTGCTGCCTAAGGTTCAAATCCTTTTGAGAAAACTTGTTTAAGGGACTTATGATTAGTAAATAACTCAAACCTTTCCCCTAAAAGATAACGTCTCCACATTTCAAGGCGAATATGATAGCCGCTAACTCTAAGTCATAAGTGGGATGCCTCTTCTCATGGTCCTTCAACTACCTGCTTGCATAGGCTATCACTTTGCCTACTTGCATAAGAACAACTACTAACCCTATAACACATGCATCGATATAAATGGTGAAAGGCTTCAACTCATTTGGAATAGTTAGTACAGGTGCACTTGTCAATAGTTCCTTCGACTTCTCAAAGGCTTTCGTGCATTTCTCATCCCATGCAAAGACCAAGTTTTTCTTGGTTAGGCGAGCCATGGTACTACTGTCTTTGCAAAGTCCTTAATGAATTTCTTATAGTACCTAGCCAAACCAATAAAACTCCTAACTTTAGTAGCATTTCTCAGAATTTGGCAGTCTGGAATAGCTGCTACCTTTGTAGGGTCAATGGCTAACACTTCCACGAAAACTGTAATGACCCGTAATTTTCGATAATTAAAATAGTTAATTTAATAAGGTTTTGTGATTTATTGTTGGAAGAAATTAAAAAAATTGTGATTTAATAAAAAGAATATAACTGGAATGAAATGTAATAGTATTAATTTAAGGTAATTGATAACTGCTTTGAATGTAATTCCAATTAATTGAAATGATTAAAAAGTTATAATTGGTTATAGATTGTAAATTAATTGTAATAATGTGTGTATTAATTGATAATTGGATTAAAAGAGAAATGGATAATTTAAATGTTGATTAATTAATGAAATAATGTGTAATAAATTGTAATTGGATAGAATTAGTATAGTGTAAGTTGTTATAACATTTGTTTGTAAATAATGAACTTACGAATGTTATTAAATGTAGAAATGGTGACAATTGTTATTTGATACCAATTTATTTAATCAATTATAATTAAATGTTACGTAAAATGAGTTAAGACCATAACTGTAAAAGGTGAATGCAATAAAATATACAGAAATTTCAATTATATTCATAAGACAATAATTGATTTAAATAAAAAGTGGAAACAAAGATAAGTTAATTTATTGAGATTTTAAATTTTTAATAAAGTTGAAAAATTTCAATGTAATTGAAATACTGCAACTAATATGCTAAAAGAAGATAATTGTAGAATATTAGTGTAATAAGATATAAACAAATGTTAACCATGTCTATAGAGTAATCATTGATTGAATAAAAAGATTGAAATCAAATTTAATCAATTTATTGGAATCAAATTTTAATTAATTGGATTTAATTACAGTTGAAATTGAACACTGTAATTAGTGTAATACTTAACACTGGATTGATATGTAAATTTGTTTTAAATTACTGTAAACGTCTAAGTAATCAAAAATGATGAAATTTTGTTAGTTATTAAAAGTGGAATTAAAAAGTGATTTAACCAATTTAATAATAATTTATTTAATTAACGTGAAAATAGCCATTTTGGCCACTGACTCGGATTTCGACGAAGCCAGTTTCATCGCATCCATAACAGTGAATTATTGTAAGGTTTCAAGTTTCTTAGCGATCGGACTTGTCGTTTGATCGTGCGAGCTCGAAACGCGTAGAAATCAATTTAATTCAATTCAATTTAAATCAATTTGAAATAAGTTGATTTTAAAAGCTAACTTCTTCATACAATGGAATTGAGACTTGAAAGCTGTTCCATTGAGTTTAGAAATATTGAAAACATCTATTTTGATATATGGGATGACCCATTTTCGTTTCAGTAACGAAACGGGCTTTTCGAGTCGCTATTGTCATTCGTACCAATTCAATATGTGTCCTTTTTCTTATCTGGCTTTGTTAATATAAATAGTCTTATTTCCCTAAACCCTAGCAGTCATTTTTTTATTCTGTATGTACATCAACTTCTGTCTATCTCTTTCTTTTCAATGGAAGAAACAAATTCAATGTCAAAACCCTATTTCAATTTCAAATTCAAATCGAAAATCGAACTCCTCAAAACTATATCGAATTATATATTGTTGGGAAGCTCTCGACGAGCGCAATCCACTGCAGCAATTCGTTTTTTGATTTGAATCATCGTTTGGCCAGAAATCGATGATCTTTCTCAGCCGTCCACTTCTAGGATTTCCGATCCAACGGTGGATCGTCGATTTTTCGACGATCAGAGGGTACCACATCGTGGAGCTCGATGAATGGTGTCAATCCATGCCGTTTGTTCATGTCAAAGGTTGATGGAATTGCTAGAATTTGGCCATAAGGAGGTGCGGCGGCGCTGACACTTAGGGAGGCTGGACATGCTGGCGCGGCGGTCGTGGGGTCGGCCGACGATGGGGTTTGCAGCGGTGAAGCCTGATCTGGTCGTAGGCGCATGGTTTGGTGGCGGCAGACATTTGAACGGCGGTGGCTGGGTGTAAGTCGCATACACGAGATGAGCAGGTAGGGTTTCGAGCGTCTGAGTCTGGATGACGTGGTAAATTCTTTTTTTTTAGTTTGAATTTTTATTTTTTAATGTTCTAACGTGGATAACTTTTTCATACGAGCTCAGATTCACGCACGGTTTTCTCCTTTGCGATCGTATCGAAATTTTGGACATTATAGGACTAGTTTGGACAAATTATGAGAATGTTCAACTTTGGGTCTTATTTTGGATTCCAAATCGATTTGAAATCAAAGGTGAGTATTTTAACCCACTCACGACTACTAAACTATCTTATGTTAGTTAAATTAAATTTATGATGTGATTAGAAATTGGTTGGTTGATGCTGGGTATATTTAAATTGTTATTCTAGTTAAATACGACTTTTATTGCATTTAATCGTCATTTAATTTAATATTGAATTTAATTTTCAATTTAATACCTATCAGTTGATTGATGTTATTTGTTGGTTGATTGTATGGTAATTGTGATGTATGTGTGATTGTTGATATTGGATGATTGGATGTTATATATCTATATTGTTATAACACTGCAAGTTCCCTATGGGTTGAAATGATACACACCCGATCGATCTGATAGATTAGGGAGAAATCACTATGGGCTGAAATGATAGGCTCGAGTGATTTCGTGTGTTTGAAATTAAATTTTGGGATTGCGGGTTGAAATGATATATACCCGTAAAATTTTAAATTGCGGATTGAAATGATAAATATCTGTATCACTTGACCATAGGGTAGAAAATTATATACGGACACCAGATTGGTTAAATTAAATGATTTTTAATTCTTTAAATTTTGAATTCAGTTAATTGGTATTTTGAAATAGAAATTGATTTATATAAACTGAATTATTTTCGAAAATACCAAGCCTAAATGCTGAAATCGGAATTGATTTAATGAATTGTTCAAAGGACTTAAATTGGGAATTTCAACGTTGAAGTGTCAAATATAAATGAAATTATCGAAATTGAGTTATTGAAAATATTTGGATATAACTTTGAAATCTATTTTAAACTAATTTAAACTATTTTAATCAATTTGAACTATTTTTAATTTTTTTAAATCTATTATAATCTATTTAATCCAATTTAATCTATTTACCTAGTTTAAACTAATTAAATTTATTTAACCTATTTTAAATCTATTTAATATAATTTAAATCTATTTAATCTATTTTAAATCTATTTAATCTATTTTAAATCTATTTAATATAATTTAAATCTATTTAATATAATTTAAATCTATTTAATCTATTTAATATAATTTAAATCTATTTAATCTATTTTCAATCTATTTAATCTATTTAATATAATTTAAATCTATTTAATCGATTTTAAATCTATTTAAATCAATTTAAATCTAATTAAATCTAATTTAAATCTATTTAAACTATTTTATTATTTAAACTATTTTAATCTATTTTAAAATATTTTAAATCATTTAAAACTATTTTAGAGTATTTTAACTATTTTAAACTATTTTTAAAACTATTAAAACTATTTATGAATATCTAAACTATTTTCTAAAATTTTAGACTGTGTAAAGTTGAAGTATTTATATTTAAATCCTTGATTATGATACAACCTAAGTTGGAATTTGAAATTGATACCTTTTGTGAAATGACATATTTGAGTAAATATGATGATTTTGGAACGAGGATTTAATTAACCTATCTTATCGATAATTTCAAAAGGGAATATCATTTCAAAAGTGAATATGATTTTGAAAGTGAGTATGATTTTGAAAGTGAATATGATTTTGAAAGTAATTATGATTTCGAAAGTGATATGGTTTGAAATGAATATGATATTTTGATATCTTTATTAAATGGTTTTGGAAATGTAAAAGAACCATCCGATGTGAAATAAGCGTTTGGTTGTTAAAGAGACCGGGATCTGATATTGTCATACTCTCTGCCAATACCCAAAACCATTTTAACAATTGTGTACGTGGTGGAGATTCCAGAAATAAAGTAGGATGGTTTGGCAAACGATTCTATATGAGGTATTTACGTGACCCTGGCTCCCGTAAGTCAGCTCAGATGTGACTAAAACATGAGTTATACCGAGCAAAGTGAGGTCGCACCTCCGATCGGGCACATTTCTTCGATACCATACTATTACTTTGTGAGTGATTCGGTGGCCGCCCTTGATTTGATTATGGGAGTGTATCCGAGGTGGGCGGTAGTAGCCGCTATGTGTTACCACCAATCCGGGAGCGCAATTGGTATATCTACCCTGGCATTGCCTCGAGTGTCGTGTTCACATGCCGTATCGCGCCTTCTACGAGTTTGTTTTGTACCATACCTATGGGTTGCCTTCTTGGTAAACATCACGGAGGAGCTTACGATACTGTATAGACTATGGGAATATATAAAATGTGTTAAGGGGGATATGGGTAACGCCCTAATGCTATTTTTATATTTTACTTTACTGTAGACACTATTATAATAACGTAATGTACTACGTAGTAGATAGTTTAACGGATCCTTAGGAGTTGGAAATCCCGAACATCTCTTAAGTTATTGCACTCACATTGACATTGGATAGGAGATGTCAAACCCCGTAAACATCTCCGACATCGTTACACTCATATTTCTTTACTGTTGATTTAACTTACATAAGATCTTTTAGTTCTGACTCGAGTGATTTGTCTTTTCAATTCGATCGGGTCAGTCTGCACTTTTCGGTTTATCGAAGACTACTTTTTGGAGGATGAAGACGAAGATTTTGTACTATTATTATGTATTATATTTATTCCATTTCATCATGTTGTTCCACCGCATTTATTTATTATTTATTCTTGTTGTGTGTAACTCTGATCTGTATTATAAAAGTTTAATCAATGTTATTTGTAATCAGATTCATGAACTGTTTATTTGATTATTATATTTTGTCATTCCGCTGTGAGATTCTGTATTTGTTTCCTTTCTTTCTTTGCTTTTTCTTATTTACCCCATAACAATCTGCCCTTTTGAATGGTTTGAGTTTGACGTGTGTGGTTTATCATCGATTTAAACCGTCCAGAAAAGACAGGTCATTACAAAAACAGTGTGACCGAAAAATCTTACAACCTTCCTCCAAAAATCACACTTTGAGAATTTGGCTTTTAGCTGGTGTTTTCTCAAGGTCTCTATTACCTCCCTTAAGTGACCTTCATGCTCATATTCACTTTTAGAGAATACTATAATATCATCTACAAATACAAAGACGAATTTATTCAGTTGCCTCCTAAAGATTCTACTCATCAAATCTACAAAATATGCAAGGGCGTTTGTCAACCCAAAAGGCATTACTTCACATTCATACAGTCCTTTTGGAGTACAAAAGCAGTCTTCTCCTTGTTATCCTCAACTACTCTTAACTGATGGAACCTAGTGGCCAGATATAGTTGAGAAAAGACCTCGGCTTCAATAAGTTGGTCAAATAAGTCGTTTATTCTAGGTAATGGATACATGTTCCTCTTAGTCACCTAGTGCTCGGTAATTGACGCATGACTTTAAAGAGCCATTTGCCTTAGCGGTGAAGACAACCAGTGCTCCTCATTCTTAAGTACTATGGCCAATAAACCTCTTCTGTCATGGCTCTAAAATTTGCGCATCTAGTTCTCACCATTCTTTGGGGCCTCATACCTCGATAGCACCGCGACGGGTTAGCGTCTTACTCTAAGTCAATCCTAAACTCGATCTCCCTTTGGGGTGGGAGACTGAAGACTTCTTCAAAAACCTCTGGAAAGTTTCGAACTACGAGCACAAATAAGAACTCATCCTGTGATAGGCTAAGAGAATACAAATAGCTTAACTTGACTAAACTTTGGGGGGTACAACGAACATCTATATCTCGCCTGCCACAACTCCCCGACCATACGATCCTCCTATCAAAATCTAAGCTAACCCCGTAATAAGACAACGAATCCATCCCAAAGATAAGTCCATACCCCTCAAAACCAAGAACATACGAATTACATATAAATTCAACATTATATATCTACCATTAGGTCTTTGAAAATCATAGAAAGATGCGTCGACTCCTAATAGGATTTGACACGACTACGGGGTTGGAGACAAATTATGTTTTTAACCCAAAGAATTAACTATGTTTCTGGCTATGAATGAATGAGATGCTCCTAAATCAAATAAGGTATGAATAGTATTTCCAAAAATAATGGTTGTACCTTCCATCACAAATTTTCCTTTGTTCTGGAAGGAGGTCTGCTTGAGACAAGTACAACCTCTTGGCATAAGCTTGCACACCCTATCCCTCCTTAGCTAGTTTCGGGCGCCGGTTCTTATAGTGCCCTTCTTCATGGCAGTTATAACATCTCCCCTTGAACCACTTCTCTCATCAAACTCACCTTGCAGTCCTTAACGTCGTGCCCCTTCTTCAGATATCTATGGCATATTACACCTCCTTTCTTGAACTCCCCTTGGCTTTCTTGTCTGCCCAGAATCCTCCTTTCTTCCCTCCACCTTGATTATCAGATTGCCATACTTTCTCCTTTTCTTCTATACCAATTGTCTGAAGCAGGGCCATTTCAATTAACATCTCATAGGTGGCGCCCGTGTGAACTTGAGTTAAAAGTAGCCCCATAAGCGGAGAATTTAGGCCTTTTACAAACTTCATCGCCTTCTCTGCTTGGGTGTCAATCAGGTTAATTCCAAATTTAGCTATTTCTGTGAACTTACTGATATATTCCTTCACCGTGGAGTCCCCTTGTCTTAGTCGGATAAACTTGCAGACTTACCTTTTGAACATGAATCATGACTCGAAGTGAGCCCTTAATTCAGCCTAAGTAATTCCTTCCTCTTTATTCTCCTCAACAACTATAGTCCACCAATCCAACACCTTTCCCTTTAAATGACCTGCTGCTATCCTCCTCTTAACTCAGTCTTCCCATCCCAGCTCCAAGAATATATGGTCATAATCATTAATCAAAGCCTTGGTTTCTACAAAATCTTCCACCCTCGAAATGCCCATTCACCCATATTCTGAAAATGTTTACACAATTAGGGGAAGTCTGTTGGGCGAGGTGCTTGTTTAATAGGCGGAGCAACTAACGATATTGGCATAGCTTGTTGAGGAATGGGAAATTGCCCCACGAGCCTTAGATATTGTCGGAACCACGATGGCATACCTGGAATGGTGGGTATCTTCTAGGCGGGGTGGTTTTTGACTTTGGAGCCGTTATTCTAAGACATTTCAACTATCTATAGGTTCAAAATTTTAGATTAATCCTGGCATCTTATAATAGAATTACTTGCTAAATTAAAAGTTTGCCTAGTGTATTCGTGTATGTCCATATATGTATACTCGTATATATAATAGGGTTTTGAAAATGATTTTCAAAAACAACAAATACATACTCTCGCGTGTACCTATTCCCACTGATAACCTAAGCTCTGATACCAAATGTAACAATCCTCTCCATAACGGGCTTAATGTTCAACTTAGTAAACACCCATTGATCCTTAGGTCCATTCCAAAGCTATTGTTGATTGGTAATATTTAATCAAATAAACAATATACGGAGCCATTTATCTATGCTTTTAGAATCTCAAAGTGGAATGGATAAATATAAGAATAAATTAAGTACCATTTTCATACATTTCCAAATCTCATAAATATAGGATTCCAAATGTCCACAACATAATGTCTTAAAATAGAACATCGTCAAGTCTAAAATCTGGGTACATCAGAATAAATCATATACATAAACAAATAGCTATACTACCCCTAGTCTTTAATACCTCCCTTAAACTTCATCATCAGCACCGTTCCCCATAACCTGTGGCTTGTAATGAGGAGGGATTCATAACAACAATGTCTGGTGAATGAAAGTCTCAAGTCTTACCATAATTATATTTGGGCAGTATCATCCAGATAAGTATTATGTCTTACGCATTTCCTAACTATATCTTTTTGAGTACACCTCCAACTATAAGCCAATGGCTCTTCCAGTTATGCTCCACAATGTATTCCAACCGTAGGCCAATGGTCTTTCCAATCTAACTTCGTGACAATAACGCGGTTGCAACGCAATTATGGAATATATTGGGTCCAATGACCCATCTCCGTCAACTATATCCTAATGACTCGAGGGAAGAATTTAGAACTGTCAACGGGTACTCGAAAAATCCGATATCCGTCGGAATCCATATCCAAAAACATGAAAAATATCTAATATCTGAAAAGCGGATACAGATTTCTGATATCTGAAAAGCTTTGCGGATACGGATATAGTTATAGTGGTATCCGTATCCGAAAATTATCCGTCCGATACACATGTACATACATTAATATATATATATATATATGTTTAATTAACTACAAAGCTTAACTAAATATATAATGGTTGATTCTATTCACACCCCGCTACTTCATCAATTTTCAGATTTTCCAAAATTGCCCATATCTTCAAACCACACCAGATTACGTTTAAAAGAAATAATTACCTACAAAAGCTCTAAAGGAGTGATGTTTATGTAAAAACCTCACTCGGCCCAAGCGAGGTTCATGTAACAACCTAGTTCGGATCGAACGAGGTTTGTGTAACAACCTAGTTCGGGTCGAGTGAGGTTTGCGCAATAACCTAGTTGTACCGAGCGTGGTTTATGAATAGACAACGTCAAAGCTGAACATGGTTTAAAAAATGTGAGGAGATTTTTGGAATGAATCGAGGGACGAAAGGGAAAAGGTGGGGTGTGATGATTATTTGTAACCCAGTAGGGTGCGAAAAAGGGAAAGAGGGGTGGGAATAGAACTAGCCATATATAATTTACCCTTAAGGACTAACTCATCCCGATCGTCCGATCTAAACCAAATAACAATTCCCATTTACGTTTATTTTTCAAACCAAACTTCAAAACCCAAGCATCTCCAATAATGCTCAATTCAGCTTCATATTAAGGCTCCACTTTGAAAACCAACTCCAATAGTGAATATTACCCTTAATATTAAGGGTAATATTCAAGGGCCAATTCAGTTTTCTGAATTGGCCCTGGGCGCTGATTTAATCAGCGCCTAGTAGATGGCGCTAGTTTAATCAGAGCCCAGAGCCATAACGGCTCCCCCCAATGGCTCCCCCTCCTCCAACGGCTACTTCCTCCTCCAACGGCTACTTTCTGCCTCCTCAACTCTATAAATCCACTCTCTTTGCTCTTCATATCTACACAAACATCTTCGCTCTTTTCTTTTCTAACCTGTATTACCTGAAAATGACTTCACCTTTTGGGGATTTTACGCATCCTTCTCAGTCTCAAAACCATTTCTTCGACAATAGCCAGCAACAACCGAGTACTCCTCCAACACAACATTCATCCAACCCATAGAGAAGCGACGAGTACTTCAATTCATGCAGCATTTACTATCATTATACGAATGACTCGATTAGAGGCAACGATCATAGCGGCGATAAGTTTTGGAAGAAAATAATGAATACCTTCAACCTCAAGCATCCTGAAAATACTCGATCATTGTCGGCAATTCAAGGTCGGTTTGGGAAAATCAATCGTCAAACTCAGTTTTATGAATCAAGGATTTATAAAATAAAGAAAGCGAACCCTAGTGGAATGGGAGGCGAAGAGCATTTGGTGTGTTTCTTGTTATTATTAGTTTTTTGTATTTAATCTGATTATTAATTTATTCCTTTTTGGTTTCCAGAAAAGAATGGCGAATGAAGAATTCATAAAGCTTTTTCCAAGGGAAAACGGAGCTAAAAAATCGCATTATTACCAATTCCAAACTGTTATGAGTTACTGACAAGCACACCGAAATGGAACTCCGATAATGTGAAGAGCCTCCGAGACATTCAAACAAAGGGAAAGGGAAAGAACAAAACATCGAAATCATCATACTCGTCTAGCCTGGGAGATTCATCTTGTAGGGAAACTTAATTCGAGGGAGAAAACAAATCGGATGCGCTCAACCAGAGACCAGATGAAGGTTATAGACCAATGGGAGTTAAAGCAGCAAAGAGAAAGAATAAGCTTGATGTCATGGTGAACGCTAAAGTGAATGCCGCTCTTGAAATTTAAGAAAAAAGGCATCAAGATAGAAGCAAGCTAGCGTAGGAGAAGATTGATGTGATGTGTAAGTTTGCAGAAATTGAGCAACAAAAGCTGAATATTGAACGGGAAAATCAAGAACATATGATTATGGATAAAGATCTGATGGGGATGGATGACATGCAAAAGCAGTTTTGGATGGAGCGGCAAAGACAAATACTTATTTCCAAGTTCCCTCAAAGTAGTTTGTTTCAATCTTAGAAGTGTTTAATTTGTACTGGGTTCGGTGTACTGTATCGTTTATTTACTCTATATTTGGTTATTATTAATGTTGTACTATATTTTTTTCCATTTAGACAAAGTCGATAACCAAACATAATAACATTTTGAAGGAAATGCAATACATATTAATAAGATAACTAAAATACGACTACAGCGCAAACGTGTACACACATGACAAATCAAATATAAAATTGGACTAACAATCGCCAAAGTAATTCTAAATATGATTCATAAGATCTTTTTGTACCCGATTGTGTGTCTCGGTATGGAAGTTGACGTTCCACGTGAATGCTGAATGCTTCTTCGGTTATAAGAACATCATCTCGGAATACTTCTGGCATTTGCCCTGCATCATCATATTCGTAGTAACGTTGTTCTTCGTCCATATCCCTTTCGTCTTCAATAATCATATTATGCATAATAATACATGCAAACATGATTCTGGACATTTTTACCCGAGACCACAGTCGACATGGATTACTAATCATTGCAAATCTGGATTGTACAATGCCAAAAGCTTTTTCTACATCTTTTCTTT
This sequence comes from Allium fistulosum, assembly GCA_030737815.1. Taxonomy (NCBI): domain Eukaryota; kingdom Viridiplantae; phylum Streptophyta; class Magnoliopsida; order Asparagales; family Amaryllidaceae; genus Allium; species Allium fistulosum. The sequence continues at coordinate 1,185,442,465 of CM060902.1, forward strand.
GTCCCTCTTGCATCGTAACAAACTTTTCTTGCTTTGCAGTTATTGGGTTTGGACATGTTTACACAATGGTGCTCCATTTTGGATAAATCCCATCGCCAAGATAATATCTGTGCTCGTATGTGTTTTGCCCAAGAGTAAATGACACTGGAGTTACTCGAACAAGTGCCAAATCATTAAATAAGTGTGACCTCTCAATAACATTTAAATCATTGTTAGATCCATGCATTCCAAAGAAATCATGCCATATCCATAAATCGTATGAAGTAACGGCTTCCAAAATAATAGTCGGTTTTCTTTCTTTACCATTGTAAGCTCCATGGTATGCTTTAAGGCAGTTCTTCTATTCCCAATGCATGCAGTCGAGATTTCCAAGCATTCCAGGCCATCCTCTGCTCTCGTGCATTTCTCGAATTCGCACCACATCAACCTCATTTGGAGTTCTAAGGTACTCAGTGCCAAAAACATTCACCACAGATTGACAGAATTTGTCGAGAGTTTCTAGTGCGGTCGTCTCTTCGATCTGATATGCATCATCCAATGCATCTGCGGGGGTGCTATAAGCTAACATCCTTAGTGCAACAGTCATTTTTTGTTCACCGCTAAGCCTCTGTGTTTTTGAAGCATTTGGTTTTTGAATAAAACATTTGTCATTATTTTGAATACATGTTAAAATTATTAAAAATAGATCTCTTCTCATTCTGTATCTTCTCTTGAACATATCAGGTCCATAAGTGCAATTTGGATTGAAGCAGTCTTACATCAGAGTTTTGTGGAAGGCAAATTGATTACGATTTACATGTTTCCGATCCATGACCGATTGGACGTGTTTTCGTGATGCGGAGCCATAAGCTTCATGGCATATGTCAACTATTTCATGCAATTCTTCGGCTTCCTCCTGGAGAATATCTTCTTCATCGGAATCACTATCGAATGCTATGAGAGAAAGAAAGAAGATGTTAAATGTGATTCATGGAATGGAATTTGAAGTCCTTATATATAAGTGATACGATATGTAGAGTTAGTGGCAGACATTAGCAAATGGCTGACAAAAAATGCAGAGTGTAGTCAAATCAACTATAGCAAGTGGCAGACAATATTGATACTTAGTGTGGTCAGCTCAACTTTAACAAGTGGCAGACAAAATATGGCTGTAATCCACCATTTTTTGCTTAATAGGATGAGATGAATTCAGAATGATTTGCCAAGTAATAGAATATATAGTAGCAAGAAGATGTCATATGGCAAAAACTATGCAACGTGGCTACAGTGTTCGAATAATACAAAATACTGTACCATTTTGTAATAGCATTGACATCAAAAGTACTGCAACGTGTCTACAGTGCTAAGTCTAGCAAACATCAAAAGTAGTGCAACGTGCAAATAGTGCTCGATATGACAGGGCACTATATATAAAACTATGCAATGTAAATGTGCTGTAAATAAAGCCATGCCAACATCAAATGTAGTGCAACATGCAAACAGTGCTTGATATGACGTGACACTGTAAACAAAACATCAAAAGTAGTTTGTCAATGTGCTGGAATTTTAATACAGATATGCAATGTAAATAAAGCTGTATAACGTAACAAATATATAGTAACATCCTAAGTCAACGGCACATATTCTGTATGAGAAGTTAGACAAGCATAGGCAATATATTGCCACCATTCAGCATATGACACTCATTCATACTCAAGCGTTGAGTCTTCAGGCTCAGCAAACTCAATAGGCAATGCAGGCATAGATTGATGATTTGCAGGCTCAGTTAGCTGCATTTCAGGTTGATCATGGTAGTCCTGCTCATTTTGATGACATAGCGGACGACGATGACGACGATGGTGCCGTTGACTTAGGATGATCATGCTCTGTACTATTACATGTTCAATCATAAGCGACGACTATTTATAACAATAGTATGGAAGATGTAAAGTTGGAGAAATATTTCTAATATAGATTGCAAATATTTAAATAAGCATAGGGTGTCATGATCAAATGGTATGTGTGTATATATTTTTATACTTTACATAGCGAACTGATCGCGCTTGTTTATTTAATTTCCAACCAGACATCAACATCAATGTTGATTTATATCTCAAATTGCAGCTAATAATTTAACCTGTTTGTTAGATCATTGTCTTCTCTTCGTGACCAACATATACATAACAACAAGATGAATTCTTTAGTTTTTGAGAGCATAGAAATAAAAAAATGCCAGGTGCAACGACACACTCACAAGTTAAAAGTAAAATAGTTGGATTCGCATCTTCTGCTATAAATTTTAGTTGGCTCTTATACCAAAAGAAATGTACTGTGTCGATAACTATTTATGTTAAGTGAATGTAAATATTTTTCTCGAATTGGTTCGATGACTGTATGTCTATTTATTTACTTTTTCAAAATCCATTATGGTATACCTGTCATTTGCATGAACTATTAATTGATTCCATTGGAACCGGCCTGTAGAAATCAATCTCATGACCATAGAATTCAAATCAATTGGAGAATAAAACTTTATGAATTTTGAGTTGCCTTATATAACTTGATTTAATTGATAAGTAGTTCTAATGGATGACTATCCAACTCTTTTTTCAGTGAAAACCACTTTAATGTTTTTTAGTCGCTGCAATTGTGTATGCAGGCCATTAAGTGCAGGTTTCCTGAAAACTTGGAGCATGCATGTCTGCAAGTGTAACGACCCTGAATTTTTGACATTTGAAAAGTGAATATTTAATTGAGTTTAAATATTCGAATGGTAATTTAATTTGAAATTCAAAAATTAGAATGAATTTAGCGATTAAATTGTTGAATTTAATTATTGAAACTGGATAAAAATTTGAATCTTCAATCTTAAGCTGATTTAAAATAATCTGAAGGCTTAGAAAATTTATATTGATAATACTGAAGATAATGGAAGCTTCAGAATTGAAATTGAAACTGCTTTGTTCAGTTTTGAATTTATATCATTTAGTCGACATTTAAAAATAGCGTTCTGGGGTACAGTCTCGGAATTTAACGAAACCAGTTCCATTGGATCCGTAATATTGTATTATTATCGGATTTCAATTTTCGTAATGTTTGAAGTGATCGTTTGGCCGTACGATGAGCAAACGCGCTGAAATTAAATCGAAAATTTAATTTAATAACTGGTCCAAAATGCTATCTTCTCCATACGATCGAATTTGGACCCGGAACCTTTTCCATTGCGTTCGGAATAGGCGGATAACATTATGGACGCCTGGCGGCACGTCTCGATAGGAGGTCAAGATTTTGAGTTGCATTTGTCGAACGATTTGAATTTGAATTTAAATTGAAAATTTTTATCCTAGTCGACTTCAGTTGAAATTCCCTCACATCAACACTTTTCTCTGCACCTCTGAAGCACGACAGCCTTTCTCTACACGCAAACGTCTTCTCTCGTCCTCTTATTTCTTTTCAGCCGAAGAGAAAAAGAAGAAACCAAATCATTTCGTTCAAAGGAAATAGAAATGGCAGACCGATATTTTATATGTTCCTCTCGTTCGAAACCTTATTCTCTTTAATCAAAAATCACGACTTCCCTTCCTCGTTCAAATTCCAATCGGCAGCCCACGTATTCGTATGCGATTGGAATCGAGTTCTTTCGACTGGGTTTCGGCGACGTTGGTGAGGAGGGATTCGCGACGGCAACATCGAAGCGGAGGCGACTCGTGATGTCGCGATGGCAACGCGAGCTCCTTGCGTGTGCGAGCATCTGGGAGGCGCTTGCGTGCGTGAAGACTGATTCGAGTGCGGAGGAGAGCGAGTGTGGGCTTTGCAACTTCGCGATTGCGATAGCAGTAATGTCTTTCGCGAACAGATTCGCGATGGGGAAGGAGTAGGTCGAAGGCATTTGTGGAGTGGAGCGGTGCTTGTGTGCGAGTCTGAGAAGGTCGAGGGCACGCGAGTGGGGGAAGAAGGGTTGAGTCGACATCATCTTTGCTCGGGGAGGTAGCATTCGCGATGAGTTTTTAGGTGAAGTCGAGTGATAGGTGTCGTAGCTGCTGTGAGTATATGCGCGAGGTTCTGATAGAAGGCCGGAGGGAGTCGCGACAGTAAAGGGGTTCTTGGGGAGCAGTGTGACAGGGTGAAGTTCGCGAGTTCGATTTGATCTCTGCTGTGAGGTATTTTTCTTTAAATATGCATATGTATAGGATGGAAAAGAAATTTACAGTAAAGATTCTTTTTATGCGTGAAAAAAATTATATAGATTACGAGAAAAAAATATATATATGATGACAGTAAAATATATTTTTACCCTACTATTCGCTGAGAGAAAAAAAAAATATGTACATGATTGTTCAACTCTCAATTTGATTTCGAAAATGCTAAATAAATTAATTTGTTAAATTATTAGTTTAAAATGAAATCACTAGTGAATTTAATTATCAAATGAAAGTTGATTATTCGATTGATTCGAATATTAATAAATTGTATAAAATTGTTTATACAAGGTCTGTAAATCAAGAAATCGAGTCAAGATGGAAAATGGATTGCAAATAAAAGCGAAGGTGAGATCTTCTCACTCAAATGAAAGTGGATTTTCTTTTACAGTTATTGATTGATGATTGACTGTTTGGATGTGTATTAGATATAGTAGGATATATCTATATATATAGCAATATATACATATTGGCATATGTATATATTGGATTGATTGATTTCCCGCCTCGTATAGCGGATGAGACCCTATTGCGCCGTTAGTAAGCGGATTTTTATAAAACCCATATACCGCGATATTCCACCTCGAAGTGGAATTGGTATTGTGCTAACATCTGTGGATGCAGGGAAACAGGTTGGAGGGATCCAACAGGATTCCTCAAAACATTTGAATTAATTTCATATGTTGTTTTGATTGATTATTTATAATCTGCGTATGATTATATCTGTGATTGAATCTATTGAGAGCTAAAATTTAGCCGAATGTATGTTTGGTATCGTTGGATACCAGAAATAAATGAAATTGGATTTCTGAAATTAAAAATTGAATTTTAGATGGTTTGGGAAAATAAAAGAATTTGTTTTAAAGGAGATAAATTTATTTGAAATCAAAGTGATAATTGATTGGGTATTTAAATAAATCTTTGAGAAATCGACATGTAAACTTATTTAATGTTGAATGAAAAATTGATTTTTGTGTTGAGAATAAATTTGAGAATCGATTTGTAAAATGATTTGGTAATTGGGATTAAAAGTTAAAATCAATTTGGAATGTGATTCGGTGTTGAAGTAAATTCAGAAATCAATTTGAAATTCGATTTGGGATTTGAAATAAAATGGAGAAATCAATTTTTAAAGTTAATTCGGGGTTGAAAACGAATATTTGGAAAATGATTTGAAAATCGTGTAAAAGTGGATTTTTGGGAATGTAAATTCCGAATAGAAGTTGTAAAGGAAAGGGAAATTTGTTTTAAAAATAAATATTGATTTATTTTTAAAGTGTGGAAAATATGATTTGAAATCGGATTTTCAAAGTGATGAAGTGTGGAAATAAATTTACAAATTTGAAATGTAAATTTGAAATAAATCGATAAGGATTTATCAAATTGGTTTAAATGGACCATAATATGATTTGAAATTGATTTTCAAACGTGAAGTGTGAAAATGTGATTTGAAATTGATTTTTCAAATGTGAAGTGTGAAATACGATTGGAAATGGATTTTCAAATGTGAAGTGTGGAAAATATATATCTTGTGAAAAGATTTGAAATTTAATAATTTGGGAAAAATTATTTGAATTGGATGTTTGTTATGAATGTTATTGATAGTTAAATAACCGACTATCAATATTTGCCTTTGAAATGACACTTGATTTGTTTTTAAAACAAACGCTCATTATTCGGTTAAGCCGGGAGAGGACCTTTGTGTCATATAACCCATTCCGAATAGTGATACGTCGCGAATGGATAGCATTTGAAGACCGGTGTGAAGACCGAATATTTATGAAAATGAAAGGACAACCTGTCGAATGTCTCTGCACCGAGTTGCTCCGGTATAGAGATTTATATCACTTTTTTTGTGATGGGAAGTCCGAACGTGATTAGTGAATATCCGGATTGCAAGGGCTTCTTTGGAAGTGCCTTCGGTTCCGTTCGATCCCGGAACGGACTTGTATGGATGTGTGTCTGACGTTACACTTTAAGATGTAAAGCTGGTTTCTATCAAATACATTTATGTTGGTGGCGGAGAATTTATTCTCTTAGCTTAACACCCTTCTCTGAGACGTATGAGCTCAGAGGTTATGTAGTTGATGGTTACTAGTGATACATTCCCAATTTGGTAATGTGGCACACGAAGTGCTGTTGATCAATTGTGGATCAAAGCGTTGCTTTGTGAAGAAGCGTGGCTTTGTGAAAAAGCGTGGCTTTTTGAAAAAGCATAGCTTTGTGGACGAGACTTCGTCGAGCCTCACAACCCGGTAATGGTCGAAACAGGAATGTGCGGCAAAGGTTTGTAGGGGTAGCGCCCCTAGGGTATGCCATTTCCTTCTGGATAAAAGGTGATATCATGGTATGGAGCCCAGATATTTTACCTATGTTGATTATACTTTGTGACTGTCGCTTTCGATTGAGGATCCTCGGATAAAGGTCGGTAACGACCGGGGGATGGCATAGCTCGTGTGTTAGTTACCTAGTTACAGCTCGGTTAGAGCGTGAGGTAGCGTCGGCCTTTTGTTTGCAGAGATCCGGTTAGGATCCGGGGCGTCTTTCCAGAGGCGTTTCTATTTCGGTAAGGAAGTTCCTTAGCCTGACCATTGTTGGAAATCCAAAGAAACAATACGAACCCAGTATGGTTTTTTTTAAGTGTATTACCTGCTATGGAATGTGGCGGTAACCTGCTATTGAACGTAGTAGCTATAGTAGACATACAACAATAGTTGTATGTTGGCTAAGATTGATATTATACTTTCGAAATGTTTTCCACACTAGACATTAATAATAATATCAATTGATTTTGCGTAGTAAGCATTTTTTGACTATCATAAGGAGAAATCTCCTCCAATTCTGCGTTTGCATTGTGTGTGTGGTGGGAGGCCTTATGGTAGTTTCATTTTCCAAAAGCATTGCGAAGTTGTTTTATTTTCTTTGCGAAAATAACTGTTTTACGATCTCACACCAGTCACCATGACTGACTCGGAGTTTATTGTTCCCTTTCTAAACTCTGGGTGCCCATAATTTTCCACACGGGCAGCCTAGAGTTATGTTATCAGGATATTCTGGATATTCTGGAGCTTTGGAGATGAGCTGGATGGCGAAGCGTACTATCGTACTTGTTATTTATTCCGCTGTGTATTCTGTATGGGACAAGTTATATAACTGTCCATTGTTGTAAACTCTGATGATTGATGTATGTATAAACTGATATAGTCTTTTGTTTTAAAGATTATTGATTTATCTATTATATATTGTTCCGCTGTGAAATGTGAGATTCTGATATTGTTCCTGTTCTATGTTTTATGTGTTGTTCTTCTTTCTTTTTCTTCTATCTTTTCTTCTACCTCTTCTTTTAACCCTAAAGTTTCGCGTTTTCGCCATTCGATTTTTCGACATTGGGTACAGTGGACGTATCGGTGTCGAGTTTTCGGAAGACGGATTTGCGGGTCTTTACAAGTGGTATCAGAGCATCCGGTTAAGCGACAACCCTGCTCTGTTGGGTGTTACTCATTAGAGATAGAGTCAGTAGTACTCTAGAATGAGTGTGAGTGTAATAATAGATATGAGCGCGTATTTGTTAGTGAATACAAAATTTGTTTTGTATTGTGTTGACTTATCGGTTGATTGTTTATAGATTCTGGTCGATGCAGGGTGGCCAACTGTAATCGATAGGGGTTTCTAAACTCTTAAACAAGATAAACCGACACAGTATTGTTTTAAAATAGGGTAAATGAAATAATTTTGCCCAAAACTATTTTTGTATAGAAAAGAAATGATTTTCTATGAATTATAGTAGTATATGGATGCTTGGTTGTTAGAAAAAGATAATATTGAAGTATTATCATTGATATATGGAATTGAATAAGAAATTCAAATAATAACCAAAGATTTGGAGATAAATTCATTTAACAAATGAAATTTATTAATATGAATTAAAAGTATAAGAAATAAATCCATATACGAATGAGATTTGTAAGAGTAAATTGTAAATGTAATTTACAGATTGAAATAGAATTCCAGAAAGAATATTTGAAATAAATTCATTAATGGAATGTAAATAAGTTTGATAACTTATAAAATATTTGAAATCTAATTGGATTGAGATTCAAATTGAAAATGAATGAATTTGTGAATGAATAAATAAATTTGCAACTGCAAGTGCAAGAAATGAAATAGAGTGTTAAAATTCATTTTGAATTTGTAAGTAAATAGAACTGGAATTGAATTTGATTTGTGGAAAACGAAGTGATGTATTAAACTAAAATTAGTAAGTGAAGCTAATTGAAGATTGACCAAATGAATAAGGTTCGAAACGAATTGAATTCAATAATTATAAATGAAATATTGATTGGATTTATATGGAATTGGTAATCCAGTTTAAATATAAGTGGTAATTGAAAATTAATATCAAAAGTATGGAAAATACTTGTATTGAACTTAAGAAATAAATGTGAAATTCTTAAGTAAATTTGATATTGAAAATATTCTAAGTTGGTGAATGTGAATATGAAATGCCAATTAAAATTGAATGGAATCAATTGAAAATGAAGTACTATACATATATGACATGTTTTCCAAACTAAGGATATGAAAAAGTACCTTCCATTAAAAAAAATTGTGAAGGTGTTGGAACTCAGTATGAGTACCCGTTTGATCGTGATGGGATCATATTGATTGATCATGACGTATGCCAGCGAAATTCGAGGGGCGAGATGCCTATGGTTACAAGCGATTCCACTGGGATAGTGGTGTAACCGCCGTGTGAACTACGATCTATGGCAACAACCATGGCGAAATTTAAGAGATGAGAAATCTACAGATTACGAGCGATTCTACTGGGATAGTAGCGAAACCGCCGAGTAACTGTGATCCATGGGGGAACGTGCTTTCCATATCCATTTTAAAAATGATTTTTTAGTGTTTTCACTGGGAGGTAGAAAAATTTGGAATTTATCAAAATGTTCACTTAACGACAAGTGATTTCAAATTGAATTTGAGATAAAGGTAAATGAAACTCAATATTCAGAAGTAGAAGATGAATCGAATTCAAGTAAAATTCGAAATGAAAATCTGAATGAAAATCTGAAGATAAAATGAATTCAAATTGAATTGAAATTGTCAATTGAATTCAAATGAAGTTGAAATGCAAAGTTGAATGGAAATGAATATATAACTTTGTTAATGAAGTGAAAACGAATATAAGAAGTATGTAATACTTATATTGAACTTAAGAAATGAATGAAATTCTTAAGTAAAACGGGTATTGAGAATCCAATAAGTAAATTTGGCCATTGTTGTTAGGTAAAACATACAGGGTATATGGAATTGGATTAAATTTTGAAGATAAATTGAATTTTCTCGACCAAAAGGTATGTATTTAAATTTCAGTATGAAATTTGATGAGTTTCTGATCTTGCCACTTGGCATTTTGTTTTCTTTTGAGATCTGAGAGTCCGTAGGGACGTTTTGTAGTCGTACCGTATTAGCCGCGCAAAGGAGACGCTGGCGAAATTTTTCGGAAATTTCGAGTGTTAGAAAAATTTGAGGAAATTTTGAAAGTTTAAATTCGAATTTAAATTTAAATTTGAATTGTAAAGTAAAACAAAGTTGGTTGAAACTTATAATTGAAATTGGAAATTTAGTTGAATTAATACCGAATCTTTAATAGAAAGATTTGTTTTGAAAATTTGAAAAACTATTTAGATTGTGAAAAACAGTAGACGAGTTAAGGACCATTTTTCCTAACTTGTAATTTCGGGACGAAATTCTTTTAAGGGGGGAAGTTTGTAACGACCCTGAATTTTTGACATTTGAAAAGTGAATATTTAATTGAGTTTAAATATTCGAATGGTAATTTAATTTGAAATTCAAAAATCAGAATGAATTTAGCGATTAAATTGTTGAATTTAATTATTGAAACTGGATAAAAATTTGAATCTTCAATCTTAAGCTAATTTAAAATAATCTGAAGGCTTAGAAAATTTATATTGATAATACTGAAGATAATGGAAGCTTCAGAATTGAAATTGAAACTGCTTTGTTCAGTTTTGAATTTATATCGTTTAGTCGACATTTAAAAATAGCGTTCTGGGGCACAGTCTCGGAATTTAACGAAACCAGTTCCATTGGATCCGTAATATTGTATTATTATCGGATTTCAATTTTCGTAATGTTTGAAGTGATCGTTTGGCCGTACGATGAGCAAACGCGCTGAAATTAAATCGAAAATTTAATTTAATAACTAGTCCAAAATGCTATCTTCTCCATACGATCGAATTTGGACCCGGAACCTTTTCCATTGCGTTCGGAATAGGCGGATAACATTATGGACGCCTGGCGGCACGTCTCGATAGGAGGTCAAGATTTTGAGTTGCATTTGTCGAACGATTTGAATTTGAATTTAAATTGAAATTTTTTATCCTAGTCGACTTCAGTTGAAATTCCCTCACATCAACACTTTTCTCTGCACCTCTGAAGCACGACAGCCTTTCTCTACACGCAAACGTCTTCTCTCGTCCTCTTATTTCTTTTCAGCCGAAGAGAAAAAGAAGAAACCAAATCATTTCGTTCAAAGGAAATAGAAATGGCAGACTGATATTTTATATGTTCCTCTCGTTCGAAACCTTATTCTCTTCAATCAAAAATCACGACTTCCCTTCCTCGTTCAAATTCCAATCGGCAGCCCACGTATTCGTATGCGATTGGAATCGAGTTCTTTCGACTGGGTTTCGGCGACGTTGGTGAGGAGGGATTCGCGACGGCAACATCGAAGCGGAGGCGACTCGTGATGTCGCGATGGCAACGCGAGCTCCTTGCGTGTGCGAGCATCTGGGAGGCGCTTGCGTGCGTGAAGACTGATTCGAGTGCGGAGGAGAGCGAGTGTGGGCTTCGCAACTTCGCGATTGCGATAGCAGTAATGTCTTTCGCGAACAGATTCGCGATGGGGAAGGAGTAGGTCGAAGGCATTTGTGGAGTGGAGCGGTGCTTGTGTGCGAGTCTGAGAAGGTCGAGGGCACGCGAGTGGGGGAAGAAGGGTTGAGTCGACATCATCTTTGCTCGGGGAGGTAGCATTCGCGATGAGTTTTTAGGTGAAGTCGAGTGATAGGTGTCGTAGCTGCTGTGAGTATATGCGCGAGGTTCTGATAGAAGGCCGGAGGGAGTCGCGACAGTAAAGGGGTTCTTGGGGAGCAGTGTGACAGGGTGAAGTTCGCGAGTTCGATTTGATCTCTGCTGTGAGGTATTTTTCTTTAAATATGCATATGTATAGGATGGAAAAGAAATTTACAGTAAATATTCTTTTTATGCGTGAAAAAAATTATATAGATTACGAGAAAAAAATATATATATGATGACAGTAAAATATATTTTTACCCTACTATTCGCTGAGAGAAAAAAAAATATGTACATGATTGTTCAACTCTCAATTTGATTTCGAAAATGCTAAATAAATTAATTTGTTAAATTATTAGTTTAAAATGAAATCACTAGTGAATTTAATTATCAAATGAAAGTTGATTATTCGATTGATTCGAATATTAATAAATTGTATAAAATTGTTTATACAAGGTCTGTAAATCAAGAAATCGAGTCAAGATGGAAAATGGATTGCAAATAAAAGCGAAGGTGAGATCTTCTCACTCAAATGAAAGTGGATTTTCTTTTACAGTTATTGATTGATGATTGACTGTTTGGATGTGTATTAGATATAGTAGGATATATCTATATATATAGCAATATATACATATTGGCATATGTATATATTGGATTGATTGATTTCCCGCCTCGTATAGCGGATGAGACCCTATTGCGCCGTTAGTAAGCGGATTTTTATAAAACCCATATACCGCGATATTCCACCTCGAAGTGGAATTGGTATTGTGCTAACATCTGTGGATGCAGGGAAACAGGTTGGAGGGATCCAACAGGATTCCTCAAAACATTTGAATTAATTTCATATGTTGTTTTGATTGATTATTTATAATCTGCGTATGATTATATCTGTGATTGAATGTATTGAGAGCTAAAATTTAGCCGAATGTATGTTTGGTATCGTTGGATACCAGAAATAAATGAAATTGGATTTCTGAAATTAAAAATTGAATTTTAGATGGTTTGGGAAAATAAAAGAATTTGTTTTAAAGGAGATAAATTTATTTGAAATCAAAGTGATAATTGATTGGGTATTTAAATAAATCTTTGAGAAATCGACATGTAAACTTATTTAATGTTGAATGAAAAATTGATTTTTGTGTTGAGAATAAATTTGAGAATCGATTTGTAAAATGATTTGGTAATTGGGATTAAAAGTTAAAATCAATTTGGAATGTGATTCGGTGTTGAAGTAAATTCAGAAATCAATTTGAAATTCGATTTGGGATTTGAAATAAAATGGAGAAATCAATTTTTAAAGTTGATTCGGGGTTGAAAACGAATATTTGGAAAATGATTTGAAAATCGTGTAAAAGTGGATTTTTGGGAATGTAAATTCCGAATAGAAGTTGTAAAGGAAAGGGAAATTTGTTTTAAAAATAAATATTGATTTATTTTTAAAGTGTGGAAAATATGATTTGAAATCGGATTTTCAAAGTGATGAAGTGTGGAAATAAATTTACAAATTTGAAATGTAAATTTGAAATAAATCGATAAGGATTTATCAAATTGGTTTAAATGGACCATAATATGATTTGAAATTGATTTTCAAACGTGAAGTGTGAAAATGTGATTTGAAATTGATTTTTCAAATGTGAAGTGTGAAATACGATTTGAAATGGATTTTCAAATGTGAAGTGTGGAAAATATATATCTTGTGAAAAGATTTGAAATTTAATAATTTGGGAAAATTTATTTGAATTGGATGTTTGTTATGAATGTTATTGATAGTTAAATAACCGACTATCAATATTTGCCTTTGAAATGACACTTGATTTGTTTTTAAAACAAACGCTCATTATTCGGTTAAGCCGGGAGAGGACCTTTGTGTCATATAACCCATTCCGAATAGTGATACGTCGCGAATGGATAGCATTTGAAGACCGGTGTGAAGACCGAATATTTATGAAAATGAAAGGACAACCTGTCGAATGTCTCTGCACCGAGTTGCTCCGGTATAGAGATTTATATCACTTTTTTTGTGATGGGAAGTCCGAACGTGATTAGTGAATATCCGGATTGCAAGGGCTTCTTTGGAAGTGCCTTCGGTTCCGTTCGATCCCGGAACGGACTTGTATGGATGTGTGTCTGACGTTACACTTTGAGATGTAAAGCTGGTTTCTATCAAATACATTTCTGTTGGTGGCGGAGAATTTATTCTCTTAGCTTAACACCCTTCTCTGAGACGTATGAGCTCAGAGGTTATGTAGTTGATGGTTACTAGTGATACATTCCCAATTTGGTAATGTGGCACACGAAGTGCTGTTGATCAATTGTGGATCAAAGCGTTGCTTTGTGAAGAAGCGTGGCTTTGTGAAAAAGCGTGGCTTTGTGAAAAAGCGTAGCTTTGTGGACGAGACTTCGTCGAGCCTCACAACCCGGTAATGGTCGAAACAGGAATGTGCGGCAAAGGTTTGTAGGGGTAGCGCCCCTAGGGTATGCCATTTCCTTCTGGATAAAAGGTGATATCATGGTATGGAGCCCAGATATTTTACCTATGTTGATTATACTTTGTGACTGTCGCTTTCGATTGAGGATCCTCGGATAAAGGTCGGTAACGACCGGGGGATGGCATAGCTCGTGTGTTAGTTACCTAGTTACAGCTCGGTTAGAGCGTGAGGTAGCGTCGGCCTTTTGTTTGCAGAGATCCGGTTAGGATCCGGGGCGTCTTTCCAGAGGCGTTTCTATTTCGGTAAGGAAGTTCCTTAGCCTGACCATTGTTGGAAATCCAAAGAAACAATACGAACCCAGTACGGTTTTTTTTAAGTGTATTACCTGCTATGGAATGTGGCGGTAACCTGCTATTGAACGTAGTAGCTATAGTAGACATACAACAATAGTTGTATGTTGGCTAAGATTGATATTATACTTTCGAAATGTTTTCCACACTAGACATTAATAATAATATCAATTGATTTTGCGTAGTAAGCATTTTTTGACTATCATAAGGAGAAATCTCCTCCAATTCTGCGTTTGCATTGTGTGTGTGGTGGGAGGCCTTATGGTAGTTTCATTTTCCAAAAGCATTGCGAAGTTGTTTTATTTTCTTTGCGAAAATAACTGTTTTACGATCTCACACCAGTCACCATGACTGACTCGGAGTTTATTGTTCCCTTTCTAAACTCTGGGTGCCCATAATTTTCCACACGGGCAGCCTAGAGTTATGTTATCAGGATATTCTGGATATTCTGGAGCTTTGGAGATGAGCTGGATGGCGAAGCGTACTATCGTACTTGTTATTTATTCCGCTGTGTATTCTGTATGGGACAAGTTATATAACTGTCCATTGTTGTAAACTCTGATGATTGATGTATGTATAAACTGATATAGTCTTTTGTTTTAAAGATTATTGATTTATCTATTATATATTGTTCCGCTGCGAAATGTGAGATTCTGATATTGTTCCTGTTCTATGTTTTATGTGTTGTTCTTCTTTCTTTTTCTTCTACCTCTTCTTTTAACCCTAAAGTTTCGCGTTTTCGCCATTCGATTTTTCGACATTGGGTACAGTGGACGTATCGGTGTCGAGTTTTCGGAAGACGGATTTGCGGGTCTTTACAGCAAGCTTGCTTAACTTGCAAGTTCCATATGCTTGCAAGTTCCATTACAAGCCTGCAGCTTGCATGCAATTGCAAACTTGCAAGCCTTTTAAGCCTTTTTTGCTCATCATTAATGTAAGTTCCAGTAACTATGTTTCTTATGGTCATCATATGTTTCTTATGGTCATCACTAATGCATAACTATGTTTCTTTTATAGAGGTAGATTGGTGGAAAAAGGTGATTAACTACTCTATGGAAAAGAATGCATCAATTTTGTCTATTGCTATTTGTATTTTTGGTGTTGGTTGTAATTTAAAACATGCATTTGCTACTATGTTTATATTTTATGTCTTTTATGGTGGAAGTACTCTTGGAGATTTTCTTGTATGGAATTTTGTGTGGCCTACCTACATGTATTTGTTTTCATGTTATGTGGTTGTCATATTTTGGTGACATTGTTAAAATATGTTTTATATGGAGTTTGTGTGATATGGTCGTATTGTTGTTATCATCATGTATTAAGTTCCTCTTTGCTATTTTTTATGTAAAATGTTAATTCTGGTATTAAATTTTTGGATATTTATATCCGTATCAAATATACATTTTTAATTTTCGAATACGGATATTTTCGGATGTTTGAAAATATCCATGGATATAGATACGGATGTGCTTTGGTTAACATCCACGGATATCGAATTCATATACGGATTTTCAATATTGGATACGGATACGGATACAACACTATCTGTATCTGATTGCATCCGTTTACAGGCGTAGAAGTACCTTAGTCACTTAAGACCTTTTTAAATAGGAAATTATTAGACTCTAATCATTTAATACATTGACCCTAGGTTGATCCCTATCATTTAACACATAGACCCAAGGCGAACACCTCTCTACTACTTCCTAGCTGACATCGTAAGAAATCTCATATAGTCACTTAATACTTCTTTAATGGAAAGAGGCAGACTGAAACACCATACCTTTTTACTTATACAATCTAAGAGTATTACCGATTAATATTGTCAGATAATACGAAAAAGGAGGGTAAATGGGATACACAAACGAATATTTCTTTGGGCTAACATTGGAACGTATTAAAACGTCGAATAAATAACTCACATATATGTACACAATATCAACACAAAGCAATAAACATGTATTCTTACAGGATAGAACAATACACAATATACAGTATATAAATAGAGAAACACAGAGTCAAAATCACAGCGATAATATATAATACTAATATTCAAAGTATGTCTAATATACATCACATGAATATACATATAAGAGTCTATACAATACATGATGGTAAACAACTTTACAAATTACTAGCCTCCTCTTTGCTCAAAACACAAGCTAGTTTCACTGTCCCTAAACCTGTAATGTATCGGACTGATCCAAATATTACGTCAATAACACACGGGTCAGACTATGCCTAAATCAAGGGTTAATAAACATATCACTACAACAAAAACTTACTTTAATGGCATTTACCCTCAGCGTTTAAACATTAAACGTAGTAAAACCTATTTCATTCCGAGAATAATTTGCGTTCAAACGCTGAGAATACTTTTATGTTTCAGTGTCTATCATCTTCTGCCTCTCTCATTATACTTTTACCAAAAATTTCAGTTTCCCTCTTCTATCAAAACTACTGCTCCCTCATCTCTCCCTCATTTATTCTCCTCAACCAACAGTTTCCCTCAAATTTCGCTTGTCCTTCGAATTTCCTCTAGTGGAGTTGATAGTCACCGTCCTACTTATGTGTTCATACTTCAGGTAGCCTAATTACCTTTTTTTAATCTTTATTCAATTCATCGATTTTTAGGTTTATTTTGTTTGTTAATTTCAATTTACATATTCCAAATACTCTGATTTTTGGGTTGCCCTAAGTCAAACTTTGTTCGATCATCAATTGTCGGAACGACTTTCTAGAAACTCGGCGAAGTCGAGCTGCTAATAAAGTTCGATTGCTACAGATAACTTTTGGTTCTTCAGTAGATGAACAAAACACTTTTATTTGATTTATTACTAGGACGTGTTTATTTTTACAAAACAATGCTTATCGACTCATCTCATTATTAGTTCAGAAGCTTGTTTATAGTTTGTTTTTTAGTAAGACTCCTTGTACTGATTTTGTTTCAGTTTTTGTCTTCAAATATGGTTTATTTTCAATTATTTTCAATTAGCTTTAACAACTCTATGTCTAGATTCGAAGGGCTTGTATTTATTGGATGATGGGTTCAACTTTGTAATGTGGTTTGGCAGCATGCTACCACCTGATTTAACCCATATTTTGCTTGGAAATTACCCAGCTTCTGACTTATCTAAGGTATTGCCTGTACTTTTTCATCCTTTCCTTTTTTTCATTTTGCATGGTTGTTTCCTCCAACAAAATTAAATTGCTGACATGTGGTAAGTCCATTAAGTGAATCTAGTATTTACTGTGATGACTCGATGTAGGTGTTAAATGGATTCCAACTGGAATTGGATTAACATATAGTATGTCCATGGCTATATTTGGAAGTAGAATTGATTACTGGTTAGAAAAATATTGCATTTAATCTTAAATTCATGTGCAGATTGAAGTTTTAGCTTCACCGTCGAAATTTAATCTTTGAGTTCTAGTCCCAGCATGCTTTAACAATTTGTTTTCGTCCTGTCTCTGTATAGCCGACATACTATAATGGAATTACTGATTTTGTTGGCCATGCACCGGTAAATGAAACATTTGAAGTTTTTCTGATTCCTCAATATATGCTAAAATTTGAAATTCTTCGCGCACAAGTATAGAAGAAATTTTGATATAATGCTAGTTGTAATAGTATGCTAAAATTGAAAGGTGCAAAGGAAACAAGAATCATAGCAACATAGGAAAGCAACTTCCATTGTGCTACTATTCACTATGTTTGGTGAAACGACCTGTAGTTGTAGCACTTTTTTGCTTGTATGTTATGTTGCAGGCTGCTGTTACCCAACGTGAGAGTGATGTATCAACAAGGTTGGATAAGTTATTAAACAAATTGATGAAGAAGGATTCATCAAGTTATAAGTTATGTAATATGGTTAGGCAAGAGACCAACAAAGAGAATTTGCATTGTTTCTCTCTAAACTCGTGGAGGATCAAAGTGCAGGAGCAAGCAACTACCTTGATTGGATACTCCAAATACATCATCAATCACAAATCTCATAAACTTAAGAGATATACCCATTGTATTACCCAGATACAAAACTGGATCAATATCAATTAGAGGCTTTGTTATATGTTTTGTTATTACATTTGTAGATTATCCTCATAGTTTTGAATGGTATACACCAATGTTTATTATCATTTTCTTTTATTTTTCTTTTGTTTTTTCAAATCCTTTTTGTGTTTGGTTTCTGGTTGGCCCTGCGATCATGGCTGCAGCTTCTTTGCTATTGGCCTCTGCGGCGTACTTCTACACGTAGCAATCAAACAAGTCATATATTTAACTAGCTAATTATGGTAAATTATCTTCTGACTTTTGTTGCTTCTTCTTCTTCTTCAGTGGGCAAAACTACCTCAAGGTATAGTACCATTTGTGTTTGCAAAGGAGTAAAGTATGCAGCGGGGCATTCTTAGCACTGGGTAAGTAACAATATGATGCAGCTAAGCTATGAAATGAATATAAGCATTGTGATTTTATACATGATATACGCTCTAAACTTGAGAACTGTTTTTTTATATATCCAGACAGGGAATTATTTGACCACACTTAAGGTAATATCCCATTTATAATAATATCGACCTGCATCGTGACCATGGATCGGTGGTAATGGATTGTGTGCAAACAGTTGGCTGATCAATCTAGAGGTGTGCAGTTATGGATTCATTACTTATTTTGTGTCTAGTTGGTATTGTTCGCCAAAATCAATTTATTCTTTAGCCGATTTACTAATGGTTAACACTGTTATGTGCAAAACCCACCCTAGTTAATATACTATTTTAGCCAAATGATATTGCACATTTGAACTTTGATGCATGAAAATTTTGTTTACCTTGAATTGGGTCCTTGAAAAACATGATATTCTAAAGGGTACATGAGATATGCTTTTAAATATCATTAATCGAACAATTAGAATTATTTCAATGAAAGAGTATTTTTAATAAAAAAAGGGCATTAACAAACTCGTATTTTATTGTGATTGCTTGTTTTTGTAATAGATATATCATATATGAAAATCATTGTTAGTTAGCCTTTGTCTAAGGATTAATTTGTATGTTTCATATAAAGATTATAATTGTATGCATGCATTTTGAAGTATCTCATTAACTATTTTTTCAAATTGGACAACAATATGCTCAGTGATGTAATAATTCAATGTTATATTGCTAGATGATGTCATTGTATATTACCGACACTTCATGTACGAGTGTTTGAGGTATGAGATAATATCATATACCGAGGCTTACAACGTGATCTTAGAATTTTAAAATTAATATTCTAACTGGTTTGGTTATGTTTCATTCAAAACCGTTTTCTAATGAATGAAATTATGTAAATTATTGTCTATGAATTATGAAGTTTCTATGTGTGTGTACACACACATATATACAAAAAATATTAATATATATATATATATTAAAATAATGTATATAATAAATAACTATATGAATAAATATAAATTACATATATATGTATGTATATATATAATAATTATAATATCTTGATGAACTTATTAAACCATGGCATGTAAATATATTATAGAATCATATGTATGAATTAATATATATATATATATATAAGAGACTGTATATGTATGTACCTAATGTATGTAAATCATAATAGTATTTGTAGTAAGTATAAATCATAATATATGTATGTACTGTTTGTTGATGCATCAAATCGCGCAACCATCTTTGTTTTTTTTCCACTGTATGTTTCTATTATTTTTTTCCCTTAACATTCAATAAAATCTAATTGTTTGAAGTCCTCAGAACATGTGATGTGTATACATATATGCATGCTTATTCCCATTTATAAGTTTTTAAACCTTTTAGAGACCTCCAGTTTAAGAAATATGTATTTGTCATGATGTGTTCTGATATGTTTTCACGTAAAACTTATGATGTTTTGTACGGAGAAAGAAAAGTTTCAAATTCATTCTTTCACATGTTTGTTTTATAAAGCGGGTTTGAAACTACGGTATATATAAGCATTCAATCTAGTCCATGTCACTCACCTTCATTTTCATGCACAGTTGAGCTCGTTGGAATGTGCTTTAGCGGTAAGCTTGCTAATACAAAGAAGCAGGCTTAAAAAGATGTTGCATTGGCTGCATGGTGTGCATTAAAATAATGTGAGTGATCCTGTTCATTTTGGTTTACCTATTTTTATCACAAAGTGTAGTTGAATGAAGAGACTTAGAACTTTAGAATATGAATTGAAATGGTTTTATACTGATTGTGGTATAATTCCTACTTTCCTAATGTATTATTTGTAGCTGAACCGTGGAGCATTGTGTGTTGGATGATACATACACTATTTTCTAAGGAAATATGTTAGGTATTAAAATAAACTAGTGGTACATGAGCTGTGTACATGTATTTTAATTTCATATAAGGGCAATATATTAACCTTTGCCCGTAGAGCACAATTTGACTTCAAAAATGATTTAATTGCATTGTTAGTTGAAGCTTTTATCAAATCCAGTGAATTGAAAATAATAGAAATTAATGCATAGGAAATAGAAATTGCCACTACCGGTAGGACACACGGTATGAGTTGCCAAGGGTCATGGGTTCTAATTATTATAAAAATTTAAATAATAATAATAATAAAGTTAACTAAGATTTCAAAATATTAAGTAAGCTTATAAAAATTAATCAAGTATTATAAAAATTTAAATAAGTTAACTAAGTTTTATAAAAATTAACAAGTTTAGTTTATAAAAATTAACAAGTTTAGTTTATAAAAATTAACTAAGTATATAAAAATATAATACGCAACAAAATCTTCTATAGTAATAATAATAATCATAATAATAATTAATAATCATAATAATAATTAATAATAATAATTATTATTACTATTAACTAAGATTTATAATAATAATACTAAGTTAACTAAGATTAATAAATATTAAATAAGTTTATAAAAATTAACTAAATATTATAAAATTTTAACTAAGTTAACTTAGTTTTATAAAATTAACAAGTTTAGTCTACAAAAATTAACTAAGTATATAAAATATAACTAAATCTTCTATCTTCTATAATAATAATAATAAACTAAGATTTGTAATAATAATAATAATAAGTTAACTAAAATTTATAAATATTAAATAAGTGTATAGAAATTAACTAAGTATTATAAAATTTATCTAAGTTAATTAAGTTTTATAAAAATTAACAAGTTTAGTTTATAAAATATAAAATATAACTAAATCTTATATATTATAATAGTAGTAGTAGTAGTAATATTTATTATTAACTAATAATAATAATAAGTTAACTAAGATTTATAAATATTAAATAAATTTATAAAAATTAAGTAAGTGTTATAAAAATTTAACTAAGTTAACTAAGTATGATTATTATAAAAAAATTAACTAAGTTAACCAAGTTTTATAAAAATTAACAAGTTTAATATATAAAAATTAACTAAGTATAAAAATTTAAAACATAACCAAATAATAATAATTATTATCACTACTATTAACTAAGATTTATAATAATAATACTAAGTTAACTAATATTTATAAATATTAAATAAGTTTATGAAAATTAACTAAGTATTATGAAATTTTAACTAAATTAACTAAGTTTTATAAAAATTACAGGATTAGTTTATAAAATTATAACATATAACTTAATATTTTATACTACTAATAATACTAAACTAGATTTATAACAATAATATGTTAACTATGATTTATAAATATTAAATAAATTTATAAAAATTACTAAATATCATAAAAATTTGACTAAGTTAACTAAGTAAGATTTATAAATATTAAATAAGTTTATATTATTTTATATCATCTTGATTAATTAAATATAAAGATGGAGTTCAAAGTATAACACAACGATCAATGATTGTGGTAAATGCTACATATTGCTTGAACGTCCGAGTCTTCAAATTTTAACAACTTAGTTGACACACTGCTTAACTGTCAAATGAGCTGTATCGATTTATATTGAAATTTGATGGATTCATTATCAATTTATGTTGAAATTGTCAACTTCTAATTTGTGGGTGTAATTGCTCTTTTGTGCATCAATACAAGTGGTAGCTTATTCATAAACAAGAGATATATAAGATGCTACATTAGTGGTGGATGTACTGTACTACTGTACAATTATAACTATCATCGGTAATTTTAGTATTATTATGCTTCTAGTAACAATGGGTCACTAGTCTGGTGGATAAACATATTGTTTTATTTTTGGCTTGTAATATTTTCACTGTTGTAATCAAACATTAAACATATTACAAGCAATCAAAGAAGCTATCTTACTAATTATTTAGTATGTGCCAATAAGTTTGAACCCAGACTTGACATACCTTGCAAAGCAGAGAATAGCTTTTGACTATTATTGTTTGACTATTATTTATAAAGCCTTGCAATCTGCATCCCTGTCTTGCTCCATCACCTTGCAATCTGCATCCCTGTCTTGCTCCATCACCTTGCAAGTTGCATCCTAGTCATGCTTGTTTAGTCTAGTAGTCTACCTCTGGCTTGTACCATCATCATGCGCCTCTGTCGTTCATTCTCTGCCATGCATCATGCATCCCTGTCATGCATCACTTTTATGCACCGCTGTCTTGCTGTTAGCCAAGTAATCTACCACTCTCATTGTGATTATTAAATAACCTGTGAAACTAAAATGTAAATCTGTGCCGTAATTTTATAGCAGTTGCAAGTTAGATATGTTTTTTAAAATTTGAATCTGATTACTAACTTTTAAATTTCATCGTTATAGGTAAGTAAAGATTTTTGATGCGAAAACGCACAAGATGATACATTATTTACAATGCTTAACATTTTGAAATTTTAATGTCTAATTTTTGATAATTTATTTTTTGCTTCTAAGATCCTATGACAAAGGCATGACTTACACATCACAAACATCCTTTATTTGGGTTCCAACATTGGTATGGTTCAGTTAGGGAACTTGGACTTCTTATTTTGAAGATTCGGTTGAAGTTCTATGGTGAGTTATCAATCATTTTAGTATCAGTACTATACTTATTTTTTGGGTCTGAGCTTTACAATGCCTTATCTAATTCCATTTTCTTTAGTGAGTTATCAACCAAGTCATGTATGTTTCTCTCTTTAAGAAAAGAAACAAATCAAAATAATTGTTCTCTCTCTCTACGATTATTATTTGACATCTGCATATTGTACCCATATATTAAAACAAGCTTTGTATTCTTAGTGATAACTTTGATATAACTATAAAGAATATACATTGCAGGCATTAGACATGATAAATGGGAAAATCAAATTACTTCTGATGGATTCTTCTTTGGAGGGATAATACACAAATGAAGATGCTTCAAAGTTGATTGATCTTACTTCAAATGCCTATAATTTGAAACAAAGTGGCCGCAATTTTAAATTTCTCTTATCCATTATGGCTTCTCTTCAAAATATTAGAACTTATTTAATAAAATATTTTGTTCTAATAAATTGAATTAAATTAATAAATTCCTTTTTAGATAATATATTAAAACTGAATAAAATATTTTAATAAATATGAGATAGTTTTATATAGTAAATAATTTTCAAATAATTGAAATAGTTGAAAATAAATTTATTTTACGATAATATAATGAAAAATTAAATAAAATCAATCAGTTACCGAAACATATTGCGTAAAAGAAGTATAATTCAACTGAAATTAAATTGAAATCTACTTATAAATATATAAAAGGAATAGAAAAGAAAAGAAAATCCTTAACTCCTCCTTATTAAACATTTAAGCTCAAAACATCCTAGCCCACATAATTTCTTTTATCCCAAACCCAAATCCCATGTTTTCATATTAGAGCCCTGTACCATAAACCCCAGTCTCCAAAAATTTCGAATTCAATTCGAGAAAATAAAAATACCATTCATGAAATCCCGCTTGATCAGGAAGGTTCGAAGCAAGAGATGGTGGCTTGATTTGGCAAACACGACCATATAGGTAATACATTTCACTATTTAAAATGAAGGATCAAATCTCTGATTGATAATCAACGCGATCTTGTAATTCTATTCCTTTAACTATTTAAGTTACATTTTTTTCGTCTTAGAAACATGTAAAATTGCATTCTTTGATGACTTTGATACTACATTATTATTCTAAGTTCATGTTTTTTGGTTGAACAAAAATTTACCACCTTTTTGGTTCCACAATTGCAGTCGAAAGATCTTCTAATTTTATCATTAAGGCAATTGTAGTTGATGGAATAACCAGTGAATGCAATTAAGGTATCACTACTGATTTTAGATTAAGAGGTTCTCTTAAAATATATGTGCCAAAAATATAAACATTTGAACAAGCTAGTTGGATAGTTAATTGTTAGTATTAATGGGCAGTTTTTTTTTGTTTGTTTGTTCAGTCTACAGATATACTCAGTTCTGTTAAATGCATGATGAAAAATGCCAGTAAAAGGATCCAGAAGCTTGCAAGTGTGATCATTAAGTAAGTTTGTATCATCATTCTCAAACCCATGATCTGGTTTATGTGCAATTTTTTTGTAGAATACAAGTTATAGTGTTAACATGTATATACGTTGATCACTGATCAAATAGTACATAACATGGATACAACATTATTATTTATAGTATCACGCATTCTGGTTCGTAACTAGTTAAAATACATACTATAGGTATGCAGAACTTGATAGCAGAACATTCCAATGGATAAATCTGAAGCTTGCATATAGATTATTAATGGAATATTTCCTAGTTGAATAAAGTAGAACACATGGTTCATATAATCAAATACAAAATGCAGTATCTGTAATCATACAAATGAGTAGCTTTTAAATATGAAATATTTAATAATGGTTAACTTTTTATGTCCAACTTTTGGTTGCAGAGGTTGGAGAACTCTTGTTGATGAATGGATGCTTGATTGCGAAGTTAAAGGCAAGTCTCTTTTACAGTTTACAATTTATTGCTTATTACTACTGCTAAAAGGTTTATTATGGCTTTCTTAGGTTCTGAACAGTGTATTATTCAATGAATTTATTTGCTGTGGCTAGTCCAAAGACTAGCCTTTCCTTTCAAATAGTTAAAGGTATAAATCAACTATCTTGATTTTCATATATTCGCCATTTAATAGGAATACTTTTTACCAACTGTCTTATGTGGTGCTCACTCCTTTGCGGAAACATGGCAGAATATGACCAAAACATAGAGTGCCATAGAAACAACCAGTCTATACACAGTTTGTAAAAGGTAACCAGGTATGCATATAATAATATTGTGTCGATTTATTTATACTCCACTTCAGGCCTTTCATTTTTGCTACACATCAGTTTCATGCATCAATTGTTCTATTAATTATACTTATATGCTTTAAAGAAGCATTAATTTTTTTTAATCACACTTAAAACTAAACTCTGGATATAAGTTCTTTACTATTGTCCCACGACTGACCAAACTGTTTTATTTATATTTTAACTCAGGCTTTTCATTTTTGTTGCATATTTGTTTCATGCATTAACTATTCTATTAATTATACTTATATGCTTCAAATAATCTTTTAAAAATTTGACTAATTTCACATTAAGATAAACTATAGGTGGTATAAGTTCCTTTACTATTTTCCCAGGACTTCCAGGGTCAATGAAGAAAAGTTTCAAGCTCATTCTTTCACATGTTTGTTTTATAAAGCTTAAAATAACTTGAGAACTAGCTACTTAATGTTTCTGTCTTTTAATCCTAATCAGTACGTATAATGAACTACAAGACTAGCTGCTTGTTCTACATTAAAATATTATGAACTTATTATCTATTTTGATGTAAGAATATTGCTTATGTTTATTATGTAATGTTTCATGTTAATTGTAAGACGTGTGATTAATATAATATGTTGATTATAAAATGTGTGATTAATATACTATATGTTTGTTATGAAATATATGCGTTTATATAAACTATGTTATACGTAAATTATGGCTGCATATAGAATTGGAACGTGCTATATATTGGTTTGGAACTGAGCAAATACGACAGCGTTTATGAAATGCTATGAAAATATTTAACAGCGTTTCTAAATCGCTATAGAAAAGATTAAACAGTGTTTACGAAAGCTATAGAAAGTTTTAACAGCCTTTTCGAAATGCTATAAAAACGCAATAAAATAGGACCAAAGCATTTCAAAAAACGCTGTAAATAAACATCGTAGCAACAAAAGAGACGCTGTAAAAAGAAATCACAGCAATGAAAAGAACGTTGTAAAAAGTTAACATGGCATATTATAACCGCTATTGAATAATCAACAAAAACGCTGTAAAACGTATTAATGACATCAAAAAATACTATAGATACATGGATTCTACAACGTTTTCTGTCTTGCTATGGTATGAGTCTGACCTATAATGGCATGTTAATATACAACGTAGTTAAAAACGCCGTTAAAGGTTTTTATAGGGTTTTTGAAATGCTATGATAGGTACATTTTGTTGTAGTGTATGCGACTCGGTATATACAAAGTATAATAATAATATTGTAACATCCATAATATCAATAAATATGTGGTAACATATGCATGATATGTGATTAAAATATATATTAGACAATCATAAATGTATCTATAATATCAAATACCATAAAACCATTAATAAATGTGTCATCATCCATATATAAGTAATTCAAATCAAAAACCGTGGAACCAATTTTAAACGAGTGAATCATCCATATCTATAAATCATCGTCAGATCCTGGAATTAAAAATAAGAGATATCACCAAGCATAGTCAAGCTAGAACAAGATATTTCCCAAATATATCTCTGAATCTCAAATAACAAAACAACATCTCAATATAAAATATAGTCTGCCAATTAGTAAAATCATATACCATAAAAGACATAAGAATGCACTATACACTAGATATCCATCCAGATATACTCTCATCTCCTAGTGTAGAAATAAATAGTGATAGGAAATCAAATTAGATAATATGGGTTACACCATCCAATAATCTCATAATATTTGGATTACACCACTCATACAATCTATAACATAGCTACCTGCCATCTCCAAGAGCACCAGAGTTATTCATCCGGATCCGCTCTAATAATCAAGTAAGGTATATAGATAGTATGTACGTATCACCATTCAGTGCAGATTTAGAAGGGATGCTGATAGCTACCCCCTTTGCTTCAGGAGCATGGGGTTACAATGCCCGGATCCACTCCTATAGTCTTCAATTACCAACCTGGTATCGTGATAAACATGCTGCAATACTACACTATGCATTGATCATGACCCGGATCACGCCCCTATGGTAACAAACTGCTGGCCTTCGTGACTAAAGGGGCTAGTGCTACACCAACTAAAAGGCTACACCACCCTTCACTCAAATCCCACGATACTCGTCTAATACAACAAAAAGTGTGGAGAATGTTAGAATTATGATTCTCAGTTTTGATGACGACAACCTCATAATAACATATTTCAACAGCACCAGTGGGAGAAGTATTACTGCAGCCTTGAAAAGAAGAAGTGGAAATTACATTCAAGCATCGAAGAACGTCAAAAACTACTATGGAGAGAAAACGTCAAGAATATTTGAATGTGAGCATATTGTCTTAGATTAGGATGTTAAAACTCACAAGAATGCTACATACATCTCTCATCTTTTAAATTAAAAATGAAACAAAGTTTTATATATATCATATTATACATTTAAAATGCTCTCTGGAAACTGCATTTTATGTGTACACTGGTGGACCGGTGGACCCGTGCCCACTTAAAATGGAGATTCCAAAGACAAATCTGATGCATCTTTTCACCACCAAATCGACACATCCCTTCTTCCTCCTCTAGTCACAACCCTCATCAACGAAGAGTCATCATATCTCTTGATCAAAACTATTCGTATCTATAAATAACTATGGTTTTCAACGTTTTATTCAACTAATTTCTCTATTCTAATCGCTGCTCTCCAATTTTCTTAAAACCCTAGATTATTCTAAATTTCTCTTATCAGTGTTCAGTTCTCAAACTATTTTACTTCCTAACCTCTTATTCATTCAAGCAAAATCATTCTTGTGAGTTATAGGAGTTTGTACTACAAATTGGACAAACTAGTGTACAAAGGCACAACTACTGCCAATGGATTGTGTTAAGCTGAGATAGCGTAAAATTCATGTTCAGCGGTTCAAGTAAGGGTAGAGGCCTATTCCTCCAAACAAAACGAGGGTTTTAGTAAGTTAAATCCAGAATAAGAGATTTTCGGACTGGGCATAGGATGGTGGTTCGAACCAGTATAAAAAGTCTGATGTGCTTGTTTTTACCTTTATTCTACTTATTATCTATTCATAATACCGTGCATATATATTGATATTTAGTTTAGTCATACACGATCTTATCCACTTTCTTTTGGTATTAGAGCAAGGAACATCCATAAACCGTAACATAGTTTATTAAATAAATTATAATATGGCACATATAAACACATTTGTTGAAGACCAATCTACTGCACGAACCCCTCTATTTATTGGTAATGGCTA
The DNA here is from genome assembly GCA_030737815.1 of Allium fistulosum. Lineage (NCBI taxonomy): Eukaryota > Viridiplantae > Streptophyta > Magnoliopsida > Asparagales > Amaryllidaceae > Allium > Allium fistulosum. The sequence continues at coordinate 1,185,471,029 of CM060902.1, forward strand.
TAATTTTTGGTCAATTAGAGTGAGAATATATATATGGAAGCTAATGGTTTAGAAATTTGGGATGCTACACAAACTCAATATACAACACCTAATACACCTATTAGCACATGGACCGTTGATCAAAAACCGCTGCTACTAATAATTCTAAAGCTATGAACATATTATTTTGTGCTTTAGACAAAAATGAATTTTCATGTGTTATAATTTGCAAAACTGCTTATGACATCTGGCACACTCTATAAGTCACTCATCAAGGCATTAATATAGTCAAACATTCCAGAATTGCTATGTTAAAAGATCAATTTCAAATTTTAGAATGAAGGATAATGAAAATATTTCAGTTATGTACTCTAGACTGTAAGATATCACATAGGCTTTGATTGGTCTTGGTGAAACTTTATCATAATTCGATATCATCACAAAATATTTAATTCTTTAACTGATGATTGAGAGAGAAAAGTATTAGCAATCAAAGAAGCTAATGGTCTCTCTTAACTCAAAGTTGAAGAGTTAGTTGGAAATTTGATGGCCTATGAAGTTAATTTGCAGGTAAGAAAAATCCAAAATCAAGAAAAAAGAACTATAACATTCCAAGTCGAGAAAGATTCAGATCTAGATGAAGAAGAGATGATTTTCATAGCAAAGAACTATAGAAAATTCAAGAAGTAAGTTGTAACTACCCGGCTTTTCGATCCTCAGAAGTCGACACCAATACATCCACGGTATTCATGTGTCTGCAACAACCCGAATTCCAGTAGGCCTAGATTTTTCATAAAAATGCTAAAACCCAAGCCCACTGAAATCCGAGTTGGGAATCTGGTATCCTGCAAATAGGTAAAGACAAATATATCAGAGCTTAGTTAAATATCTCATAGCGGAATTAACTAAAATATAATAGTAAGTAAATACTCACCAATATAATAACACTTTCTAAACAAGTGTCTTAAAGCTGGGAAGTCTCTCCATCTACCTAACCTGTAGGATGTTATGAGGAGGGGGTCAGAACTAAAGTTCTAGTGAATGGATAAATTATACACTTTTAAGCTTAATTCTACATATACCGTTTTATTTCCATTTACTGTTATATTAGGTTCACTAGGTTTATCATACTCTCACCTCTCGTACCCATCTACTCCTTAGTAGATTAAAACCTAATATCTGATATATATATATATGTAGCTATATGCCCAATGATCATATTGGTCCTAAGTACTACCCATAGTACCTTCCGTATCCTGCTCGCAAAGGACTCCATCGTCTTGCTCCTATAGCGTTTTGTGACTACATCTGTAAAGGACAGATTCGTGAGGCCTACAATACAGATATTCCGTCGTCTACTCTGAAAACATAAAACTACATCCGCACTAGTCTATACTAATGCTCAGACATCTGCAACATATCACCTAGTGTGTACATTGAGGACTATACGTAATCGTTCTGTCTACTCTCTGAATCCCGCCAACAAGGTCTACCTTGTACGGAACTCAGTTGGAGATTTTCTATAGTGGAAATTAGCCATAAAGGTTTCTTTAGCAAGTTCAATTCGTTTCTAGGACACACAACTGAAATATTTACTTTTAAGGACAAAATGCAAAATAATTAGTTTCTAAGGCCTAAAAACCTATGAAATTATGTCCCTGAAAGTAATTGGACTTTTGACTTTGTCCTTAAAAGTAATTATTCTGCTGACTTTGGTCTTGAAATTAATTTCTGTGGATGTGTGTACTAGAAACTAATTGGACTGCAAAGTTTGTCCTTCTAGTGAAATGCCCCTTTTCTATATCTATAAAGGGCAGCTTCGTTAGGCATACAATACAGATATTCTAGTTGGTCTGTATCTTTTCTCATCGTGGCCATGGTCTCACGTAGCCACCCCTCAACTAATCGAAAGACCTCTAAAGAGTTAAGTGGTCGTGCCCTACTGCAACCAATCTAATATCCAATTGGCGGTGCCCCTCATCCAATGTCTCAATAGTGAAAGAATCATTGGACTTTTGTTTTCAACTCTAGTCTTTCCCGAACTCGCTCTTGGTTTTGATGCTGCCCGATATCCGCATGCGACTATCCTTTTGGGTCCTGCCCACTAAACTTACTTGCAAGTACTGGGACATACGAATGTCCTACTTCGAACACCAACCCCTTCTGACTGCCTACAATGGTCCTGCCATGCAAAAAGCAGTCAAGGCATACTCTCTTGATGGAACACCTACAAACCTGCCTCCGGGGATGCAGCTTCGTTAGGCCTACCCAGAGGGCCATCCTAGAGTATCCTCATGTCCCGTTGAAGTCTCGTACTTCCTTCTAGCCCAAAATAACTAAGTTGGACGTGCTTCTCCTTTGCTGAAATCTATGATGAATTGCTTCGTTAGGCTCTTCATCCTTTGGGCTACTCCAAACGCATCTCACTCTTTTATTAGACCCTAAGTCTAATCTTTTAATTTGTGTTTAGTTTACTTTCTTATTCTGTTGGCTACTTATTTACCCTAATTAGCATATTCTTGCCCTCGTCTCACTTCTGGCTATTGTGAGACCACCATTGATCTAATAGGGAATGCTGTTGGTACTACCACTTCTATTACCTTGCTTATTTAACTTAATTTAAGTCTTAAGTTTATTAATAAGCATCTTCTATTATCCATGTTCTATTTGCTTATTAACTTAATTTAAATCTAAAATAAGCCTTTCCGTTCTTTCTACTTTAATTATAACCTATGTTATAATTTTACTTGTAATTGTCACTTTTATCTTCTTTTATAATCTGTATATGATTACAAGTGTCTCTCTTCTGTTCTAGGCTGTCTTCTTTTATTATGATATAGAATTCTCTTTAATTCTCTTATATTATATAATTCACTTATCATAATAACTGTCTTATTGTATAGTCTGCGCAGTAAATGCAGATCTAGGTTCATTATCGTTTACAGCTTCAAATTCTTTTCCGATAATTTACTTGATTCCTTTTATGCTTTACTTTATTTTCTTCTATTCTAGGAAGTAATTCTATTTTATTTGGTTGGGTATGAAAACTATACTAAAAATACATTTTCATATTTTAATACTAATTAATACTATAAACAATAATTCATGACTGCAAGGCATTTCTTTTATTATTTTGGAATAGTGTAAAATACAGTGGTTTCTCTATTTTACAGTAGTTTCCCTTTTCTTTCTATTATTCTTGCAGTTATGTTTATCATTATCTTTTAAATATTAAATTATAGAAATGTATCCTATTTTCTAAACCAACCAATTAATCTATTACTTACTTCCAAATCAAGTTATTAGATTAATTTATTATTCCCGTTTTAGCGTAATTTATTGCAGAATTCCATTTTTCTAGCTTCATTCCAACTTTTCTTATTTTACAACTACTCTAGTATTTTCCCATTTGAATCCATAATCGCGAATTTTCTTTTTAAGTATATTATTCGCGTACAAAGAGAATAAAAAGAAACTAGCATTTAGGCTAAATTATAACGTCAAATTAGATGTAAATAACTGTAAATTTCTTACAGTTCAGCATAACTAATTAACATAATTAATTACTGAAATACTGAATAAAATTATTTAATGGGAATTTAACGATAATATATCATAAACGTAAAAGATATAATTAAATCCACTCACATTGCTAGCTTTCCAAATCTCCATGTTTTTATTTCAGATCTGTCCTTAACACCTATAGTCACCTCCCTTGTAATCCCTATTTGGAATTACAAACGATATAGTTATAGATCTATAATATTTGAAAGAGAAAAGAAGAGATTTGGATTAGGAATAAAAAATAAAACTCAGATCTAGGGTTTTGCCTTTGACATAGCCTTCTGATTTGAACCAATTCCTAATTCCCTAATTAATTCTATTCTCTTTCTATTTAGATCTAAATTTGTGTGAATTAGATCTAAAATTTTGTTATTAAGAAAGTGTAGAAGAGATAGAAAAATGGTAGAGCTTCTGTAGGCAAGAGAAAAATAATGAGAATAAAAATGAGGCTCTGCACCTATATTTATAGCGGTTCAAATCAGATATAAAACTCTAAAATCTAAAGCGTATACTCAGTCTATGAACATTAAATTAATATGTTTTCTTATGCGTTTGTTTTTATTTCAAAGTGGTTCTTCAACAATCTTTTCATTAATCACTTTCCCCTTCTCTCTCGCAATCTATGGAAACACATATTTTTAAATGTGACGTTTCTTTTAAATAAGATTCCCTTATTAATCACCCAATTAATAGATTTCATATATACCTAGAATTAATTTACTATCCAATTAATCCCTGCATGCACTGTGATTTCTTATCAAATTAATATGCCAATCAACACCATATTAATTCGTCGCATATATGCATATTATTTTATTTTATTTCCATAATTACTGCATGCATATATTCTACAATTGAATTTTGAATCATAATCTTAATTATATATGTTACTATAAGTCTCCATGTTTATTAATTGACAATTGATTACTTGCATAAATTACTCTTCCTCCATTTTATTCTCTTGCACTAACATATATGTTTCTAATCATATCAATTAGTTGCTACAATATATGTTCCCTTTCTTGTCAGTTCCTGCCAATTAATCACCTATACTGATTAATTTAATATTAATTTCCCTTTTAAACAAACACCGTCAATTAATCTTCCATATTAGTTGATTTTATATAATATCTCTCTCTAATTTATGTTTGTACTAAAATTGGGCACAACACTCTTCGGATGTGTTTGAAGAGATAAAATGAAGAAAGTAAATGTAAAATGAAGCAGATCTAACAAACACATCAATAAACAGATAAGAAAATGCACAGAAACACATGGATTTAGAGTGGTTCGGCGAATTTCCTACATCCACTATGAAATGATTGATGTTTAATGAATTTCACTTGTTGTTTACAAAAGATTACAACAATATGACTAAAGTTTGACAACCATTTCGGCAGAATATCGGCGTAGAGAGACCAAAAGTCCCTTTTGGCGTAAGCTGCAAATATCTCGCTCGGATCTCGGGAGACCTCTTCTCTCACGTGGGTGGGCCCACGTGATTGATCCCATGTGGTTTGCACTCGATCCGTGATCCATACGAACGAATTTTGTATCGATTGAAATTTTGTCCAATCGAGTCGAGATCGATCATGAACCTTCTTGAGGATGTAAGCAAGCTCCTGTGAAAATTTGGTGGCATTTGGACTTGTAGATTTTGAGTTATGATCGATGCAAGTTAAGGAAAACAGCTACAATTCGTATCCATCAATGCGAACAGGATCGATGCGAACGGGATCGATGTGAACAGGATCGATGCGAACGGGATCGATGCGAACAGGATCTATGCGAATTTGACAGCCTTCAACAAATTCAAACTTTCATCGATCATAACTTGAGCATACGAACTCCGATTGGCTTGAAATTTGGAACGTTGGCTTTTATAGCTTTGCTTGTCGTGTTATATCAATTTTAGCTCGATTCGGACTCGGGAAAAATTTACCAGTATCCATGGTGAACCTATGTATAAACGATCTCCAAGACGAACTGTCATTGGTTTCTAGTCAAGTTCTTGGTGTCACGGCCTTGCCAAAAGGCGGGATAACATTTGCCCCCCAAAGTACATCTTGTATAAACATGACGTGCTTTGAAAAGCTGCATCCTTCATTCTAAAAAAGTTCTATCTGATTCGCTGAGTAGTTGCTATCTTTTCATCAAAAGATGTAACCTTTGATTGAAACGACAGTGATGTAGATGTTGAACCATTGGTTGTCAATGATTATGCAGTGTTTTGTTGTAACCGAGTGTTGAGCGCTAGTGATTTGTTGCTCACTGTTGTAATTGTCATCTGGTGAGCATTCAACTCCAGTGAATTTTGAAAATTGAATATTAGTTCGTCATATGCGTACGTATGTTAACCTGACTCCCGTTAACGTTTGCACGTTCATGAGTCGTTGTCAAGTTCTTTAGTTTCGAGTTTCGTATCGATCCTCTCCTGAATCGATGTGAAATTCGAGTTGTAACAACGTTCGATGGTTGTTTTAAGTCCTTCCTTTGTATCGATCCTCTCCTGGATCGATCTGAGATGTTAGAATGTATGCTTCGTATCGATGGATACGTAATATTGGGTCTCAGATTGATGGGTACAAGAGTAATGCTTTGTATTGATGGAGTTGAACTATCTAGACATAATCATGCAATGATGCTTCATGGAGGATATGTCATTTCTCATTCCTTTATTCAAGAAGAATCCCCGATTGTGGATAATCTTTGATAGGAGTCATCCATGACTCTTTTTCTAGATCCATCTCTATGATCTAGTTGATCTTCATATGTCAATGCTTGGAATAATAAGTATTTCAACTGGGACAAAGTCTATTTGTCGCGTATCCCCAGAACTGGCTAGCTTGGCTAGTGATTCGGCCTTTTCGTTTTGTTCTCTGAGGATTTGTGTGGAGGTGTAATACTCGAAGTCGCCTAGTAGCTCAGGATCCAGCTAAGATAAGGAGCGAGACGTTGCCCCCTAGTCAGATAGTCTTCCCTGACTTGGCATACCACTAACCAGAAATCGCATAAGATATGTAAAGTTTCCACTCCTAGTCTTCTTGCAAGTTTGAGCGTGGCGACCAAGGCTTTATACTTAGCTTCGTTATTTGTTGTAGGGAAGTTGAGTTTGAGGGCGTAGAAGATCGATCGTTCCTCGGTAGTCATTAACGCAACTTCGACGTTAGAAAGCCGATTATCGGAAATTCCATCTATGTATGTTCTTCATTGGTTGGACGGTTCTCTACTATTCTTCGGATAATCGTCTGATGTAGTGAATTCAGATATGAAGTATGCTAATGTTTGACCATGGATAGCTCTATGAGGGAGATAAGTGATATCAAATTGGCTTAGCTCGATATTCCATTTGAGTAACCTTCTAGACATCTAAGGTTGCTATTGGACCTATCGTAACGGCTGGTCGATACAGACGTTAACGGGGTGAGCTTGTCAATAGCTAGTTTTCATCATATATTGGTATTTGGATTCGCTTCTCTGCACATAGTAATGCGATGCTTATGGCGTGTGTTGAAACGGCTTAATTGATGTATAAATCTTCACGATCCAAAGGTTTGGGTAAAATGGAAGGTCCCTTTAAGCGATCTATTAGAGCTGGAATTGCATCAATGCAGTTGTTAGTTCATTCAAAAGTTCTCTTCCCTCTCTTGGTCAGGTTGAAGAAGAGAATTCACTTGTAGATGGTCCTAGAGTTGAATCAACTTAGGACGGTAATCTTTCGACTTGGGCTCCGTACCTACTTGGTTGTCTTCGGTACATGGGTGTCTCTAATTGTCGGAATTTTCTGGAAATTAGCCTTGATTCCACGAGAATTGATGATGAAAACAAAAAATCTTTCTGATGTAATGGTGAAAGAGCATTTCAAAGGATCGAGTTTCATCCTGCAGTTGTTGGAGAGGATTGAATATATTTGCCAAGTCATCGATGTGGTCGTTTAATGGTCATGATCTCACGAGCATATTAACCACATATACTTTCATCGATCGGCCGATCTGATTTTTGAATGATATGTTAATCGTCCTTTGGTAAGTAGCATAAGCGCTCTCGAGTTTGAATCCACGGATTGCAACATAGCACTATAGGCCTAGGTCAGAAACGAAACCGTTGCATTTTTGGTTTGGAACATGCTTCAGTATCTGATTGTATCTGGAGTTTGTGTCCATGGATGTGAGTAATTCATGTCTGATGCTCGAGTCCATCAGTTGGTTGATCATTGAAAGTGGAAACCTGTGCTTTGTCATACCCCGTGCAAATCTGAGTAGTTGACATATGTCTGCCACTCTCTGCTCATTTTTCTTATAAGTAAAGGATCGGATACTCATTTTGGTTGAAGGGCATCATGGATAAACCCACTGGTTTTGAGCAGATTTGCCTCCCCTTTAAGTGCAACAGATCTCTCCGGATCCATGTCACATCATTTTTGTTCACCGAGACATGCCTCGGGTTGACATTTAATGCAGGTTTCTTCATGGCTGGCGAGAGTCCATATATATATATATGAGATCGAGTCCAAGCAAACACATCAAGATTCACCTGAAGTAAAACAGTTGACTCTTTCATCATCATTGTGCAGAGTTGTGATCTGATCTATAATACTCGTGATGGGTTGTAGGCACTTCATGTGTTTATTTGCAATGGTAAATGATCAGGCTTATAAGGACGTTGAATCAAAGGATTAGTAGAACTTAGCCTTGTACTGCATGCTGCTACATACCTGGCTCTAGCTTTGAGATTGAATTTACTTGTGTTTCTGAATGATGCGCTTTTTATTCAATGTACTCGCGATCCATTGCTCATTGTAAGGGTCGAAATGATGATCGGTTGCCCATGAGTTCGGGCATTGATCCGATGATTCTATCTCTAGGCATCCTTTCGGTCATAACCTAGAGTTGTCATAAATATCAGGCATGGGTCATAGGTTCAAGTTGTCATAGTCAACTCTCGGATAATCACTCTTTTGCCCCTAGTCTTGGGTTGGCGGATGCATTACATGGACGGTCTAGTCTCGTCCTAGTTGTATTTATACTGTAGTTCAAGCTTTAAGAACCAGAGTTGATTGATGAATGGTTGAATCATATTAATCTTATCTTCTTGCTCGTGCCCCCAAGTCCGGGGAATATCTCGATAAGTGGCAGAGTAGATAATGTCCGCTTCAATTTTGTATTCTATCCCATTGAACCATGGGATCGAGTTAACCGATGGAAGGCTGAGTCATGCCTATCCTGCATTATGTTCTAGTTCTTTCCTCTAGACGGAATACATTGTTACTTTGCCGACATTCGAACCTAAGCTAGATTCTGGACGGTCAATCACATTCACTTCGCTGCTTATGTCGCCATACTTTGGGCAAAAACTGAAGAGTGAATCGTCCAGTCAGATCCAATGCAGGATTGATGCTCCCCTTGTCGAATCCAAGGTAAGAATTGGTGCATGGACATTTAGGTTGCACTTGTTGTGAATTGCTCGTTTAGTCGGATCGTGTTATGAGTCAAAGAACGAATGGTCGCAATGCATTCTTTTGGAGTTGGGTGATCAACCATGTCCATTCCAATTTACGTTCTCCCGTTAGATCTAGGGATAAAGTCAGCTCAAATGCAGTCATGTCATGCTCATTTAGTCTTATGCTCTTCCTGACGGATCGAAGGAAGGCAACGGAGGACGAATGGTCAAGTCACACTCAATTGTGGTTTATTCTTCTATCCATGCTCCATTGGTCAAAGGTATTCGATGGACGTTTGGGTCACATTGATTTGTAGTCGAAGAGGATCGATATTGACCGTCGATTAAACGGCACGCTGTAGAATGCTCAGACCTCATTTCCCACCGATTCAATGGTATGATATGAAAGGTGTAGATCGATATTGCCTGTCGATCCGGCGGTACGATATAATTGGTTGCCCAGAACTTTGGGCATCATTCTGATTGGTTAGCATTAGGGTCTCCTTGTAGTCGTTGCCTTAAGTTGTAAAGGACGCTAAGCTGGAGATGTAGGGAGTCACCTTTCTCTTCTTTCGGTGATTTGTACTTCTGCCTCCAGTCTTGGGTTAGCAGAGTTAGTTCGTGGATGGTTTAATTGCACCTGTAGTGAGTTTGTACTCCTCATGTTAAGTTTAGGTCAGAGTTGGTGAATGAATGGTCGAATCACATTCATTTGTTTGTCTATTCTTGTAGCCACACTTTGGGGATCAGAGTCAGTTGAAGGGCCATTCATCGCACCTATTTGATGTTTATACCCTTGTCCACACTTTGGGGACTAATATTTTTTTATAGAAAATGGTCGGACCGCATTTTCCTCGGTCAATTCCTCTGCCCCCAGTCAAGGGCAAAAGTCGAAGTGTGGTCGGTCAAATTACAACAACTTTAGTTTGTTGCTTCTCCCATCGAACTGTAGGAAGGAATTGATTGGCGGATGGTTAGGTCACATCCGTCCATGTTGCACGCACAATCCGTCGGATCACATGTGAGAGTTAGGAGATGAACGGTCATGCCACGTTCATTTTCGGTTGGATGGTAGTAACATCCATTTAGAATAGGGCGTTCAGCTAGGTCCGTTTTGCGAATCTACGTCTCCCTGTCGAATCAAGGAAGAAATTTTGTCTTGTAGGGTTGGAGTGCATCCCTATAAAATTATGTTATGGGTCCCATGCCGAGGACAAGAGTTGATGCATGGACAGTTGTGTAACGCCCGCTTAGTGCTGGATGGTCGGATCGCATTCAATTTTGTGTGTTAAGTGTGCCCCCATGTCAGGGGAAGATTGGAAAGCATACGGTCGAATCACATCCCTTTTAGTATTTATATTCCAAACCATGCTTTGAGGACTGGAGTTGGTTGATGGGTTGTCAGTCAAACCCATTTGGTATTTATACTCCAGTCCGCGCTCTCGGGACCAGAGTTAGTTGATGTTTATACTCCAGTTCGCACTCTGGGAATCTGGAATTAGTTGATGGGTGGTCAGTCATACCCATTTAAGTGTATATACTCCAGTCCGCGCTCTCGGGACCCGAGTTAGTTAATGTTTATACTCTAGTTCGCACTCTGGGAATCTGGAGTTGGCCGACAGATGGTCAGTCACATCTGTTTAGGCATTTGGATCCCGTTCGCACTTTGGGAACAGGAGGTTGATTAAGGTTGGGGATGGTCGGATCACATCCACCTTGATTTGGGAAGTGAAGTCCTAGATGGACGAGTCAATCCCCCTCGAGTTTGGATTTGGAATGTTGTACTCCATCTCGCACTCTAGGAAATGGAGTTCGTTCAAGGATTGTCGTGTTTCAATCCCTTTTGATTTAAGTGTGTCGGCCCCCGAGCTCGGGTTTCACTTAATTAGTGATTGGTCGGATCTCGATCACTTTCCACTTATCCACCCTCAACGAAGGATAAGATTTAGTTGAAGGATGGTCGAACTACATCCACTTTGAGCTGTGTATTTTTCCTTAAGTCAGGGGCAAGAGTTGGAGAGCAGACGGTCGAGTCATGTCCACTTTAGGCTTTGCACTCTTCAGGTTGAGTTGGGGATGAGAGTCGAAATGGTGGCTCATGATGGTTAGCAAATAAGCAGTTAGTCGTTGATGACTTTAAGTTGAAGCTTGGGCCCTGACGAAGTTGGTTTAAGGCATGAATGTTTTTTCCGAATCACAGACGCAAGCTGGAGAGTGAATGGTCAAATCATATCCACTTTAAACATATGTTCTCAAATTACCCCAAGTTCTAATGTAGGATTGGATGCATAGACGGTCATGTCACATCCACCCTTGGTGTGATTCCAATTTTACTGGGGATCAGAAGAAGCATAAGTATTTTGTCGAGCTTCAAGTATAAGATGGAGAGTACATTGTTGGGACATATCACTCCAAGTCTTTCCCAGATCTCTAATTAAATTGCATAGGCGGATGAGTGGATGGTCGGTTGCATCCACTTTGTACTAGAGTCCAGAACTTGACGGTCTCTTCCACTTTGATGCCTTGCCCCCAGTCAAGGGCATATAGTAGTCGATGAGTGGTTGAATCATGCTTGCCATAATGATACCTCAATGATTTGATCATAGTCCGCGGAGGTTGTTTTGCACCCAACCTTAAGTACTCGGTTACCTGCATCATTTACAAGTAGTTTAATTCAAGTCGATCATATCTCGCAACATAAATGAAATTGAAAAAGAAATAATTCAAAAGAGATCGGATTAAATCTCATTGATAAGTGAAGCGGCATCGTATGCTCGCTATTGCACTTCGGTCCAGCCCTTCACAGTTGGAAGTCTAACGCAAATGGTTCAATTTGATCAAAGTTCTTGATCAATAGGGGTCGGGTGTTCCCGGTCCTTCGTTTTATGGGACTTGCATATATTGTTGGAGCTATCCTTTTCGGAGCAGCCTTACGATGTTGGCATCCATGGTAGCCATCTAAAGAAGAGGAGTTTTCCGATCTAGAGTATGGAGTAGGTTCCCTCCTTATCTCTCCATGTTGATCCTTCATTTGATCCATCAACTCAATATTGGCCTGGACATGTTGGTGTAGTCATCTACGGCGGCGGCTACCTACCAGTTCTCTTATCAAAGTCTGGAAATAAGCTCTGGTGATGAATTCATTTATGGGTATTGGCAGCAACTGGCTGTGGGCTTTGGATAAATTCGTTGGCTGCCAGCTTCTTCATTCCCTTCAATAATATGAGAAGTAGAACTGGCATGTCTAACCACAATTAACAGTGTTCTTTGAGGAACGGGGAAAGACATCTGCATTTGATGGCATCCATGACTCTTGGCAAAATCCACGCGCCATTCCCACTTCATAAGATAGTGTCGGGGGTTGCATTTCCATAGTACACTAACATAGTCAACATGTTGAATTTTCACTGGAAATTCTGCATGTAGGATGGTTTCAACGAATAGGTCTCGACTAGGAAAGATTCTCCGATCGACATTATGATCAGGTTTCAACGATTAACAGTGTTCTTTGAGGAATGGGGGAAGACATCTGCATTTGATGGTAGTCATCACCCTTGGTGGAAGCCATGCGCAATTCTCACTTTATGAGGTAGTGCTAGGGGTTATATTTCCAAAGTACACTGACGTAGTCAGCATGTTGAATTTTTGCTGGAAAATCTGCATGTAGGATGGTTTCAATAAATAGGTCTCGATTGGGAAAGATACTTCTATTAACATTATCAGGTCTATTTTATGGCTACAGGGTCTTGTAATACTGGTGAATGATGTATGCACGATTGCCCAACGTTCGAGTGGTTGGTAATGCCGATTGGATGGTGAGTTGGTTAAGATGGGCTCATAGATTGGTGATTATTTCTAATTTTCACCCAGGCAGGAGGCTCATATAAGATAGTGAGGAAGTCCTCTTAAGGTTGTATGTCATGCTTCTAGACACATGGACACGGTATGATTAAGATGTGGGCATTTGAAGATGGTTCAACATTGACCAGCTATGTTTTGAGTTGGCAGAGTAGACAATGTTGGGCAGTCGTCATATTAGCCATCGTACCACAGTTGTCAATTCAGGAGTTTAAAAGATGGTCAACTGAGGAAAGTTGCAGTCCACCTTAGAAGCATGATATATTAACCAACTCTAGTTCTTGGCATATTAGCTAGGTTCTCCAACCTCTGGGAGCACCGGTTGAGTAGTATTTCTTTACCCATTCCTTGATTGCATTTCAACATTTGTTGCTGCGATCCCCTATGTCTTGTTCAGTCATGGAACAATCAGAAGTGTGGATGGAATGTTTCTTCATAAAAAAAAATTAGCCCCTTTTCCGGACATGGGTCGTACCCGAATTTTTTTTGTTGAAATTTCGTATCGTTCTCAGCAACGTTTGAACGATAGAAATGTAGGTGAAATTGAACGATCCGAAAAGTGGACAATTAGATTGATACGAAAGGCGCACAGCTGGACCGATACGAAGTGGACGTGAGTATCGATACGAATTGGGCGCAGATGGATCGATACGAACAGCGTGTGAGTATCGATAAGAATTGGGCGCAGATGGATCGATACGAACTGCGTGTGAGTATCGATACGAATTGGGCACAGATGGATCGATAAGAACTGCGTGTGAGTATCGATACGAATTGGGCGCAGATGGATCGATACGAACTGCGTGTGAGTATCGATACGAATTGGGCGCAGATGGATCGATACGAATTGGGCGCAGATGGATCGATATGAACTGCGTGTGAGTATCGATACGAATTGGGCGCAGATGGATCGATACGAACTGCGTGTGAGTATCAATAGGAATTGGGCGCAGATGGATCGATACGAACTGCGTGTGAGTATCGATACAAATTGGGCGTAGATGGATCGATACGAACTGCGTGTGAGTATCGATACGAAATGCACATGGCTGGATCGATACGAAGTTGATCGATACGAAAACTAATCGATAAGAAAAGTGGTCGATACGAATGTTGGTCGATACGAAAACTGATAGATACGAAAACTGATCGATATGAAAGGTGATCGATACGAATAGTGATCGATACGAAAGTCGATCGATACGAACGTTGATCGATACGAAAACTGATCGACACGTAAAGTGATCGATACGAATAGTGATCGATACGAAAGTCGATCGATACGAATGTTGATCGATACGAAAAATGATCGATACGAATAGTGATCGATACGAATAGTGATCGATACGAAAGTCGATCGATACGAATGTTGATCGATACGAATAGTGATCGATACGAAAGCTGATCGATACGAAATTCGATCGATACGAAAACCGATCGATACGAATAGTGATTGATACAAAAGCTGATCGATACGAAGTTCGATCGATACGAATGTTGACATATTTTCTGGGTGCGAAAACATGGATACGAAAATCTTCATATTTTCTGGATACGAAAATATGGATACGAAAATCTCCATATTTTCATGGATACAAAAATATGGATACGAAAATCTTGATGAGTGTAGTTCCTCTTAGATCTGGAGCAATCTGAATAGAATAGAAGGAAGCACTTGACGATGGGTCTGTATCTCCTCCTTAGATTTTTGCAATCTAACGATGGTAGTAGATCCACGGAGCAGGAGAAAAGCTGGGTTTCTCTCAGTGAAAGCACCAAAGTGTTTGTACCAAAATTGGGCACAACACTCTTCGGATGTGTTTGAAGAGATAAAATGAAGAAAGTAAATGTAAAATGAAGCAGATCTAACAAACACATCAATAAACAGATAAGAAAATGCACAGAAACACATGGATTTAGAGTGGTTCGGCGAATTGCCTACGTCCACTATGAAATGATTGTTGTTTATTGAATTTCACTCGTTATTTACAAAAGATTGCAGCAATATGACTGAAGTTTGACAATCATTTCGGCAGAATATCGGCGTAAAGAGGCCAAAAGTCCCTTTTCTGTAGGTTCTGGGCTGCTATTTATAGGCGTAAGCTGCAAATATCTCGCTCAGATCTCGGGAGACCTCTTCTCTCATGTGGGTGGGCCCACGAGATCGATCCCATGTGGTTTGCACTCAGTCCATGATCGATACGAACGAATTTCATATCGATCGAAATTTCGTCCAATCGAGTCGAGATCGATCATGAACCTTCTTGAGGATGTACGCAAGCTCCTGTGAAAATTTGGTGGCATTTGGACTTGTAGATTTTGAGTTATGATCGATGCAAGTTAAGGAAAACAGCTACAATTCGTATCCATCAATGCGAACAGGATCGATGTGAACATGATCGATACGAATAGGATCGATGCGAACAGGATCGATGTGAATAGGATCGATGCGAACATGATCGATAAGAACAGGATCGATGCAAATTTGACAGCCTTCAACAAATTCAAACTTGCATCGATCATAACTTGAGCATACGAACTCCGATTGGCTTGAAATTTGGAACGTTGGCTTTCATAGCTTTGCTTGTCGTTTCATATCAATTTTAGCTCGATCCGGACTTGGGCAAAATTTACCAGTATCCATGGTGAACCTATGTATAACCGATCTCCAAGATGAACTGTCATTTGTTTCTAGTCAAGTTCTTGGTGTCACGGCCTTGCCAAAAGGCGGGATAACAATTTATTTATAACACAAATATATATATATATATATGTATGTATGTATTTCAAATAATATTAATTAGTTGCCCCATTGACAAACATTTCTTTGTTTTAAAATTTCAAACATATATAACTTAATTAAATTTTTTGCATATATAATTGTAATTTAACGTAGGGTATTACAGTGTCGAACATCCAAGTATCGGAAAGATAGATTATTAGGGTGGAAGAAAGAAAAAGGCAGAACATAATCTCATAACGCGACGAGTAGTACATAATATACACATATCTTTACAAAAGAAAATAACTTTAATATACATATAATCATCAGAGAAACTAATATATCGTCAGCCTGAATAGTTATAACAACATATCCTTACAATGGCTGATAAATACAGACAAGAGAAAACAATGGAAGAGGAAATACGGGAAAACATTTTGGAGAATCAAGCTCGTCTCTTGAAGCTCCAATGTGTCCAGCTAAATCTGGAAAATATGCTCGGACCGACCCGAGCATCATCGGAAAAATAACATCTGGATTAGTCCAGTAAAACCATCATGAGAAACACAATCAAATGGATTACTTTATGTTTTAAAAACCTTTTGGAAATAAAGGTATCTCGTAAGACCACGCCATATATAAACACGAACGGGTTTTTACCTTATGATAACCATATCATTTTTTTATTTTAAAATCCAGTGATATTATAATAATGTCTATGGTTTAAAATATATATTAATCATAGCTGAAATGGTTAATTAATTACATTTCAGCATAATAGGTATACAACTAAATCCGTAAATGCACATATTAGAGATTGGATTTTCATCAATGACAAAGCTATTGAGATACCGCCTACCATAGTACACCTTTAGACAAATGTACCGAGGGCCTCACATGGACCCCCTGCAAACCAGAGCCGGCTGCTCCTTTAACATAGCATACCGGATTACATCATTCCTCGAGATCCAAGTCTACAAAATATGTGCACCAGTAATGGCCTCACTCTTCCCGTGCACACATATACCAAATCCATAAATATTGATTTTAGATCGAGGAAGGACTGCTCCTAATGGTAGCAACCACATAGCTCGTAAGCATATTCCCTGTTTTAGCCATTACCGAAGTGTGAGGCTTGTGAGGTCGTGATTACCTTTTTCCTCTCTTAGCAAATCTCACTTGGAATGCTAACACTGCCTTCCATGCACAATGCAATGCCAACATTCATCCATACATGGAGGATCGAAAGGGCGTTCGATGATACCTATTATTTATAAACATCATTAATAAAATAATAATTAACTTTAAAACATCCTTAATAAAATAATTAATCAACTTAACCCATCATTAATTAAATCAATTAATTAACTTAAACCATATTTAAATCAATTAAATATCTTAAAACAACATCAATAATATAATTAAATAATCTTTAAAGAACATTAATAATAATTAAATATCTCTTTATCAACATTAATAATATAATTAAATAACTTTAAATAATATTAATAATATAGTCAAATATCTCTTAGCAACATTAATTATATAATTAAATAACTTTAAACACTGTTAATAATATGATTAAATACTTTAAATTAATAATATGATTAAATACTTTGAACATCTTTAATACAAAAATAATTAACTTACTTTAAAACATCGTTAATAAAATAATTAAAATCATTTTGGACAAATACATCCACATCTCTGATACCAAATATAACGATCTATAATTTTTGAGTCTTCGAATTTGAATACTTAATTTATTTAAATATTCGGATTTGAATTTAAAGTATAATAAAATTTGTGTTTCAAATAACTGCTTGATTTTTTATGATGTATTTGTAATTTAATTTATAAGATTTTTTCATAATTTTTAATTTGGGAAATAATTAAATTTTCGTTTGATGCATTTTGCAGCAAAGTCGGTATTTTTCAAACTGCACAGAATTAGTTAATCATTGTATTTCATTGTTGTTTTGTGATCGTGTCACATTATTATGCGTAATCGTATTTTTAATTTTGTCGTTCGCAGCTCGTACGCAAATCTTATATGGTGTAACGGTGTATCGAAAAACTTTTAAATCAAAACTTTCAAAACAAAACCATTCACACACGCAATATCTTTACAAATCATTTTGCACCAAATCTTTGCATATCTTTCATCATCTCACTGACTTTTTGGTTGGTTTGCATTTAAGATTTGTACCTAGGCTTTCCTTAGCACTTAAGGAAATCTTAGTTTATATATATAAACACAATACACATGCATGTAGAGGGACCACACAAAACTCATTTTACATTTTTCTTCCTCTCTCTGGATACACAAAGACAGAGCCTCTTTTCTTTCCTCTTGACTCTATCCCTTCTTTAATTCTCCTTCTTTTGTTTCTTTTATTTTTGCAAGACACGGCAAGAATAAAGGCACACATGAAACGCAAGTTGTATTTCATTTTTCTTCTCTACTAAGAAAACAACAC
Organism: Allium fistulosum; assembly: GCA_030737815.1. NCBI lineage: Eukaryota > Viridiplantae > Streptophyta > Magnoliopsida > Asparagales > Amaryllidaceae > Allium > Allium fistulosum. Next base: position 1,185,489,071 of record CM060902.1, read on the forward strand.
AACAACTCTTCTTTCTTCTATCCTTTTCCTTTCTCTTACCTTTCTTTTTCCCTTCTTTTCGTGTGCAATCATGTGTGTGGTTGCATGGATTTATGTGTATGTTCACGTGTGCATGGAAGTGTAGCAGCCAAGTTGTGTGCAGGTGAGTGGATGTGTATAGGGAGAAGAGAATGGAAGGTGGTGTGATCATTTTAGTTCCAGGCAGTGGAAATTGGGAAGGCGATGTTGCAGGCTTGAGAAAGTGGTGTTTGGCGTTGGGCTTTGTTGGCATGTTGGGCTGAAGTGGGTTAGTGGATCCTACATGGAATTTATGATAGGTTAATTAATAGAGGATTAGGGGATCCCATGAGGAATTAAATCTATAATTGATTGTTTATTTATTTGATAGTTAATAACCGACTATCAAATCTTGGTCAAATATATAACTTTGGAAATATTTAGGAGAAACGTGGGGGTTATAAGGCATAGTTATCTTCGATGATGCTATACCGTGCGTATAAATATTGTTTTGTTCTCCTAGGACAAATGATGAGGAATTCCATCCACTTTAATGGTTAGGAGGTGATCTGCACTCTTATATATTGTCAGATTATTTCCAAAAGAACCAGAGTTGAGTTTACCGGAACAATCGATTTGGTTTTAGAGCGACTGGTAATCGGGGGAGTACACTTATAGATGGCTCAAAACCGTAACCACTTCAAAATCATATGTATGTTCTATGTTTTGGAAGGGATTCAAAACTGGTTCGAGATGATGGAATTCTTTAAAGTGCAAGGGCTACTTGCTACTCATCCTGAGGGTGATTCCAAAATGGATGTAGTAGAAATTTTGCCTTCGGTTTGTTCATATCCTTAACAACTTGTATGAATGAATGCTAGCATTGCCTTGTTGTTTGGAGGGCAGTGTTAGCATTCCAAGTAGGAATTGCTATGAGGGAAAAGGTAAAAGCATAACCTCATAAGCCTGACAACTCGGTAATGGCTAAAACAGGGGATGCTCGTAGAGCTATGTGGTTAGCTACCATTTGGAACATCATTCCTCGATCTAGATTCGATTTTATGGATTTTGGTTCATGCACGGGGTGACCGTGGGGGCAATGTTCGAAGCCCAGTGCCCGGGGGATGTTATAATCTCATATGTCATGTTAAAGGGGCAACCGGCTCTGTGTTTTCGCATGGGTCGATAGGTTCGACTTCGGGTATATTTTATCTAGAGGTGTACTGTACGGAAGGTAATCCATTGCCTTGCCATATTGGAATCCAATCTCCAATACGAGCCTTTACAGACTTAGTTGCATACCTATTATGTTGGATTGTATAACCATTTCGACTATGATTAATGTTTATTTTGAACCTCGGACATTATTACAATATCATTGGATTTCTATAAAATGGTTTGGTTATCTAAGGTAAAACCCATTCGTGTTTATGTGCGGCATGTTCTTACGAGATACCTTTATTTTTGAAAGGTTCTGTAATATTAAAATCCTTATAATTTGTGTTTCTCATGCTGATTTACCAGATTGATCTAGGCATTATTTTCTTATAATGCTCGGGTCAACCGGAGAATATTTCTAGATTTAGTTATGGATGCTTTGGAGCTTCAGGAGATGAGTTGGATACCTCCGAGATGTATTCACATATTTTTTGTCTTCTGTTGTTTGTTCTTATCTGTATCTATCAGCAGTTATAAGGACAGGTTGTTATAATTATCCACGCTGATGATAGGTTAGTATTGCTTGTATGTTAGATATTTATAGTTTTTCTTTTGTAAAGACCTGTTGTATATTATATATTACTTATCACATTGTGAGATTCTGTTCTATCTTTTCTTTCTTTTACCCCAACAATCTATCTTTCCGACACTTGGATGTTCGACACCTGAATACCATGGATGTATTAGTGTCGACTTTTGATGATCGAAAAGGCGGGTCGTTACGAATCGGAGTTAATATTTTTTAGGCTTGTATCCAGAACAAGTTGTATGACATTTATAAACCATTGCTTAATCAATATCTTTCTTTCACCTCCTGACCGGTTAAGCGTACAAATTTCATTATCATTTGTCCTAAGAGAACAAAATGAGATTTATGCACACAGTAAAGCATCATTGAAGATGATTGTGCCATATAACTCCCGTATTTCACCTAGATATTTCCAGAGTTATATTGTGGCCAAGAGTTTGATAGTCGATTATTTAACTATCAAATAAATAAATAATCAATCACAGATTTATTTTCATATGGGATCTGCTAAGCCTCTATTAATTAATCTTTCATTAATCAACTATCTTTCCAATTATTTGATTCAAATACCTTCACAAAAGATATTTTCAAAAAACCCTTATCCTCCTTTCAGTACTTGGAAAACATTCACATACTCATCTCATCGGTATAAGTATATTAACAAATCATTATACTTTCAGTACTTAGAAAATATATCCATGTACTTATCTCAACGGTATAAGCATGCTAACAAAAGCTTAAGGAAGATTTCATCTTTTCCACATTCATATTTAAATGGGCCATAAACAAATATCATTTAAAACCATTTCTTATTCTAACCCAAACCACATTTCCTTCAGTATTAAGTATGGAAAGATTGCTTCCATACCACCATAACTAAGAAGGATTATTTATCAAAATCAATTATCATTCCTTTTATTAAATTCTCTTTCTACAAACTCATTCCATATCTACGAATCCTTTTATAAATCTTCAAAATTAATTTATAAAACTTCTGTCATTAATCTCTAAAATTATTTATAAAATTCCTTTCTATTTATAGAACCCTTTTATATTAATAAAACTCCTTTCTATTTAAAAATAATTCCCGTTTTTAAACAATTTATTACTTTAAACACTTTTTATTTAATAAATTGATTACCTTTAAAACCTGCCTAATAAATAATTTATTAAATTTAAAACATTGTTAGTAAATAATTAATTAACTTTAAAACAATATTAATAAATAATTAATGAACTTAACACTATTAATAAAATGGTTAATTAACTTAAAACACTATTAATAAATAATTAATAAATTTCAAAAACATCAGTATTAAATAATTAACTAACTTAAAATATCATTAATAAAAAAATTAATTAACTTTAAACTAACTTTAACAAAATAATTGATTAACTTTAAAATAACTTCATTTCCTTTCAAATGTAAAAAAGACTTAACTTCAAAATATTATAAAGTTAAAGTAAATTTTAAATCCATTTCCTTTCAAAAATTAAAAAGAGGCTTAGCGATCACAATGGTACTTAAGTAAGTTACAGCTTATTTTCATTCAACATTCCCAGTCATATCGCAGATAATTACATAAGCAACATATGTGTAATTAAGATCCATAATTACAGTCGATAGATAACACACCATTTATCCAAGTCAACTCGCAAATAAATAAATGTCCAAGTTGATAAAATAGTAGTATGGGGATTGATTATGCTAAATAGATGTCTAACATAATCTATCAAATTTATATATAGCAGAACGGTGTTTTATTCTACAAACTGAATGTCAGCGCTGAAATGTAATTATTTAAACACATAATTGTTTCTACCACTATTAATATATCATCAAATTATACTTCAAAAAAATATCAACCATTTTTATTAAAGTTTTACACTCGTCAATACGAGTCTGGTACAAGAAACCACGGGTTAAACGGATCTCAAATGAATAAGATATTCATTTTCAAAGTTAATAACATTTAAATTAAATAGTTTGATTAACTAAACCCACACCCAAACCAACTGGCTCTAGCCTATCTAACCAAACCCGACCCAACTCCTTATCCTTCGTCTCAACGTATTTTCCTAAATCAAATGATTCCCAAATCAATTCCTGGAACCAACCCGTGCACGTACGTGAATGTGCACAATGCCGAAGTCGTCTTGGACCCTCAACCATCGTACCAACCCCACCAACAAACTCCATGCACCTCCCTCGACTCGACCGCACCACCATTGTAACACCTTTAATTTTAAATAGCATATTCAGGAGATATAATTGGATAAATTAAATAGAATAATGTAGCGACTAGAGTGATAAGGGAATTGAGATTTGAAAACTAATTAAGGTCGTGCCTTACTCAAATTAATAAATGAGAAAGAGTTATGACTTAGAAACCTAAGAGAATAAGGCAAGGGCAATATAGGTATAGCCGAACTTATAACCCCTAAAATCACTTACCACATTCTCATTTTGGATCCTTACAAAACAAAAGCATAAACAAAAGAAAAACAAGGCTGGCCATAACCCTAGAAGAAGAGGTGCTCAAAAATCAATTAGAGGCTAAGATTCAAGCTAGGAAGATTAAAGTGTAGAACAAATCTCAAGTTCCTTATTCAATCAAGGTAAATAATGATCTAAACTATCCATATATGTCATCTTGAATGTTTTAATTCAGGTTTGAGGTTTAAAACCGTATAATTGGATAAATGATGATATGTTTTGATTTAAATGTCGTGTTATAATTTAAACAATGATTTTGTTGAATAATATAGTTCGGTTTTAAGGCTAAAATCATGCAAAATGATTTTCAAATGCCATGATTTTGGAATATGTTATGTAAAATATTATTTTGGAGATGAGTTTTAATTTTTATAATATTCCAAGTTATGGATGATTTATTATGAATTTTCGGGTAAAAGAAATGGATGTTTCGGGTTTTAATTAATTTAAGGAATTTATTAATTATTTTCGGGCTGAGAACTTTATATGATAAAGATGTTATCATTTTGGAATTTATGTGATTTTCTGAGATTTTTCTCAAGAGATTTGGGTGATTTTTGGATTTAATTAGAAATATTAGTATTTAATGATTAATTAAATACAAGGGGTTAGTTAATAATTTTTAATTAAATATTGGAGCATTGGGAATTACATGCGGTAGAAAATTATGAAAAGAATATTATAAAGGTTTTGTTATCCAATAGAAAATTTACAACATAAGGGGTTAGGTAAAAAGAAATTGCTTTACTTAGTTAAAAAATCAAATTTTATGATAATTACAACAACGCACTTGCCTTCGAAAGCATTGATGCCTTCGAAAGCATTGATGCCTTCGAAAGCACAATTCCGCTTCCCTTTGAACATTAAGGATATGGGGGTGTCGTTGTAGTTAACATACACTATAATGAAGGCGGAAGGGTACTTCCGCACCATTAAGTAGTGTCGTAGGGGTCCCTCTGCATACATACACTTTAATAAGTGTGCACCACCACATTGATTGATCCAACTATCATGGAAAGGGCCTTTCACGCTAGTAGATAGTGTCGAAAGGGTTCCTTCTGCTCTTATATGCTCCGCAAGTGTGTCAATCAATGAAGACGGAAGGGGTGTGCCGCACCAATCAATGGTGTCGATAGCATACCTTCCGCACCTTTATACTTGAGTAAGTCCAACCATTATGGAAGGTACCTTCCGCACTAGTTGATAGTGTCGAAAGGGTCCTTCTACATGCCTGTTTAATTATAGAAGTGGAAGGGTTGTGCCGTACAAAATCAATGGTGTCGACATGGTCCTTTCGCATGGTTTCAAAGAAGTAGTGGAAGGGGCCTTCCGCATTGCTTTAACAATGATTTCGAAAGGTCCTGCCGCTAGAGTATAGTGGTGAAGGGGCATAGCCACTTGTTTCAAACCCATTAATTAATTGGAAGGGGATGGAGGGCTTGTTTACTCAATGATGTCGAAAGGGGAAGTGACAGAGGGTAACTCATGATGTCACAACGATCCGAAGGATATAGTCGAAAGCCTTAGTTTTCAAATTAGAGAACCCAATCTCATTTTTAAAGTAAACACATGGCAATTTGAAAGAGCTTTGAAGAAATGGCATTTAACTTTGAAATATTAAAGGAATCTTTCCTTAGTAAATTGGTAGGTTAAGAGTATTGACCACCTTTCATTTGAAAAATGGATATATGGAAATAAACTATGGATGTTTATATGGTGTGTATCATTTGATCAGTTATTGTGAATGTTTGTGTTACCATATTCACTTTATAACCCATATGGGCATGGTGGGGTGTTAAAGAGTAGGATAACCAGCTAGGTTGACCCAATAGTGAGTGCAAACTGAATCTAAAGACCATGGAGTTAAAAAGGTTATTAATTAGCCCATAAAAATTATATTTTGAGGAATGGTATTGGCAGGAGCCAATTGGTTCTTAGTGATCCAATGAAAACTATGTCCGGAATAAGTTATTGAAAGAGATCAATAGGTTCATAGACAGCCCATGAAAACTATGATATGAGAGATGTTATTGGTAGAAACCAATAGGTTTATAGTGATCCCATGAAAACTATGATTGGATAATAGTATTGGTAGAAACCAATAGATTCATAGTGATCCCATGAAAAATATGAAAGTGGATATGAAATTCATAAATAATTGAACAGCTTATTAGTCAACCCATGAGTGACCCTAGAAACTATAACTTGAGACAGATAGTCAGGTGAATGGGGATGGAAAATCTAGAGCATATTGCATGTTTGCATATCATCATGATACATTTTATTATGTTATGTCTTAACCATTATGGATGCAGGTGTATAATATATGGTTATTATAAATTGGGTTAAGATAATAGTGAGGGTAAAACTCATTCCATTAAGCGGCATGGTCTCACTAGATATCTATATGGTTCGAGATGGTAGGTTATTATTCACACCGGTCTTTTTTTCTAACTCGAAGTTTATGTTTTTCCCTTAAACTCTCAGGTACTCAATTGATTTTTAGTAGTTTGAGAGTTAAGGTTTTTAGGTTCTCCTTTAGACGAATAGGCTTTTTGAGACGTGCTGGAGGCAAGCTAGCTATTATGAGTTCTTTCTGTTTGCTTCTGATGTGTAATTGGTTGTAATGGCAAAGTTAATTAGTGCCCATATTTAGACTTTGATCAACCAGGGGGCATCTTCATATGTCATCTTGGCGTAATTAATAATAATTATATTTCTCTGAATGTAGGCTATGAATTGCGATTATGTAATGAATCTGTAATGCGATTTGAAATGGAATGATAAATTTATTTTAAAATTGAGTTTAAAATTTTCATATCCATGTGTTTCTGGTATATCAATGTATCTAACATTACCGCATTTGGTCACCAAAAAATAATAACTATAGATGACTGCAACATTTGTAATGGTTAGTTTCGGGCCTCCAAATGGGGGATGTTAGCCCCAAACAATTTCCGACCTTCAACCCAATATTCGAAACACGAATAGGCAACCAAATCACATCAACACCATCGCCACGATCAACGCTAGCCTCAATTGCTACCACCACCGGCTCTGCCACGCCTATCCCCACCTCTTTCCAACTCCACGGCATGCTCGACACTCCACAGTGTTGGACTTTAGGCTTTTGATTCATGACAAGGAGTTCAAGGTAGAAAAAGGATTATCAAATATTCGACAAGTATGGTTTATTAGAATTTAAATTAGTATTTGTTGTTAAAATCTATCCTCAAGTAAACCTACATTTCTGAAAATATACAGGTCAGTCGACTGGAACCATCCAGTCAGTCGATTGACCTATGCATATGCAATTTTATATTGCACAATTCAGTCGACTAAATATTCATGATCAGTCGACTGAAATGTGCCATTTTCGAACTAAAACCTTTTTGTTTTAATTCAGTCGACTGAATAATCATATTCAGTCGACTAAATATGTTATAACTATCATATTTTTTTAAATTTTCTAAAGAGACACTCCTCTTCCTAAAGAAGAATCGCTTCCAGGAAGAGTTGCAATCATTTCTGTTCATCAGAACTCTTTACCAAGTGTTGTAACTCTTCATTCATTATAAATCTACATTCCATTCAAGATCAAAGAACAAACTTTTCTATTCTCCACTCTCTTGAATATTCAGAACTTCTTATTGCTTAGAGTTTGTGAAATCATGCTTATAATTCTTCATTTCTAAAGCAATCTATACTTTCCTTATCTTCACGGACACACAAATATACATATCATACTTGAGGAAAAGATTATAGGAAGGGTGTACTTCATTCGACAAATCTTTGTTGTAACAAGAACACACAAAGTCAAGAAAACAATTTACTTGTATCAAAGTCATGTTTGGTTGCTCGGGTGAGAAAAATCATGTTCAGTTGCTCAGGTGGTCAAAGTCCTGTTCGGTTGCTCAGACGGTGTAAACCTATTCCTCCGGGTTAAGTGAGGGTTGCTAGTTTAATTCCAGAAGGAGTCTGGGACTGGACGTAGAACGGGAAGTTCAAACCAGTATAAAAATCTCTGGTGTCATTTTATTTTATTGCTTTATTTAATTACTTTATATTCCGCACAAGTAGTTTAGATAATATTCATATTACACGACCCTTAGCAGCACTTTCACATAGTGACGCCAACAAACCCAAACTCGAACGTCAAACCCACAATATCTGAAATCCTAAAACTAGCTCAACCAAGCAACCCCAACCACCCACGACCACACGACCACCTCTACTATCTCAGCCATCATCCCAGCTTGCTCCTAGCACTACCTCTCTACCTCCAGACGCTTAGATCGCCAAAATTCTCTAAATGATCAAAATCCGATCATCTAACCACCACGACACCATCACACTCCTAAAATCACGAGACCAGTTTCAAAAATCACGATTTTTAGAGACGAATGCGACCCAATACTTCGTTTATCAATTTGCGCTCGATGCAAAACTGACTCATCTCGACCATTTACTGTAATCGATACACTGCATCCAACCCACCTGATGGAATGCCACCCGACTAATTTATAAAAAAAACTAGACACCGTGACAAACAACTTACCAGTTGATCGATTTGGCTAAACTTGAACGGTTTGGGTAGTATGGATTTTTAAAATAAGAAATGGAGATGATTTCTTCACAAAACAGGGAGCAGGAAGAAGGAAAGATGAAGGAAGGTTTTTGTTTGTATATCTTAGTGTATGTTTTATTCCAGTTAAAGCAAACCTATTTCTTCAATATCAAAGCAAATATAAATAAAAAATATGATTTTTTAAACAATTACGTAAACATGATTTTCATATCAAAATTAAATTACTAACCAAATACATTATTTTATTTTATGAAAATATACTTAAACATAGATTAGATTCCTTACCTTGTAAATTCCAAGCTTAACTTTTTAAATTCTCTTGAGTGAAATAGAAAAGAAGTTGAGATTATAAAGATGAAAATATGAAAAAGAAAATGAAAAGAGTGAATATATAAGTAAAATAAAATAAAATAAAATAAGAGATAGCTAAGGACCAAAATACCCTTAATCTCATTTTTCAACTCTTCCATCTTTTCCAAGCCTCTAAAGCACTAACCATGTAAATATATATGGTGGATTTTAGAATCGATCATGTACCTTAATTGAGTTTTATACTTAAGGAATCTTAAATTTTCAAATCCATCATTTCATATTTTCAAATTCAAATATATTTTTATATTTATTAATCCTTATTATTTTTATATTTATTTATCTTTACCTTTCAAAATAAAAATGTTTACTCTAATCATTTAAATGTTGTTTTAGAAGTGTATACTGATATATAACAACTTTCTACAACTTTTCGTTCGATAAAAAGCCAAAAATCCAAAAAACGATTTTTGGTCACATTTTCAATTTTTCATCGAACTGCCTATTTTTGTAAACAAAATTAAAAAATGAATTTTACAGCATTAGTAATTAATTAAAAGAGGGTTTATTAATTATTTAAAACCACTAATTGAATATTTAAAATAAATTAAATATTTACAAATCAAATCGATAAAATTCTAGATCGTTACACAAGTAAAGAGAGGAAACAACAACAACAACAACAATAACGTTAGACCCAAGTGGTTTGGCTGTAATAAAGCTGGACATATCACAAAAGATTGTGCATTACAAAAGCATGGAAAAAGGATTTCAAAAGCTAAAAAAATTGATAGAATGAAAAAGTCTGTCTATTAAGTTACTTGGGATGATTGCGACTCTTCATCTTCTTCAGTTAGCGACAATGACGCTAAGCAAGCAAACGTCTGCTTTATAGCCACAAAGGTTGATGCACAATCTGATCTAACTTATGATGAGCTATTTGAATTTCGTATATATTTAGATAAATTTTTAGTTTTATGAAAAGCTCATAAAGAAACCGTAGTTAACTTAAATAGAACATAATTAGAAATAAACATGTTAAAAGATGAACAATCTATTCTAGAAGATGTTATTGAAGCTCAAAAATAATCTTTTGAAAATTCTATTTCTGGAATTGGAATAGAAATTTTATTTCAAGAAAAATTAAAATTATATAAAGAATGTGAGCTTTCAAAAGATTCAAATATGGATTTAAAAGTTTCAAAAAATAATTTAAATTCTAAAGTTGATTATCTTGAAAAAGAAATCAAATCTTTAGAAAATGAAAATATTATTTTAAAAAATAAAATTAAAGAACTAGAAATTTCTCAAAACTCATTTGAAAATTTGACAAATAAAATTTCTATATTAGAGAAAGAAATTGATTTTTATAGAAATGAAAATGTCAAATTATCAAAAATGAATTATAAATTAATTTTAAATCAAATCTCTTGATACCAAAAAATTTGGATTTAATTTTTTTATAGAAACAATCTCTTTGAATGTATCTAAGTTTAATAAAGATCAGAAAAATTTATCAAATGTATTAAAAAATTATAGACCTATTTACAACAAACATGGTTTGGGTTTTAAAAGAGAAAAGGTCAAAAAGATTTCTAAGAAAAATAGTTATTTCTATACTAAATTTAAAAAATCTAGTAACACTAAGGAACATAAAATAATGAACGCAAAACAATAAATATATGGGTTCCAAAATCAAATAAAATCTTATTTGGAAAAAAAATATATAAATAAATTTCTTAACAATGTTCATAATAATAGCTATTACTCTTTTAAAGGTTTTACCAAACCCTACTGGGTATGGTTACGAAAAACTTAACCCCATGACCCTAATGTTGGAATCAGGTACTCTTTATTTTCTGCAGATATTCACGCACATTAGTAGAAAGAGAAGATGGATTCTAGATAGCGGCTATTCCAGTCACATGATAAGAAACTCCAACATGCTTACAAATATTAGACCACTTGATGGAGGAAACATATCTTTTAGTGATAATTCAAAAGGATACATCATTAGAATATGGACCGTCAACAGCAATGGTAATCCAAATTCTCCTTTAATTACTAATGTTTATTTCGTTAAAAATCTAAAACATAATCTACTTAGTATTAGTCAGCTTTGTGATGAATGTTTCAAAATTAAATTTGAAAAAATTTATTGTAATATTTTTGATAAAAATGAAAAATTAATTTTCGAAGGGATTAGAAAATGAAACATTTATATATTGAATATGAAGTTTAGTAATGATAGTAAGATGTGCATTATAGCAAATACAAATGATGCATGGATATGGCATAAAGGTTCTGTCATATTAACTTTAAATTATCTAATAAATTAGCAAAACATGAAATTGTTAGAGGTTTACCAATAAATAAATTTCAATGTAAATAATCTATGTGATGTATGTCAAGAGGAAAAACTTAAAAATGTTCATTTAAATCTATAAATGAAATTTCAACTATAAACCTTTAGAATTATAACATCTAGATCTATTTGGTCCAACACAAGCAAGATCTATAAGCCATAATAAATAAGTTTTTGTAATTATTAATGATTTTTCAAGATACATTTGTGCCTTATTTTAAAACATAAAAGCGACACTTTTGAAATGTTTAGAAATTTTGCAAAATGAATTCAAATTTTAAAAGATTTAAAAATTAAGAATATTCGAAGCGATCACGGAGGATAGTTCGATAATGATGAATTTTTGTAATAAAAGGAATTAATCATAATTTTTTTTCCAGAACACCACAACAAAACGGTGTTGTGGAAAGAAAAAATAGAACCTTACAAGAGTGCGCTAGAACACTGCTAAATAGCACCACTTTACCTCAAAACTTTTGGCTAAACCAATGGCTACTGCATGCTATGTTCTAATTCGTGTCTCAACTCATCCTAAACTAAAACACTTCTTACAAATTATTTTATCAATGAAAACCTAAAATATCATATTTTAAAGTTTTTGGATCAAAATGTTTTATTTTAAATACCAAAGATAATCTTGGTAAATTTGAATCTAAAGCTGATGATGGAATTTTTGCCAGATTTTTTGAAAGAAGTAAAGCTTATCGTGTGTTCAATAAAAGAACTAATTCAATCGAGGAAACCTTACACGTGTCTTTTGACGAAAATTTTAGTCACATTAATGATGATTCAAAAATAAATATTAATCAACCATCTGCTTCTTTTCAAAATGAAGAAAATAAAAAAATGAAATTTCGTAAGAAATAATTAATTTACTAGAACAAAATAAAAATAAAGAAACTCTAAGAATACTAAAAGACTTCAATTGAAAATTAGGAGATGTTAAGACAATAGCCTTGAGTAGAAAACAACTTAATGAAATGAGTCACTTAGTTTTTATTTCTACAATAGAACCTAAAAATTATAAAGAAGCGGGAAAAGACGAATATTGGATTATTGCTATGCAAGAAGAATTAAATCAATTTGAGAGTAATGTTGTATGAGAATTAGTCCCAAGACCTAATGATCAAGCAGCAATAGGAACAAAATGGATTTATAAAAATAAGAGTGGTGAATATGGTGAAATAAGAAACAAAGCTAGACTAGTTGCTCAAGTGTATAATCAGGAAGAAGGAATCGACGATGACAAAACTTTCGCACCTATTTCACAACTTGAAGCAATTAGAATACTTCTAGCTTTTGCTTGCCATCATAATATTAAATTATATCAAATGGATGTCAAAACCGCTATTCTTAATGGTTTTATAAAAGAAAATGTTTGTGTTGAACAACCATCGTTATTTAAACATGAAAAATATCCAAACTATGTTTATAAACTTAAGAAAGCTATATATGGTCTCAAACAAGCAACATGTGCTTGGTATGACAGACTAAAAATCTATTTAATAAATTCTAAATTTAAAATTGGTCAAGTTAATTCAACACTATTTTTAAAACATAAAAAAATGATTTATTAGTGGTACAAATATATGTCGATGATATCATTTTTGGATCTACTAATGAAAAACTTTGTACATAATTTTATGATACTATGAGAAAAAAATTTGTAATGCCCCATATGGACAAATTAAATTATTTTTTGGATTACAAGTAAAACAACTAGAGTATGAGATTTTTATTTCACAAGAAAAATACTATAAAGATTTGATTAAAAGATTTGGTGTCAATAATATGAGTAGCAAGCCAACACTTATAAGCACAGTTATTCATTTAGATAAAGACAAGAATGATAAAGATGTCAATCAGAAACTTTATAGAAGTCTGATTGGATCTTTACCATACCTAACGCAAGTCACCCTAATATAATGATGAGTGTGCCTCTGCGCCCATTTTCAAGCTAAACCTAAGGAGTCACACCAACGAGCCATTAAAAGAATTCTTAGATATTTAATCGAAACTAGGGAATATGGCTTTTTCTATCCTAAAGGATGTTCATTTGAATTAGTATCTTAAAGCAATGCAAATTTTGGTGGATGTTGTACCAATAGAAAAAGCATTGGTGGTACTTGCCACATTCTAGGTCAACCCTTAGTCTCTTAGTTAAGTAAAGAACAAAATTGCATCTCCTTATCTACATGTGAAGCTGAATATATTTCGACTGCTCTTGCTTACGCTTAGATAATTTATATGCAGCAAACTCTAAATGATTTTAGTATTAACTTACTAAATCACCTATCTACTGTGATAACACCAATTGGATAAATTTTGATAAAAATCAAAATCACTCTAGAACTAAACACATTGACATTAGACACCATTTTCTAAAAGATCGTTGCGAGAAAGAAAATATCACTCTTGAATTTGTAAATACCAAAAATCAAATTGCGGATATATTTACCAAACCTTTAAATGAAAATACATAAGTTAAACTATGATGTGAATTTGGAAGTTGTTCTATAAACGATATAGTTTAAGATAATATATTTTTGAAGTTTACAATTCTAATCTATTAAATATTTTAATAAATGATCTATAACCGAGCTTTTAAAATTTTCAAGTTAATTGACAATAAAAATCCAAACCTTATAAAATAAGTTATTGAAAACTTAAAATCATAAATACTCACAAGTTTTAAAAAATTCAAAATACAAATATAAAATTAAATTGAGTAAGATTTCACTCATACTTGTTTTTAAAATAATTAAATTTCCATTTTAAATGCTTGCTAGAAAACAACATTTTTCCTTCACACCGGTGCACTGGTTGGGGTTAACCAGTCCACCAGTGACAAGTATTTTTCATAGTCAAGACTTCCTTTATCTTCTTCTAACTTACTCCACTCTTCTTTTTTTTTACCCCAATTCAGTTTTTCTCAAGTCCTAGCCACCATTTCCAAACCCTAGTTCTTCAAAAATTTAGTAATTTCTAGTTTAAATGTCAAATTCTCACTATGGAAAAAAGGATAAGAATATTATCTTCCACCTCCTTAGGATCTATTACAAAAATTCTCATCGATGAAGTGAAAGGCTGACTGAAAAACAAACATGAGAACATCACAAAATTCAGAGCCCTATTGGATAATTAAGACTTGCATGGATGTTCGGTAAATCTAAACTCCTTGAATCTTTATGATATTAAAAACTTATTTACTTGAGAGCCAGTTTGGTTAATATTATAAATACGAATGGTTACGAGATTGATATCAATCCTCATTGTATTGTGCTATTCTATTCAAATCTTGAAGTAGGGCATGATGATAGTGGAGTGGTTCTTTCAACCGACGTAAAGGACTTAGAAATTACTTTTAAGGAAAATAAATTATGTGAAATTTTGGGAATTTCTTTGGATGGTTTGCCTTTAGATGAGATTATATTTGATGAACAATCCATTTTACGACTAATTCTAAAGAATACTCATGGAAACTGGACCGCATCTAACTTGACCCATTTAGCCTGCATCATTATTCGTATTCTACAAAATAATTTAATTTTAAAAACCAGCAGTTTTGATGAAATATATCCTTTGGTTCATAAAGCGACTTATGCGATATTGTGAAATATTAGGGTAAATTGGGCAAGTGCTATTATGAATACTATGGTTGAAAATAGATTAAAATAAAGGAGAAGGTATAACCCATATGGAAATTTTATTACTTTGATTCTCCGATGTTTTGGTGTTGTTTTAGATGATGAGATACCTATTAGACATCCTCAACCGAGTGTGATTGACAGTAAACTTTTAAAGGCTTTGAAAATCCCTTCTACATTGGATGAGATCACAATTGAGATCCCCATCCATCAATCATTTCAAGAAGACATTGTCGGGCCTTCTTCTCCATCTTGAGACTCCCTTATGCAGACATCTCCATCGGAAGCTCGTATTCTCGCCATTTTAGAATGACAAGAATAAATGATTCAGCAAGTCCAAGAAGAGCAGTTGGAGCAAAAGAAGGAAATTAGGATTATTAGATCATTACTGACACATCTGTATGGCTCAGTACGTACTTGAGAGAGTGGTGTAGGCACCAGCAGTGAGGCCAGTGCAGCTCTCCAATCCCCATTGATCTCTCAACCTTCCGTTCATGACTTTTAGGCAGGACTGCATAGCTCTAGAGCAGCCAATCCTACTTTTTAGGCTCCTGGACCGACCAGGATGGGATCGATAGGGAGAGGACTAAGACCATATGCTACAGTTACTCATGCTTTAGGTTCTCTAGTTCATCCTCCAACCCCAGCCAGACCACATACAGGATTTAGTAAGTTCGACCTACCACTCCTTTCAATTACCATGATTCACCCTGATGATTAGCTCCTTCATGTTGGTATTACTTTATAACTCTCTGGTCGTATTTAGTTTATGACTCTTGACTATGTTTGATAGTTGTTTAAAACATTTAGTTTGTGTTGGTGGTTAGTCACATGTACTTTAAAACATTTGGTGTTTGTGTGAACATTGTATTTATTTATGTTGTAGTTGTTTGTGATATATTCATATTGTTCACACTCGTGTAAAGTACATATACATATACATATACATATACATATATATGTATGTATGTTATATTCATGTTGTGTGTTTGAGCTTGTCTATGTCACGTTTTTGTTATATTAATATTGTGTGTTCATATTGTTCATGAATCTTGTCTATATCAATATCAAGTGCTCTTGTCTATGTATTATGTTGTTTATCTATGTCTTGTTTTGTGTTATGTTAATTTTTTGTTACCAGAGGTGTACCTATGATATCTTCTATGTTTAAGCTTTATCTCCTTTTTGATGTGACAAAGGAGGAGAAAATGGTTATAATAATCATATACATGATACATTCAGGGGGAGAATATATAAGTTTTCATCACTTATGTTATTTAATTTCAAATATTTTTCATTTGTGAGTTGTCATCGTAAAAAAGGTGGAGAATGTTAGAACTATGATTCTCAGTTTTGACGACGATAACCTCATAATAATAGATTTCAACGGGACTAGTAAAAGAAGTATTGCTACAGCCTTGAAAATAAGAAGTGGAAATTACTTTTAAGCTTCGAAGAATGTTAAACAACTACTATGGAGAGAAGACATCAAGAATATTTGAATTGAGCTTATTGTCTTAGATTATGATGTTAAAACTCACAAAAATGCTTCATACATCTCTCATATTTTAAATTAAAAATGAAACAAAGTTTTATGTATCATTTTATACATTAAAAATGCTCTTTGGAAACTGCATTTTATGTGTACACCAATGGACCGGTGAAAGCCCACCGGTGCACCAGTGCCCACTTAAAATGGAGATTCTAGAGACAAATCTAATGCATCTTTTCACCACCAAATCGACACATCCCTTCTTCCTCCTCCAATCACAACCCTCATCAATGAAGGGTCATCATGTCTCTTGATCAATACTATTCATATATATAAATACTATGGTTTTCAACGTTTTGTTCAACTAATTTCTCTATTCTAATATATGTTCTTCGATTTTCTTAAAACCCTAGATTATTCTAAACTGTTCTTATCAGCGTTCATTTCTTAAACTATTTTAGTTCCTAAAATTATTCATTCAAGCAAAATCGTTCTTGTGAGTTATAACAGCTTGTACTGTAAAGTGGGAAAATTAGAGTACAAAGAAACAACTACTGCCAAAAGATTATGTTCAACCGAGATAGTGTAAAAATCCTTTTTAGCGGCTCAGGCAAGTGTAGAGGCCTATTCCTCCAGACAAACCAAGGGTTTTAGAGAGTTAAAGCCAGAATAACAGATTTGGCTTTGAAGTAGGTAGGTGGTCCGAACCAATATAAAAAGTTTGGTGTGCTTGTTTTTGCCTTACTTCATTCTATTTATTATCTATATATAATACTACACACATATATTAATATTTAGTTTAATCATACACGATCCTATACAATTCCAACATATCCAGGGCACGACCCTACGATTAAGCCGCCATGGTGGACACTGGCCATCTAGTTCCCGCTACCCCCTAATTATATCCTGGAGCACTTCATGATAGACAACATACATATGGTTACACCCCCATAGCTCAATCATCCATAATGCTCTACCCCGAGCATACATACTTGCTCTACACTGAGCATATAAACTTGCTTTACATCGAGCATCACATCACGTAAGTATAATACTAGTTCCCGTCACTTGAGTGACATCTACTTATAATAAATAAAATGTATCACATCCCCATACCACCGAGTGACGCTCAATCGTTTATTCACTACTCATAAAATACCCTCGATCTCTATAATATTCTATGTAATGAGTCCAAAATATAACCGAAGAAATATTGTCGAATGCCCCATCCCAAACGGTATTACAACTCGGTTTATTCAGATTCCTCCCTACACAGAATAAAATCATCACAAGATCACATAAAAGAATGTCATCGCCGTATCATATTAAAACATCAAATCAACATCAATGGTGAATCATTCATATAACTCGATTCAACGTATATAAAAAGAAGTAAAATTAGAAAAGCAAGATAAAATAGGTTAACCAAAATAAATAAATAAATATAAAACAAACAAATTAATATTTAATATTTTTTCTATAAATCATTTGCAACATATAGTCTTATATAACTTAAAATGGATAACATAGAATTATATATATTATAGAATTAAACTAGATAATCAAATTATATAAAATATGATATTCAATTTTCAATAGATTACTAATTTCATTCATATACTTAACATCTAGGTATATAGGTATATATATTTTTTGATTTAAATATATAACAATGCTTACACATATACACAAGGTTACACATGCATGGTTACATACATACACATATAAGATCACACAAACATGCACATGATCACACACACACAATCAAGATCGCACGCGCGCACACAAAACTGCACACCCACATAGTCCCATCGGCGCACCATCATCCATGATCGGTCCACCGATTGGCTATTACTTGGAGCAATAAAGCTCCAGGCCATGCATCTTTCACTCCACTTTGGGCGGCTTCGACCACCTGATTGCCCTCTATCGACTCACTCTTTAGCATTACACGCCATATGTAATGAATAAATTGATATAGTCACAGATTGGTGAGTGTGTATACCCGCCTGTTCACTGCATTCCTTCCACTTCGCTGTACGCGATCTTCAAAAACCAAGGCATCGACGAAACTCTAATTGCTTGCGTATGTAGGTGTACATCGGTGATGAGAAGTACATAGTCGAGTTTGGGAAATTATGATAATTTATTAGAATTTATTTCGATTACTGAATGATAAGGGTTTAGGTAAGCTGATGATTTTCTACAAGCAACATAAATGAGTATGTTAGGTTATATTTATAAGATTGGATGAAGAGTCGAGAGATAAAAAATTCTAGAATTTGGAGAAGTAAGGAAAACATTGTATATGGTTTAGGATTGTTGGGCTTTTGGGCTTCACTTCATTTCCTTTTCTTTTGTTTCTTCTTTCCTTTTCTTTTGTTTCTTCTTTCTTTTCTTTGGTTTATTTAACAATTCTAATTCAAGCCCAAATACAAATCACTTCTACTACAAAATACTTTCTAATAAATTACAACATTATTTATTTTACAAAAAAATTTCTATGATTTTATTTACTTAATTAATCCTTTTATTTAAATCATTTACTAATTAATTTCAAAACTATATTAATAAAATTTATTATCTTTAATAAAATAAACTTTATATTTTACTAATTTCAATTTATCATTATCTCTAAAATAATTCATTCATATTTTCATATCCAAAATTATTTAATCACTATTCTTTTTATATACAATTTCTTACTATTTTATTAAACTATTCATTATCATACTCTAAATCATTTCTAAAATTCCAAATAAAAATTATATTAAATGTACTTAATTATTTGTCCAACATCATAAAATTTCTAGAATTTATTTCTACATTTAATTCATTTAAATTTAAATACTTAAAATTTATATACTAAATCCAATATTAAACAACTTCCGAATTAATTATTTTAACATTTTAAAACATCCACTTATTCCCAAAACTATTTAATTCCATTACTAATCATCTTGTTATAAAATCCGGATATTGTGAAATAAATTCAAATTATTTATTATAAATTTCAAAATCCATTTTTTAATTAATTAAATATTTATTATTATTTACCTCTAAAAATCGGGTTGTTACAGACTCTCCACTTAACAAAATTGCATCCTTGCAATATCCATAGGAGGAACCTATAACATAATTAACAATTCCATAATTATAAAATACTCTCCGTTAATAAACTTATTATCCAATAGAAATTCATCTTATATACAATTAAAAATTCAAAAATCCAAATAAACTTCAAAATATTTTACAGAAATCCAGAATCTTATCAACAAATTTTTCACTAAAGTTTCAATTCATGATTTAATAAAAAAAACTTTCAATATATTTCTTAATTCTGAAACATCTGAAAATAAAAATTCTTTTCAATTATCATTGCATTCCAAAACTCTCTTTACTATGTATATATATATGTATAATATAATATAATATAACTACTTTAACTAAATTATAAAATTCAATATTTCCTAAAAGTAGTAATAATATTTCTCACTAAAATACTCCTTTAATAAATATTCTCCCATAACCACACAAGCTTCGCGATCTTTTAAAATATTTTGAACAAATAATTTATTCTATGCTATTATATTCACAAAACTAAATGTAATTCATGATATTTCAAAATAATCAAACTAAAACACTTCAACTTGCAAATATATTTGCTAGATACACTCATGTCACAACAATCATATATACCATGACGTGCAATAATCACATCCTCACATATCATATAATTCGAAGTTTAATATGTATATACACATAAATGTACTGACGATGCCTCGCCAAGAATTTCTATTAGCTTACTTCGCCAATTGGTAGCATTGTTGACCATGTGATCAACATTGCCTCGCCACGAATTCGGCCTTCCAATAATACTCAATGGGTGGAATCACTATAAATATAACCTTTTTTATCTTTGAGACAATAAATATAATTATCTTTAAAATATCATTTCAAAGATATGTTCCACACTTTAAAATATTATAACACTTTTGCAAAACATTTCAAAAATTTGTGTCCATATGTCTTGTTCTAGTGTTCAGGAATCGCTATCAATAACGTTGGCCAGACGCATCGACCAGAATTCTTAAAGCACTCAACAGACAGATTAACACCAATATATTTCAAAACTTAGTCAATTACCATACTGTATCATTCCAATATAACATCATAGCATTTTCAAACATCCTTTAAATATACATACAAAACACTAAAAAAAATATTTATATTGCCATACTTTATCAGTACACTCAGTGGAAGACTGGTAAACAGATTTCCAGCTGCGCACTCTGATTGGAATCAAATCAAAATACATTAATTTAAGATTAAGCCACACATGTTAATCATTTTATATTTATATTTATACTCAAAATACCAAATATCCAAATATCTTATATATATATATATAATAACAAATACGTTTCCTAGATGATTACACCAGTATCCATCCTATGTATATGCTCATACTATCCCTAATTATAGGGTAACTACCCAACAGGGGATAGAGACTCTAAGTCTCATCTAAAGTCTTAACTCATGTCTCCTATATATAATGTATTGTTTGAACCTTGCTCTGATACCAAATGAAACATCCCACCTCTATACCCATATTATCTATGAGTATTACTGAGTAAAACTGTTTGATGAGACAGAGAATGAGGCTATACGGTGTACATACACGAATATTTCTTTGGGCTAACACTAGTATGAATTAATACATTGAATAAATAACTCACTTATATGTACACAATATCAACACAAAGCAATAAACACGTGTGCCTCCAAGATAGAACAATACATAATATACAGTATATAAATAGAGAATGCAGAGTCAAAATCACAGCGATAATATATAATACTAATGTACAAAGTATGTCCAATATACATCGCATAAATATACATATAAGAGTTTATACAATATATGATGGTAAACAACTATACAAAAACTAGCCTCCTTTATGCCCAAAACACAAGCTAGTCTCACTGTCCCTAAACCTGTAATGTCTCAGACTGACCCGAGAATTACATAAATAACACATGGGTCAGGCTATGTTTAAATCAAGGGTTAATAAACATATGTGACTCAATATATGCAAAGTATAATAACAATATGGTAACATCCATAATTCAATAAATATGTGGTAACATATGCATGGTATGTAATTAAAATATATCTTAGACAATCACAAATATATCATGTAATATCAAATACCACAAAACCAAGCATAAATGTGTCATCGCCCATATAGAAATAACCCAAATCAAAAATCATGGAACCAATATCAAACGGGTGAATCATCCATGTCTAGAAATCATCATCAAATACAATAATTTGAATAAGAGATATCACCAAATATAGTCAAGCTAGCACAAGAAATTTCCCAAATATATCTATGAATCTCAAATAACTAAAAAGCATCTTCAATAAGCTGTCTATCACTAAAATCTTATACCATAAAAGACATGAGAATCCACTGTACATTGGATATCCATCTAGATATAATCTCATCACCTCATGTGGAAATAAATAGTGATGGGAAATCAAATCATGTCATATGGGTTACACCATCCAATAATCTCATAATATCTGGGTTACACCACCCAGACAATCCACAACATGGCTACCCACCATTTCTAAAGGCACCTGGGTTATATACCCATATCCACTCTAATACTTAAGTGAGGCATGCAAATAGTACGTACGTATCTACCATTTAGTGTAGAACCAGAAGGGAGACTGACAGCTACCCCGCCTGCTCCAGGAGCCAAGGGCTACACCGTTTGGATCCGCTCCTACAGTCTTCAGTTACCAACCTGGTATCATGACTATATCCACCACATGTCATAAACATGCCGCAAGACTATGTTTTGCATTGATCATGACCCGGATCACACCCCTATGGTAACAAACCGTTAGCTTTTGTGACTAAAGGGGCTAGGAATACACTATCCTACGAGCTACACCACCTTTTATTCAAATCCCACGAAGAACATCTAATACAACAAAAAGTGTCACATATTTGGGGCACGACTCCACGATCAGGCCGCCAAGATGGACACTGGCCATTTGGTTCCCGATACCCTTTAATCATATCTCGAAGCACTTCATGATAGACATCATACATATAGGTACACCCTCATAGCTCAATCATTCATAATGCTCTACCCCGAGCATATAAATTTGCTCTGCACCGAGCATCACCGCATGTAAGTATAGTCCCAGTTCCCATCGCTTGAGTGACATCTACTTACCATGAATAATTGAATAAGTATTACATCAGTGTCACATACCACCGGGTGATGCTCAATCGTTTATTCACTACTCATAAAATACACTCAATCTCCATAATTTTCTATATAACGAGCCCAAAGAATAAACGGAGAAATATTACCGAATGCCCCCATCCCATACGGTATTATAACTCTATTTATTTAGATTCGCCGCTACATGGAATAAAATTATCACAAGATCACATAAAATAATGTCACCACCATATCATATAAAAACACTATTCAAATCAACATCAACAGTGAATCATTAATATAACCTAATTCAATGTATATAAAAAGAAGTAAAATCAGAAAAATAGATGAACTATATATATATATAAAGAAAACAAACAAATCAATATTTAATAATAAATCATTTATAGTATATAATCTTATATAATAAGTACTTCAAATGGATAATAAATAAATAAATATATTCTAGAATTAAACTAGATAATTAATTTAAACAAAATATAACATTCTCTTTTCAATAGATTATCAATTCCATTGATATACTTAACATCTAAGTATATGGGTGTGTGTACATATACATATATATATATATATGTATATATATAATTTAAATATATAACAATGCTTGCACATATACACAAGGTTGTACATACACACATGATTAGATACATACACACACATAATCACACACACAAACACACACTCTCAAGATCGCATATGCGCACATAAAAATGCACACCCGCATAGTCTGTAACAACCCTGTTTTCGAAGCCGTAATATTGGACAAATTTAATTATAGTAAAAGTATTTGAATTCATTTTTTTCATAATTATTATTTTTGGAATCAAATTATTTTTCAATTAAAGTCTATTTAATAAAGGATTTTATCATAGTAAAATTGAATCAGTTAATAAATTTCATTTTTAGATAATATATTAAAATTCAATTAAAAATCTTAATAAATATGGGATATTTTAAAAGTATAAATAACTTTGTATAATTGAAATAGATGAAAAGAAGTTCTGTTCGATACTCACTAAAATCAATAAATCGACAAAGATGAATAATCATTTAATTTAAATATTTTGTAAAATATATGATACATCAATTTAAATAGAAAATAAATCTATAATTCAATGATAGAATTACTCATATATGAATGAAGGGATTCAATTTGCAATTTTAGAGAGATAAGAATGGATTTAAATGAGGATTTAGATGAAAATAACATTAGTTATAAATTTAATTTATTCCTTTCGTTCCCTTTTTGCACTTCAAAGCTCAGGCCTTACAACCCAAAACCCGACTTCATTTTATTCCCACCCCAAATCATAAATCCCTATTTCTCAAAATCAATTTGCGATAAAAGGAAAAAATAAAATAAATGGAGAATGTGGACGCGTGGGCTCACGTGCAAAGGAGGAGAAGGCGATGAAAAAAGAGGGTAACATCATCGGTGGCTGGTGATGGCTGGGATCGTGTGCGAATTCCTGGGTAAAGGCGGTGAATCCTTGCGTGCGAACATCGGGTAAGGACGCGTGACCTGGGCTCAATGCGTCGTAGATGAAGGTACTTGGCCGCTATTTAGGGTTGAGGAAAGTTGGTCGTTGACGGCTTGCAATTGGTGGTTGAAACACCTCACACCCCTTAATATATCCAAAAGGACACATTAAAAGGCGTGGTGCGTTGTAGGTATAACTGAAACTAACAGAGACTAAGATTCACAAGACAAAAATAAGTAAAAACAGCAGAAACTAAGATAATAACTTATTTCAAAACAAGACTTCATAATTGTATCATAAATCAAATAAGTCAAATACCAAATACACATATATGTCTCAAAACCCAAGATGTCTCATAAACGCATAGTCTTAAAAATCAGAGTACATAATATCCCTCGTAATAAGCCAGTACACAAAAAAGCTAAAGCTAGAATAAAATAAATACATGGTAGAAATCTTCTCTAAGAAGCCTCTGAGCAACTGCAACTTACTACCCTCTCCCTTGATTGCCTATGGGGGGAAGGGGAAAATAGAGGAGTGGGTCAGACTAAAAGTCTGGTGAATGATAGTAACTACTAGAATCTTTAAGCAAAGTAAACATAATAGACTTTATAACAGTTTTAGTATATAAAAGGAAACAAAGAAAATAGAAAAGAGAAAATGGAAATAAATACGAATAAACTATTGCTCAATTAGTAAGATAGGTATGATTATTTAAACTTATCTTTGATAGCTGCTTGATTAGGCTGAATTCCTAATCCTATAATTAGGCTGAAAACTTAATTTTACCCTTTGATCGGCCTGCTACTCCATAGACCTTACAGTGGAATAGACGCTATATAACTCTCTACACAGCAGCCAATGGTAACTACGAAAGATACACAAAGCACCCACTTTGGACTAGACGATACATAGCTCCCTACACATAAGGCAATGATGTCTACGAAAGATACACATACTAAGCGCATGGAACTATAGCGATTACTGAGCACCAAAATGGAAGTCGCACGCGTAACTGCCACCATTCTCATGCTACCTGTTGCTCCACCTATTGGGTCGTATTATTACCTCGACTCAGCATAAGCGTGCCCCCTCGTCTCACTTCAGGATTATGTGAAACACCGTGTCCATAGAAAATATAGGGGAATGCTGCCAGTAATGATCCGTCATTCAAACAATATCTAATAGCGCCATTGTCCAAATCCCCATAATTTGAACATCTCTATATTGACCAATTACTACCACTACTAGCATAAGCGTGCCCCTCGTCTCACTTCAGGTTTATGTGAAACACTGTACCTAGGGGAATGCTATTTGGTACAGGTCCAACTTTAATTCTTTGCTTATTAACTTAGATAAATTATTTAAATAAGCCTTTACTCTTGTTCTTAATATCTGTGGTTATTAATTTATTCTAAGTCTTAAAATAAGCCTTATTTTGTTCTACTTCTTATTATAACCTACGTTATAATCATGCTTATTACTTAACCCAAGGTCTAAGTGTGAAAATAAGCTTCTTTTCTTCTTTTATTCTTTTCTAGTTATAATTCTAAGTTATAACTAGGCAATCTCTTTAATTCGGTCCAATTAATATCATAATTAGGCATAATTTCAGTCCAATTCCATTTATATTACAGTCTTTATAATTTACATCTTATATTCCATTATTTCAGATTTCTTATAATTTATTCCAATTTCGCGTTAAATTTATTTTAATCCATATGCGAAGAAGAAGAAGAAGATGGAATAAAATAGAAGGAAATCCAAGGCGTAAGAAGAAGATGTAAATAACGTATAAATAACAGTAAATAAACTAAAATACTGTAAACAAATGGAAAAGCTTGAAATAAACTGAAATTAATTGAAAAGAATAGCTAGAAGAAATAGACTGACAATAATTCTAAAAACTGTAAATAAATTACTAAAAAGGTTACTCCAAAAATTGTAGTAAAACTACAACTACTGGAAATCCTATTATTTTAAATTAGTTAAAGAAATTTAAAATAATTACGATCACTCACCTGTGGTCTTAAGCTCTTCCCTTTTGGTCTTCCTGGATCCACTTGAGCGTATTAAAATATTTTTATTAAAAAGATTCTCTCCTTGGAAAATTATTTCTTTTAGGGTCCTTCCTGAAAAGGTGAACCCAAGTGGAGAAAATATAGAATGAGAAAAGGTGTTAGGCCTAGGGTCTTATTTATAGGGGTAGAAGTGGATCTCGGATGCAACCACGTCATAGGCTGAATAGTAGCCATCAGATACAAGAATGGAAGGACCGGATTGAAATAAAGAATGCAAAACACGTCATAGGAAACCTCTAGAACGAAGAATTTTTTTATTTGTTCTTGAACACAGGCGGGTCAACCGTCCTTGTGCTCAGGTCGACCGGTCGGACGACCTGGCCTATATATATATATATTCTACTTATTTTATTTAATTCATTTCTCGTTCATCTTAGCTCGGATTCTGGCGTTCTATATATGGATATTGACTAGAAAATTACCTCAGACACAATGGTGCAACTCCCGTGGCTCAATTCTGATAATTTCACAAATTTATTTTATTATTTAGTTAATTACGAATTAACTATTATGGGTTAAATTTCGGGTTGTTACATTCTCCCCTCCTTAAGGGATTTCGTCCCCGAAATCTCTAAGGATAAAAGAATATACTAAATGTTTTCATCCAATTCTACAACCAACTACTCAATCATCAACCATTCATCCATTGTCCTTAAGTTTTTCTAAGGCAATTTATGATACTTATGCAATTAGTGTAGTGTAAATGTCCCTAACTAATGAAAAAGATTAGGCGGTCCACTGATTCAATTGACCTCCTTTTATGCAATCATGTCCGTGCCATGTATCCAAATGAATGTGAAAATTTTCTAATGATAACTGATAATTCTATATGTGTGCTACAGACATCATCCAAATGCAACAACCATGTGAAAATCATCCATTTATAGCAACCATGGAAAATAAAATAAAATGCGCACACATCCATATGCATACGATCTAGTGTCCTAGTTAGGCCGATCCATAAAGAATAATAGTGCCTAGTGTACTTATATGCGTCCATTAGCATCCACTAGCAAACACTTGCAATCACTAGCATACATCATTCATAACATGTTCTATTAACATGTTTACATCAAATCCTACCATCCATAGGTTAAATCCTAAGTTCTACCCTCCCAAAGGATAATAAAGGAAAGAACTTATTCAAAACTAAAGATGGAAATAGTAAATTCTAAAACTTATTATCGAAAAGATGAGGATATGAGATACGAATTTTCTCCTAATCAAACCAATCTTCTCCGAAGTCTTTCTAACCATGTTGGGACCAAGTAGCAATCTCTCTATAGACTCTAACCAACATGAAGGTGACTTGTGTTGTCTTCTATAAAGAGCTTCGGAAGGTGGTATTCCAATGCTAGCTTGAGAACTACTATCTTATGCGAATTCCACTAAAGGAAGATGCTTTACCCAAGTTCTTCCAAAATCAGGAATATCCATTCTCAACCACGCGTGGCTTACAATTTTACTAACTCCATTCTACTGTTCTTCTTTAGTCCGCTCACATGAATCAACATTCCTAGGTTCTCACTAGGGTCCTATACACTCTATGGAAACTCTATTATTACTTCCAAAAGTAATTACTGTTGTCCCCTTTGTAGCCTTACACCTTTTTAGTTACACCTAGGAAATGATTCCTATCTACTTCACATTTAGGAGTTTGGTTCGGTGTCTATAGTCCCATTTCAAAAATTAAGGTTTCTAAATTTTTAAAACATTAAATCCCAAAATCTTTGTCTTTAAAAAGTGTTATTTTTGAGTTTCTATTAAATTCAAAAATACTTGGTTACTTGACATTATTTCCCAACTTAGAGGGAAAAACTTTCAAATTCTAATTTCAAAACTTATTCTCGTTTTCTTTTAAAGACCTTTTCAGTTTTCTATAAAAATTTGAATTTTCAAATTCTACTTTTATTAAGTTTTTTATTTAAAAAAAATTATTTACTTTTTCACCAAACCATTTCCTTTTAAAATATCTTTTCCTTATGTGTTTTCAAAAAATCTTCTTATTACACCTAACGGTCTTATACCTTAATGTATTGGAACTGCTTTCTTTTTATTAGAAATTATTAACGCTAAAATCTTATACGAATCTTTTAAAAGAGGACTTCATGTTTATATGAAATTACAAGGAATTTTTTTTATTTTTTTTCGAAATAGGCTATACAAAATATGGTGCTTTTCATACCTTGTATATCTCTTTCATGTATTCCTTGTAACTTGTACAAAACATTTTTATTGGTTTCATAGAAAATCATACCATTATTCTTTTCATTCCAATAGATTAAAGTATGTTTAATTTATATTCTTCCCTGATAAATATTTTCTAATATCTAACTTACACATTTTCCTTTCAGAAAAAACTCATCTTCAAAACTGTTTTAATATTTCCATAACTGCAAAAACACTTCCTTATACTTATTAAAAATAATAAGTGTACTTTACAAACCATTTTGTTTCTATACTTAGAAATTACCTTTTAAACTGAATTTTTATTTGGGTTAAAACAGATGTTGCGTAAAACACTGTTACTACAAACCAAAAATACTAGTGTATGATTCAATTAAATAAATACCAATAAATCTCATATACCTATGTAAAAAATTTCTCTTGGAAGTCACTTACTATAACAATAGTGTTATAGCCTATGCTCCTCTTATTTTTAATGAAAACATTCATTACAACAATAAAAGTTGTAATCTACGTTTTTGATACTCGCTACACTCTAGGTTTTTATATTTAAAATCTTTGTTTACTTACAAAGAAACTAGTGAGTTATACACACACACACACTCCATAATTCTTCAAAAAGAATTCCAATTTTTCATTATATAAAAACCAACTTAAATTTCATACCATTCTTTAAAAACCCCATATTTATTTTCTAAAAGAAAATATTAACAATGAAAATTTTCAATTCTAACAATTACACTTTTTTTCTTCAACTTTTTAAATTTCAAAATTTTCATTTTATTGGGCTTGGCATAAAGTGGATTTTGTCCTTACTAACCTAGGAGTACTTTTCTTAAATCTTGGAAATCCCATTTCCTTACTAAAGTCTTTTGTTAGATTTATTCCAAGGTACTACTGTTAAATCCACTTATATGAAACAATTATAACTTCTGTAATTATCTACACAAGAGTTTTCATCTTTTCCTATTAACTAAACATATTGTACATCCCCCAATCTTTGCCTACCTTTCTTTGGATTTCCACAGTCCGATCCTAAATGTACAAAACCGTTTCTTAAATCCCTACCATGTGCATACATTCTCTATGCCCCAATAAATGCACTTCAAAAGTGATACTTCAAGAACTCTGTCTTCAGTTGATGAACATGAAGCGTACGAAGTACCTCCTTTAGATGAATAACATGCTCTTCCACACTTCTTGGAAAACACCAAAATGTCGACCCCGAATACAACCACAAACTTATTTAGGACTTCTCTTAATACGTGGCTTATCAAATCTACAAAGTAGGTTGGGGCATTGGTTAGCCCAAAAAGGCATAACCAACCACTCATAAAATCTGTCTGGAGTCGTAAACACAGTCTTATCAATGCTGTCATCAGCGACCCTAAGCTGATGGAATCCCGTGGCTAAATTAAGCTGAGAGAATACTAAAGAGCCAACTAACTGATCAAAAAGGTCATCTATGCTAGGGAGTGGATAATGATTCTTCTTTGTAAGCTTATTCAATTCTCTATAGTTAATGCAAAGTCGAAGAGAACCACCTGCTTTGGTAGCGAAGATGACTGGCGCTCCCTATTTCGATATGTTTCTTCTTACGAAACCTTTCTCCAAAGCTCATGGATCTACTTGCTCAATCCCTTCCTTTCCCTAGGCGCCATATGCCCTACGGGTAATGCTACTGGCTAACAAAATAAATCTTGAAGCCAATCTCTCTCTTAGGGGGTAGGCTCCTAACCTCCTCAAAGATGTTAGGAAAATCTTTGATGACAGGAACCGAATCTAACTCTGATGATGATGAATCGAGGGAATAATGGAAGCTCAACATAACTGACCCTTGCAGGTCGCACGAAATCTCGAGAGTCCTACTGATGCATGTCTCTAATCTAATGCCTCTCCTCTCGCAGTCTAATATAGCTCCATATGTGGATAGCCAATCCATACCAAAGATCATCCCATACCCTGAGAATCCCAAAACATAGGCATCGCGGTAGAATTCTACGCCTAGGATATAAATTTTCAAACCCCTACCAACCATAGACAAGGGTGCCGATCCTCCTATGGGTTTTGAAACAAAGATGGGGTCTACTACTAAAAAATGTCTAAGTGCAAACAATCCACATGAGAACTAGAGATAAAAGAGTGTGATGCTCCAAAATCGAAAAGAGTCCCAATGGGAAAATCATAAATAGAAATCAAATTTTCCTACCTTGATTTAATCTACTGCTGGAAGGTGGTGTACCCAAATTCTGAATCGTTGCTGCAGGTGCACTCGCTGCCTGCCTCATTTTCAGAGGACAAATCCTACTAAAGTGACCAAGCTGTCCACAATTGAAACACCTTCCCCTCATTCCTGCCTTCTTACAGTCTTTTGCGTAATGACCAGTCATTCTACAACGCTTACATTTCCCACTTTTCTTGATTCGCTTCTGAGGTCCTCCCTCTTTCCTCTTGTCCTTCTCCTTCAACTTCTTCTTAGAGCTTGTAGGAACCTTCTCCAGCTCCTTCTTCCATTGCCAAGATGTAGGTAGAACACTCTGTCGGTCCTCCAACCCTAACCGCCTAAACCTTTGCTCCAAATTCTCAAAACTAACCCGCGTCTCCTCGGAATCCTCCATGCTAGAAAACGTTATGCCTCATATACTAGCGAAGTCCTTGCATAGCTCAGAAAAGGGGGCTGATGTGGGTGGATTAAAGGGATTCCACCTATTGGTGTTGTATGGGGCACTTGCCCTTGCACCTCTGGTACCATAGCTCTATAGAACCAATCAGCCATTCTATGCAAAGAAAAGAGAATTTAGGCTCGAAAGAATCGAAAGAAGATCGCACTGGACTTGGAGGGGATTTTTAACAAAACTCTTTTATACTTAAAAACTATTTCTAAGAGTACTTTCCTAAAAAATACTTTTTAAAAGAAGTTATTTTGGAAAATACTTTTACTTTTAAAATAAATTTTTAGGAATCCTGCAACCTTAGGCTCTGATACCAAGTGAAACACCCCACACCCCTTAATATACCTAAAAGGACACATTAAAAGGTGTGGTGTGTTGTAGGTATAACTGAAACTAACAGTGACTAAGATTCACAAGACAAAAATAAGTAAAAACTGCGGAAACTAAGATAATAACTTATTTCAAAACAAGACTTCATAATTGTTTCATAAATTAAATAAGTCAAATACCAAATACACATATATGTCTCAAAACCAAAAATGTCTCATAAAAACTCATAGTCTCAAAAATCAGAGTACATAATATCCCTCATAATAAGCCAGTACACAGAAAAAGCTAAAGCTAGAATAAAAGAAATACATGGTAGAAATCTTCTCTAAGAAGCCTCTGAGCAACTGCAACTTACTGCCTTCTCCCTTGATTGCCTATGGGGGGAAAGGGGAAAATAGAGGAGTGGGTCAGACTAAAAGTCTAGTGAATGATAGTAACTACTAGAATCTTTAAGCAAAGTAAACATAATAAACTTTACAACAGTTCTAGTATATAAAAGGAAACAAAGAAAATAGAAAAGAGAAAATGAGAATAAATACGAATAAACTATTGCTCAATTAGTAAGATAGGTTAACTTTTATTTTTTGCACTTATCTTTGATAGCTGCTTGATTAGGCTGAATTCCTAATCCTATAACTAGGCTGAAATCCTAATTCTACCCTTTGATCGGCCTGTTACTCCATAGACCTTACTGCGGACTAGACGTTATATAACTCTCTACACAACAACAAATGGTAACTACGAAAGATACACAAAGCACCCACTGTGGACTAGACGATACATAGCTCCCTACACAGAAGGCAATGGTGTCTACGAAAGACACACATACTAAGCGCTTGGAACTCATAGCGATTACTGAGCACCGAAATGGAAGTCACACGCGTAACTGCCACCATGCTCATGCTCTTTGTTGCTCCACCTATTGGGTCGTATTATTACCTCGACTCAGCATAAGCGTGCCCCTCGTCTCACTTCAGGATTATGTGAAACACCATGTCCATAGAAAATATAGGGGAATGCTGCCGGTATTGACCCATCATCCAAACAATATCTAATAGCGCCCTTATCCAAATCCCCCGTGATTTGAACGTCTCTATATTGACCAATTACTACCACTGCTAGCATAAGCATGCCCCTCGTCTCACTTTAGGTTTATGTGAAACACCGTACCCATAGAAAATAATAGGAGAATGCTATTTGGTACAGATCCTACTTAATTTTGTGTTTATTAACTTAGATAAATTATTTAAATAAGCCTTTACTCTTGTTCTTACTATTTGTGCTTATTAATTTATCCTAAGTCTTAAAATAAGCCTTATTCTGTTCTACTTCTTATTATAATCTACGTTATAATCATGCTTATTACTTAACCCAAGGTATAAGTGTGAAAATAAGCTTCTTTTCTTCTTTTATTTTTTCTAGTTAAATTCTAAGTTAAAACTAGGCCAAACCCTTTAATCCTGTCCTATTAATATCATGATAAGGCATAATTTTAGTCAAATTCCATTTATATTACAGTCTTTATAATTTACATCTTATATTCCATTATTTCAGATTCTTATAATTTATTCCAATTTCGCGTTAATTTTATTTCAATCCATATGCGAAGAAGAAGAAGAAGAAAGAATAAAATAGAAGGAAATCCAAGGCGTAAGAAGAAGATGTAAATAACGCATAAATAACAATAAACAAACTAAAATACTGTAAACAAATGGAAAAGCTAGAAATAAACTGAAATTAATTGAAAAGAATAGCTAGAAGAAATAGACTGACAATAATTCTAAAAACTATAAATAAATTACTAAAAGGTTACTCCAAAAATCGTAGTAAAACTACAACTATTGGAAACCCTATTATTTTAAATTACTTAAAAAAATTTAAAATAATTACGATCACTCACCTGTGGTCCTAAGCTTTTCCCTTTTGGTTTTCCCGGATCCACTTGAGGGTATTAAAATATTTTTATTAAAAAGATTCTCTCCTTAGAAAATTATTCCTTTTAGGGTCCTTCCTGAAAAGGTGAACCCAAGCGGAGAAAATCTAGAATGAAAAAAGGTGTTAGGCCTAGGGTCTTATTTATAGGGGTAGAAGTGGATCTCGGACATTTAGATTTGGGGATTGAATATGATGCAACCACGTCATAGGCTGAATAGGATTCATCGGATGCAAGAATGGAAGGACCGGATTGAAATAAAGAATGCAAAACACGTCATAGGAAGCCTTTAGAACGAAGAAATTTTTTCTTCGTTCCTGAACACAGGCAGGTTGACCAGGCGGTCGACCGTCCTTGTGCCTAGGTCGACCGGCTGGTTGACCTGGCATATATTTTTTTTCTGCTTATTTTGTTTAATTCATATATCGTTCATTTTAGCTCGGATTCTGACGTTCTATATATGGAAATTGACCAGAAAATTACCACAGACACAATGGTGCAACTCCTGTGACTCAATTATGATAATTTCACAAAATTATTTTATTATTTAGTTAATTAACGAATTAATTATTATGGGTTAAATTTCGGGTTGTTACAGTGGTGCACGATTGAATGATAGGTAGGAGGAGACGTAAGGAGAAACGTCCGACGGAGATCGCAGTGGCGAAGACGGTATCATAGTGAAGAACACTGTTGTCGCAGGCGGTTGTTATTCATGGTCGAGGGCTACTAAGGTTTTAGGTTGCGAATTGATTTAAATTTTAGCGATCGAAATTAAAATAATACCAAGCACCAAAATCCCCAATTAATTCGCAGCCTAAATCCCCAGTAGCCCTCGACCAACTGCCCGCGACAATACTGTTCTTCACTATGGTACCGTCTTTGCTATTGCGATCTCCATCGGACGATGCTCCTTACATCTTCTCATATCCATCATCTAATCGGGCTCCACCAATTGCAGGCCATCAACGACCAACTTTCCTCAACCCTAAGTCATGGCCAAGTATCTCCACCTACGACGCATCGAGCCTTGGTCGCACGTCCTTCCCCGATGTTCACGCGCACGACTCCACCGCCTTCACCCAAGAATTCGCACGCACGCCCAACCACCACCAGCCATATACGGATGCTACCCTCTCTTCGCGTCGCCTTCTCCTTCCTGGCATGCGAGCACACACGGCCATGTTCTCCATTTATTTTATTATTTTTCCTTTTATCACAAATCAATTTTGAGAAATAAGGCTTCATGATTTGGGGTAGGAATAAAAGAAAGTTGGGTTTTGGGTTGTAAGGCTTGGGTTTAAAGTGCAAAAAGGGAAAGTGGAATGGATTAAATTTATAACTAATGTTATTTTCATCTAAGTCCTCATCTAAATCCATTCTTATCTATCTAAAATTGCAAATTGAATTCCTTTATTCATATATGAGTAATTCTATCATTGAATTATAGATTTATTTTCTATTTAAATTGATGTATCATATATTTTACAAAATATTTAAATTCAATGATTATTTACCTTTGTCGATTTATCGATTTTAGTGAATATTGAACAGAACTTCTTTTCATCTATTTCAAATATAAAAAATTATTTTTACTTTTAAAATATTTCCTATTTATTAACACATTTTAATTGGATTTTAATATATTATCTAAAAGTGAAATCTATTCACTAATTCAATTTTACTATAAGAGAATCCTTTATTAAATAGACTTTAATTGAATAATAATTTGATTTCAAAAATAATAATTATAAAAAAATCAAATTCGAATACTTTTACTATAATTAAATTCGTCCAATATTATGGCTCCGAAAATAGGATTGTTACATAGTCCCACCGGCGCACTGATCATCCATGACCGGTCCACCGGTTGGCTATTGCCTGAAGTAATTAAGCTCCAATTCGTGCAACTTTTACTCCACTTCAGGTGGCTTCGACTGTCTGATTCCCCTCCTCGACTCACTCTATAGCACTACACACCATATGCAATGAATTAATTGATATAGGCATAGATTAGTGAGTGTGTATACTCACATGTTCACTACATTCCTTCCTCTTCTCTATACACAATCTTTAAAACCAAGACATTGACGAGAACTCTTATCGGTTGCGTAGGTGTATACCGGTGATGAGAAGCACATAGTTGAATTTGGTAAATTATGATAATTTATTAGATTTTATTTTGATTATTGAATGATAAGGATTTAGGTAAGTTGATGATTTTCTATAAGCAATGTAAATGAATATTGTTTTCACCAAAAATTGGCAAAAACACCCAATAGAGATTCTGTAGAGAAATAAATGAAGAATAATAAATGAAAATAGAGGAAACAAGCAATTAAATAATAGTAAATAAGCAATAACGAGAAGAAAACGACTTATAGTGGTTCGATGTTGAAAGCCTACGTCCACTTTGGAGAAATAACTTTATGAAATACTTGAATTACTGAGTACATAAGGTAAAACCCTTAGTTACAAAAAAGTGCAAACTAATAAGTAGCATAAAGTCCCTCAAAATGAACAATCAAATCTATATTTATAGAGGAAGACAGTGAAATATCTTCCATAAATTTCGGCAACGGAGTCTCCAGATCCAGAAGTCATGGTATTGATCACGGGTCCCACATCCTTCACAATAACGATCGGTACCGTTCTATAAGCTCATTTTGGCATGTGATCGATATAGTGGGCTCCACTCTTCAATATATTGATATTCCCAAATTTCGTATGTATTTGACTTGTAGATTTTGAGATATTGATCGTTTTCCATTGAGTTGAACTATAATATCAATAAGGTACGATCCATCATTAGTGAATATGGATCGTGCCCGATCCATTTTCAGTAAATGGTATATTTTCATACTTTTATCGTTCTATTGAGTTCGTCTTCTTCTTTCACTTCGCCACTGCTTCATATTATCATATGTTCCTGATCTCTGGGCTTTGTTATTGTTAATCTAGCTTGTTGATCCCAATGACAGTCAAGTTTAACTTGTCTAATCAGTTCGAATATAGTCGGGCCAAAAGGCTGGATAACACATGCCCCCCAAAGTATGTCATGTTTCAACATGACGTGCTTTGAATCGATGCAAATTAGAGTCATCGGAAAGGAATCAATTCAACTTTCTGAAAAGTTGTCATCCTTTCAATGAATTGCTTTCCTTGAAGAGTCATATCTCTTTCTGTTTGACATGACAATTGGATGACTTCCAATAGTATAAATTCTTGATTATAATTTGCCAACTAACATCTATGCCCGGTTTCATTGAGCTAGTATGCCTCGGTTATCTGATCTGGTTCGTTCTCTGATAAATCCAAGTGAGAATTCAATTTCTATCGAATTCAAGAAATCAAGTTTATTGGGATGCACAAGTGCACGTCCACGTACATGTCCTTGTCATTGGCTCCCGGATGCGTTCGTACGACCATGGATCGTTGCCAATTTAGTGGAATGCAATTCAATCGTTTGCATTTTTTTAGGATGGTTCGACATGAATCCATTAGGTAAATGGCTCATACCCGATCCATAAAATGGATCGTGTCAAATTCGTTTGAGATTGGATCATGTACGATCGTTCTTCCCCCTCTCTTTTTTTATTAAAGAGAAGGATCGACATACATCCATCATAGAATGATCGCGCCTGATCGTTTCTTGATTTGGCCATTTGATTGAACTATAAGTTAAGAAGAATGGATCGACTTAAGGCCATCATAAAATGGTCGTACCCGATGGTTTATCGGTTGGGTTCTATTGAACTAAAATTCGATGTTTTGTATCACAACCTTCATATATATACTTGGGTACTTAGATCATTTTCTTTACCTCGTTTCATTTTCTATCAACGTTACCCGAATCAAAAAAGAAAAAAAACCCATCCTCGTCTTCTCCTTCACCATCGATCAACCAAGCCTTTCGATCCAACCCCATACTCATCTCGCAACCATCTCTATAGGTCGGTCTAACTCCTTGCTACGTCAACCATCACCTTTGCCATCTTCTACAGATCTTGCTCCATACTCGAATTCACATTGCATCTGCTTCTCAACTTTCTTAAATAAGTAGTGCTAACTTCTTTTGCTTGTGATTAATGAGGATGAGGAGATGATGGTTCTCGCTCTAGTTAGCATGATACAGATCATG
The DNA here is from genome assembly GCA_030737815.1 of Allium fistulosum. Lineage (NCBI taxonomy): Eukaryota > Viridiplantae > Streptophyta > Magnoliopsida > Asparagales > Amaryllidaceae > Allium > Allium fistulosum. The sequence continues at coordinate 1,185,526,808 of CM060902.1, forward strand.
GCGATTTGATCGGTTGGAGTGGAGGGGGGAGATGGTGACGATCGGGTCGAGTCATTTGTATTGGTCTTGAGATTGGATGGAATGCGCTTATTTGAGGTCGGAGGTCGGAGTATGTTTTTTGCCGATCATTCTTGGAGTTCTTCGCCGATCATTTCTACCAAGGTGGATGTTGTGAAGTTGTTAGCATAGGGGAATGAAACAGAGTTCGACTGATCATTATGATAGCTTGGTATTTGAAAATATGAAGAGAATTTGGACTGGTCATATTCTATTAGAGTTTTTGACCGATTGTTTATTAGATCAGTGTTTCGAGTCTTGAATTAGAATGAAGTGTGTTACCGGGGTCGAAGGTTGGAGAATGATCGGTTGAAGAACGATCAGGTGTGAAATGATCGTGTAGAAACGATTAATCGTGTACATTGGGATCGATCGGTCGTAACATTATTTTGGATCGGTTGTTGGTTTTACTTGGATAAACATACTTAAAACGTTCAAATTTTAATTTTAATTAGAACTTTGTGATAATCTTCGCCCTCGAACCGTGGAACAAACTTGACTAATTTCCTGCATATTTATGTTTATTACCAATCCCTTGAATAAATTTTTGAAGCTCACCCATTTCTAAAAGCACAATTCGAACTTCGACATGCTAACAGCTGATCCCGATGATTAGAACGAACCCTTTTCCATTAACGTAGAGAATCGATTGAGATAGTTGCAATGATGGTCACTTCGATCGAACTCAGAGTCTCACATAAACATAGTCTTTAATTATGAACTGTTTTTATTGCATTGCACGATATTGCACCACTCTGCACTAGCATACACTTTGCATGGGGGGAACATGTTATTTTTTCTAATGATGATTATCTACTTAGTTTAGTAGTCATGGGTTCCAAATGCTCAGGGCGTTTAGCTACCATATATTCTGAACAGATCTCATAGCACAACAGTACAAGTGATGAATCGAGCTCCACAACTGCTTTCGATGAATTCTCCCCCAGATATCAAGCTGAACAACTGAAAAGTTCATGTCCATCACTTGACCTTTTCTCCATCGTTCTTGTCCTTCTAGCAGAAGTGATAGACCCCGCTCCTGACACTCTAGAAGATGCTATATTTTTGGAAGATCTAGAGGATTCCTGGCTTTAATGGTTAATGAAGTCTCTCTTCATAGAATTTGTGCCAGACACGGGATTCTGTTTGATGACGTGCGAGTTCTAATTCGAGATGATAGAGCTCATATGCCCCCCGAAGGGTTCATCGCATGCAACAAGTTCATGTGTTGGGCAGGATACGTCCCACTCTTCAATTCATCTATCTGAGAGATGCTACATCATATGAGGTCAGCATCGGCACAACTGCATCCAAATAGCTATGCCTTGCTTAACTGTACCTACATAGCATTCGTGGAGTTTTTGTTTCATCCTCCAACTCCTAAAGACATTCGATTTCTTTTCACCTTCAAACGATGAAAGGGAAGCCTTTAATTCACATTTCTTGAGTCAACCAAGAAGTGCCAAATCCTGACTGGTACTTGTAACAAGCTGAGCGCTTTCATAAGCGAGTGTTTCTATATCCGTTGCCCACTTGGCTTTTCTAGACGGTGGTTAGAAGGATGTAAGTACTACTCCCTGCCTAATTTCTTGAGTGCTTGTATCCAGGTCGTATTCTGAATTAAACAAAATTTTCTAGTTTGCGCAGGCTCTTATCCACGACTCCATGGAAAACAATATACGGACGCGGTCTTGGTGCTAAAAAAGTTCCATCAGAAGATACAGTCATTGAGAATCTCCTTGCTGATGAATGTCTCATTACTTACCACCCAATGGAAGAAGGTTGTAGCATAGGGCTACCGGTCACTACAGGAGTTACAGTGGCTGAACACCGGGATGTGGATGATGATAAAGGCCATCAAGCTGATCCTATTGTGCCCCCAATTGAGGGGGCTCAGGAAGCTTCCGATAAAGAAGCAGCGAGAGATAAGGGTGACAAACTTGATGGCGATGGCATGGATTCTAGTTTCGAGGCTACGGCTAGATCTTCACAAACCTAACAGCCCCATCCCCTTCTAGAAAGAAGAAAAAGGAAGAAGCTCATTTATAGGTTCCCTAAGAGCCGCCTCTTTGAACAGTGCAAGCTACCATCAACCCTCAGGTTATTCCAGATCAGTCTGCTTCTCAACCTTCAGAATACTTGGACGAAACATTTGAGGCATCATCCAATCTTCCGATACTGGATAACGTTGATGCCTTTCATTTTATTGACATGAGCATCGGTAGATCAGAATCTCCTTCCAAAGCTGGAGCTGGAATCCCTCCTACCATTAGTGGAGAGGTTATTCCTACTAGTAATGCTTCAATAACCGGTTCGTTAGGGGGACACAAGCACACGCACGTTCACACGCACTTCACAACATTGCACTTATTTCGAGTCCTTCAACACTTAGAGCTGATTCATTCTTTGTCTTTTTTTGCAGAAACTTCGAGAAAGAAGCACATGTTTCAGTTTCTACAAGAAATATCATGCCATAATCCCGATTCTTGTTCGAGCTCGTACCTCCAAAGTAGTGGTCGTGAATATGACCCTAGCTATTGCCCCAGTTGGGATCGGGATTACCAAAATAGAAGTGACAGAGACAGGTCTTCCCACGATAAACATCGGTCCAAATCTAGATCTCCTCCCCTTAAAGATTTTGGAAGGCAACAAGATTGCCACGACGACTTTCCTCCTATTGACACCTCTCGTGGTCCCTTTTCCACCTCAATTTCTTCACAGTTTGTTGTTCCATCTCATCCTCAGTGACCCAACGATCGCCGGTGTCATGATGTTCACCAACAAAGGTCGGGCAAAGGAAGCACTGACACCCAAGTTGTCACTGAAGCTCAATAAGTTGATGTCCCCGCTCGCCTGGCCTAACTTAAGTCAGATTTTCCAAATGTATACCTTAATGGATTTTTCTTTGTACCCGATCTTAATAAAGTTCCTAAAAAAGTCCAGCAAATGACTATGGATTGTGTGAATGATATCCACAAGCAATATACCAAGTGGATAAGAGCGGCGGAGAGGATTTCTAAAGTATCTTGGGAGAGAGTGGTAGAGATTGAGAAGTTTAAACGCCAAGAGGCCCAGGATAAGTGGATCATCGAAACTCTAACCAATGAGTTAGAATCTTTAAGGAGCTCACAGGCAGAAGCCAAGAGAAAAGCAGAAACGACCATCAAGGCACTCAAAGATGAGAAGGCCAGGCACTTGGCCGAGGTTGAAGTGCTTCATAATCGAAAACATAAACCGGTGCTAGAAAGGGATGTGGCCTAAAGAAGCGCAGTTGAGTACAAAACTAAGTTTAAGTGTGAATCCAACAACAAAGAGGAGGCACAGAAAATCGATCAAGATGCCTGTAAGGAATTGGTTACCATTAGGATTGAAAGAGATGAGTTGTAGAAAAGGCCAAAGACATTGATGCCCTCGTTAAACGAGAAGTGGAGTGGAGGCCGCGAGAGAAAAGGTCAGGGAGGAGGTTATGGAGGAATTAGATCCACTACTCATTCTTTACAATGCCAATGTCCTGAAGTACAGAAACTTGGAGTGGCTTCTGGGTGACTACCCTTACCATCTTGTACGTGCTTGGGAGCATCTTGTTCAGGAGGGCAAGGAAGCTCCCGGCACTGAACAAATCGATTTGATTAGGCTGGAAGGCGAAATTCTATTGGGTGATTGTAATGACCCAGAATTTTGACCAAATTAAATTGAGAATATTTAATTTATTTTAAATATTTGAACGATGATTTAATTTGTATCCCGAATATAACTTTGAATTTGACGATTAAATTATAAAATTTAATCGATTGAAGTTGAACAAAAATTTGAATCTTTAATTTTAAGCTGAAGAAAAATATTTCGAAAGCTTTTGAAATTCGTATTGATAGTTCTGAAGATAATAGAAGCTTCAGGATTTAATTTCAAACTGTTCTGTTCAGTTTTGAATTTAATTGTTCGAACCGATATTTTAAAATAGCCGTCCGAGGCGCAGTCTCGGAATTCGACGAAACCAGTTCCATTGGGTCCGGAATATTGGATTATTGCCGGGTTTCAAATTTCGTAATATTTGGATTTGTTATGTGAGCATACGACGAATAAACGCGTTAAATTTTAAAACGGATTCAATTTAAATTTAAATTTAAATTGGTCAACACGTCACCACGTTTTCTCCCCTAAAATCACGCCTATTATCACGCAGACAATCACGAACAAAAATCGTGTAACCCATACTCATTCAGTTTTAAAATGTTCCTCTCCCCTCCTCATATTCAAAACAAACGAAACAAAGAAAAATTAGAAATGGCCGATATAAAATCCCTTTATTTTCCCTCAGTCAAATTCACAATCAAAAATCAAACTTCCATCTCTCCGTTCGAATCATTGAAAATGAGTCGCTCCTCTTTTAAAGCTCGAAATCGCCGATTCACTCAGTGTTGCATTCGAATCGCGGAGGGGAAGGATTCACGAGTTCGATCGTGCTCGAGGTTCAAGCAGGCAGGTCGCGAAGGTTTTAGGGTTCGCGTGGAGCTGACAGGAAGCATCGATGGCATATCGACATCGCGTTGGTGGTCGCGTACCTAGGGGAAGTCGCGTGCGATGGAGCAGCTGAGATGGTGTTGCGGCACGAGGGGGGAGGCGAAGTCGTGACCTGGTATTCAATTTGGGTTGAGAGTGGGGCTCGATTCGAGCAGCTCGTCTTGTCGAGGAGTTCGACAGTGGACGTGAGCACGCGGCGATGTTGGGAGCAAGCGGCGGTGGCGTTCGATCGGAATTGGCTCGAGTTCGAGTATTACTGGGGTCGCGATCGAATTTGGCAGCTTGGATTCGAGGTGGCTGGGGTTTCATGGCACTCGCAAGTGGCGATACTCGACGGCGGCAAGGACAGCGATCTGTGTTTTGTCGATGTTTGCTGTGAGGTATATAATTTAATTTAATTTATTTTAATTTAATATAAGTTAATTTATATATGTATGTATAATGTTGTAGAAATTATTTCACAGTAAGGTATTGTTTTAAAATTTAAGTAAAGGAATAAATGTTATGTGTATAGAAAATATTTACAGAAAGAAAAATATATATGCAGTTTTTTTTTACAGTGAAACAGGGGATAAAATTGGTTAAAATTTTATAAGCAGTGAAAACTTGATGAAGATAAATATACATATTTTTAATTTGCTTGATCTTAAAAATTTATTGATTAAATTTAAATAGTTAACTAATTTAAATTTATTTGGTTACTAAAAATAATTTAAAGGAAATTGTTTGAAATTAAAATTGGTAAGATAAAGTAAAATTTTACCAAATGTAATTTAAACTATTCGATTATTCCGAATATTAATAGAATTGTATAAAATTGTTATACAAGGTCGAATACAATGAAGAAATGATCAAAATGGAAATGGATGGCAAAAATAAAAGCTAAGGTGAGATTTTTCTCACTCGAAAGGAAATTTAATTTGCAGTTATTGATTGTTTGATATGATTGCTATGTTGATTGTGATATTAGATATTTTAGGATATATCTATATATAGCAATATATACATATTGGCATATGTATATATTGGATTGATGATTTCCCGCCTCGTATAGCGGATGAGACCCTATTGCGCCGTTAGTAAGCGGATTTATAAAAACCTATATACCGCGATAATTCCGTACTGGAGCGGAATTGGTATTGTGCTGACGTCTTTGGATGCAGGGAAACAGGTTGGAGGGATCCAACTGGACCCCTCACATTGATTGAATTTATTTCTACTGTGATGTGGTAATCTGTGAATGATTATTGTTGTTATTGAATTGATATCTGAAAATTGTTGAAAAGCTAAAATTTAGCTGAATGGATGTTTTGACATCATTGGATTCCAAAGATAAACGAAATTGAATTTTTGAAATTCAAGTAGAAATTTCTAAGTGAATCAATTTTAGAAATTGAATAAATTTCGAAGAAAGGAATTTTAAAGTATAAAAAGTAAATTTTTATAATCGTATTTAATAAATTCCAGAATAAAGTGAAAATGTTAAATAAATGAATTTCGTAAAAACAGTGATTTTAAATTGAAGAAATTAATTTAAATTTGGATTTTTTAAATAGATTGAAAGAAACGATTGAAATTTATTTTCATAAAAAGGAATTTATTTAAAAGAAGATAAGTTGGAAATTCAGTTTGAAATTTAATTGGTAAATTGAAATAAGTGGTGAAATCAATGTAAAATGATTTCAATTTGAAGAATCCATTTTAAAACAGGATATTGAATAATTTGAAAAGATAAAGGAATTTATTTTAGTAGAGATAAATAAAATTAGAAATCAATCTGTAATTGATTTAATATTTAGAAATGAATTTTTGAGAAATCAATATGGAAATTTTATTCAAACGTTGAAAATAAGATTGGAAATCAATATTGAAATTGATTTGGTACTGAAGCTTTTATAAGTAGAATTAAAATTTATAAAAGTTGTTTATAAACCCAAAGTCACTTATTTTGATAAGTTAAATATAGAAGTTGATAAAAGAAGGTTTATAAGCCGAAGTTGTTATTAAAAAGAGAAATAGAATTTATAAACGTGTTTATAAATTTGAGATAGATTGAATGTGATAAATTTAATATAGAAGATTATTTAAGAAGATATATTCACGATTTTGAATAGCGAATTTTTATTGAAATAAAAATGTGTAGGAATGATTGAAATGGGGTTAAGTAAATTTTATTCACGATTTTGGACAGTGAATATATTGTTAAGTAAAATGGATTCATTTTTGAAGAAGTAATATTTTAAAAATGAAGCTAAACATTTTAAAGGTGTTTTAAAATGTATTATAAATCGAAAGCAGAGATTTCCGCAGTTCTTGTTGAAATAGACGTTTTCGAAGAATAAGGAAATGATGGACTATAACACTGTTGTTATAGTAAATGATTTTCGAAAGAAAATGTTTTATCTAGTATTGGGATTTACATATCTATCTTAATTTCGAATCCCTATACTAGTGATTTTGAGTCGTCGTAACGATGTTTTACGTAACATTCGTTTTGACTCAAATAAATGTTGTTATAGTAATGTTTTCCTTAAAGAATGAATTTATACTTAAATTTTGATTTAAGTATATCGGATATTTTCAAATGTTGAAAATAAAAGATTTGTGAAACACTTATTATTAAATAAGTATGGAATGTTTTCCAATATGAAATGAAATGTTTTGAGAATTTATCTTCTTAAAGATAAATTGAAAATGAATGTTGAAAACGATTGAAAATCGTATACCAGTAGATATTTTGAAAATATAAATTCACTATGGAATTTATGAAGGAAAGGGAAATTGTTTTAGAAAAAAAATAAACGTTGATTTATTTTTGAAGTTTGGAAATTTTATATCTAGTAAAAGATATTTTTGAAGATGAAATAATTTGGAAAATTATTTGGAATCTGATGATGTTGCGCATCTTTATTGATAGTTAAATAACCGACTATCAATAATCACCTTAAATAGGTATTTGTTGTGAATTGGATGAATTTGAATGCCACACTTATTTTTGAAAAATCGCTCACTATTCGGGTTAGCCGGGAAAGGACCATGGGGTCGTATAACCCATTCCGAATATGTGATACGTCGTTATGAATCGCATTTGAAGACCGGTGTTGAAGACCGGATATTTTTGAAAACGGAAGGATTACCGTCGAGTTACTCTACACCGACTGATCTTCGGTTTAGAGGTTTTATCACCCTTAGTGACGGGAAGTCCAGACGTGATTAGAAATTTATCCGGATGTGCAAGGGCTTCGTGAGAAGTGCCTTCGGTTCTGTTCGATCCCGGAACAGACTTGTATGGATTGTGTGTCTGACGTTACAATTTGAGATATAAAGCTGATTTTTTTCAAATACATTTCTGTTGGTGGCGGAGAATTTATTCTCTTAGCTTAACACCCTTCTCTGAGACGTACGAGCTCAGAGGTTATGTAGTTGAAATTTATCAGCGATATATCCCAATTTGGTAACGTGGCATATTGAGTGTTGCTGTGAAATGATCAGTGTTTGATCATTTGCGATATGATCATTTGTTTGATCATATATCTTTGTGATCATAGGTTGATCATTTTGTTTGACCCGAAGCAGGGCTTTTTGAGAAAGCGTAGCTTTGTGGACGAGACTTCGTCGAGCCTCACACCCCGGAAATGGTCGAAACAGGAAGGATGCGGCAAGGTTCTAGGGAGTAGCGCCCCTTAGTGTATGTCATTCCTTCTGGATAAAGGTGGTATCATGGTATGGAGCCCAGATACTTAACCTCTGTGGTTACTGCATTATTATTTCTATGTGGTTTGTTGCGAATCGGGGATCCTCGGGAAGATCGGTGACGATCGGGGGATGGCATACGCGTGTCAGTAGTTACCTATTTTTGCAGAGGTAACCCGGCCTTGTGTTGGCAGAGATCTAACCGTAATGTTAGGTTATTTCTCGGGTCGTCTATTCCAGGGACGTACCCATCGTGGATAGGAAGTTCCTTAGCCTGACCATTTGTTGGAAATCCAAAGAAACAATACGAGCCTTGTACGGTTTTAGTTGTAGAACCTGCCATCTAATATGGCAGCTATAGCAAGCATACTATAATGGTACCTATGCTGGCTAAGATTTATATTCTACTTTCGAAATGTTTTCTACACTATGCACTAATAATAATAAAAAAAAAAAAGAATTTGATTTTTGCGTAGTAAGCATCTTTGACTATCATAAGAAGAAATCTCCTCCAAGTCTGCGTTTGCATTGTGTGTGTGGCGGGAGGTCTTATGGTAGTTTCATTTTCCAAAAGCATTGCGAATTGACATTAAAAGTTTTCCTGTTGTTTATTTTAAAGATAAACTGTTTTACGATCTCACACCAGTCACCATGACTGACTCGGAGTTTATTGTTCCCTTCTAAACTCTGGGTGCCTACAAATTTCCACACGGGCAGCCTAGAGTTATGTTATCAGGATATTCTGGATATTCTGGAGCTTGGAGACAAGCTGGATGACGAGACGTAGTATTTGTATCTGATAGTATTTATTCCGCTGTGTATTCTGTATGAGGACAAGTTATATAACTGTCCATTTTTTGTATATTGACTCTGATGATTGATGTATGTATAAAATGATATAGTTCTTTGTTTTAAAAGACTGGTGTTTATTTATTATATATATTGTTCCGCTGCGATGTGTAAGATTCTGATATTGTTCTGTTTCTGTTATTCTGTTGTTGTTTTGTCGTTCTTTCTTCTCTTTTTCCTCTTTCTTCTTCTTCTACTTTTTCTTCTTTCTTAAAACCATAACTTTTCGGGTTTCCGGCATTCGATGGCTCAGCAGTCGATAAAGCGAGTATCGATGTTGAATTTTCGAAAGTCGAAAATTGCGGGACGTTACAGTTGGTATCAGAGCATATGGTTAAGCGACAACCCTGCTCTGTTGGGTGTTACTCATTAGAGATAGAGTCAGTAGTACTCTAGAATGAGTTGAGTGTAATAATAGATATGAGCGCGTATTTGTTATTTGAATATAAAATTGTTTTGTATTGTGATGATTGGTTTATTGAGTGGTATATGAACCTTCGTCGGCACAGTCTTGCAAAACTGTATCGAAGGGGTTTCTAAACACTTGAATAGAACAGTTTGGCACAGTATTGTTTTGAATAGGGTAAATGGATTGATTTTACCCAAAACTATTTTTGTATAGAAAAGAAATGTTTTTCTATAAAGTACTATGGTATATGGTTGCATGGATGTTAGGAAGTAATAATAGTGAATTATTATCACTGAAATTTAATAAGAAATTGGAATTATAACTCCAAAGTTAAGAAATAAATCCATATATAAATGAGATTTGAGAATGTAAATTATAAATGTGATTTGTAATTTGAAACGGGATTCCAGAGAAGTTTTTGAAAATGTTTTGAAAAGAATTTGAAAATTTTGGAGATTTGGAAAGTTTGAATTCTTTTTGGTTTGAAAGTGATTTTCAAAGATTTTGAAAAGTATTTTGGAGAGATGAAAGCTCTAAACTCTTTTCGGTCGCTGGAAAATAACTTCGATGATGACCGCGGCATCATTGATGTTCATTTTCGGGTTTCCAAAAGAGAAATTGCTGCCAAATTGTTTTGAATAGAAGTTGTTTGGAAAAAATTGGATTTTGTTTTGAAATTCAAAGGATAATTTGAACAGTTTTCAAAATGATTTTGAAATATTGGTAAGACTCTGGGATACCATGTTTATGAAATATTATCAAGTTGATAACTTATACAATTTGAAAGGTTGATAGAATAAATTTAACTTAAAGGATGAAGTTAAATGAATATAAGTACAAGTGAATCAATTAAATTGAAAGTTGAAAATCCATTTCGAATTCGTAAGCAAATGAATTGAATTGAATAATTGAAAATGAAAGATGAATTAAAATTCGTATGGAAATTGGAAATCCAGTTTAAAGATAAGTAGATTTAACCGAAGTGGTAAATTGAAAATAAATATCATGTGTATATAGAATATTTATATTGAACCTAAGAAATGAAGAGTGCAGTTGTGAATGAATGAAAGCTGATTAAATTCAATATTCAAAAGTAAATTGAATTCAAGTAAAATTGAAATTGTAAATTGAATTCAAATGAGAAATTGAAATGTAAGATTGAAAGAAATTTGATATATAACTTCAATAGTGAAGTAAAGAATATATAAGAAGTATATATTGAAAATTTCGTAACAGAATTGGCTAATTTGTTTGAAAGTTGTAACTAGATATCATGGCTAGTAGATATACAGGTATAAAGGAATTGGAATTTTGATTTCAAAGATAAATTTGAATTGCTCGAAAAAGGTACGTATTTGAGTTTTAATATGAGTTTTTGATGATTTCTCTCTAGCCGCTTGGCTTTTTCTTTTTCTTTTTGAAATCTGAGAGTCCGTAGGGACGTTTTGTAGTCGTACCGTATCAGCCGCGCAAAGGAGACGCTGGCGAAATTTTTCGGAAATTTAGAGTGTTAGAAAATTTTTGAGAAAATTTGAAAGTTTAAATTTGAATTTGAATTCGAATTTGAATTTAGAAGTAAACAATGTTGTTGAAACTTATAATTGAAGTTAGAAATTTAGTTGAATTAATAACGAATCTTTAGTAGAAAGATTTGTTGTGATAAATTGATAAAACTATTGGATTGTGAAAAATAGTAGACGAGTTAAGGACATTTTTTCCTAACTTGTAATTTCGAGGACGAAATTCTTTTAAGGGGGGAAATCTGTAACGACCCAGAATTTTGACCAAATTAAATTGAGAATATTTAATTTATTTTAAATATTTGAACGATGATTTAATTTGTATCCCGAATATAACTTTGAATTTGACGATTAAATTATAAAATTTAATCGATTGAAGTTGAACAAAAATTTGAATCTTTAATTTTAAGCTGAAGAAAAATATTTCGAAAGCTTTTGAAATTCGTATTGATAGTTCTGAAGATAATAGAAGCTTCAGGATTTAATTTCAAACTGTTCTGTTCAGTTTTGAATTTAATTGTTCGAACCGATATTTTAAAATAGCCGTCCGAGGCGCAGTCTCGGAATTCGACGAAACCAGTTCCATTGGGTCCGGAATATTGGATTATTGCCGGGTTTCAAATTTCGTAATATTTGGATTTGTTATGTGAGCATACGACGAATAAACGCGTTAAATTTTAAAACGGATTCAATTTAAATTTAAATTTAAATTGGTCAACACGTCACCACGTTTTCTCCCCTAAAATCACGCCTATTATCACGCAGACAATCACGAACAAAAATCGTGTAACCCATACTCATTCAGTTTTAAAATGTTCCTCTCCCCTCCTCATATTCAAAACAAACGAAACAAAGAAAAATTAGAAATGGCCGATATAAAATCCCTTTATTTTCCCTCAGTCAAATTCACAATCAAAAATCAAACTTCCATCTCTCCGTTCGAATCATTGAAAATGAGTCGCTCCTCTTTTAAAGCTCGAAATCGCCGATTCACTCAGTGTTGCATTCGAATCGCGGAGGGGAAGGATTCACGAGTTCGATCGTGCTCGAGGTTCAAGCAGGCAGGTCGCGAAGGTTTTAGGGTTCGCGTGGAGCTGACAGGAAGCATCGATGGCATATCGACATCGCGTTGGTGGTCGCGTACCTAGGGGAAGTCGCGTGCGATGGAGCAGCTGAGATGGTGTTGCGGCACGAGGGGGGAGGCGAAGTCGTGACCTGGTATTCAATTTGGGTTGAGAGTGGGGCTCGATTCGAGCAGCTCGTCTTGTCGAGGAGTTCGACAGTGGACGTGAGCACGCGGCGATGTTGGGAGCAAGCGGCGGTGGCGTTCGATCGGAATTGGCTCGAGTTCGAGTATTACTGGGGTCGCGATCGAATTTGGCAGCTTGGATTCGAGGTGGCTGGGGTTTCATGGCACTCGCAAGTGGCGATACTCGACGGCGGCAAGGACAGCGATCTGTGTTTTGTCGATGTTTGCTGTGAGGTATATAATTTAATTTAATTTATTTTAATTTAATATAAGTTAATTTATATATGTATGTATAATGTTGTAGAAATTATTTCACAGTAAGGTATTGTTTTAAAATTTAAGTAAAGGAATAAATGTTATGTGTATAGAAAATATTTACAGAAAGAAAAATATATATGCAGTTTTTTTTTACAGTGAAACAGGGGATAAAATTGGTTAAAATTTTATAAGCAGTGAAAACTTGATGAAGATAAATATACATATTTTTAATTTGCTTGATCTTAAAAATTTATTGATTAAATTTAAATAGTTAACTAATTTAAATTTATTTGGTTACTAAAAATAATTTAAAGGAAATTGTTTGAAATTAAAATTGGTAAGATAAAGTAAAATTTTACCAAATGTAATTTAAACTATTCGATTATTCCGAATATTAATAGAATTGTATAAAATTGTTATACAAGGTCGAATACAATGAAGAAATGATCAAAATGGAAATGGATGGCAAAAATAAAAGCTAAGGTGAGATTTTTCTCACTCGAAAGGAAATTTAATTTGCAGTTATTGATTGTTTGATATGATTGCTATGTTGATTGTGATATTAGATATTTTAGGATATATCTATATATAGCAATATATACATATTGGCATATGTATATATTGGATTGATGATTTCCCGCCTCGTATAGCGGATGAGACCCTATTGCGCCGTTAGTAAGCGGATTTATAAAAACCTATATACCGCGATAATTCCGTACTGGAGCGGAATTGGTATTGTGCTGACGTCTTTGGATGCAGGGAAACAGGTTGGAGGGATCCAACTGGACCCCTCACATTGATTGAATTTATTTCTACTGTGATGTGGTAATCTGTGAATGATTATTGTTGTTATTGAATTGATATCTGAAAATTGTTGAAAAGCTAAAATTTAGCTGAATGGATGTTTTGACATCATTGGATTCCAAAGATAAACGAAATTGAATTTTTGAAATTCAAGTAGAAATTTCTAAGTGAATCAATTTTAGAAATTGAATAAATTTCGAAGAAAGGAATTTTAAAGTATAAAAAGTAAATTTTTATAATCGTATTTAATAAATTCCAGAATAAAGTGAAAATGTTAAATAAATGAATTTCGTAAAAACAGTGATTTTAAATTGAAGAAATTAATTTAAATTTGGATTTTTTAAATAGATTGAAAGAAACGATTGAAATTTATTTTCATAAAAAGGAATTTATTTAAAAGAAGATAAGTTGGAAATTCAGTTTGAAATTTAATTGGTAAATTGAAATAAGTGGTGAAATCAATGTAAAATGATTTCAATTTGAAGAATCCATTTTAAAACAGGATATTGAATAATTTGAAAAGATAAAGGAATTTATTTTAGTAGAGATAAATAAAATTAGAAATCAATCTGTAATTGATTTAATATTTAGAAATGAATTTTTGAGAAATCAATATGGAAATTTTATTCAAACGTTGAAAATAAGATTGGAAATCAATATTGAAATTGATTTGGTACTGAAGCTTTTATAAGTAGAATTAAAATTTATAAAAGTTGTTTATAAACCCAAAGTCACTTATTTTGATAAGTTAAATATAGAAGTTGATAAAAGAAGGTTTATAAGCCGAAGTTGTTATTAAAAAGAGAAATAGAATTTATAAACGTGTTTATAAATTCGAGATAGATTGAATGTGATAAATTTAATATAGAAGATTATTTAAGAAGATATATTCACGATTTTGAATAGCGAATTTTTATTGAAATAAAAATGTGTAGGAATGATTGAAATGGGGTTAAGTAAATTTTATTCACGATTTTGGACAGTGAATATATTGTTAAGTAAAATGGATTCATTTTTGAAGAAGTAATATTTTAAAAATGAAGCTAAACATTTTAAAGGTGTTTTAAAATGTATTATAAATCGAAAGCAGAGATTTCCGCAGTTCTTGTTGAAATAGACGTTTTCGAAGAATAAGGAAATGATGGACTATAACACTGTTGTTATAGTAAATGATTTTCGAAAGAAAATGTTTTATCTAGTATTGGGATTTACATATCTATCTTAATTTTGAATCCCTATACTAGTGATTTTGAGTCGTCGTAACGATGTTTTACGTAACATTCGTTTTGACTCAAATAAATGTTGTTATAGTAATGTTTTCCTTAAAGAATGAATTTATACTTAAATTTTGATTTAAGTATATCGGATATTTTCAAATGTTGAAAATAAAAGATTTGTGAAACACTTATTATTAAATAAGTATGGAATGTTTTCCAATATGAAATGAAATGTTTTGAGAATTTATCTTCTTAAAGATAAATTGAAAATGAATGTTGAAAACGATTGAAAATCGTATACCAGTAGATATTTTGAAAATATAAATTCACTATGGAATTTATGAAGGAAAGGGAAATTGTTTTAGAAAAAAAATAAACGTTGATTTATTTTTGAAGTTTGGAAATTTTATATCTAGTAAAAGATATTTTTGAAGATGAAATAATTTGGAAAATTATTTGGAATCTGATGATGTTGCGCATCTTTATTGATAGTTAAATAACCGACTATCAATAATCACCTTAAATAGGTATTTGTTGTGAATTGGATGAATTTGAATGCCACACTTATTTTTGAAAAATCGCTCACTATTCGGGTTAGCCGGGAAAGGACCATGGGGTCGTATAACCCATTCCGAATATGTGATACGTCGTTATGAATCGCATTTGAAGACCGGTGTTGAAGACCGGATATTTTTGAAAACGGAAGGATTACCGTCGAGTTACTCTACACCGACTGATCTTCGGTTTAGAGGTTTTATCACCCTTAGTGACGGGAAGTCCAGACGTGATTAGAAATTTATCCGGATGTGCAAGGGCTTCGTGAGAAGTGCCTTCGGTTCTGTTCGATCCCGGAACAGACTTGTATGGATTGTGTGTCTGACGTTACAATTTGAGATATAAAGCTGATTTTTTTCAAATACATTTCTGTTGGTGGCGGAGAATTTATTCTCTTAGCTTAACACCCTTCTCTGAGACGTACGAGCTCAGAGGTTATGTAGTTGAAATTTATCAGCGATATATCCCAATTTGGTAACGTGGCATATTGAGTGTTGCTGTGAAATGATCAGTGTTTGATCATTTGCGATATGATCATTTGTTTGATCTTATATCTTTGTGATCATAGGTTGATCATTTTGTTTGACCCGAAGCAGGGCTTTTTGAGAAAGCGTAGCTTTGTGGACGAGACTTCGTCGAGCCTCACACCCCGGAAATGGTCGAAACAGGAAGGATGCGGCAAGGTTCTAGGGAGTAGCGCCCCTTAGTGTATGTCATTCCTTCTGGATAAAGGTGGTATCATGGTATGGAGCCCAGATACTTAACCTCTGTGGTTACTGCATTATTATTTCTATGTGGTTTGTTGCGAATCGGGGATCCTCGGGAAGATCGGTGACGATCGGGGGATGGCATACGCGTGTCAGTAGTTACCTATTTTTGCAGAGGTAACCCGGCCTTGTGTTGGCATAGATCTAACCGTAATGTTAGGTTATTTCTCGGGTCGTCTATTCCAGGGACGTACCCATCGTGGATAGGAAGTTCCTTAGCCTGACCATTTGTTGGAAATCCAAAGAAACAATACGAGCCTTGTACGGTTTTAGTTGTAGAACCTGCCATCTAATATGGCAGCTATAGCAAGCATACTATAATGGTACCTATGCTGGCTAAGATTTATATTCTACTTTCGAAATGTTTTCTACACTATGCACTAATAATAATAAAAAAAAAAAAGAATTTGATTTTTGCGTAGTAAGCATCTTTGACTATCATAAGAAGAAATCTCCTCCAAGTCTGCGTTTGCATTGTGTGTGTGGCGGGAGGTCTTATGGTAGTTTCATTTTCCAAAAGCATTGCGAATTGACATTAAAAGTTTTCCTGTTGTTTATTTTAAAGATAAACTGTTTTACGATCTCACACCAGTCACCATGACTGACTCGGAGTTTATTGTTCCCTTCTAAACTCTGGGTGCCTACAAATTTCCACACGGGCAGCCTAGAGTTATGTTATCAGGATATTCTGGATATTCTGGAGCTTGGAGACAAGCTGGATGACGAGACGTAGTATTTGTATCTGATAGTATTTATTCCGCTGTGTATTCTGTATGAGGACAAGTTATATAACTGTCCATTTTTTGTATATTGACTCTGATGATTGATGTATGTATAAAATGATATAGTTCTTTGTTTTAAAAGACTGGTGTTTATTTATTATATATATTGTTCCGCTGCGATGTGTAAGATTCTGATATTGTTCTGTTTCTGTTATTCTGTTGTTGTTTTGTCGTTCTTTCTTCTCTTTTTCCTCTTTCTTCTTCTTCTACTTTTTCTTCTTTCTTAAAACCATAACTTTTCGGGTTTCCGGCATTCGATGGCTCAGCAGTCGATAAAGCGAGTATCGATGTTGAATTTTCGAAAGTCGAAAATTGCGGGACGTTACAGTGATGAACCCAAAGTTCTACATAAACCCAACTTTTACTCCAAAAAGAGCACGCCACGACCTCTCAACATGAAGTTGGTGAACGTTCTAGATCCATGTCACACAATATCGCAGATGACCAAAATCCGGTGACCCAAGCTTTTCGCAGCACCACTGTGGAGTCTTCTATCGATCCCGGTTACAATCCAAAGAAACCACATATTGCTACATCTATTGGGCTCTCAAAGATTATGGAAGGAGGTTACGGCTAATGTGGGGGATCAATTCGGAGAAGGTATTTCATTAAACTCACTTGTCCTTTAGAAGGCTAGAGTGTCCGTGGGGAATATATCAAATCTTTTTAGTTATGTTTCCTTAGCTTTAGATCCGTTGGTGGTAGTTCTACCTCTTCCTCAAGAATCTCAACCAGGACCTCAAGTGCCAACGACGGAGTCCATTACTATCACGACTTCTACAACAACCCAAGATGCTTTGAAAGAGGAAGCTTTTATGATCGATGGGCACTTGGTGGATGCTTTATTAAGGAAAGAAAGTGATCCACGTCAAGAGATTTTGTTGATGACGACGTTGTGATTATTGGAGCTTCCCAACCCTTGTTAGGCCTCTCTATGCAAGAATGGATCAGAAACTTGAAGCGGACATTGCCCTTTTGGAAAAAATCAAGCAGGAGAAAATGGAGATCATTCCCCCCATCTCCATTGTTTTTCCTAGAGAAATTGTGGATGCCTCCGCTCCTCTACCAGAACTTGCTCAAGATGCACCTACTAGGTCAACCCAGTCTACTCCGGTTAAAGGCCAAGGAAGCGGGAAGAGAGGGGAGAAGAGAAGTGGAGAAAGTTTGAGTGAAATCTCTCCTAATTCCAAGAAGAAGAAAAGGAAGCCAAGGGGGAAGTGATTCATTATGTGCACTCATGCTCCCACATCTTTCGTGTTTTGTTGGCTGAATTTGTACGGGATCAACCCCCGTTTTTTGATTCTTTTGCTATGAATACTTGTACTTGACTATCCAAGCTTATGTAAATAAAGTTTTTTTTACTTTTGTTGAACTCTTGTGTGAATCTACTTAAGTAGCTGAGCTGTTAAACTTTCCATTCAATGTACTTGTAATTCATTACTCGTTAATTTGGATAATCGCCCGTTAATTTTTACCTAGGCCTCTATGTAGTCGTGGCCTCAAGTTGTACCAAAAACTGGGCTCGAGTCCTAGTGTTACGCCGTCAGATTCAGCGGTTCAAGTGATTATGTTCCTGCCCCTAGTCTCGGGTCAGTGGAGTTAGATAGTAGGTGGTCGAACTCCATCCTTAGTGAGTTTATACTCCTCCGGTCGGCTTCAGGTCAGAGTTTATGGAATAGTGAGCGGTCGAACTATACTCATCTAATTTTTATATACTCATATCCTCACTCTAGGGATAAGAGTTAGTTGGAGGGTGATCGGATCGCACCCAGCTTATGTTCATACTTCAGTCCACGCTCTGTAGACTTAGAGTTATTTTGAAAAATAGTCGGACCATACTTTCCTTAATTAATTGATTTGCCTCCAAGTCCAAGTTTTGACTTATCAAGCGATCGGTCATGTCATGATCACTTTTGATTCATGTCTGTCCCATTGCTTGGTGGGATTAATTTGATTATTGGATGGTCAAGCCGTATCGATTTCTCGTTAGGTACTCCGTCTATCGGGTTGTGAGCGAGAATCATCAAATGAATGGCTTGACCAAGTTCATTTTGTTTAGTTCAGTCATGAACTCGTGTAACCGGCTGACTCTAAACTCTGAGAACCTAATCGGACATGTCAATATTACTTAGTTGGGTATCGCAACTAACATGCAGTGCTACAACAATCACGGATATGAAGGAAATTTCAAACTTTTATTATCTTGGAAAGAAATGACATAACTTATCTTATTACATATCTGGAAAATCAAATGGTAAAGCAAATTCGGAAATTAAATTCAACCAAATGAAAAAATAATAAACTAAGTGAAATAGCGTCGTAAATGCTCGCTATTCCACGCCCTTGGGAGAGTGACGCCATCAATAGTCGTTAGCTTGAAAGTTCCTTCTCTAAGCCTTTGTTCAACAACATATGGTTCCTCCCAAGTAGGATTCATGTGTGATGGGATAGGAAAAACCCGTTTAAAGATGAGATCACTGATTGCAAAGGTCCTAAGTCAGACTTTAGTGTTGTAGTATCGGGCGAATCGCTACCGATGTGCATCAGCCCTCAAATCAACTTCTTCACGTTTCTCATCTACCAAGTCTAGAGATTCTAAGATGAGATCTCTATTCATTCTGGGGTTGTAGTAGGTCACTCGATGAGAAAGGACTTCGAGTTCAACAGGAATTACAACTTCGGAACCGTAAGCAAGAGCGAATGGAGTATGGCCAATCGTGGACTTGTGGGTGGTTCTCTATCCTTATAATGCTGTTGGGAGTTTATCCACCCACTTGCCTGTAGAATTTTCCAAATGTTTCTTTAGAACGTACTTTATGATTTTGTTCATAGCTTCCACTTGTCCATTTGCTTGAGGGTAAGCAATTGCCGCAAATCTATTTTCAATATGATGCCGATGACAGAAGTCTTTGAATTCAGCATTATCGAATTGAGTCATATTATCAGTTATAATGGTTCGTGGAAGGTCAAAATGATAGATGATATCTCAAACAATGAAGTTGATTACTTTCTTTGTCATAATCATGGCTAAAGGTTCTGCTTCGTACCATTTGGTGAAGTAATCAACTGCTATGATGGCGGACTTCATACCACCTTTAGAGATCGATAAGGAATCGATAATATTTATGCCACATGTGGAAAATGGCCATGGACTGACCATTTGTGTGATTTCCACCGATGGAGCTCTCAGAACTTTTGCATACATCTGGCGCTCGTCGCATCGCTTAGCGTAATCAGCAGCATCTCGGTTGATAGTTGGCCAGTAATACCCATAACAGAGTATTTTCTTTGCTAGGGTTTGCCCTCTAGTGTGATCGCCACATTCCCCTTCATGAAATTCCATTAGGACTTGTTTTATTTCATCACGAGAGATACACCGAAGCAGGGGAATGGAAAAAACCATTTCTATACAAGACTCCTTCTTGAATGATATATCGTGAAGCTTTATAAAGGATTTGTCGTCTTTCATTCCTCCATTCGGGAAGGACTCCCCGTAGCAAATAATCTTCAAATGGAGTCATCCACGACTCCTTTTCAGGCTTCGTCTCTAGTATCCAATCGATTTCCATCTGGTTTATGCTCAAAACGTCTAATACTTTGACTGGAACCAGGCCCATTTGTTGTGCATCCTCGGTGCTAGCAAACTTTGCCAATGAGTCAGCCTCTTTGTTTTGATCCCGGGGAATGTGCGTGATGTCATAATACTCAAAGTCATTCAATAACTCTTGAACTCGGATAAGGTACGGGGTGAGTTATTTTCTTTTAGCCTAGTAATCTCCCTTGACTTGATATATGACTTATTGGGAATTACAAAAGATTTCATGAGATTTTATTCCCAGTTCTCTAGCAAGTTTGAGTCCAACAATCGGAGCTTCATACTCAGCTTCATTGTTTGTTGCAGGGAAGTCAAGATTCAAAGCATAGAAAATTGATCGATCCTCCGGAGTTACCGGTACGACTCTGGCTCCAGAACAACGATCGTTGGATCCTCCATCCGTATACACTTTTGACCGAATGGTAGGCACTCCACCGCTCTTTGGGAAATCATCCTATATAGTGAATTATGCTATAAAGTTTGCCAGTTCTTATCCCTAGATGGCTCTTTGAGGGAGATAAGTGATGTTGAATTGTCTCAGTTCGACGTTCCACTTTAGTAACATTCTAGACGTCTCAGGTCACTGTAAGCCCTGTCGTAACAGCTGATCGGTGTAAACATTAATGGGATGAGCTTGAAAATATGGGTGGAGCTTTCGTGAAACAATCAACAAGTAGTACGCCAATTTCTCCATCTTCGGATACTTCCTTTCAGTTCCTATTAATCGCTTGCTAACATAATAGACCGGTCTCTGGATACGATTCCCCTCGTGAAGCAGTGTGGAACTTATAGCATGTACCGGCACGACCAAGTAGATATACAAGTCTTCGTGAACCACCAGCGATAAGATGAGAGGCCTCTCTAAGTGGTTCACCAAATCTTGGAATGCGTCTTCACACTCCTATGTCTACTCAAAATTCGTTTCCCCTCTTCTAATCAAGTTGAAGAAAGGAATGCCTTTATCGATGGCTCTGAAAATAATCGAGTTAGGGCAACAGCCTTCCTATTTAGGTTCTGTACTTGTTTGATGGTCTTTGGCGCCTGGATGTCACGAATTGCTCGAATCTTCTTGGGATTAGCTTCCATTCTACAAGCATTAACGATGAAATCCAAGAAATTTCCTAATGCAAAGGCAAAAGAACACATCAGAGGATTGATCTTTATTTTGTAATATCAGAGGATATCGAACATTTCTGCTAAGTCTCTAATGTGGTCGCTTGATCGTCGTGACTGCACGAGCATATCATTCACGTAGACCTCCATCGCCTTCCCAATCTGGTATTTGAACATTTGGTGGATCAGGCGTTGATAAGTTGCTCCAACATTCTTCAATCCAAATAGCATTACCATATAGCAATACAATCCTACATCGATAATAAAGTCGGTGTGCTCCTGGTCGACGATGTGCATCGGGATTTGATTATATCCGAAGTATGCATCCATGAAGGATAGCAACTCATGTCCTACGGTTGAGTCCACCGGCTGGTCGATCCTTGGAAGGGGAAAACTATCTTTCGGACATGCCTTGTTTAAGTCTGAATAGTCAACACATGTTCTCCACTTTCCATTTGCCTTTCTCACAAGTACAGGATTAGATACCCATTTAGGGTAGAGGACGTCACGTATAAACCACTTGCTTTTGAGCCTATCCACCTCCTCTTTAAGGGCGGTAGATCTCTTCGGATCCATGCCACGCCCTATTTATCTCACCGGACATGCCTCGGGTTGATATTTAATGTGTGGCTCGCAATGGCAGACGAGATCCAACAGATGTCAGAGTGAGTCCAAGCGAACACGTCAAGATTTGCTCGGAGAAAACCAACAAGTTCTTTCATCGTCGGGGGCCGAGCTGTGATTCGATATTTAGGACCCGTAACGGGTCGTCGTGGCTGACCGTGATGTTAATCATCAGCTTAGTCGATGCAGCCTTAGTCTCTATGGGCACCTCCTCATAATTCCTCGGATTTATGTCTTTATAAAACCGATTGTGGCACTCGAGCTAAGGCTCAGGCGCTGGTTGTCAATCTTTAGTGGCTTGGATGTGGAGAGACGTGTCCATACCCTTACCTTTCTCCTTCCACTGGGCCTCTTTCAGCTCAGGTACATAGCAGGCATGTCCGGTCTCTTGATCACCATGCACAACTCCAACACCGATATCAATTGAGAACTTCAAAGTCAAACACTACATGGCAAGAGCTGCTCGAAATTCAGCTAGGACTGGTCGTCCCAGAAAAGTATTTTATAGAGAGTCAACATCCAAGACAATAAATGGAAACATCCGCACTCTCCTGCGGTCACCTTCTCCTAACTCCATGGGCAATTCAACATAATCGGTAGCTTCAATCGCAACACCGTTAAAGCCATGAATATGGGCTTTAGACGGTTTCAAGTTCTTTGCTTCCATCTTCATTTGATCATAAACCTTTTTGAAAATTATATTCACGGAACTTCCATAGTGAACCAAGATCCTCCTAACTAAGGCAGGGTTGATCATGGCCGAAATGACCATTGGATCGACCGTCAATGTCTCCACCTTATTTGCATCTCTGTTTCTGAATACAATGTTGTCTGCCATTGTACGCTGCTGTTTTGCCAGAGCCCATCTTCTGTACATGAACAACACTCAAAATTCATATGCTTGATTGTGCTAGCATAATGCTCCATCTCGTGCCAGCTTTTATCAGCTGGATGCAGTCCTCAGACTATTGTATTGATCACCAGTCCGTGCAGGCTTCTTGACCCTAGGTCGTTCTTGTCCTCGGTTGGGGTCGGATGTCCCCTACCTGCATCTTGCAGTTGTTTAACAAACCGATGTAGTTTTCTTTCTCGAATCTATTTCTCGATAACATCCTGGAGATGCATACATTCATTCATGTTATGACCATAGCATTCGTGGAACCGGTAGTATTTTTCAGTCTGCTTTTGCTTCTTTGTCGATTCTTTTGGAGGTGGCTTCCTATACTGCATGGTGTTGTATGTAGACAAGTAAACAATCTATAGGAATGTATTCAGTGGTGTATAGGTATCGTACATTGGAATCCTCGACTTTCCTCTTCCAGAATCCCTCTTTCGCTCACAGTTCCCATCACCTCCTTTCTTTTACTGATTTGGTTTATTTTAGAAATTTACTTGAACATTTTCGTAACTCTCCCCAGATTGCTTCACTGTAATGTTACTCTGCACTCCCTCTCCACTCAGTCCGACCACATTCTTCTTCCTAGAGCATCTAGATTCCTCTTTCCTCAAATACCGTGCTGCTTTTGCATAGAAACGCTCCAACATTGCGGGTGGTTTTCCAGCTAACCAATCGCCAAAGTCATATTCTGGATCAATCCCTCTTGTTACCACCATCGAAATTGAATAGTCATTCGAATTATTGACTTCTATGACGGCTGTATGAAATCTCTTCAAATATTCTTTCAGCGATTCTCTCAAAGCCTAAATCACGCTTGATAAGGACACTACATCTTTTGGGCGAATTGCATGCATACGGAACTGCTCCACAAACTATGTTACCAAATCGTCAAATATGTAGATCGACCGTGGGGGTAATCTCCTAATTACATCGTTGGTATGCCAGAAAGAGTGATGGGAAAACATCTGCATTTTGTGGTATCATTGAATCGTGCGGAGTCCATCGGCCATTCATATCTCACGATGTGCTACCTGGGGTCGGTTTTTCCCTCATAGGCAGGCATCGACGGCATGCTAAATCTCCTCGAATATTTTACGTGTAAAATATTGTCAGTGAACGGGGTGTGGTTTTTGGAGATTCCCCAATCATCATTGGTCGAGCCTTGGCTTTCCCTTACTAGCTGTCTAACCATAGCCGACAAGTCTGACATTTGGATGGTCGAAGCCAAGCGATAGTCGTGCTCCACCTCACGTGAATGGCCCAGTCGATGACTACGGGCCGGTCCACACCTTCTTGGTTCAACATCTTCTCGATGTGCATCGCGTGCATTCACATTGTCATCATTCCGAAGAGGTAACTGATGTGCATTAACTTGAACTTCAACATCCATATCAACCACGGCGTGACCGTTGTGCATTCTTACCATCATCTGCTGCAACCTACCTCCAAAAATTAGATCGGCACCGAACGTTCCTGATGGATCGATGTCGATCATTACCGGTCTGTTTAGATTGGTCGGATGCTGGCAAGTTGACGTTTCGGTGTGGTATCCGTCGGTTCTGTGACATCTACGTCTATGATAGTCATCTAACGAAGTTGAGCTCTCCAATGTAGAATAGGGAGTTGGCTCCCTCCTATTTTTCCCACATTGTTGATCCCTAAGTTGATTCATTAGATAAATTGGCTTGAATCTATTAGTTCAAATATCGGCGACTATCCATTAGCTCTCTCATCAGACTCTGGAAATCAACTCTTGTGATGGAATCAGCTGGATTTTGGACATCAACTGGATTGGTAGCATTAACATCTACTGGTTGATTGCTCCGGCCTTTATGCTGAATGCTGGCGTTCTCGTTTCCTTCTGCGTTTTGAGTGGTAGATCTAGTGTTCCTAGCCATTGTTGGTAGGTTTCCTTAGACTTTTGCAAATCTGAATAGAACAGATGAATTGCTTGAAGATAATTCTGGATCTCTTCCGGTGATTTATGCAATGCAGTAGTAGCAAAAGGATCCAAATAGAGCTGAGAATCTCCCTTTCAGTGAAAGCACCAAAATGTTTGCACTAAAAATTGGCAAAAACACCCAATAGAGATTTTGTAGAAAAACAAACGAAGAATAATAAATGAATATAGAGGAACCAAGCAATTAAATAATACAAAATAAGCAATAATGAGAAGGCAATAATTTATAGTGGTTCGACGTTTAAAGCCTACGTCCACTATGGAGAAATAACTTTATTAAATACTTGAATTGCCGAGTACAGAAGGATGAATCAGAGTAAAACCGTTAGTTACAAAAAAGTGCAAAGCAACAAGCAGCATAAAGTCCCTTAAAATGAAGAATCAAGTCTATATTTATAAGGGAAGATGATGAAATATCTTCTAAAAATTTCGACAACGGAGTCTCCAAATCCATAAGAAGTCATGGTATCGATCGCGGGTCCTATATCCTTCATAATAATGATCGATACCGATCATTCTATGGGCTCGTTTTGGCATGCGATCGATATGGTAGGCTCCACTCTTCAATATATTAATGTTTCCATAGTTTCATGTGTATTTGACTTGTAGATTTTGAGATATCGATCGTTTTCCATTGAGTTGAACTGTAATATTGATACCGTACGATCCATAGTAGGTGAATATGGATCGTACCCGATCCATTTACAGTAAATGGTATATTTTCATACTTTTATCATTCTATTGAGTCTGTCTTATGCTTTCACTTCACCACTGCTTCATATTATCATCTATGTTTGATCTATGGGCTTCGTTATTGTTAATCTAAATTATCGATCCCGATGACAGTCGAGTTCAACTTGTCTAATCAGTTCGAATATAGCCGGGACAAATGGTTTGATAACAATATGTTAGGTTATATTTATAGGATTGGGAAGAGAAGAGAGAAAGACAATTCTGGAATTTGGTGGAGTAAAGAAAACATTGTATAGGATTTAGGATTGTTGGGCTTTTGGGCTTCACTTTATTTTCTTTTTGTTTTCTTTTCTTTAGTTTATTTAACAATTCTAATTCAAGCCCAAATACAAATCACTTTCACTACAAAATTCTTTCTAATAAATTACAACATTATTTATTTTACAAAGTTATTTTCTATGATTTTATTTATTTAATTAATCATTTTATTTAAACCATTTACTAATTTTTACAAAACTATAATAATAAATTTTTTTAGTAAAATAAACTCTATATTTTACAAATTTTAATTTATCATTATTTACATGGTAATACATTCATATTTTCATATTCCAAAATTATTTAATCACTATTCTTTTTATATACGATTTCTTACTATTTTATTAAAATATTCCTTACCATACTCTAAATCATCTCTAAAATTCCAAATAAAATTTATATTAACCATACTTAATTATTTATCCAACATTATAAAATTTTCTATAATTTATTTAATTTAAATACTCAAAATTCATATTTTTAAACACAATATTAAACAACTTTCGAATTAATTTATTTTAAAAATTTTAATACATCCATTTATTCCTAAAACTATTTCATTCCATTATTTATCATCTAGTTATAAAATTTCGACATTCTGAATAAATTCAAATTATTTATTTTAAATTCCAGAATCCATTTTTTAATTAATTAAATATTTATTATTAATTACCTCTAAAATCGGGTTGTTGCATAGACCCTCCAGTAACCATTTAATACCTTAACCCCAAACCGAACTCCCTCTAGAGATTTCCACTACCACACCTAAAACAGAGTGCCGACCATTCAATACTACTTGAATATAAAAGAGGAAAACCCTACAATAGCCATTTAATACCTCCAACCCTAAAGCATGCCGTCCTGGGATATCTGTTCTATGACCCGTAACCCAAACTGTGACATCTCACATTGGTTCGATTATTCATAGGTGTTGGTAGCCAGATGAGCTGGGCATGCTTACCCTACGGAATTGGGACTAACTTTGTGTCCACCATGGATACTTATTATAGATGATGTCTCACATCAGTTCCAAAGCCAGACTGCTTGTAGCCAGATCAGCTAGGCAGACTTCTGTGTATTTTTAACCGACCTCGCATCTCTATAACTTAGTCATATTTCCACCCTCCAACCTTATAAAATTATACCAACATATATGTATAATACATACATACATAATATAATCACCAGCATTTATGCATTAAGTACATATAAGGAAAACTCTTTATTTCGCCTTTAATTATGGATTAATTTCCATAATTATTCTTAACTTCCTTTTTATATGGTTTATTATTATTTGTTAACCTATTATTTTATACGTTATGACTATACGTTATTATTATATTTATATTTAATGTTAATTTTTGACCAACTAAGTTTTATTAAATATTCTTAGACGTGCGTAAAGCATTTCTGTACTAAGATTTTTGCATCTCATTTGGGTTATTAAGATGATTTAAATGTCATAATTTTTTTAACATCCCCTATCTAGAGGCCCGAAGCTAAACACGACAAATACTATAGTCATCCATAGAATTAACTTTCGGTGACAAAATATGGTAATGTTAATGGTTTTCATAATACCCGAAGCACTTGAATGTGAAATAAAATCATTACAGATTAAAACACTTTTCTGATTACATTTCAAAATAACATTTCATATCCAAGGTACATAATCTCAAATGTTTCCCAAGTTCAGATCAAATATAATTATTACATAAATACGCCAAGAGCGATATATGAAGATGCCCCCTTGGATGACCAAAGTACTAAATAGTTTAACAGACTTAATACAACACAATGTAAATAAAACAAAACAACTCCTTGTAGGATCGTTTTCACCCTAGAGGGGGAGTGAATAGGGTGATACTAATAATAATAAAAGTTAATGCAAAAATAAAAACAATAACAAAGAATAATGCAGTAGAGATCACACACAAATTTACCCAGCTTTGGCAATAACCTGCCTACATTGTGCCCCTAAGGTTTCTACTAGAAATTAAGTAGTCAGACGCTTACATGCGTAAACTTAGGA
This sequence comes from Allium fistulosum, assembly GCA_030737815.1. Taxonomy (NCBI): domain Eukaryota; kingdom Viridiplantae; phylum Streptophyta; class Magnoliopsida; order Asparagales; family Amaryllidaceae; genus Allium; species Allium fistulosum. Next base: position 1,185,554,722 of record CM060902.1, read on the forward strand.
CACCCGCTAACTTGACTAACCTAACTCTACGCTCAAAACCCTGCCACAACTCAGCCACCAAGTTGCGAATTCTCGAACTACACCATCGTAATTCGTAACCTAGTTTACAAAACTAGAAATTCACCAAATTTTAAAAGTAAATTACAAATGAAATAAAAGGACTTAAAAAACCCTATTTTTAACAATTTAAGCCCAAATTATAATAAACAAGAGCCGACCCACTTAGTAATTAAAATAGAGACTTCTCCCCTTTTATTTTTATTCAGTATCTTCGGCCGTTCCTTTTCCCTTTCTTCTAAATTTAGGGTTTTGTTTATTTGAACTGCCGCTTGAAAGATTTAAGCTTGAATCGTTTGTTGGTGCTCTTAATTCATTTCGATGCTTCCTTGATCAGTTGAATCTTTCACGGCCGCTTCAAAAATGTCGAGCTCGAATGTTAAAATGGTATGCGATTTTTCCCTTTTTCGATTTTCAATAATACTCGACTTCGATTCGAGTTATAAATTGATTCGTGATTTTGGCTTGGTTTGGTATTTGCTTGAACTCGAATCGATGATTTGCCAGTAATGATAATTGGGTAATTTATAGGGTTTGATTCCCTTAATTCTCGTTTGTATATTTCTCATTTGAATTCTTCGCGTGATATGCTCGCCCGTTGATTTTTGATCGAACGTTGGTGATGATATTGACTTGTTCATAAGTTGATACGTTGCTTCATGAATTTGAATTTTCTTCGTTCTTTATCCTATGACTCCGACATTTTAATTTTTGAGATAATTTTTGTGACTTCGTGAAGACTGAATTATTCAATTCACTGACTTGTTGGCATTTGAGTTCGACGATATATTTATGGTAAAATTTCACCATGATACGTTGTTCCATTTATTTTCTAGCAATATTTGAACTGCTATTGATCTTATTTGATTTTCTTCTTTTATATGATTTGTCCACCATGCTAGTTGCTGAACTGATATTCTAGTTTTGCATTTCTTTGAGTCATTTCTTGGTTTTATGTTTTCATGTTGACTGGTCATATGCATTTGAGTTTTGTTGGTCTTCATAAGTCTGCACTTGATTCTGGAATCACTTGTATATATGTATGTTGGTTGATTCTGCACTTCATGTGTGTGTTCATAATGTTTCACCTGCGAATTCACTCTGGTTGCGTACATATCCATGCTGCTTTGCGTTAAGTTATGGTCTGCACTTCAGTGTACAGTCTTGTTTCATATTGGTGATGACTGGTTTGTTTGTTGTGTCCACTGCTCTATTCCTTTGCATTTTGGTCCATGTTTTGTTCATGTCTCTGAAACTGTTGAACTGCTTGTATTTATCCATGTCATGTTGCTTGGTTGCGTATATGTAAATGTTGTTTGTCATGTTGCTCTTGAATTGAATTCTCTGTTGCTTCGAGTCATTACAATTAAGCCTTGATTTGTTCTTGTAGTCATGTTCATGCAGCCTTGTTAGCCTTGTATTGCTGTGGCTTTGTGTTTTGTTTCACTTGCTCATCTGGTTCACTAAACTACATGTACTTGTGCCATATGAGCTCTGGTCTGGTGCACTGTGTAGTTTGGTTTCACTTGAGTCTGGTCTGGAGCTTGTTGTCATTTTGGTAGCTTTTTTGTTTGGTCGAGTTCAAGTGTCATTGATCTTCTGTCTTGTTTCCTATCACTGTTCACTGTTTCCTGGCATGGTGCACTTCAATTTTCTTTATGTATATATATATACATACATGTATGTATATATGTATGTGATTTGTGTGCTTATGCACTTGGTCGACTTGTTTTTATTTGAATTCTAGTCTGTTTTTGTTATTTTGCACCTAAGTTGAATCCAGCATTTGCTTGGGTTTGACCTTGTGCTCACCCGTACCTGCAGTTTTAACAAGCAAGCGTATATCGATGTACACAGCTTTGTGACATGTACAGTGATACACTATGCATGTTACAAGCTATTTGTATAAAATGAATTCAAAATAAAATGATGACGAACAACCCAAATAACCGAGGCAAATAATATTTTCAAACACACACTTCATTGTATACTGCAAAATATTTCTTTTTCAATTTTACTGCGTCGGTGTTTATTTTGCAGATTGTTCAGATGCTGGATACAAGCTGGAACAAAGTTGAAGGTCAAAATACGAGTGATGAGTGAATTATGTAGTGAGGTGTAAAATGTATGTAAAAATTATATAGTGAAAATTGTGTTGTAATTTGAAATTGTATTTTAATTGAAAATGTGAAAATGCGCATTGAGAGCTCAAATTTTACTATTTGAATTTGTAATAAAATATTTGTTTGAATAAAATATTTATTTGAATATGAATTTTGAGTTTTTTATTTTATTCAACAAATATTTATTTAATTATGTGGAAAAATAAAATAGTACAATAACAAATACATTTAAACAAATATATATATATATATATGTTTATTATCATTAAACAAAAATCATAGGCTATTGAATTCTACGATCTCCCCCTTTTGATGATAACAAACATATATTAAGATTTTAACTCTATTAAATGTATTTGATCTTGATGATTTCCATGAGCTCCCCTATTTCAATGCTCCCTCTACAACAAAGCTCCCCCTTCACATATGCATGAAAATAAATAAAAATATGCAAATGAACCTAGATGAGAATATGCAAATAAAAAATATGACTTGACTTATTTGCTAAAATCTTAACTTCTCTCTCCCCCTTTTGTTATCAGCAAAAGAGTAATAGTGTTAGAAAATAGAGATAAAGTGATAGACATTAATACAACATTAATACCTAATCGAGCATATATTAAATTTCAATAAATAAAATCAAACAAAAATCATAATTACTTTGTTAGGCGCATATTCCACTTTAGAGTGATAGAGGTGATGTCGGCATAGAAAACCATATAGTTGTATCTATTTGTGGTATATTTATAACAGGAATTTGAATACTTACTAACCATGCATAACCGTTAGGACTTTAAAATGAGATTAGTAGTATTCCCATTTTTTTTAAAAATAAAATAAATTTCAAGTATCTTCTAACCACGCATAACCGTAAGGACTTTTAAATGGGATTAGAATCAACTCGTCTATTTAATAATCAATTTTGATATGTGTTCCATATATGCATAACCGTGAGGACTTTTAAATGGGTACGAAAGCACATATTCCAAGTAATTCACCCATGCATAACCGTGGGGACTTTTAAATGAGAGTGAGTACTTTGGATATTTTTATTGCTAATTAAATTAAAAAAATGAATAATTTCCCGTTTAAATACCACATTTTGACATACTATATTGGATTTTGATGAGTGATGGTCGTTAGAAATATGATAGAAATAGAGATGGTCATCGAATTTTTACCAATCAAAGTTATTAAAAATTTTGTTTAAATTTTTAAAGAAATTTACTACATATACTGTCTCAAGTCAAAATGTATGATTAATATCAACACTCATCATTTTTTCAGTCACTATTTATCTTTTCGATAATCAGTAGGGAGTCAGATTAGTTAATGTATTCATTTAATATCAAATTCAAAAATAAATATAAAATCAAATTTCTAAAATGCCTAATCTGAAATGAAGTCAACAAAAACTATTTTCTGGAAGGGGTTTTATAAAAAAAATGATTGCCAATTGAAAATCAGTTAAAATGAAAATTATGCAGATATTTTCTTTGGAAATTTGATGCAACTAATAAATGTCCTTACATAAAACACATTCCACTGGTAATTTTTCTATCAATTAGACTACCAGCATAATCTGCATCTTAATACCCCTTTAAATCAAAGTTATCATAAGTTGAATACCATAGACCAAATCGTGGTGTGTGCAACAGATACCTTATAATCCTTTTACAACTTTTAAAATGAGATTCTTTTGGATTTGATTGAAACAGTGTACACAAGCAAGCAAAGAACATAATGTTTAGAAGCAGTAAGATGAAGAAGTGATCAATCATGCCTCGATATTTCTTTTGATCAACTACCTTACCTTTTTCATCCTTATCAAATTTAATTGCGGTGCTCAAATTTTCTCAGTTGATCACTGGCTGATTGAAATCTGATTATGGTGCAGATTTTCAACATATAATACATCGTTTGTTGCCCATTTTGACTCTGCCACCTTTGTATGTTTCTAGGCTAAGGAACTTTGATTTGTCGTCCGTCATGTGCTTGGAACAGCCAGAATCTAGGTACCACTATTGTTGTTCCTTGGCCTGCCAACACACCTACACGAGGAAAGATTTTTGTGACCTATTTATATTTATAGGTCCATGATTGTTAGCGACAAATGATTTTGAAAAACAAGTTTGCGTAGAACCAAAACAGTTTATGTTTGTTCCTTTTGGCACCCAGATTTGTTTGCCTTTAAGGGATTTTACATTCGTGCCTTTAGGAACCCAAATTTGTATGGTTTTCGTGTGTTTGGGTCTAAACCAGCAATTATTGTGATTGTGTCCAATTTTTCCACAAATCGTGCATTTGGAATTGACTTGATTAGTTTCACTTCTAACTCTTTCAGATTGAATATACCCAAGTCCTTGTCTAACAGTATTAACAGTTTATTTTTCTAATAGCATATTTAGTGATTTTTCTCCTTTGGAGAATTTTACTAAAGTTGTAGACAATTTTTGGACTTGTGTTTTGAGAGGTTCATTTTCATTCAATGACAAAGTGCACCTTTTAATAGAATTATCTCTCCTAGTATTTTCACTTTCTTTCAAAATTAGAATTTCATTTTCAAGCGATTTAATTTTAATTTCTAATTTTTTTATTTCCTCTTCAAATGATGGACACTTATCACACTTAGGGCTCTTATTTCAATAGTTTTTAACCAATTGATCAAGCTGCATATTTAGTTCTATCAAACTATCCTTTTGTGATTCTATTTTAGCGTACTTCTCCTTGAGTCTTTCAAAATAGCCATTTACTTCATGATAATATATAAGTAATTGCGAGTAAGTAAGTTTTAATACCTCGCTTGGCTCGTCATTATCGTTGTCACTTATTTCTCCTCGAAGACACAGATTTGCTTTTTCACTCTTATTGCCAGTGCTATTATCATCTTCTTCACTTCTATCCCAAGTAGCTGCAAAACTTCTCCATTTTGGTTTCTTTCCTTTGCTGAATTGACTTTGAGGACAATTTGGTTTGATATGACCAGGTTTATTGCACTTATGATAGATGATTTCCTGCTCTTCTGAGTTGTTCAGACTTTGACGATTCTGTTCTTCAGTTGTTGATTTAGGGCAGGATTTCCATATTTGCGGTTCCACCTTTTGAGTCACTTTATTATTAGTGCCAATTCAGCTGCTCCATCATCATCATTTTCACTTTCCGTTGTTCCTTTGAGAGCTATTGATTTCTTTCGCGTATCTCCTCCTTCACGTTTTTTCTTGAATTTAATTTCTAGCTCATAAGTGGTGAGATTTCCGATGAGTTCTTCAACTTTAACTTGTTTCAGATCCTTTGATTCTTGGATGACAGTCACCTTTGCTTCAAAATTTCGTGGAAGAATTCTGAGGATTTTTCGGACTATTTCCAGCTTTGTGTATGGTCTTCCTAGAGATTTTGATTTGTATACGAGATTAGAAAGTCGTCCATACATTTCTTTGACACTTTCATCCTTTGTCATTGTGAAGTTCTCATACTCTCTACTAAGCATGGCAAGGCAAGATTCTTTGACTTAGGAAGTTCCTTCATAGGTTACTTCAAGTGTGTGCCAAATTTCCTGCATAGTTAGACAATGTGAGACACGATTAAATTCAATTTGATCTAATGAACAAATTATAGAATCCATAGCTTTAGCATTAGCATTTTGCAGTTTATTTTCAAGATCTGTCCATTGATAAATAGGTTTTTCAACTTCTTGATTATCTAGCATTATTGTTGGTGTGCTATATCCTATCTCAACAATATTCCATGCATCTATGGTTTTCAGAAAAAAATTCATTCTATTTTCCAATATGCATATTCACCACTGAACATGGGTGGTCTAACTATGGACCGACCTTCAGCAAAAGCATTATTAAAAGAAGCCATTTTAAAAAATCAAATTTTTAAAACAAAAATTGATTTTTGTTCCTAGCTCTGATACCGCTTGTAGGATCGTTTTCACCCTAGAGGGGGGATGAATAGGGTGATACTACTAATAATAAAAATTAATGCGGAAATAAAAACAATAACAGAGAATAATGCAGTAGAGAACACACACAAATTTGCCCAGCTTTGGCAATAACCTGCCTACGTGCTGCTCCTAAGGTTTCTACTAGAAATTAAGTAGTCAGACGCTTAAACATGTAAAGCGACACCCGCTAACTTGACTAACCTAACTATACGCTCAAAACCCTGCCACAACTCAGCCACTGAGTTGCGAATTCTCGAACTACACCACCGTAGTTCGTAACCTAGTTACAAAACTAGAAATTCACCAAATTTTAAAAGTAAATTACAAATGAAATAAAGGACTTAACAAAACCCTATTTTTAACAATTTAAGCCCAAATTATAATAAACAAGAGCCCGCCCACTTAGTAATTAAAATAGAGACTTCTCCCCTTTTAGTATCTTCGTCCGTTCCTTTTCCCTTTCTTTTGAAAATAGGGTTTCGTTTATTTGAGCTGCCGCTTGAAAGATTTAAGCTCGAATCGTTTGCTAGTGCTCTCAATTCACTTCGATGCTTCCTTGATCAGTTGAATTTTTCACGGCCGCTTCAAATATGTCGAGCTTGAATGTTAAAATGGTATGCGATTTTTTCCTTTTTCGATTTTCGATAATACTCGACTTCGATTTGAGTTATAAATTGATTCGTGATTTTGGCTTGGTCTAGTATTTTCTTGAACTTGAATCGATGATTTGCCAGTGATGATAATTGGGTAATTTATAGGGTTTGATCCCCTTAATTCTCGTTCGTATATTTCTCATTTGAATTCTTCACGTGATTTGCTCGCCCGTTGATTTTTGATCGAATGTTGGTGATGATATTGACTTGTTCATAAGTTGATACATTGCTTCATAAATTTGAATTTGCTCCGTTTTTTTCCTATGACTCTGGCATTTTAATTTTTGAGATAATTTTTGTGACTTCGTGAAGATTGACTTGTTCAATTCACTGACTTGTTGGCATTTGAGTTTGACGATATATTTATGGTAAAATTTCACCATGATACGTTGTTCCATTTATTTTCTGGCAATATTCGAACTGCTGCTAATCTTATTTGATTTTCTTCTTTTATATGATTTGTCCACCATGCTAGTTGCTGAACTGATATTCTAGTTTTGCATTTGCTTCGAGTCATTTCTTGGTTTCATGTTTTCATGTTGACTGGTCATATGCATTTGAGTTTTGTTGGTCTTCATAAGTCTGCACTTGATTCTGGAATCACTTGTATATATGTATGTTGGTTGATTATGCACTTCATGTGTGTGTTCATAATGTTTCACCTGCGAATTCACTCTAGTTGCATACATATCCATGCTGCTTTGTGTTAAGTTGTGGTCTGCACTTCAGTGTACAGTCATGTTTCATATTGGTGATGACTGGTTTGTTTGTTGTGTCCGCTGGTCTATTCCATTGCATTTTGGTCCATGTTTTGTTCATGTCTCTAAAACTGTTGAACTGCTTGTATTTATCCATGTCTTGTTGCTTGGTTGCATATATGTAAATGTTGTTTGTCATGTTGCTCTTGAATTGAATTCTCTGTTGCTTCAAGTCATTAAAATTAAGTCTTGATTTGTTCTTGTAGTCATGTTCATGCAGCCTTGTTAGTCTTGTATTGTTGTGGCTTTGTGTTTTGTTTCACTTGCTCATCTGGTTCACCTGAACTACATGTACTTGTGCCATATGACCTCTGGTATGGTGCACCGTGTAGTCTGATTTTACTTGAGTCTGGTATGGAGCTTGTTGTCATTTTGGTACCTTTGTTGTTTGGTTGAGTTCAAGTGACATTGACCTTCTGTCTTGTTGCCTATCACTGTTCACTGTTTGCTGGCATAGTGCACTTCAATTTTCTCCATGTATATATATACATACATGTATGTATATATGTGTGTGATTTGTGTGCTTATGCACTTGGTTGACTTGTTTTTATTTGAATTCTGGTCTGTTTTTTGTTATTTTGCACCTGAGTTGAATCCAACATTTGCTTGGGTTTGACCTTGTGCTCACCTGTCCCTGCAGTTTTAACAAGCAAGCGTATATCAGTGTGCACGGCCTTGTGACATGTACAGTGATACACTGTGCATGTTACACGCTGTTCGTGTAAAATTAATTCAAAATAAAATGATGACGAACAACCCAAATAACTGAGGCAAATAATATTTTCAAACACACACTTCATTGTATACTGCAAAATATTTCTTTTTCAATTTTACTACGTCAGTGTTTATTTTGTAGATTGTTCAGATGCTGGATACAAGCTGGAACAAAGTTGAAGATCAAAATACGAGTGATGAGTGAATTATGTAGTGAGGTGTAAAATGTATGTAAAAATTGTATAGTGAAAATCGTGTTGTAATTTGAAACTGTATTGTAATTGAAAATGTGAAAATGCGCATTGAGAGCTCAAATTTGTACTATTTGAATTTGTAATAAAATATTTGTTTGAATATGAATTCTGAGTTGTTTATTTTATTCAACAAATATTTATTTAATTATGTGGAAAAATAAATAGTTTAATAACAAATACATTTAAACGGATATATATATATATGTTTATTATCATCAAACAAAAATCACAGGCTATTGAATTCTACACTCCTAAATATAGCTAGCATCAGCTTCCTGCTCGTCTCCAGAAGTTTTATTTGTTCACCTACTAAAACCTGTAAATCCCTAACTCTCAACCTACGAAAATTAATTTTGAGCACCCGAGAGTTTAAATGGAAAAGCATAAACTTCGAGTCAGACATAAAGCCTGGTGTAAAAAAACTATACATCTCGATTATTTTATATTTAAGTAAGACCACACCGCTTAGCGGAACGGGTTTCCTCTCACTAATACCCTTTAAAACATATCTTTTGCAAATCTTAATCCTGCAACCAAAACTGGTTAAAACAATGAAGCAATATCATGTATCTATAAAAATAAGGTAACAAATGGACAATTTGTCTGAACACTATAGTTTTGTTTGGCTAACAACTAACTTTTGGCTGACTCAGGGCCTACCGGACAAAATAAACAAATAATCTAACTTCTATTAGATACTCCTCTTCTGGACGGTCTGTCCCTAACTTAGTTCTTCTAGGGTCAACTGATCCTAATAGTTTTGTGGGGTCACCAATGACCTATCCTCACTCTGTATATTCATTTCTGTGTGTAACATCATTTTAGTTTTACCTATGACAAAACCCTACACGCTATAATTTTGGACTTATATTAGCTAGGGGCTAATAGCTAATGTATAGGGCACGACCATATACCAGTCCCATCTGGTATTCTAATATCCGAGTCATTTTACTTAGGGTCAACTACCCATAAATATTCCATGAAAACATTTTCTCTTAAATTGATTTAAACCTTTAAATCATACTTTAAACAAGGAAAATATACTTCTATGCTTTATTCAAACCACCTTGCCATGTTATATATACTTTACATAAAACTTTATTGATGAAAATATTTAAACCTTTGAAAGTACCCCTTTTGAATCCATTGAAAGTACCCCTTTTGAAACCAAGTAACTACTTTGCTTTATAACCTTAAGCCGAAAGGCCAAAACATACCTTTCGAAACAATTCTTAATAAACCTTTCGAAAACATTGAAAAACCTTTCTTTTGAAAGTTTTAAAACCTTAGACATCCTTTTATCAAAACACTATAAACATTGCCTTTCGAAACATTGGAACCTTCCATTTAAAACCTTTTGAAACCATTAGAGAACCACCCCTTCGAAACCTTTATCTTAAATCTTTCGATAGCATTAAGTTTTTTACATAAACCAAATCTTTCAAAGGCATTTGGGTTCAAGTAAAACATGTGGACCAACCTTTCGAAACCATTTAAAACCATTCCTTTCGAAACCTTTAGGTTTAACTTTCAATAGAACAAAAGCGTCATAAAACAACTAAGTCGAAAGCACTCTTCCGAAAGCTATTTCCTAAGTAAAGAAGAGATGGTGTCGAAACCAGCCCTTCGAAAGCATTGGAGAAGCGGCTTGGGTTTTAAAACAAAGAAACCCTTTTGAAGGCATTGCTTCGAAAGGTAAGATGCGGCAGCAAGGGGTTTCAATCCCTTCAAAAGCCTCTTTATAAAACAAAAGGTGCAACCTCTTTCGGAACCATTCCTTAAAACCATTTAACCAAGTCGAAAGCTAACTAAGTCGAAAGCATTCCTTTCGTAAGCAAAGCAGACGCATTTTCTTTTAAAACAAAGCAAAGCTTCGACCCTTTCGGAACCCCATGTTTTGACTTCATACCTCTCGCCTCTGTCCAATTCGCTATGTACCAAGTCTTTGATACCAGGCACATTGGTTTCGATGGTGATGAAGGCGGAAGTAAGGTGTCGAAGGCTAGGTGCCGAAAGTGGAGAAACATGTAAAAAGCATGTATAAACTGATTTTTAACTTTTTAAAGTGATTATTTTCAACTAACATGCCTTGTTTGTCAAAACATGATTGGTTGCTAATTTCTTTTCTAAAAGTACTACCAAATTTCCAAAATGAACAATTTAAATTATTTACAAAATGCCCCTTCTCCTTTTATAAATATATATAACATTTAAGTTTCATACTTTAAATAATTTTATATGCTTATTAAAACACTCAGGAAAAATCTTTAAAAATTCCCATAAATCATTTTTAATATGTTTTCTAACATATATTAATTTCTGACCCAAAACATACATATTTTAGCTGTAATTAATTTTAAACCCAAATAATCATTTTCTTTACTAGAAACTTAATATTAAATCCACATTAATTCATAAAATTATGAAAATCGAAACTCATCTCTAAAATTTCATTTATGACTTTATTCTAAATTCCCAATCATTTGGATTTCATTTAATAAGGTTTTCACATTAAAACATATCATAAAAATTATATGAATTAGCATAAATCATCAACAAGCATATATATCCAATTTAACAATAAAAAACATGGCAAAACTTTGCAAAATAGATCGGATTTAATCTAAAACCGAAAACAATTAAAAACATGAGATTTAGTAATTATTCACCTTAGCTTTATGATTAAGGAGTTGATATTTGATCTTTATTTAAGTTGATTAAGCTTCCTTCCTTTAGATTCTTGTTTATCTTCTTCTTGCTCCTCTTTAATGGAGGACGGCCTCTATAGCTTAATATTTTGATAGTGAACGTATGAAATGAATGTGGCCTAAGGGTTTAGGGTATAAGAATATGTATTTTCCTATTTTGCCCCTTAACTAACTTCCCTTTATATTATATTTTAATTCATTTGTTAACATGGCATGACTACCTTTCTATTAACAGAAATCTCAATCCCCTAATCATCACATTTTTTATTTAATTTAACTAATTAAATATCCTAAATAATGTTACTAAAAATTAGGGTCGTTACAGACTCCCCTCCTTGAAGAATTTCGTTCTCGAAATTACAATAAGGTACTCAACACTTCAATCAAAATGGTAAAACATACCATCAAACAAATCAGGATACGCGTCTCTAATCTTGCTTTCAGTCTCCCAAGTACGGTCTCTCTCATCATCGCTCCATTGGACTTTAACTAATCTAACTGTCTTGTTCCTTAGCCTCTTCTTATCTCTCGCGCCAATACCAACTGGCTTTCTAACTATAGTCAAATTCGGCTCTATTACTAAGTCCTCTAACACAGTCGGTGCTATAGTAGTCTCCGGGTCTCTAATACACTTTCTTAGATGAGAAATATAAAAACACCATGGACTCCTGCCAAACTGCTCGGTAAATCTACTATATATGCGAGTTTCCCGATCCTTTCTATAATAGGAAATTGTCCTACAAATCTTGGTGCCAATTTCCCTGATTTCCCGAATGGAATTACACCTTTCATCGGCGACACTTTGACGAAAACATGGTCTCCGACAGAGAACTCTAAGTATTTCCATCTTCTATCAGCATAACTCTTCTCCCTAGACTGAGCTTTCTTCATCCAAGCTTGAATCAACTCAATCTTCTATGTAGCTTCTCTAACTAAATCCGGACCAAGAGCCAACCTATCCCTGGTCTCTAACCAACAAACTAGTGATTGCATGGCCTCCCGTACAAAGCTTCAAACAGTTCCATCCTTATACTAGCCTGATAACTATTGTTATACGAAAACTCGACTAAGTGTAGATGGTCTTTCCATGATCCTCCAAAATCTAACACACAAGCTCATAACAAATCTTCCAAGATTTTGTTAACTCTTTCCATTTACCCATCGGTCTGTGGATGGTAAGCGGTACTCATCTTGAGCTTGGTACCTAAAATTTCTTGTAGACTTCTCCAAAACTTAGTAGTGAATAATGAATCTCTATCACTTACTATACTACTAGGAATCTCATGCAGTCTAACTACATTCTTCATAAATAATTTAGCCAAAACAGGTGCCGTTCTAGTTGACTTAACTGGAATGAAATGGGCACTCTTGGTTAACCTGTCCACTACGACCCATATACTTTCATTTCCTTTATTAGATCTTGGCAACCCGTCTATAAAATCCATAGAAATAGAATCCCACTTCCATATTGGAATATCTAATGGCCGAAGTAACCCACCTGGTTTCTAAATATTCGGCCTTTACCTGTTGGTAGTTCAGACACTGCTTTACCCATAAGCCTACGTCCTTCTTCATACCTTCCCAAAAGAAACTCCTCTTCATGTCCTGATACATCTTGGTTCCTACCGGATGAATAGTGAACTTCAAACGATGGCATTCCTCAAGAACTTCCGTCTTAATGCTTCCTGCATTTGGAACACATAACCTTCCTTTCTTTCTCAACCACCCATTCGGGTCAAGACTAAAATCCTTCAGGTCATCGCTCTTGTTCCGTCCTTTAACTTCCTGATCCGTTCAACTAATACTGGATCTTCCATCTATTTAGAAGCAATCTTTTCGATCATCATCGGTCGAACTTCTAAACATGATAACACTATAGTTTCTCCTCTAGATCCAGCTTCAGATCTCCACTTTACATATCGTCAACACTTCTAAATCTCTCCACTCAGTTAGCATTGCCAACACTACATTCTAATGTCTTCGGCTAAGTGCGTTTGCAACCTTATTACCCTTTCCCGGTGTGTACCCAATACCAGTCATAAGCGTTAAAAACTCTAACCACCTCTGCTATCTCATATTCAACTCCTTCTGAGTGAATAAATACTTTAATAACTTATGATCTGTATATAACTCAAATCTTTCTCCCAAAAGGTAACGCATCCACACCTTCAGTGCAAAATCACCGCGGCTAATTCCAAATCGTGAGTTGGGTACCTAATCTCATGCGGTCTAAGCTATCGGGATGCATAAGCAATCACTTTACCTCTCTACATTAACATAGCTCCTAACCTAGTTCCACAAGCATCTATAAATACTACTAAGTCCCGATTCCCTTTTGGAACAACTAACACAGGTGCATTAGTCAATAAGTGTTTCAAGCTCTGGAATGCTTCCTCACACTTATCGGTCCACACAAACTTCACATCCTTTTGCGTTAGCTTGGTCATCGGTGCTGCTATTCACGAGAAATCCTTTATGAGCCTCTGATAATACCCAGCTAATCCAAGAAAACTTTTTATCTCAGTCACTGTCTCAGGTCTCTTCCAATTATTCACTGCTTCAATCTTAGTTGGATCTACAGACAATCCTTTCTCTGAGACTACATGACCAAGAAACTTCACTTCCTTCTTTCAGAAATGACACTTCGAAAACTTCACCTTTAGTTGATGCTGCCTCAGCATCTCAAGCACCACCCTAAGATGAACTTCATGCTCTCTTTCATCTTTAGAGTATATCAAAATATCATCTATAAATACCAACACGAACCTATCCAAGTGCTCTCGAAAAACTCGGTTCATCAAATCCACAAAGAATGCTGGTGCGGTAGTTAGTCCGAACGGCATCACTAACCATTCGTACGATCCATATCTAGTTCTAAGCGCCGTCAAAGGAATACTATCCTCTGCTACTCTAAGCTGATGGAACCCTGTCGCTAAATCCAATTGAGAAAATACCATGCCTCCATTCAACTGATCGAAAAATCGTCAATTCTAGGCAACGGATATCAATTCTTTATCGTCTTCTCATTCAACTTATGATAATCGATACATAACCTTAATGATTCGTCCAGCTTCTTAGCAAACACTATGGCTGCTCTCCAAGGTGAACTACTTGGCCTAATAAAATTCTTGCCTTCTAAATCCACCAACCGCACCTTCAACTCCCTCATCTCAGTAGGTGTCATCCTGCTTAGCGGTCTACTCACCGGTTCAGCTCCTGGTATCAAATCTATCTGAAACTCAATGGCTCGTTTCGGTGGCATCGTACTACGGGTTCAAAAACATCCGCGAATTCTCTAACCACGAAAACTCGATTTAACTCGTCTTCTACCTCCACAACACCCAACAAAGCATTCACCTCACAGCTAGGGTTTTCTACGGTATATACAATCCGATCACTACAGTCGGGATGTCTAAGCGATATTTTCCTATCATGGAAAAATATCCTAGCATTATACTTACTTAACCAATCCATACCCAAAATAATTCCGAACCCTATGAAATCTAACATATGCAAACAGTAAATATAGATATGACCTAACAAATCAATCTCTATGTGGTCACACTTCATCCCAAGTGTCGCATAACCTCCTATCGGATTTGCAACCCTTAAGGAAGTAACTAAGTATGAGGGTTCTAGGTTAAGCTTATCTACCAAACAACAAGATATAAAAGAATGCGATGCACTGATATCAAACAGAATGCTAGTTGACATACCATAAATCAGAAGCGTACCTCCCAACACAGCTTTTCCTTTTGTGAATATTAGGCTCAGGTCCCTAATAAGTTTCAAAATACATAAAAACCCCAGTAAAAAAAGTATGTAAATTAGGTCCCTATAATTAAGTTACTAAGTAATTGCATACAGTTATGTAATTATATTCAGAAGTTGTATAAATTTATGCAATTTTTTGGTGAATAATTGCGGAATTTTCCATAATTTTTTGGTGAATAATTGCATAATTTTCTACAATTTTTTGAAAAAAATGCAGAAATTACCGCAATTTTTTTATGAATAATTGCGGAATTTTCCACAATTTTTCAGCGAATAATTGTGGAAATATCTGTAGTTTTTTTATATAATTGCATAAATGTCTGCAATTATTCATTGAATAATTGCATAAGCGTATGCCATTATTCAGTAACTTAATTCTTAGGACCTAATTTACAAACTTTTTTTTACTGGGGTTTTTGTGTATTTTGAAACTTATTAGGGACCTGTGCCAAATAGTCCCTTTCCTTTTTCCTCCGCTGTTGGTCTCGAGGTAGCTGGTTCCAATGAAAACATCTTGCCCTTCCCAGCCTTAGCAAGTTCCTTGCGTTGGTTCTTGTAATGTCCAATTTGATCGCGGTTCTTCTTTCCATCTCCAAACGACATTCATTAGCAAAATGCCCTTTCTTATCACACTTAAAGCAGACAACCTCCGACTTCCCCTTCTTTGCAGCTCCACCCTTCTGAGCTCCTTTCTTATGGAAGAACTTTCTTTTCTGACCCTGCCCTACCTGGACTTCCTTGCCTTATTTCTCTCCAGAAAAGCAAGCATCTCTTCATTCCTTAAATCCCTTTCCACTACAACATCACATGGATCCCTGATATGCAGTAACATTGCCTTAGCAAGCTCAGGTTTCAACTCCCTGATGAACTTCTCGTTCCTCTTAATCACATTTCCACCATAGCATAGCCATACCTTGCTAGCTCATCGAACCTCATCGCGTACTCAAGCACAGTCATGTCTCCCTGCTCCAATTTAGCAAACTTTCTGAGCAAAACAGACTTAGCAACCTCCAACATAAACCTCTCTCCAAACCTCCTCTTGAACTCAGCCCATGTCATTATCTCCTCATTAACTCCAACTGTGACACTGTTCCACCAGTACAGCGCCGCTCCTTGTAACTGTCTCAAAGCGAGCCTTCTCTTCTGCTCATTATTGAGTCTAAGGTCAGCGAAAATCCTCTCGTAATGAAGCAACCAATTCCCTACTTCGATTGCATCTTCAGTACCAATAAATGGTTTTCCTTCCAACCAAGCATAGTTCCTACTCAGAATAGCATAGTTATTCACCACTGGAGCTTCTTAGTTTCCTCCTCTAACTACTCCAGCAGCAAAACCTGCTTGCATCATGTTGACAAAGAACTGATACATTACTCCCATGTCAACTTGCGGGACTCCAACACCCACATTTCCAGCTTGTGCTTGACCTTGGTTCCTTCTCGCATTCGGTCTGGCATTTTCATTTGTAGTGGTGCTTCCCTCTCCAAGGTTAACTCTTCCACTTCTAGCATTCATATATGTATTCGAGCCTCGTAAGATACAGAAGGATGGCCTAAGAGAGGTAGGAGAATAGAGATATAACGTATATTTATATATAGCAAAATACAAGTATGTTGCTATAAGGTTATCCCAAACCCCGATCTTATCTCTAATTCCTTAGGATTATGTTTTCAAAAATCATTTTAGTTTAAAGTTTTTCATAAACCTATGCTCTGATACTAAGTTGTAACATCTCCTATCTGGAGGCCCAAAGCTAAACACTACAGATGCTGTAGTCATCCATAGTATTAACTTCCGATGACCAAATACGGTAATGTTAATGGTATTCATAATATCAAAAGCACTTGAATATGAAATAAAATTATTACAATTTAAATTAGTTTTCTGATTACATTTCAAAAAAACATTTCATATCCAAGTTACATAATCCCAAAAGTTTCCTAGGTTTAGATCAAATATAATTATTACATAAATACGCCAAGAGCGACATATTAAGATGCCCCCTTGGATGACCATAGTAGTAAATAGTCATAATAGACTTAATACAACACAGTAGAAATAAAACAAAGCAACTCCTAAACATAACTAACATAAGCCTCCTGCTCATCTCTAGAAGCTTTATTCGTCCACCTATTAATACAATACAACTAACTTCTGTTAGATACTCCTCTTTTGAACGGTCTGTCCGTAACTTAGTTCTTCCAGGGTCAGATGATCCTAATAGTTTTACTGGCTCACCAATAACCTATCCTCACTCTGTATATTCCTTTCTGTGTGTAACATCATTTTAGTCCTACCTATGACAAAGCCCTACACACTAGAATTTTGGACTTATATTAGTTAGGGGCTAATAGCTAATGTATAGGACGCGATCCTATACCAGTCTCATCTGGTATTCTAACATCCGAGTCATTTTACTTAGGGTCAACTACCCATAAATTTTCCTTGAAAACATTTTCTTTCAAATTGATTTAAACCTTTAAATCATACTTTAAATAAGGAAAATATACTTCTATGTTTTACTCAAATCACATTGCCATGTTATATACTTTACACAAAACTTTGTTGATGAAAACATTTAAACCTTTGAAAGTACCCCTTTTTTCCATGTTACATATACTTTAAACAAGGGATCTCGTGACTTAAAGGACCTTCGTATGAGTATGATTATGGTAAGGAAATATGGCTATAATCCACCATTTTCTGCTTAATAGGATAAGATGAATTCAGAACGATTTGCCAAGCAATAGAATATATAGCGGTAAGAAGATGTTATATGGCAAAAAATGTGCAACGTGGCTACATTGTTCGAATAATATAGAATACCGTACCACTTTGTAATAACATCGACATCAAAAGTACTGCAACGTGGCTATAGTGCTAAGGCTAGCAAATATCAAAAGTAGTGCAATGTGCAAACAGTGCTCGATATGACGTGACGCTGTAAATAAAGCTATGCAATGTAAATGTGTTGTAAATAAAGCTATGCAAACATCAAAAGTAGTGCAAAGTGCAAACAGTGCTTGATATGACGTGACACTGTAAATAAAACATCAAAAGTCGTTTGTCAGTGTGCTGAAATTTTAATACATATAAGCAATGTAAATGAAGCTGTATAACGTAACAAAAAACAGTAAAATATCTCCATAGTACAATACAGAAGTACATCAATAAAGACAAACAACGGTAAAATAAATGTAACAGTACAGTAACTGATCATCCTAAGTCTACGGCACCATCGTCGTCGTCCGCTACGTCATCAAAATAAGTAGGATACTATAATCAAACTGAAATGCAGCCAGTTGAGCTTATAAATCATCAATCTATGTCTGCATCGCCTGCTGAGCCTGATGACTGACCGCCTGAGTATGAATGAGTGTTATATGCTGAATGGCGGCAATATATTGCCTATGCTCATCCAACCTACCTGCATATTGTAATTACATATAATATATCAATATACGTTTGCTAAACTAATACTGTACAATGAATTATTAATACAATGAGTTATTCATACAATGAATTACCTCAAAAGGCGGGTATAGTCCAGCAGTGGGGATACCAGCAATCTCATGAGTCGTGATCATAAGGATAAACTATCAGCTGCTCGATAAGAGTACCGGTAATATCATACGTTCTATAATAGGCGTCAAGACCGAAGTCCATGGACTGCTGAGGGTACTGGGATGAAGTGTGATCAGTGTGATCAAAAGAAAATGAAGGTGCTTGAACTCTGCCACTGGCTATGTGTGGGCCTATATGATCGGAGTTCACTCCTCAAGCGTAGTCAGGTAACATGTATCGTCGAGGAGCAACTCTAACCCAATAACTGTCATAATCCCCATCGACTAAGAAAAATGCAGAAGCATCTACCCATCCAGTTTGTCTCAATCCCTGTATATACTGCGATCAAATGGTTCGACGTCTGCCGAACATGTCGTCATAAGATAATGGACCTCCAGGGATACGTAACTCCCTAGTATTCTGGAACAAGCATCTCTCCCCCAAATACCAAATAGGAAGAAACGCTGGTGGGAGTAAGATCATCCTTCGTAAACCCAAATGATACGAAATAAAAAGAGGATGATCATCATGCATTTGGCCCGCATGTGTCGAGGCAATCCAATATGAAGCCCATGGTGCCCGAAAAATATTATCCCTACACCTCATATCAATCTGAGTACGGGCCTCCATCAAGTCATGTCTAACCTCCGTAGGCGCGTGAGAAACTAACAGAACATGCTTCCATCGTCTCATGCGTGGAAAATATGTCTCTGGTGCATGACTAGCTGTCTCAACAATACGGGGATGCATGTTCGCCGTGTACCTGTGTAGTTAATGCCCCGCTATAACCCCGCTATATCTTATAGCGGATTTCTACCGCTACGATATTTCCAGATAGCCCCAAAATATAGCCTTTCCGCTTTAAGCCCCGCTATTTCCGATATATCCCGTTATTCCCGCTATATTCCGTTATTTCTTCTTTAATAAAATGAATTGAAAAATTGCATTTATACATTATAAAAATTAATAAACTAATTTATTTGATTTAATTTTTAATATATTTTCAGAAATGAAAATACTCTAATATTCTACTAAATTCAATTATGTTATATAACAGTTTTACATTTATTTAAAGTATATTCGCACATGTTTTTATTTAAAATTATTTATATATTAATTATAATTCAATTGAATGATAATTTTTCATTTAATTACCATTTATACATTTGTAAAAACATTAAGTATGAGTTTTATATGCTATTTTAGAGCCATCCGCTATATCCCGCTATATCCTCGCTGTATCCCCGCTATGACTTTTTGCACCTCCACCGCTTTGAATCTGCCGAGCGCTTTAACTGCACAGCCGTGTACTCATAGTACCAACACGATAGAATATACAAAAACCCAAACATCTGTCTAACCTCCCTCAAAGCATAAGAATCAAGAGCGGTGTGCAAATATCCAAGTATAGAGGAACCCCAATCGATAGTGTGAAGCTGATCTAAATCGGCTACTGCTGCAAGGTAACCCAATCTAATGGTACTCTTTTGGTTCGAAAGGAAAGTCGAACCAAATAAGTACAACGGAAATGCTCTAAGTACGGCGTCACTCATAGCATCAGCGCCCACATGAGCTGCAATATACTCTTGTAGATATGTAAGGGGGACCGCGCCGGAGGCAACATGACCCTCCTCAAATTGGGGTAGATAAATAGTGTAAACCTCGGGGCTCTCAAATGTATGATCAAAAGAAAATGGTATCCTGTCTGGGCCTCCAATCTCAATCCCAGTCAACATATAACAATCGGCGAGGGTAGTGCGGAGCTCAAAATCTGGAAAATGAAAAGCGTTGTGTCGTAGGCCACCACCTCTCAACTAGGGCTGATATGAGTTGACGATCAAATGATGCAATGGTATAATCTGTAAAAAATATGCAAATGGACTGGTCTGGAGCTTATTTTCTAAACCCTGAGGTAGTGTGCCATACTGTTGCGCTATACACTTTGCCCAACTACCCCGATAACCGACGTACTGTGACTAAAAAATTAAAGGGTTATTCAAGATTATTATACAATTTAAATTCAAACAACTAAGTAATACACTTTATAATATCACATATCTATCTAATAAACATTATTTTATGGTTAATATACGACAAATGTATCCATCATATATTAATAGTTATTTATTATTTAGAATTATACCTCGACCGCATCCAATGCTTTGAAGATACGATGAGTGTATCCCTCTGGCAGCTCGTGCAGAATCCGTAGCTGGAAAATCATCGTCTATAGTGCTGGAGCAATGTGTGCTGGGCCTGCAAGCTCCTCTGTCTGTTGTCGAACAGTACGTCTTGCAATTTTGGTTACACGTGGTAGCGTTTCGACGGTTTTTTAGTAAAAAAAAGAATGAAATTACGAGAAAAAAAAGACTGGACGCCTAACTTGTAGGCACCCAGCCCCAGACGCTGATTAAATCAACGCTATAGCTTGGACGCTGATTAAATAAGCACCCGACTGATTGGAGTTAGCCCTGAATCGGTTGAAGATACTCCAATGGAATGCAAACGGGTCTGGAAAATGACAGCCCTGCCCAAATAAAATAATCCTGTTAGGATCCTGTCACCACCAGTGTCGAACAAAAGAAGTAATTCACGCATTCTCCTCTGTCAGATTTCATCATCAACGGTACTGTGCGGTGACCACAACTTCTATAAACAGCCGAAATCAATCGAGAGGAAATCGATCATTGGAAAGAGAAAGTAAAATATAGATAAGAGTCAGTGACTGATCGAAATTCTCTTCTAGATTCATCATCAGGAATGGCAACTCAAGGAAAAGTCATCACTTGTAAAGGTACTCATTAAATTTATCATCTGCTGAATTCTCTTCAGTGTAGTTTGAACGATAATTCTGGCTGTAACAATATGGATTTGTATATTTTATTAAAGCTGCTGTGGCGTATGAGGCAAATAAACCGCTGGTAATTGAGGATGTAGAGGTTGCTCCACCGCAAGCTGGTGAAGTTAGGGTTAAGATTTTATTCACTGCTCTTTGCCACACCGATGCTTACACTTGGAGCGGAAAGGTAGCGATGGATGATCGTTTTTAATTCTTTTTGGTTCGAATGTCATACTATGAAGGTTTTCAATCTTGTATGAATTTTCACATACAGCATTTACATATCGGATTGATATCCTGAGTCTGAATTTCATCTTGAATGTTTTCAGTATAACTTATGATTTTGAAACGGTAAGACAACGTAATAAGAAATGATTATATTATCTGTCTTTACATACATAGTTATGTCCAACGAAATTAAAATTTCGGTTTAGATTAATGTCCAAAATGAGATTGAAATGAAATGTTTCATCTCGCGGGGCCTCTAAAACGAGGCATTGATCAACCTTATCATCATGCTTTTAGATTTATAACTTTTAATAGTAGGGATCTGTGTATATATCCACGTTAGTCTATTTCATCATTGTCAATTCATTATTCACTTTCATGATTTCATTGTCACTGAAAGAGGAATTCAGTAATTTGATCTTAAATCTAGATGTTGTTGCCTCAGTTTACAAGCTAGCATAACAATTATTCTTGTCAAGTAATTTTTCTTTCTTTCAACTAATGGAAAATTGTTCTGTATTTTTTCGACTTGGAAGAGTAATGAAATTAACACACTATAAAAAACTTGCAACACTTAAAAGAAATACATTAACAGTCTTTGAACATAATATTTATAGTATGTGCTAAGAAATGCTGGGTAAAATAAAAGGCTAAGTGAGAAACGTACTAGCAAATTTGGCATAAATAAATTCTTTGGCTATATGGATGATTATAGTATTGCATTTCCTACATTTTTAACTTAAAAGGAGTTATCAAATGCTTAGTCATCTGTCTCATTTGAATAATAAAAATTCACAACCGCTTCCTTTTTAGCCCATATGATAATTCGTAAGTGATTAGTGGTTCAAGTCAGTGCATCCTTTATGTAATACTATCTATCTTATTCAGGATTAATCTAATCCTTATTTCGTGAAAATGTGGTTGTTCTATTCTGTTCTGTACTTGTATCATGTGGTGGATATTGGAAGAGCATTGAAGCTGGTGAAGGACATTTATGTATATACTACATACCATTGTGTCCACTTTTATTGGTAGCTTCTATGAAGTCTATTATGTGTTTTGTGTCCACTGTTAGAGTTGTGCATATGACAATACATTTATCTATATACCATTGGTTAATTACTGTTACTTTTAATAAGACCTGAAATATAGCCATTTTCTCTTTGCAGGACCCCGAGGGTTTGTTTCCTTGCATTCTTGGTCATGAAGCTGCAGGGTATGTACTATCAAACCTCATCAATTCACCATTATCTAAATATGCTTTCATTGATAAGTTACTTTTTACTATTTGTTTAGAATTGTTGAGAGTGTTGGTGAAGGAGTAACCGAGGTGCAGCCAGGTGACCATGTTATACCATGTTACCAGGCAGAATGTAAAGAATGTAAGTTCTGCAAATCAGGAAAAACAAATCTGTGCGGTAAAGTTAGGGCTGCTACTGGTGTTGGTGTCATGATGAATGATCGTAAAAGCCGATTCTCGGTAAATGGAAAACCAATCTATCATTTCATGGGAACATCAACATTTAGTCAGTATACGGTTGTTCATGATGTCAGTGTTGCGAAAATTGATCCTCAAGCTCCATTGGAGAAAGTTTGCTTACTTGGTTGTGGAGTTCCAACAGGTGATTATTTTGTATACGATGCATTAATATTTGTATGTAACACACATTTTATAAAGGGTAAGGATCGGCTGCACCTCATTCTTGCTACATCTCTATTCTCCCCGATTTCATCCACAAATTCCAATTTAAATAATATACTTACCTTTTTTCGTCATCTCAATATATTATTTAAATCAGAATGTTTGGTAGAAACCAATGAGGAATAAAGGTGTAGTAGAAATGAGGCGTAGCCGATCCTTGTCCTTATATAAATACATAATGCTAAACCCTCGATTACAAATACATGTGCTTAGTTTTTTTGTTAAAAAGAAAAGGAAACATTTTCTTGTGTCATATTATAAAAGAATAATGCACCACCTTGTTATGCATTTCCTTCCAAACTATATTTAAACTAAAGTCTTCGGCTATGGTTGGTTTATCCATACAAAAATGCACACAACGCATGAATATTATGAAAAACGACCAATTTGGAAAACAAAGTTAACGTGCAAAATAGAAAATAATTTTTTATATATTTTAAATTCTAGTGTTTTGAGAAATAACGGAAATACAAGAAACAATTCATCTTTTCGTCATCCCTCCATCCACTCCGTCGTCGCCTCCATCCTCCTTCTATTCCCTCCACTGTCCCTTCACTTTTCTCATATTTTATAATTAAGGTTGAAAATCCAAAATATAAAATAAACCAAATGGACCCTTAGTTTTGGATTGCATATTAGATTTCATTAGCTGTTGACAGTGTATTTCAAGAATTATCATAGCTTGTTTGATTCATGATGATATCATTTTTTTTGACCTTACGATGAACATTCCAAAATTTGCTTGTTGGACAGCTCATTGAATTTTACATGTTTGCTTCACAATATGTACTTCGTTGCAAGGTAGTCAATAACGAATAGCGCAAGGCTTGCGCTATAGCGCGCGCTATTTTGTTCGTTTTTTAATTCTGCATATTTTTACAATTAATCAAATATATTATGCCTATTCAAAATTTAATGTTATTTTTTTTAGATTTTGTATCATATCCAAACCGTTCAAGATTTCAAATACAAACACTACCATACTTCATGCATGTATTAAAAATATTTGATGCAAAATGCAATTATTAGAAAAAAGTTGATTTCATATTGTACATTCAAAATAATTGATAAATATAACATATTTGTGCCTTAAAGGATTTGAAATTTATTTTTATATTTGTGAGTTGTGAATAAATGAGGGGAAATTTTTTTGTAAAAAAATGAATGGGAAATACAATTTTGTATAAAATGCATAAGATTTTATATTACAAGAACTAAAAAAATTATAAATAAGAAAAGTCACAAGTGGAAAATACGAAGGTCAAACGAAACATCCCATAAAGTCTGCAATGACGAGATTCAAATAAACTAAGTCAAACATGATTCAAGTCTACGATAATAAAACTTAGAGATTATATTATACTTCTAAGTTTCTAAAGTCTAATCACTAATGTTATCCAAATCGCAACTATCATCATTATCCAAATCATGCTCCATTTCTTCTTCTTCTTTAGAGTCATAATTTACGTTGTCTTCCTTTGAATCACCTTCAAAGTTAGCATCTTCATCATCATCTTCATCATCAACATACATATACCTTGAACTAGAAGCTGAAACCTTTTCTTTTCATTTCAACTTGGTTTGGTGTTGTCTAGTCTTGTGTGCTCTTTCTTCAGCTCTCGACATCGGTGATACATTAACCCAAGTCAGTGTATCATTCTCAAAAACCAACTCATCTTCTACGTCTGAATTACCCCCTTTCATGAAACCGGTCATCCATTCATTTGAATCGTCTATATCTTCTAAAGAAATAGGATCCACCACACCCCTTCGTTTGAAACGATTTTTCAAAGTTCGATTGTACTTAACAAAGATAAGGCTTTGTAGTCTTTCGTGTTCAAGCTTGTTCCTTATCTTGCTATGGATCTATTCAAAAACATATTTTGAGTCAGTTTTGGGCTTTATTCACTATACATACCTAAAAGAAAAAAATAGCACGCTATTTTGGATTATGCGCTATTTTGCGCTTTGACAAAATAGCATGCTTTTTTGCACTATAAATGACACGTGCGCTATTATAAGTCAAATAGTGCATACCCAGCGCTATTTTGCGCTATAGTGTGCGCTATGATAACTCTGCTTCGTTGTATGCATAAACTTTTTATTTCTGTATTCGTAGGATATGAAATATGTACTATTTTCTTCCTAAAAAGTAAGACAAGCCATTCTTTTGTTTTGATCTTAAGGACTTGGAGCGGTTTGGAATACAGCCAAGGTGGAATCGGGTTCTATTGTTGCAATTTTTGGTCTTGGAACTGTTGGTCTTGCAGTAAGCTTTACAAAATCAGTTGTCTCAATGATTTTTTTGTTCATTTAAACTTTGTACTAAATCACAATTCACTGCCTTGCTATAGGTTGCTGAGGGGGCTAAAACTGCAGGTGCATCTAGAATTATTGGCGTAGATATCGACAGCAAAAAATTTGAAAGGGGTAAGGCAATTTTACATATTGGAACTAGTCTTACAGGAAGACGAGGTTATACATTATTAGTATAGGTATCAACAAGAATATAGTTGTTGCATTAACCATTAACTTTATTTCTTCTGATAGTTGTACATGTTGCGGAGTAAAACCACTTATCCCACCCTCCCTCCCTACCTCTCTCTCTCTATTTGTGTGCGTGCACGCGTGCGTGCATTATGAACATTAGATCGTATTAATGTGATTATTTGTTTGATACAGCTAGTAGTTAGTACAGACACATCAGAAGGGTTACACTATACTGCTCTTCGCTACACCACATATAGACCCCTACGATATTTGAGCTACACAACTTGAATTGAACGAAAATTTGTATATATGTTCTTACATGCCTCAAGATCATCTCCACAAAATTTTGGTTGATTTGGATAATCATAACATATTCAAATAATATTTCAAATCAATGGTTTCAAATAGCATAGCACTTAAATCTGTATGGAAATTGTTAGGGGTGTAGTGAATGACTTGGAATGCACACTACAAATTATTCCCATGAACGTACACCATCAGCATTGGATTTGTTTTGTTTAATACATAGATGTTTACCTTAAGTTGAGACATTTCTTGTCTATATGCAATGCCCCTTTCCACCTTTGGTTCAAATTGCTGCTTTATTTTTGTATCTGAGCTTTAGGTAATTACTTTTACTATGAATGCTTCTGGATATAATGTGGTAGAAATTTGTGTAACATATGTTGTAGGTTTTGATTAAAAATAATCCAGAAATTGAATTATTTTTATTACTAAAAGATTGGTGTAGCATTTGCTGCAGGTGTTTGATTTTTATTTACTTATTTTATTTTATATATGAGTATGGACCAAGTAATTACAGATTCTAGTAACATATCCATTTCCTTTTACTACATGTTACATATTTTATAGGGGCATTTCACCAGAAGGACAAACTTTGTAGTCCAATTAGTTTCTAGGACACACATTCAAAAAAATTACTTTCAAGGCCAAAATCAGCAGAATAATTAATTTCAAGGACAAAGTCAGCAGTCCAATTACTTTCAAGGACATAATTTCATAGGTTTTTAGGTCCTAAAACTAATTATTTTACGTTTTGTCCTTGAAAATAATTATTTCAGTTGTGTGTCCTAGAAACTAATTCCACTTGCTAAAGCGGCACTTGTGGCTAATTTCCACTATTACTATTTATTTTTATATGGGTATGGACCAACTAAATGTTCGGTGTAACACATCCATTTTCTTTTACTATATGTTATATTTTAATTGCTTTGGAAATTCCAATTTACTTTTGGATGTTGAATTTTACAAATTTAATTCTCTTATATTAAATTTAAATTATTTGATGCGTTCTTTTTTTTGCTGTTTTGTACAACAATTGAATTTTTTTTTGAATAAATTGAACATTGGACTTTTTATTTATAATTTTAATAATGGGTACATTTTGATAAGTGGATGCAATGCATGTGTAAATATTCTTGTTTGCTTATAATGCGGCAACTTGAAACCAGTTAACCCCTTTTTCTTTTGAAAAATCAACAAGTATTTGAAATAGAAGACAACCAAAAAAAAGGAGAAGACATAAAACATTGAAAACTGTACATTTTCTAAACAGTAATCAAAAGCTTATCTTACAATTAAAACTTAGCTCAACCCGTGTCATTTCAAATTGAGTTCGTCTCTCGCATAGCACCAGATGTTTTTCTTTTTTCTTCAAAGTTGTGGGTTTGGAGTGTGAAATTGAATATATTATTATTAGGTTGTTAATGGCTAAGGTTTCTAAATAGGGTTAGGTTTATATTATACTTGCAATTAAGAATTAACCAAATTTGGGTTGGGTATGATATGTAGGTGTTTGATTTTTATTTACTTATTTTATTTTATATATGAGTATGGACCAAGTAATTACAGATTCGAGTAACATATCCATTTCCTTTTACTACATGTTACATATTTTATATGGGTATGGACCAACTAAATGTTCGGTGTAACACATCCATTTTCTTTTACTATATGTTATATATTAATTGCTTTGGAAATTCCAATTTACTTTTGGATGTTGAATTTTACAAATTTAATTCTTTTATATTAAATTTAAATTATTTGATGTGTTCTTTTTTTTGCTGTTTTGTACAACAATTGAATTTTTTTTTTGAATAAATTGAACATTGGACTTTTTATTTATAATTTTAATAATGGGTACATTTTGATAAATGGATGCAATGCATGTGTAAATATTCTTGTTTGCTTATAATGCGGCAACTTGAAACCAGTTAACCCCTTTTTCTTTTGAAAAATCAACTAGTATTTGAAATAGAAGACAACCAAAAAAAAGGGGAAGACATAAAACATTGAAAACTGTACATTTTCTAAACAGTAATCAAAAGCTTATCTTACAATTAAAACTTAGCTCAACCCGTGTCATTTCAAATTGAGTTCGTCTCTCGCATAGCACCAGATGTTTTTCTTTTTTCTTCAAAGTTGTGGGTTTGGAGTGTGAAATTGAATATATTATTATTAGGTTGTTAATGGCTAAGGTTTCTAAATAGGGTTAGGTTTATATTATACTTGCAATTAAGAATTAACCAAATTTGGGTTGGGTATGATAATGTTTAGTTTAGTTCACCAAAATCCGAAACCGAAATCAAAAAAACTTTCAACATTTTCTTATATAAATAAAGAATTGATCAAAAATTTCAGATGATCGAAATCGAGAACCAAACCGAAAGCTCGAACATTTGGTTCAAACCACATATTATTCTTTTCTACATCACTATTTTGTAAAATCTAAAATAATCAATGTTTAATGCAAAATAGATTTTAATTATTTTAATACATCTTGCATTTTGCCCAAAGATTTCTTTTACATGTACGAGCATCACATTTTCAATGTACTCATATGAGGGACTTAGCATACCTACCTTAGAACTTTTAGTTATTAGGTTTTAATATTATTAAAAAATCGCCACTCTCAGGTAATTGAGTGTATAAACTTTAACATTTAAAAGAATATCATGTTCTCTCAATTGCGATTAAGTGGATGACTTGGACTAATACTATTTTTCTTCTAAACAATCTGCAGCAAAGGAATTTGGAGTTACTGAATTTGTGAATCCAAAAGAACATGACAAACCAATTCAACAGGTCATTGTTGATCTTACTGATGGTGGTGTTGACTATAGCTTTGAGTGCATTGGAAACGTGTCTGTGATGAGGGCAGCCTTGGAGTGTTGTCACAAGGTAATAGTTTCTTTGGTCTTTTTATTACCATTGCATAAATTTGTGTAGTCCATATCTGTCTATTTGACAGGTCCTTGTTGATATTAACAAACCCAAAAATGCAAAGCATCTAAATGATTCCATTTAGACTAGTTAGTACAAAATAGTGACTATGTAAACATCTAAAGGTAAGGTTCAACGAAATTCATTTGTTTTATTTGACAGAGGAATGCTTTGTTATTACGTGTTCACTGATTACAAGTCTATTAAGACTCTCCTTGGGCTGACTCTGGACTGGGTCAAATTTGACTAAATGCGATCTGAAAAAAGAGCATTGAAATCAAACTGAACCGTATCCAAAATAAAAGACCCAAATGTATGTACATACATCGGACTGTCTCCGGATTATCAATATTTTGATCCGATATGGATCGGAAGTTTAAAATTAAGTTTTAGCATGAAATATTGTTTCATGCATTTTGTATCTGGAAAAAAATAATAGAATATGTAACTGAATCCATAATGGTTTTACCAACTCAAATTGCATAGCGGCATACTTTTCTCTCCCTCCCCCTCTCATTATTATTATTAACTTTTTTTTTTTTTGGAGAAATAAGGAGGTGACCATGTTAGTTTATGTTGATGTTAGGGCTGGGGAATATCAGTAATAGTGGGGGTTGCAGCTTCAGGGCAGGAAATATCTACTCGTCCATTCCAACTTGTAACTGGCCGTGTTTGGAAAGGAACTGCCTTTGGTGGATTTAAAAGCCGCTCTCAGGTGCCGTGGCTTGTTGACAAGTACATGAAAAAGGTATTGTACTATCTTATTATTCTTTGTTGTCAAAAATATTTGTGAAATAGTAGTTATGGTACCTGCCTTAGATTTTCTGTTACATGAATTCAAATAGTGGGTAATAGGAAGTCATGGACATGCTCTAGTCGATAGGGAACGCCTAATTTGTGCATGTAGAATGGCAGAACTTCCATTGTTTCCAATAATAATTTGCTTTCCTATAAATTTCTGTATATTTTCATTAAATGGTAAAGTTTAACCAACCACGTGTTATGCATTGATAATGCAGGAGATTAAGGTTGATGAGTATATCACGCACACGTTGGCTTTTTCGGTGATCAACAAGGCGTTTGACCTTTTGCACGAGGGCGAATGCCTTCGATGTGTGCTTGACTTGCAAGCATGAAGTTTATCCATGGTATCGAAATTATAAAATGTGCTTTGTTCTTGAATTTCAGTGTAGTACGTCTTTTTTAGAACTGTTCTTTTGGGAAGATGTACTTGAAAACTTATCAGTTATCATGAAGATGATCTGAGAATAACTGCACTGTTTCTGTTAAGCCAATCTCTAGTAGTGTGATATTAATATATCCTTATTTCAGTTTCCACATAGTCTGAGAGGAAGATTTCTAGTATGAAACGGACGTGGTTTCCCCACAACAAGTGAGGCGGATTTTGGGATCTGCCTTGTGTTGGGCTGATCAACGAATCCATGAAACGTTGGATAGATTCATGGAAGCCGTCACCAAAATTCAGTTATTTAAGTACGTACCTTACGGTCCGTCTGTTTTCATTTTGAGCTTTATGTTTTGCTCTTTTAATGTGCATTACAAAACATTTGCACCATTTGTTTTCATTTTAAGTTTTATGTTTTGCCTTTCAACATGCATTACAAAATACCGAAACTATCCCTTACTGGATAATTTCGAGTAAGATCACCTCACGGTTGAGATCAGCAACCGCACCACTAAGCCGAAATAAAGGGACATTTAGATAGGGATGACCTCACCCTAATGGGTGTTACTCACATAGCCTTGCTACATAACCCTTGATTTTCAGTCATTTCCGGTTGATGAGACTCGAGGCTAAGCGTTATCTTTTTAGAACCGTTTCACTTAGAATGCTCATCGTCCACCTGACGATGTTCTGAAAGCATTCATCCATACAAGTCCGTTCCGGGTTCGAACGAAATCGAAGGCACTACTCCTATTACATCCATTTTGGAATTATCCTTAGGATTAGTAGCGACTAGCCCTTGCACTTCACTGCTCCATCTTCGACTCCAAACTCGTTTTTCCCACGAAAACGTATAAACCGGATCGAAGTGGTTTTCGAGAAATAAATCCCAATCCCGGTCTCTTCGAAACGATCAGCGCATTGGTCAATATTGATAGTCGGTTATTTAACTATCAAATAACATTCACACAATCATCAAGCCATAATAATTTCTCCCAAATTATTTATCAATCTCAAAATACCTTCGCAAGATATATTTTCACTTTTCAACCCTTTGAAAACAGTTTCAAATCATCTTTCTCTTACGGAATAAATTCCCCAAATATTTTCTATTTCCACTGAAATCACCAAGTATAAAAACTTTAGATTTTTAAAATAATTTAAAACTCTTTATTTATAAAATATCCTTTAAGACATTTAAGTAAAAAACTACTTTAATACTTATCCAAAAATATATACTTTAAGAATATTTAAAATAAAGCTACTTTAGAAAATATAAAACTACATTTTTATCCTTTTAAAACACAATACCAAGTTACCATTAAATAATTTCTACTAAATTAAATTTGAGAAATACTTACTTTTAAACTTTAAACATTTAAAAATAATAAATTTTCTAAAACATACTTTAAAAACAACTTTAAAACCTTTAACTCATACTTAAAAGTTTGCTTTGGAAACGTACTTGGCTATCTAGGGAAATACACTTCTCTTTCACATCTTTAAAAATAAATCACTATTTATTTTTAAACAAATTTACCCATTTCTTTAATAAATTCCCACCGTGAATTTATTCTTCCAAATATCCACTGATACATTACTTCACTTTTATAAACCCAGTTTGTAAAATTCAAAGTCTCACTTCTCTTTTAAAATCCCACTTTTATACACTTAAATCAATTTCAAATTGGTTTCCAAATTTCTCCATTTTGAAATAAATCCCTTTACTTACTCAATTTATTTCAAAACCCATTAACTTCCGATTTTAAAACCTTTTTATCTGAAAATACCAATTTCATATTTATTTTTTCCAAATTCCTTCTTTATCCTTTTTAAATAAATTTAAACCTTGAATTTTTAAAGTAAATTCTTTATTATTTTAAATAACAACCCGCATTTTCTCCTATTGCAATAGTACCTTGAAAAATCTATTGTAGTGCATATGTATAACAACCCGCATTTTCGACCCTTAAATATCGACACTAATACATCCAGGTATTCATGTGTCGAGCACCCAAGTGCCAGAAAGACAGATTATTATGGTAAATGAAGAGAAAAAGAACAAGGAAGAAAGTACATAACATCAAAATCTCATCGCAGAACGATAATATATAATACAAAAAGACAGTACAAAGTGTTACTCTAAGATACATAGCATTCCAGAGTCACAATCCTAAGTACTACCATCAGTCTGGACAGTTATAACAGCATGTCCTCACAATCGCTGATATATACATACTAGTAGTGCAGCAGAAATAAGAATACTACGGTAGGTGAAACATCCAATTCGTCTACTAAAGCTCTAAAGAATATCCAACTAAAACCCGTCTTTCTCAAACTGCTCAAAAGAGCACTCGAGGAGTTAAGGGAAAAATAAAATCACGAGTCAGACAAGTCTAGTATGAGAAACTCAAGAAGTATGTGTCCACATAACAACACATTTTGAGACCAGTCGAATCAGTGGAATGATTTTTCCCTCAAAAGAGCCAAATCATCTAATAAGTAAATACGACAATATAATAGACTGTATAACGATTTTCCTTTCTTATTCCTAAAGGCGACACTTAATACATCTACAGAATTTGTATGCCGATCATCTAGGCATCCAAATGACAGGTCGATGGGGTAAAAGAAAAGAAAAGACAAGAAGAAAGAAACATAGAATCTCACAATGCATGAAAATCATATATAATATAACATAAGGTAGTACATACAGTCACTCGCAAAATGAAACATCAGAGTTACAATAAGTACCAACTTCAGCCTGGGGCAGTTATAAATGCCTGCCCCCCAATGCTGATACATAACTATATACAAACAACAGTGAAAATAATATATAACTAGATAACAGTGAAGCCTCCTACTCCATGCTCTTCCAAAATACATCTGTAAGAACCTAGACTACTTGGCTACTCAAAAATTAGAGTGCCAAAGAATTTGAGGGAAAAAAGAAAAAAAATCTGGGTCTGACATGGGACTGGTGTGTGCAAACTCAAAACATACGCTTTTATGAAAAACAAAGGTATCTCGTAAGACCACACCACACATAAACATGAACGAGTTTTTACCTTACGATAACCAAAACATTTATATTTAAAATCAGAGATATTATTATTAATGTCTAGGCTTGAAAATAAATATATAACATAGCTGAAATGCTTACATTTCACATTCCAAGTATTTGCATAACTAATTCCGTAAGGCACGTATTGGAAATTGGATTCCAATAATGGCAACTGGCAAGGTAAGGGACCACCTTTCGTACAGTATACCTCTAGAGAAAATGTATCGAGCTTACAAACACATTGCACCTCTACAATTCAGGACATGCCTACCTCTTTCTGGATAGTACCGAATATGGTCTCCCCTCGGTTGCGATCAACAACCATACCAGGCCCGAAGTATACTTAAATCCATAAATACTGATCTAGATCAGGCGATGACCATTCCCTAATGGGAGCGACCCACATAGCCCTACGGCATAACTCCTGTTTTAGTCATTATCGAGTGTGTGGCTAGAGGCAATGATTACCATTTTTAGCAAACCCACCTTGGAATGCTAACGCTGCCCTCCAAGCAACAATGCAATACCAGCATTCATCCATACAAGTTATTCCGAGGTCGAACAAACACACTAACCTTACTATCTTCCATTTTGGAATCACCCTCAGGATAGATAGTACAACTCCATAGCATACTTCACACTGATTCGGAACATGAAACGTTTGTTAGTTTGAAGTGGTTCAGATAAACCATACTTATTCGAAACCGATGTCTCCAAACTAAAGCGATGAATTTCTGGCTAACCCATTTCCGATTCTTTTAGAATGCGAGCAAATATAAGAGTCCCCTCTGGGGGATCTCGAACATACATTGTTAGAAGCGAACTACGTTACATAGGAATGAGTCCTCACTAGGGGATCTCAAACCGAATGAAATCGTAAAGCTTTTATATACTTCCTAAGTCAAAGTAGGTCAAGTTATCGATAGTGGACAAACCACTATCTGGTGTAAGTATATAGTTTGCATATGGAAAATCAAACATCATATTCTTAACAGCACCTTTTGATTTCAACCCTGCACTATCCGTCGATTAACAATGAAGTCGGACAAGTTAGAGTACTAATCTTGCCTCGATGACATTCTTAATTCTCACAGATAGAAACGAGTTTCCATACCTCGAAAATTAGTGTCAAGTATAAGATGAAGTATCTTCCATATACTTAATTAATCATGACCTATTTACAGAAATTAACTCCCTTATACTTATCACGTCTTCGACATTTCGACTTCTCTATCCCTTGCCAAGAATCGAAGCCAGATATGTCAGGGCACTGGTTGCACCTGGCCTTGCCTTAGTTAAAGCACTTTGATTTCATATCACACAGATAGAAGAAAGTCTACTCATCGGGTTTCAGTGCTAAATATAAGATGACTTACTTTCCATAAACGCGTCAACATTTTAGCACCACATATCCTATTTGTTTTATGTTACTTAACGGCATAGACAAAGAAATATCTTGTTTAAAACAAAGTCTTTTTAAAACAATTGGAAACCAACTTCGTAAACTAATTTCTAGTCTTCGATTTCAAAATAGCACTATTCATCAGTTAGAAATGAAACCGTTCAAGTTGGGGTATTATTACCTCTCAAACCTTGACTTGATATTCATTTTCTAACTTTAAAATAGAAACATGTTTTCATAGCTTGAAGTATAGAAATTAAAATAGGATCCAAGAGTTCCAATATACTTGTCGTCAGAAACAAATTTTCCAAATTTACTCATTTAAACCAAAGTTTGATTTAAAAGGAAACATCTTTTCATTATAAAAGTAAAACACTTTTTTTAATAAATTAATTCCAAACCACTTTAAAAATCTTTGTAAAAAGTTTTGAAAACATGAGTTGAGTTCAGAAAAATCACTTAAAACATTCTTATAAAGAATAAAGCAGTAAACCGCTTTTAAAGAAACAAGGGGATTTTCAATGTCGCTTAAAAACAAATCACCAAAGTAAGTCGACATATCAATACCATCCACTTCATTACATCATACATAGCAAGTAATAATGTAAAGTAATATCATGGTGATGAACTCCTTAGAGTCCCTCTATTATACGGTCTCCTGTAAATCCTTGCATATACGCACTTCGAAGTGTATCGTTGCGACCTATTCGCTACGACCACTTCGACATCCATCATTTTAGCCCGTCCTCTATCTATACTCTATGTATCATCTGCTTTCAAGCGGGAACCAATCCAAATAAACAAGTATGCATATTATATACATGTATATACAACATGAGCAAAACAATGTATAATTATTACAACAAATTACTTCATTTTAAAGTTGCTTTAAAGTGAGTTTAACTCACTTTTAAATCACTCAAATCAAACCAAAGATGCAAGATTTCCTTTCGTTGACCTCGGCAACACACAAGGATCAAAATTCCTTTTGAAAAACTTGACTCCAAAGACTCTGGGGAAGCTTATTTGCTCACACAAATAGCCTAGGGGGGATTTTGGTTTGGAATTTGGAAGAATGTGATGCAGAGAGTGATGGAAATTTTTTTATGAACTTGTTTATGAATTAAGAGGAGAGAAACGAAGTGTTTCTTTATGAATTTTACTTAAGAAAATGGTGGAGAGTAGAAGTGAGAAAGAGAGTATGAAAATGAAAATGAAGTGAAAATGGAAAAATAAAGAGAAAGTCTTTTATAGAATTTGTGAAATGAAAAAAGACCAAATATACCCTTCCTTAATTCAAGCTACACCTTTCCTTTACAAAAGCAACTATCCTTCATTAGCATATGCAGCACACTTCCTTTAGGCCATTTTCCATCACTACCTTTTCTTTAGGTACTTCTTTAGTACTTTTCTCTTTTAAAGCGAAAAGGAAAGTCTTTCTTTTACTTAATTATTTAAGTATCTTCTAGAATGTGTTTCAGCTAAATCTATTTAATTAGTAAAATGTTTTTCTTATTTGTATAAGTGTGTGCACATATGTACACTGGTGTGGAAAACAAGTTCCAATAACATTTGTTCGATGAAAAGTCGAAAATCCGAAAAACGATTTTCGGTCACATTTTCGATCTTTCTTCGAAAAACTTATTTTTGTAAAAAAAAATTTCAAAATAATTTTATTATCATAAGCTATTAAGCCGAGACAATGGTGGATTCGGGCTTCTCGTATGAAGGGGAGTAGATGGTGGTCATTTGGCATGGTGGAGCTGCAAGATGGGAAACGTGACATTGGCTTTGTCGCACACGGTGCTACATGTCACGATTAACTGGAGTTGGCCGAGCTTGGACTTTGTGGGTGGGATGCGAAGCTTGTGTGAAGTGGAGTTCGTCGGTGGAGGCGGCATGCAATTTCATGGAGTATGGCATAAGTTAGAGGAGGAGATGCATGGCCTGGAAATGCACACATTTCATGTGTGTACAGGGTTTAATTTGGAATTGGGGAAAAAGAATTAAAGGGTAATTAATTTAGTTAATTAAGTATTATTTAATATTTTTAATTCAAAATCTTATAAAGTCCATAACTATTGCATACGAGGTCCAAATCGGATGCACGTTGCGCTCGTAGGAGTGTTATCTATGCACTGTAGCAGATTTTGTCAAGTTTGGAGAAAGTAGGATTTTGAGCTAAAATCGAATGTCGTTCGATTTTAGATCGAGCAGGAATGCGTAGGCGTCGGCTGAATTTTGATGAGTTAACTCACCTTTGGATGAACACAATGATATATGTGTTGATATAAATTATTATTTGTGTGCTCGAATGATTTCTTTGTTTGGTTTGGTTGAATTCCCGCTTTGGAAAGTGAATGACATATAAAATGATATACAAATTCCTCGCCACTGTTGATTTTAATTTCATTTATATACTTATTGTATAAATTGCTGAATGTAAAGCTTGGTGGCTTAGCCATATTGGATATGATTTTGACATGTTGAAAAAAGGTTGAACTCTTTTAGTTGTGGATCTATGGAAGCACTTGTTAAGTGCTATGGTGGTTGTAGGCCTCATTATAGTATTTCAAAATATTATTATTTGCTATTTTGATTTGGAGGATGATTTCAAATGCGACTTTTGGAATTTTTTGGGTTATTTTATATAGAAATGGTTTTTGATTCCAACCTTTTTGTTAGTCTCTTCAAATTTATATGGAAATGTTTTAAAAATATTTCGAAAAGTATTTGTTTTACATAAAAGCTAATATAATAACGAATGTTTATTATCAAGAAAACAAAAGGAGAAATTTATCTTTTATAATAAAGTGATTATATATTTAAAGAAGGTAGAAATATTTTGAAATAAAAATTTATGAAATGCTTTATAGAAAATGTTATATGAAAAATAGATTTATAAATGATATTTTATAAATAAAAGAATAGATTTATAAATGATATTTTATAAAGAATGATATCATTTTGATAAATTAAAAAATAAATCACACTTGTGAATTTATAGTGATATATGGAATGATCATTTTATGGAAAGTATTTAATCCTATCTTGAAACCAAAGATTGGTGATAGGTATACAAGATTTAAAATAAGGAGATTTATAAAAGGGGTTTTATAAACAGAAAGGAGATTTATAAAAGGAGTTTTATAAATAGAGAGGAGATTTATAGAAAGAAGTTTTATAAAAGAAATGAGATTTGATTTCTATAAATGATCATAATAACTTATGGTGGTATGAAAAGTATTCTTTTCATACTCAACAACAAATTCTAAGGTAGGAAAACTCGTCTTTATCTGTGAGAGTTTGAGAATGTACGTCGAGGCAAGGATATAGTACGCTAACTTGTCTGACTCATTGTTAATCGAGGATAGCACAAGTTTGAAATTGGGAAGCGTTGGTAAGTATATTTGGTCTAATTCCCATATAATCCATTTACTTTCACCAAAAGTTTTTTGGGTATTTTGAACAATGTTTTAAGGGATATTTGTTTTAACACAATTAAATATTTTTTGGAAATGAAATTCTTAATGTTTTGTGAATATACGTATATCGTTGTGGTAAGTATATAAATACATTTTCTAAGTATTAAAAGTGTTGTATTTTGTGAATATACTTGTACCGATGAGATTAGTATATGGATATTTTTTCAAGCATTGAAAGAGTATAAATGAATAGTGAATGAGTAGTATACATATGTATATCTTTATAAAAGTACTTTGATACAAGTATTTACAAAGTGATTTAATCAGTGAAAGGTTTAATCAAAGATGCTTAGTGGTTGCTTATGTACTTAATCATGCTTGGTTTCTATATGAAGTTAAATCTCTGATTGGATTATTGCTCATTTGATAGTTAAATAATCGACAATCAAATCTTGGTTAGTTTTGAAACTATCGATTGATGGTTCGGAGAGATCGGGATCAAATATGTTATCCAAAAACCACTTCAAACTAGCATAAGCATTCGAATTGAAGATCTTGAAGATGATAGAAATCGAAGACAGAGTTCTTTGAAGTGCTAGGGCTACTTGCTAGTAATCCTGAGGGTGATTCCAAAATGGATGTAGTAGAAGTAGTGCCTTTGATTTGTTCGGTGCCAGAACAAATTATATGGATGAATGCTAGCATTGCATTATTGCCTGGAGGATGGTGTTAGCATTCCAAATGGGATTTTCTAAAAATGTAGAACATAAACTTAAGCCTCACACCCAAAAATGACTAAAACATAGGAGATGCGGCAAGACTATGTGGGTCGCTCCCATTAGGGTATGGTTATCACTTGTATCTAGATCTATATTTGTGGATTATGTATGTTGGGCCCATGGAACGGTTTGTCAAATTGGAAGCCGGGGTGATGGTCATATTTGGTACTATACAGAAGGGGGTCCTTTACCTTGTCATTGTATGAAATCCATTCTCCAATACGTGCCTTTACAGACTTAGTTGTATACTAAATATGTTGTTAAATGTAATTAATGTAACCATTCCGGCTATGTTAAATATTTATTTTAAACCCTATGTATTAATAATATCACTGGATTTTCTAATAAAAATGGTTTGGTTATCATAAGGTAAAAATCCATCCGTGTTTATGTGCGGCGTTGTCTTACGAGATACATTTATTTTTGAATGGTTTTATAATATAAAAATCTATATGATTTGAGTTTCTCATGCTGGTTTACTAGACTGATTCGGATGTTATTTTCTTATAATGATTGGGTCAGCCCAAACATATTTCAGATTTAGTTATGGATGCTTTGGAGCTTCATAAAATGAGCTTGATGCCTCCAAGACGTATTCTCGTATTTTATTTTTTGTTGTATGTCTTGTTTGTATTTATCAGCATTTGCGAGGACGGGCTGTTATAACAGTCCAGGCTAATGATATGTTAGTTTACTCTGATTGATGTATGTATATTACAATTTTCTTTTGTAAAGATCATGTGTATATTATATATTACTCGTCATGATGTAAGATTATGTTCTGTCTTTTGTTTTCTTTCACCCCAACAATCCGTTTTTTCTAGCACTCGGATACTCGGTACGTGAATACCGTGAGTGCATTAGTAACGACTTTTGAGGGTCGAAAAGGCGAGTCGTTACAAAACACATTTGACTCAATACTCAATCTCACTCTTTAGAGCTTTTTCTATCTAAGATTATCTTTTTTCTTTGCTTTCAGATTGATAATAGGATAAATCTTATGAAAAAGAAGATAACGTATTTATAGAGTGAGAAGATGGTTGGTGGGCGTTGGTGGTGGTTGGTTGGTGGTAGCCACACATTTTTCTCATGGGTTGCTGCCCAATAACAGTTAAAGGAGGGTAAAGATGTAATTTTGTGGTTTGGAATTTAGGGACTTGAATGTTTCAAAACATTGGTTTTCGATCTGAGACTTTGTTGGTTTTAATTAATTAATTAAAGATTTAATGACTTAGATTTTAGTTTAAAAAATAAAATAGTAATAATAAGGTTAGCACTGGCTTATAAAAGTACATATTTCTCAGTTATATTTTGTTGGCTCAAGACTTGCTGATCAATGCATTTTATGTTTTTGCACTGGAGTAAGATTAGAATTTTTGGTATCTTCGTACAAAAAATGATCCTTGTACTAAGAAAGTATACAATAAGCTATAACAACTTAATTAAAAAGTAGTAACTATTTATAGTGTAAGCCTAGTATTTGTCATTGTGCCAAAGCATGAGTTCCATTTTAGTTTCATATTTCCAAAAATTCAAAATTTGCTTACAATCGAATAAAAAGAAAATACTAAAATACACCATAACAAACATTACACAAGGAAGTGCATTTATGGAAATAAAAATTAACAACGGTTTAATGTTATTAAAAAGTAAATAAACAAACAAGTGTTTAAGAAATCAAATAGAAATACACTTCAATTTTGAGGTCTGGGCTGCACACCACACAACGCAGATGAACCCAAAAATGAATAATGTCAAATAGATCACCCCAATGTTGTCCTTAGCTTACAAGTTCATCTCCAAACCAACCCCACAGATCATAATTTCGTCAGTCGCTTTGAGAGATGTTTTAAATTGTAAGATTTAAGTACTGTCGGCGTAGTACAATGTTTTGAATGGCAACCTGACCTCAAATGCCATTCCGTATCACTTGTTTAAATGACTAGGGTAAGATGGAAAAAAGAACTAGTACTTTGTTTTAAATTGTAAGATTTAAGTGCTGTCGGCGTAGTACAATGTTTTGAATGGCAACCTAACCTCAAATGCCATTCCGTATCACTTGTTCAAACGACTAGGGTAAGATGGAAAAAAGAACTAGTACTTTGTTTTAAATTGTAAGATTTAAGTGCTGCCGGCGTAGTACAATGTTTTGAATGGCAACCTGACCTCAAATGCCATTCCGTATCACTTGTTCAAACGACTAGGGTAAGATGGAAAAAAGAACTAGTACTTTGTTTTAAATTGTAAGATTTAAGTGATGTCGGCGTAGTACAATGTTTTGAATGGCAACCTGACCTCAAATGCCATTCCGTATCACTTGTTCAAACGACTAGGGTAAGATGGAAAAAAGAACTAGTACTTTGTTTTAAATTGTAAGATTTAAGTGCTGTCGGCGTAGTATAATGTTTTGAATGGCAACCTGACCTCAAATGCCA
The DNA here is from genome assembly GCA_030737815.1 of Allium fistulosum. NCBI lineage: Eukaryota > Viridiplantae > Streptophyta > Magnoliopsida > Asparagales > Amaryllidaceae > Allium > Allium fistulosum. The sequence continues at coordinate 1,185,596,066 of CM060902.1, forward strand.
TTCCGTATCACTTGTTCAAACGACTAGGGTAAGATGGAAAAAGAACTAGTACTTTGTTTTAAATTGTAAGATTTAAGTGCTGTCGGCGTAGTACAATGTTTTGAATGGCAACCTGACCTCAAATGCCATTTCGTATCACTTGTTCAAACGACTAGGGTAAGATGGAAAAAAGAACTAGTGCTTTGTTTTACCAAACTCGTTTGGTAAATTAGTGCAAATGAAACTGGGTTAAACAAAGTCTTGTTCCGGTTTTTCCTTTTTTTCTCCTTCCAGCTAAAAATAAAAAAAGCACGAATGGGATATATTTAGCACCACATTGTTACATAGTTCAAAATGAAAACTGAACTCGAATCACTGGTAGAAGATAAAGTTAGACAAAAGTATGGGTGTTTACCACTAGTTACCGATGGTATAAAATGAAGATGGATCGTATTAAATTGAACTAACTATGATTTGGAATCTTGGTCACAAAAAAAACAAAAAAAACATCTGAAAAATAAATTTGTAATGGAAGTACTTACTAGATTTGATGCTAAATTTTGATCTGAAATATTTTGATGAAATCAACACCAAGTGTGCAGTCAAGAAAATAATGACAATTTAGAAACCACGTTTTTATCTTGAATATGCTTATCGTTTGAGTCAAGAAAATAATGATTTTGATGGCCCAGATTTCATCTGCTTAATACCGCAGTCAAAGTTTCAGATAGAGTAGAATAGCCGTCATTGTTTGGTTTGGGATCAATTTTTAATCTAAAGCTTGAGATTACTTTTTATAACCGTTAATTAATATGAATTTGTCACATCAAAATTTGTCTCAATGTATAAATCACATGGTAGTTTTCTATAGTAATTACCAAGGTTTAAAATTTCAGGTTTATGCTCCGTTTTACTATTTTGAAATTTTGGAATTTAAATTTCATTTTGAAAATTCTAACCGTTAACCCAGAAAATGGATCAACATCCTGTATTGAGTGTGAAAGCATCAGCCTTGTTTATCAAAGCAAATAAAATGGAGAAAACAATCATAAATTGCAAAAAAATAAAGAGACAAGGGATTTTTATAGTGGTTTGATGTTAACGAAGCCTACGCCTACTTTATAGCTTTTATTTGATCAACTGCTGTTACAAGAGAGTTTGAATTACAATATGATTTCTCTTCTTCATGTTAGATTAAGTCATCATTGTTAGAAACAAAAGGAGGATCTCAATTGTCTGTTAATGGCTGTTATGTGGGAAAAGAGGAGTGAAGAAAGAATAGCAAGGCTTCAGCAGAGATCAGTTAGGAACCCTTCTTCTGTTAGAGGTAGGATGGTATTTATAGGACTTAGGGAGCACTTGGGCCAGAATTGTTGCACCAGATGCCTATAGCCAAAAATAGGAAGCAACACAGAAAGTTTGGAGAAATTTTGAGCTAAGTATTTGGATCGGTAATGATCCAATTGGATCGGATCGATATCGATCCAAATAGTTGTGCAATTTTTTCATAACTTCCATCCAGTTGGCTTCCTTGCTTGATTGTGATGCACTCCATGCCATTTCATAGCTTGTTGACTTGTTTTGATGACGATTCACGTATGAACTTGACTGAATTGTAGTCTGAATTAGATAAGTCTTCGCTTCTTGAACTCGGATGCTTGGAATACCACCAAACTTGGTAGATAGGCTTAAAAGAGATATAAGATCATGATGCAAGTGGCTAGGAGAAACCACAAACCAACTTTTTGGATCGGTACCGATCCAAAGAGTTGGTGTATTTTTGACTTAAACTTCTTATGTTCCTTTGTCTTGTCCTTTTAGGTCTTCTGGTCAAGTTTCGAGTTGTTCTGGCTTAATCTGAATGCTCTAACTCCTTTTGAATTCTGATGGGTTAAAAATTCAATTTACATTTGCTCCTAAGAGCATGCTTTTGTTGGAAACAAGGTGTTCTCTGGAATTGTTCATCTTTCGGTTTTTGTTTTATGGAGTTTCATTGGTCGTATCTAGCCATCTCGAACAGTCGTTTATGACATACCGGCTAATTGTCTAGTCCTCAGTTGTGAACCTTCATTATTTGCAATTACATAATGATCTTGGCTTGATAACCTCCAGGACGAATACAAACATCGAGTAGGCTAAGTAGACGAAATTTGAAGTCTTTCGGAGGAATATATTTGGATCGGTACCGATCCAATTGGATCGAATCGGTGCTGATCCAAGTACTTAGCAAAATTTTTCCCGTTTTCTCTTCTCTTTCTTTTTTTCTTTATATATATATATGTGGGATCAGATCTCCCATTCTCTCACTTTACCTTTTCTAGTCAAAGCAATCCAATTGCCCTGAGCTGCCACCGATCCATCATCTACCATCGCCAGAGAGCCGCCGCCTTTGATCTTTGCCTCTAGCGCCATTAACCGCTGCCTACTACAGCCACCGCCGCCATTCCACTGTCGTGCATTTCTACATTTCCAGTTGTCAGTGATCCAGTCCATCCATACCCTAATCTGGGTTGCTTTGCATCAGAGATCACCCCACTTCTCTCCATTTTGAAGGTTGGTGATGCGGATTTTGGCGTGTTATCATCGATTGGCGACGAAGTTATGTTGGCGACGAATACGGTGGAAAATTCGAGCTGATTGTGACTTTGTGGAAGAAGATAGTAAATCGAGTCTTAAGTTCTCCACGAAATGAAACTAGGGTTTTGCCCCGGTGCTCAACATGTTTTGCTATCTTCATCCACAGAGTCAGAATTAACTTGCACTGAGTTACACAGTCGGTCCCGGCACGACGTCTTGCAGATTGATTTCGGTTTTTCTAGGAGGTGATAAGAGCTTAGAGTAGCATTTTTCATGCATCTCAGGCTGTTATCATTTTCCAAAGAAGCAAAATCGACTTATGCTAAGAATTCTCTTCCCAATTCGGACCTACCGATCTATAGTTGCTCGCTTTGGATTGGTCCTGTCATGGCACAACAGTGTACCTGAAAGAAGAAGAGCTTTCCGTGTTGCTTCGAATAACGGATCCGTTATCGATCATTGGTCGATAATGGGTAAGTATAGAAGAAAAGACATTAACAAGTGATACAGATCACTCTTTCCGGTGTGAGTGAGCTATCTACACGGAATGGTTCGTTTACAGCGTTCAGGATGCCAGACCCATTCTCACTTAGATTACGCATTGCACACACCCACGGTTAATACTAGGAATCTGATCGGTGGTTGGTACATGTCCATTATCCACTGAGTTTCAAGTATCAACTGCGCTAGGGTTTATAGTTTAGAGATTTGGTGCACCTGCTGTATGGAACACAAGCTTTCTTATATAGAATGACTCACAAATCTTCCCGGCACGAGTCAATTGAGGAAAGCTCACCTATTTCTGAGGCAGAGTCTTCATCGATCCTAGTTAGGTCTACTGCTCCCATAACGTCGGGTCAATATGGTCGTCTGATTCCAGTTGGCCCTGTCGTCGATCGCACTCCCTCTAACTTTAGAGTCATGCTTGATCCTTCGGAGAAAGCTTCTTTTATCCTTACACATAGAATGTTGCGAAGCATCTGCTCGTAGTATGGTATCTCATAGGATGATGTGCTTCTACCGTCGAGAGGGGAATTCGCTCATAAGCCGCCTTCGAGGTATATGGCTTGTCATCGTTATATGTGTATTTATGGTGCAGTGCCCCCGTTCAACCATTTCTTAATGACAACGCTTTAAAATATAGGGTTGGCCTCGTTCCAAATTCTTCCAAACGGGTATGTCATGCTGACATGCTTATGCGTTCTGTTTATGCGCGCGCTTAATCGTGCTCCGTGCTTTGCCGAGTTGTAGTATCTCTTATTATTCAAAAAGAGAGAGGCTAACCCTTCTCTCATTTATATTGAGGCGCACGCAGCCGAAAACTCATACTTGATCTTCCCAGCAAGGTTCCCTCATTCAAGAATTAGTTCTTCTTCGCTAAATGTCAAGAGGGATTCACCCGTCTATGGACCACGGGGGGTAAGTTTCTTTCATCATTCTTGGAGCTTCCTATAATTGCTACAGGTCTTCTGATTGATCGTATATTCCTTACAGTTCTTTCGAAGATTAACAAGGATCCGACACTTGACACTGTTCTTAGCCCCTGAAAGAAGTTGATGCTCAGGAGCGCACAATCAGGTTCTTGCTCACAGACGAAAATCTCCGCCGATGTGGGCCCTTACACCCTGGGAGGTCTGTTGGATTTGTTAGCGCCCCCTCCTGCTCCAGAGCCCAGACCCGCTCTGTTTCCTCTTCCCATGTTTCTGGTGAAGATGATGATAATGATGAGGAAGAAGAAAGTGACCCATTCGACGGGTCAGAGAAGACCTCGGGAGAGGCCATGTTCAAGTCGGGGTCGACAGTCCGCTTAAAATGCCATCGATCACGGAGGAGAAAGAAGAAGAGTTTTTTCAACGGGCGGGTAAGGTTCCATTGATTGAAGGGAAAGAGGAAGGAGAGATTAATGAGGGGCACCCTCTAAATGCAGAAGAAATAGATTGGGATACTGACACCAAAGTGGGTGATGTCCATTTAGGTGTTAAGGCCTCAGAGTTGAGCCCCAAATATACTCCCTCTCCTCCTTTGAAAGGACGTACCGAAGAGGCTTCTCCCAAGAACGAACCCGTTCCTAGCCCTTTGCCGGAAGGTTCTGATATTGACTTGGGAGATACAAGCGACTTTTTTGTAAATATGGGTGGTTTGATGGAAGACTTCGCCTCAGGAGTGTTTCCTTCCCAGCATACTCAAATCATCCCTACAGGAATCGAGGCCCTGGCATTAGTCGGTGACTGATCTAGTTTGTGTATTCTGCCGGGGTCATTCAATTACAGCACACACTTCACTAGGATCACACACTTTATATTATTTTTATTTTCTAAGTTGTTTTAGTCTGTCACATGCCTCTTTCCTAAAGCCGTTAACATCACACACTTCATAGAGACACTATTCTAGGTATCATGCTTCCCGAGAGAGTGATGAAGAAAGGAAGAAGAGGAAGGATAGGGAGGCGGAGGAACGTCGCCATGTCAAGAAAGACCAAGGCCGCAATAGAGGGGCTGGCCATGAGAAGAGGAAGAGCCCGATTGAGTGGGAAGATTTGTCAAAGAAGCTGAAAAAAGACCAAGGGCAGGAACCCACTTCACAGCTTCCTACTTCTGCTGGAATAACCGTTTATGCTTCCGGTGTCATGACCTCCTCCACTCATGCTACTACGACCGCCTCTCTCTTTGTTTCCATGCATGCTCCTTACATTCTCCCCGCTGGTCCCCCACACATGCAAGCTGCATTCCCCGACTTGTTCTTAAGGGGGGGTGTTTTCGATAAGCCTAATCTAAAATCTATCCTTGTAGAGTCCTGTTCACCCCATCTCCACGCAATTCAAAGCGGTTTGGAGCAAGCCGAGGGGTGGGAAAAACTGTGCATGCAGCTTTCCACTGTTAATCGAAACAATTAACAAGAAATTCTCTCATTCGAGTCCGAGAAGGATGAGTTCGAGAAGCAGCTTGCAGATCGTGACACGGAGATTGAGAGGCTGAAGAAGAGTGATGATGCCTTCAAGAAAGAAAGTAAAAGTGCCTCTTTGTTTAAAGAGCTGAAGGAGTCCACCGACCGAACCGCACTTATGTTCAAAGATGAAATAAAGAAGTGCCAACCAATGAGGCAGCTTTAAAAAAAACTGAGAATAAGTGAGATGATGGTCGAGACGGAGAAGAAAACCACCGCCGAACAGGCTGAAGAAATTGCCTCTCTTCTTGAGCGAATTTTGATTTTGGATGCCAAGAAAAGCCAGCTGGCAGCGGAGAAGGCTAGCATGGAATCCATCTTCTCAGAGCTTAAAAATACCTTCACATAAAAGATGGAAGGCTTGGATGCTCTATTTTGGGCTTCTATGTTAATTCCGTGCTGCATCAGGGGAACCTCAGTTACTTGGGTCTGTTGTTCCCTCGCATGCTTGCTGTAGTCTGGGAAGAGGTTCTGGCTCGATTTAAAGATATGGGCGGCTGCTATACCGAAGAAGAATTGGTTCAGGCATACCTGAACAAAGAATCCCACCGAGCTTTAGTAGAAGGTCAGAAAATCTTGAGACTGGAGAAGGAGTAAGAAACCACTGATGTCGCGACCATCACTAAAGGTGCTACTGAGCATTTTCCTTCAGGCCCGGGTGGGCCATTTTCACACTTTCATACCGATGGGAGGATCATTCTCACTCCTCCCACAATCGTGCATCCGACAAAGGGGGGTGATGGCGAAGGCTTCGAAGTTGTGATGCACGAACAAACCCCCACAGTAGGTAATTTTCTTATCTCTCCCGTGCTTGAAGACTTTCAATTCACACCTAATGAAATTGCCAAGATAACCGTCCTTTATTCTGACATTGTAGATCTACCTTCTCTTCCTGTTGAGTTGCCTCCTCATCTCGATGCTGGATCTGCTGCCATTCTAACCGCATCAACTGTCGTCTCTACATCCGGCTCGCAACTCAGTTCGCAATCCGAGCAGATTGCCGTGCTGCATGGCTTGGATGACCCCTCCATATCTCAAGAGGAAGGCTTGGCAGCTACTGATACACAAGAAGAGGCAGGTCAGGCTATTCAACCAGACAAAGTAGAGGCCGAGCAGCCGACGATCGAGCAATAAATGATAGCGGTGAAGAAGGAGAAGGGTGAAGAACAGAGGCGGTCATCAATGAGTTCTCATAAGCCTTGCAAACATACAGGCAAAGGAGGGTCCGTCAGTGACTATGTTTCAGAGAGCAAGATTGCCCCAAGAGGGGACAAACCTGAGAAGTTGCCGATCAGAGGCGAGAAAGGTGACTGAGGAAGCGGTGAGAAAAAGCCTTGATTTGCCTTATGCTCCTTTTGTTTTTTGATTACTTTTTGTACGAGTGTAGAGTCTGCACTTAGCATTTCATTTTGTTTTTGCTACAGTGGTGTTTGTATTTTCCTAATCTTGGCCGGTATTGTACGGGCACGGCCCCCTCTATTTGTTGTTGTACATCAAAAACATTATAAGTAATAAAACCGTTGAAATTTTAATTTTAGCTTTATTTTGTCTACTTACCTATGTTTAGTTCACTTATGCCAGTTTTATTCATCACCGTTTTATTTAGCCCCGTAATTACTTCCAAAATTCTTTGTTTGGAGTAACAGGACTGTGAAGTATTTGCTACTTTGGTTGAGTGTCGATGTGTGCCCCCTAGTTCACTGGACTATTCACTTCGAAAACTTGAGAAATGACCGATTGATCCGTGCGATTCCTCGGATGTTTGTAATTGAGTCTATTTTGCGGTTCCTACCTTTGGGAACTTGCAATTTGAGCGTCTTGATTCTAGAGATTTTGTCGGTCAACGATCAGAATTCTTTGCCGATTCACGGTTATGCGACATTGCTGGATTCATGTCCACTACTACTGATAGTGGGAGTGGATTGATTCCTGTTAGTCCTGCAATAGACGAGTTTCCCAGCATCGTGGGACAATATCAGTACTTGAGACTGTGCGCAGCTTATGGGATGTGTGACTTTAGGGATCGATATGACCCGCCGATCCGGAACGGTTTAGAATTTCTCGACGTTACCAATCTTCGGGCAACGTGAGGAGTTCATGTTTTGAGATCATGGTTCCACGATGTAAGAAGCAATGCATGATTTATGGAGGTGCGCAACTTTGTTTGGGGCCTTCCCAGTGTTGCCGAAGCAACATTGGTTCTTAGAAGGCAAGGATCGAGTTCCGTCGATCCAACTGTAGCGACCCAAAAATTCAAACACTTCGTCTTCGAATATCGATACATTTTGAGATATGTTTAAGTGTTATAAATATGATTCTATAACCTTGTTTAACATCATTTAATTAATAAATAATGTTAAGAAACTTTTTTTTGAAAAATACTTACAAAAATATATTCTTCGAACAAAAATCGATAATGTGACCTAAAATTGGTTTATCGATAAACAGCTTTTCGGTTAATATGAGTTGTTCGAACTATCGTGCACTTAACTAACGATCAAATGAAAACATTAGCAACTAATTAACACACTCTCCTCTTCATAAAGCATGGAATGTTCTAGAAAGTTCTATTAGGATAAGAGATAATATAATGAGAAGGGTATAAGAGTAATTAGCCATAAAGGAGAAGTGACATAAAAGAGAAGTGACATAAAGTTGTCATGATAAGAAGCAATTAATGCATTAGGGCTTTACGGTCTTTTCACATCACCATTCCTAAGCCTAAATAAGGAGGGATACAACCTTAGGAAATATATCAAAAATATTCCAAAGCTTAAGAGCAAATTTCAATGTCATCTTCTTCTTCTTCATCTTAAATTCCTAAAGAAAATAATTTGCAAATCAATTCCAAATCACCTCAAATTTGGATTGAGACCTTATCACCACATAACAACACCTTCTACCTAGTTAGATTGTTAAAAATTGAAGCCACACTTCCCCACACATTGAGGCCGTGAGCATCTAGAGAGGGTAGGAGGCTTGGAGCAAAGCAAAGCAAGGAAGAAAGAGGAGGGAAAGGAGGTTGCTAGCTTGGGTTTGAACTTGAGTGCTTAAGCGTGGTTGTTTGTTGAGTTTAAGGTGAGCTAACTCACTACTTGTATTGATAATATAACTCATATATGATTATATTTTGTTGTTTTAAAGTTGTTTAAATTGTTAAGTGACATATGTTGAAAACATTGATATTGATCCTTGTTTTGAGAACAAGTGGCATAGAGGATTCATATATGGATTTTAATGGACTTGTAACAACCCAAAATTTGAGCTATAATAATTAATTAACAATTTAATTAAACAATAAAATAATTTTGTGAAGTTGTCAAAATCGAACCACGGAAATTACACCATTGGGCCCTTGGTAATTTTATGATCAATTTCCATATATAACTTGTCGAAATTCGAGCTAGTATGGAGAAGTTACGAGAGAAACAAGAAATCAGAACTAAATAAACAAAAACAAAAAATAATAATATAACAAGACCCTTGTTTTGGTCAAGTCGACCTGTAGGTCGACCACCAAGGAACATGGGTCGACCCGCACTTCTGCCTGGACGACATTTCGTCCAGGTACGAGCCAAAGAGAGTAATTTTGATTTTCCGCCAAATCCTGTGCGTTTATAGCTGCATCTGATGGTTCCTAGTGAGCCTATGACATGGTTGCACCAGATTTAATCTTCAAATCCGACGGTATGAGATTCCTGAGTCACACTATAAATAGAACCCTAGGCCTAGCTATTTTTCTCATTCAGATTTTCTCCCAATTGGATTTATTGCTTGAGGCTGAACCCTAAATAGAAAAAATTTCTAGGAAGGAAACTTTTTAATAAAAATATTCTACGCCCTAGAAGCGGATCCAGGAAGGTCCAAGAATAGAGCTAAGGACTACAGGTGAGTGTTTTGTAATTATTTTAGATTTGTAAGCAATTTAAAATAATAGGGTTCTCAATAGTTGTAGTTTTTCAACAATTTTGAGATAGTTTTTATATAAGTTTATTTACAGTCAGTTTTTAAGTAAATTTCAGAAGTTCTTTTCAGTCTATTTTTATTCAGCTATTTTATTCATTTATTTACAGTTATTTACATCTGTTTTAAGTTGGAATTTAGTCTGTAAATGTTAGTTTCTTTTTATAGAGATTTAATCCTTTTTGACGCGAATAAAAAATTAAAAAGAGAAGAATTCACAAATATGGATTAAAATAGAATAACACTAAATTTACAGAAATCAGATGTAAAATAAGAAAAACTGAAATAAAAATAGAGGTCGACCGAAATAGGCAAATTTAATATATTTGCAAGCATAATTATAACAAGTGGTTATAACTAAAAAGAGAAAATAGAACAATAACAGTTGCAAGAACAATTATAACACGTAGGTTATAATTAGAAAGAAGAGATAATAGAAGAGGCTTATTTTAAAACTTAGATCTTGGATTAAGTTAATAAGCAAATATAGAAGTAGGGCCCGTACCCGGAGCAATCCCTTTCAGGTCTAGGACTGATGGTTTCACACGTAGGTGAGGCTGGTACACGCTCACGCTGATTATGGTAAATAAGTGGCCAATAGATAGAGGCTCAAATCTGGGGTTTGGGCAAGGGGCACAAAGCTAGAAGATTTGTTTGTTAGGACTAGTACCGGCAACATTCACTTTCAGGTCGAGGACTGATGGTCTCACTCGTAGGTAAGGTTGGGCACGCTTATGCTGATTAGGGTAAATAAATGGTCAAATAGGGGGCGACAGTTAGTGTGTACTGGCGATGACCGAGCGTGCGACATCGATTAGGGTAAATAATTCGCTACTGCATCCTAAGCGCTAAAGAGGTGTCTTTTACTGTGACCAACAAGATTGCTTCACAGTGGTACAACAGAGATAGGAAAGGCCGATCAATGGGTAGGATTAGAATTTCAGCCTAATCAAGTTAGCTGTTAAGATAGGATTAGGATTTCATCCTAATCACAGTAGTTTAAGACAAGTGCAGACAATTAAACAATCAAAGTAAACAGTCAAACATAATCAGAAACGGTATTTTATCCATGTTTTATCTTTTCTGTATTTTCCTTCCAAGTTAGAACTATTGCTTAGTCTATTATCTTTATCTTGCTTAGAAATACTAGTAATTACTTTCACTCACTAGACTTATTGTCCGACCCAGTCCTCTATCTTTCCTTTCCCCCCAATAGGCCGGCAGAGTTGAGGATAGTTGATTCAAGTTGCTTGGAGATTCATTTCTGGAGCTTCCTCATTTCAGATGTATTCTTCTGCTTTTCATCTTTTTCATTTGGCTTATGATGGATTGGCACTTGTGAGAGGGATTATTATTATTGTTACTTTTACTCTGATTATGTGAGGCTGAGATTTATTTTCATGAGACATGAGACATTTTGAGTTTTTGAGATATGTTATGTTTTTATGACTTATTTTGAGATGAAGTTTAATTTTGAATGATAAGTTATTATTTAAATGTTTTCGCTATTTTTACCTATTTGTCTTGTGAATCTTTGTATCTGTGATGCTTTAGCTATACCTATAACGCACCACATCCTTTGGTGTGCCCATTTTGGGAATACTAAGGGGTGTGGGGGTGTTTCCTTTGGTATCAGAGCCTAAGATTACAGGATTCCTAAAAACTTGTTTTAAAAGTAAGGTATTTTTAAAAGGTAACATATCTTCAAACTAAAAGTATTTTTTAGAAAGAAACTCTTATTATAGAAATAGTTTTCAAGTACAAAAGAGTTTTTATAAAAATCCCTCCAAGTCCAGTTCAACCTTCTTTCGAGCCTAAATTTTCTTTTCTTTGCATAGTATGGAAGACGCCCCAAATCTTCTAAAGGGTGTCCAAGTCCCTGGCTGGTTCCATAGATACCTCCAAGCTACGGCACCAGAGGTGCAAGGGCAAGTGCCCAACGCAGCACCGGTGCGTGGAGGACCCGTTAATCAACCTGCAGCAGCCAATTTTTCTAAGCTATGCAAGGACTTCGCTAGTCTAAGAGCCAAGACGTTTTTTGGCATAGAGGATTTCGTAGAGGCACAAGCTTGGTTGAGGAATACGGAGCAGATATTGGGCTGTTAGGATTGGAGGACCAGCAAAGAGTTCTTCTTGCGTCTTGGCAACTGAAGGGAGAGGCTTCTTACTGGTGGGAGACTATAGAAATGGAGGGTAGAGACATTGATTGGTTTGGATTTCAGGAAAGGTTTGAGAGAAAGTTCTTGTCGCAAGTCGAGGAAAGCATGCAGTTGGAGAAGTTCATTAGTCTGAAGCAAGGGAGTCTTTCGGTGAAAGAGTATATAAATCAGTTTAATGAGTTATTGCGGTTCAGGATGGAGCTTGTTAATACACAGCATAAGAAGGCCACCAAGTTTGCTAAAGGTTTGAACCAGCCCCTCCAAGGGTTGGCATTGACACATGTACCTATGGGAGCGACGTATGAGTCACTTGTGAAAATGACCCTTATATCAGATGTTGCTAAGGAAGAAGAGGTTAAGGAGGTTCCTAAATCAGAAAACTCTAAGAAGCAGTGGTGGAAGAATAAGAAGGATAAAGACAAGAAGAAAGGAGGATCTCAGAAGGGACAGATCAAGAAGGGCAAGAAATGTCATAATTGTGGATTGGTTGGGCATTTCACAAAGGACTGTAAGAAGGACATGATGAAGGGGAGTTGTTACAACTATGGGCAGCCTTGACACCTTAGTAGAGCTTGTCCTCAGAAGACGGGGCAGAGAGCAGGTGCACCTACGGCATAAGTACATGCTTAGGATGCAACACCTTCTAGTAGTGGACCGGACCGAGGTAGGAAAGTCTCTATAGAAGGTTTGATCTCTATTTCAGATTTTCCTATTTAGACTCTTTTTGACTTCGGAGCATCACATTCATTCATTTCTAGTTCCTTGGTTGATTTTTTGCACTTAGATATTTCTCTAGTTGTAGACCCTATAGTTGTTTCAAACCCCATAGGAGGATCAGCACATTTATCCATGATTTGTAGGGGTTTGAAAATTTTTATACTAGGCGCAGAGTTTGATTGTGATGCCTATGTACTGAAATTTTCGGGATATGGGATGATTTTGGGGATAGACTGGTTATCCACTTATGGTGCGATATTGGACTGCGAGAGGAGAGTGTTAGACTAGAGACATGTAGCGGACGGACTCTCGAGTTTTCTTGCGACCCACAGGGGTTGGTCATGTTGAGATTCCTTTATTCCCTTGATTCATTATTTGGAGAGTTAGATTCAGTTCCAGTTGTTAGAGATTTCCCAAACGTTTTTGAGGAGGTGTGAGGGCTACCCTTTAAGAGAGAGATCGACTTTAGGATCTATCTGAATGATAGTGCTAAGCCAGTGGCATTGCCCGTGAGACATACGACTCCTAGGGAGAGGAAGGAGTTAAGTAAGCAAATTGGTGAGCTACTAGAGAAAGGCTTCATCAGACGGAGCATATCTGAGTGGGAGGTGCCAGTCGTCTTCGCTACAAAGGCGGATGGTTCCCTTCGACTTTACGTAGAATATAGAGTGTTGAATAAGCTCACGAAGAAGAACCGTTACCCACTTCCTAGGATAGACGATATTTTCGATCAGTTGGTTAGCTCTTTAGTATTTCTCAGCTTGACTTAGCCACTAGATTTCATCAGCTTAGGGTCACTGATGATAGCATCGATAAGACATCATTTAGGACACCCGATGGATTCTTTGAGTGGTTGGTTATGCCGTTTGGGCTGACCAATGCCCCAGCCTATTTTGTAGATCTGATGAGCCATGCTTTTCGAGATGTCGTAAATAAGTTCGTTGTAGTGTTAGTGGACGACATTCTGGTGTTTTCCAAGAGTATGGAAGAGCATGCTATTCACCTTGAGGAGGTTCTTCGTACACTTCGTGTTCATCAGTTGAAGGCAAAGTTTTCTAAGTGTCACTTTTGGCGTAAGGAGGTGAGTTTCTTAGGGATTGTAGTCTTAAGAGAGGATTTAGCTATGGATCCTGCTAAGATAGTAGCAGTACAGGATTGGAAGGCCCCCAAGAATGCTACCGAAGTTAGAAGCTTCCTAGGTTTAGCTGGTTATTATAGAAAGTTTTCAGAGATTTTGCTAAGATTTCAGTGCCACTTACTCACCTCATTAAGAAGAATATGGCATTCGTGTGGGACGTGGATTGTGAGGATTCCTTCACGATGCTAATGAGAGCCCTTACTAGTGCACCAGTGTTAGTTTTATCCGACGGAGCTAAGCCTTTTACAGTATACACTGATGCATGTGGGATTGGCCTTGGGGCAGTATTGATGTAGGAGGGAAGGGTAGTATGCTATTGGAGTAGACAGTTGAGAACTCATGAGAAGAACTACCCCACCCATGATTTGGAGTTGGCTACTATTTTTTTCGTGCTCAAGTCTTGGAGACATTACCTGCTAGGAGAGAGGTTCGAGCTTTTCACTGAAAATAAATTATTGAAGTACCTGTTCTCACAAAAGGATTTAAACTTGAGGCAGCATCGTTGGATGGAGTTTCTAGCATCATATGACTTTGAGATAGCTTACACCCATGGCAAAGGGAATGTGGTTGTAGATGTGTTAAGTAGGAAGAGAGCAACCCTTAGTCCAATGTTCGTGGAGTAGAAAAGCCAAGAGTTTATTTCCACCTTTGATTTTAAACCCTATACGGACATCACTCCTGGATTATTGGCAGCACTTGAGGTTAAGCCTACCCTTATAGATCAGATTGGCTCATGGCAGCGAGAGGATTCAAAGCTTGTGGATATTCTGGATAGGATTAGCAGAGGAGAGGTCTCTAAACATCTACAATGCTATTCCATCAATAGTAAAGGGTGGCTAGGGAGAGATGGAAGACTTTGTGTCCCCCGCACTGGTGATTTGATAAGAGCAGTTATAGCAGAGGCACACCATTCTCGGATGACTATTCATCCGGGCGGTGATAAGATGTATAGGGACATGAAGGAGTGTTTTATTGGAGTGGAATGAAGAAAGATGTAGCAGAGTTTGTTGCTAAGTGTCTTGTGTGCCAAAGAGTTAAGGAGGAGCAGCAGAGGCCCGGCGGATTGCTTTAACCATTGGATGTACCCGAATGGAAGTGGGATAGTGTTTCGATGGACTTCATAGATGGTTTACCCCGATCTAGGAAGGGGAATACCAGTATTTGGGTGATTGTAAATCGTTTGACTAAGAGTGCCCACTTCATTCCGATCAAGAGTAAGAGGACAACACCTTATTTGGCATCCATATACGTTCATGAGATAGTCCGACTTCATGGAGTTCCCTCTAGCATAGTGAGCGATAGAGACCCTATCTTTACTAGCGAGTTTTGGAGGAGCTTGCAAGAGGCTTTAGGGATACAACTTAGATTGAGTACGGTCTATCACCCTCAAATGGATGGAAAAACGGAGAGAGTTAATAGAGTTCTTGAGGATTTGTTGAGGATGTGCATTCTTAATTTTGGAGGAACTTGGGAGGAGCACCTTCCTTTAGTGGAATTCACTTATAACAATAGTTTTCAGGTTAGCATTAGGATGGCTCATTTTGAAGCTCTTTATGGAAGACCTTGCAAGTTGCCTTCGTGTTGGTTGGAGTCTACAGAAAGATTGCTACTTGGTCCCAACATGGTTTGAGAGACTTCAGAAAAGATTGATTTGATTAGAAGAAGAATGAAGACGGTCCAAGATAGACAGAAATCCTATGCAGATAAGCGGAGAAGGGATATTGATTTTGAGGTAGGAGATTTGGTTTTTATTAAGGTGTCTCCACTAAGAAAGGTAGAGAGGTTTGGATCAAGTGGGAAACTTGCTCCCAGATTCGTAGGACCGTTCCCCATTGTGGAAAGGGTAGGGAAGATGGCATATCGGATAAAGCTACCGGAGAGGCTCGTGGGAGTTCATGATGTTTTTCATGTTTCACACTTGAGAAAATGCTTACATGATTTAGACGAGGTAGTGGAACCTAGCCTACTTGAGGAAGTTGAAGTGGAGAGAGAAGCATCGGTTCGTTGCATTCCTACCAAGATCGTTGGACATGATATTAAGAAGCTTAGGAATAAGGAAGTCCCTTTGATTAAGGTGTAGTGGGGAGATAGTATTGAGGACGCTATGTGGGAGGCTGAGGAGAAAATACGTACCTATTATCCGCATCTTTTTGATGGTACGTCTTGAAATTTCTATTTCCATCTATAGCTTTGATTATGTTCTTTCCTCTAGTATCCTTTGGGAGGGTAGATCTTAGGATTTAACCTATGGATGGTAGGACTGAATGTAAATATGTTACTAGAACATGTTATGTATGATGGACGCTAGTGGTTGCTAGTGCTTGCTAGTGGATGCTAATGGACGCATATACACACAGTAGGCACTATTATCTCTTAGAGATCGGCTTAACTAGGTCACTAAAGCATATGCATTTGGATATGTGTGTACTTACATTTTTATTTCATGGTTGCTATGAATGGGTGACTATCATATGATTGTTGCATTTGGATGATGATTGTAGCATGCATATAGAACTATCAGTTGTCATTAGGGAATTTGCATTCATTTGGATACATGGCACGGACATGAGCGCATAAAAAGAAGGTCGACTGAATCAATAGACCGCCTAATCTTTTGCATTAGTTAGGGACATTGACACTACACTATTGCATATATCATAAATTGCACTAGAAAGCTTAAGGACAATGGATGATGGTTGAATATGTGGTTGTGGAATTTGGATGAAAATATTTATTTCATTCTTCCGTTCTTGGAGATTTCGGGGACTAAATCCTTTAAGGAGGAGAGAATGTAACAACCCAAAATTTAAGCTATAATAATTAATTAACGAATCAATTAAACAATAAAATAAGTTTGTAAAATTGTCGGAATCGAGCCACGGAAGTTGCACGATTGGACCCTTGGTAATTTTCTGATCAATTTTCATATATAACTAGTCGAAATCTGAGCTAGTATGGAGAAGTTACGAGAGAAATAAGAAATCAGAATTAAATAAACAAAAACGAAAAAAAATTATAACAAGACCCTTAGGGGTCGACCCTTGTTTTGGTCAGGTCGACCCCCAAGGAACATGGGTCGACCCGCACTTCTACCTGGACGACATTTCGTCCAGGTACGAGCCGAAGAGAGTAATTTTGATTTTTGGCCAAATCCTGTGCGTTCATAGCTGCATCCGACGGTTCCTAGTGAGCCTATGACGTGGTTGCACCAGATTTAATCTTCAAATCCGACAGTCTGAGATCCCTAAGCCACACTATAAATAGAACCCTAGGCCTAGCTATTTTTCTCATTCAGATTTTCTCCCAATTGGGTTCATTGCCTGAGGCTGAACCCTAAATAGAAATTTTTTCTAGGAAGGAAATCTTTTTAATAAAAAAATTCTACGCCCTAGAAGTGGATCCAAGAAGGCCTTGGAATAGAGCTAAGGACCACATGTGAGTGTTTTGTAATTATTTTAGATTTGTAAGCAATTTAAAATAATAGGGTTCTCGATAGTTGTAGTTTTTCAACAATTTTGAGACAGTTTTTATGTAAGTTTATTTACAGTCAGTTTTTAAGTAAATTTCAGAAGTTCTTTTCAGTCTATTTTTATTCAGCTATTTTATTTAGTTATTTATAGTTATTTACATATGTTTTAAGTTGGAATTTGGCCTGTAAATGTTAGTTTCTTTTTATAGAGATTTAATCCTTTTTGACGCAAATAAAATATTAAAAAGTGAAGAATTCGCAAATATGAATTAAAATAGAATAACACTAAATTTACAGAAATCAGATGTAAAATGAGAAAAACTGAAATAAAAATAGAGATGGACTAAAATAGGCAAATTTAAGATATTTGTAAGCATAATTATAACAAGTGGTTATAACTAAAAAGAGAAAATAGATGAGTAACAGTTGTAAGAACAATTATAACACGTAGGTTATAATTAGAAAGAATAGATAAAAGAAGAGGCTTATTTTAAAACTTAAATCTTGGAGTAAGTTAATAAGAAAATATAGAAGTAGGGCCCGTACCGGCAGCATTCCCTTTCAGGTCTAGGACTGATGGTTTCACACGTAGATGAGGCTGGGACATGCTTATGCTGATTAGGGTAAATAAATGGCCAATAGATAGAGGCTTAAATCTGGGGATTTGGGCAAGGGGTGCAAAGCTAGAAGATTTGTTTGTTAGGACCAGTACCGGCAGCATTTCCTTTCAGGTCGAGGACTGATGGTCTCACACGTAGGTGAGGCTGGGCATGCTTATGCGGATTAAGATACATAAAGGGTCAAATAGGGGGCAATAGTTAGTGTGTACCGGCAATGAACGAGCGTGCGACATCAATTAGGGTAAATAATTCTCTACTGCGTCCTAAGCGCTAAAGAGGTGCTTTTGCTATGACCAACAGGATTGGTTCATAGTGGCACAACAGAGATAGGAAAGGCCGATCAATAGGTAGGATTAGGATTTCAGCCTAATCAAGTTAGCAGTTAAGATAGGATTAGGATTTCAGCCTAATCACTGTAGTTTAAGACAAGTGCAAACAATCAAACAATCAAAGCAAACAGTCAAACAGAATCAGAAACATTATTTTATCCGAGTTTTATCTTTTATGTATTTTCCTTTCAAGCTAGAACTATTGCTTAGTCTATTATCTTTATCTTGCTTAGAAATGATAGTAATTAATTTCACTCACCGAACTTATTGTCCGACCCACTCCTCTATATTTCCTTTTCCCCAATTGGCCAGCAGAGTTGAGGATAGTTGATTCAGGTTGCTTGGAGATTCATTTCCAGAGTTTCCTCATTTCAAATGTATTCTTCTGCTTTTCATCGTTTTCATTTGGCTTATGATGGATTGGCACTTGTGAGAGGGTTTATTATTATTGTTACTTTTACTCTGATTATGTGAGGCTTAGATGTATTTTCATGAGACATGAGACATTTTGAGTTTTTGAGATATGTTATGTTTTTATGACCTATTTTGAGATGAAGTTTAATTTTGAATGATAAGCTGTTATTTAAATGTTTTCATTGTTTTTACCTATTTGTCTTGTGAATCTTAGTCTCTGTGATGCTTTAGCTATACCTATAACGCACCACATCCTTTGGTGTGCCCTTTTTGGAAATACTAATGGGTGTGGGGTGTTTCAGGACTTATATGACATATGACAAGGCCTTGAACAAAGCACATAGGTTGTAGTTGAACATAGGTTAAGATATGACTCGGATTTGAAAGTGCACTTATAGCGATAGTCGCTATGGATGTAGTTTGGAATTGTCTTATTTTTGACAATTGTTATGGAACATTGTTGAGATATCCATGCGGATTTCTCTCCATATTTGAATTTTTATATATGTATGTTTGTTGCTATTAAAAGCTTGAATAGTAAAAAGTTAAAGTAACATCTCGAAAATGGCCAAAACATCACTGGTGCAAAACTGCCCCGTTTAACCTTGATTTTTGAACTTCAATTGTTTCAAAAGGACTTTAATTTTGAGCGATTTGTTTCCTTCTTCTTAAAAGTATTGCCTAACTATTTTTAGAGTATTTTAAAAGTAGTTTGAGATATTTATGAATTTTTAAGAATTAGTTATGAATTTTTAAAGAGAGTAGTTTTAGAATAAAACATATTCTTTTACCAAATTTTGTTGATTTTTCAAACTTGTCATGTTTAAGTAATATTTTGGATAAATATTTTAAAACCTATTATAAGTATTTCCAAGTAATTTAAATGTTTTCAAAAAGAGGTTAGAATTACTAAATGGCCAAATAGTTGATTGTTTAATTACTTAATAGAAAAGTAATTAGCTATGCTTAACACTAATAAGCCGACGAAGTAATCTTATCTATTTGTGAGAGTTAAGATTGATGTTGAGTAGGAATGGAGAAATAAAGCTCTAACCTACCAGGATTCCCTCTTAACCAAGGAATAGGCAAGCGGAAAATGTGTTACTCAAGTTGATTCCTTATTGTCTATGGAAATCATTACTACTATAATTAACACTAAAAGCCGACGAGGTAGACTTTTCTATTTGTGAGATTCAAGACCAAAGTGCCTAGGCAAGGCTTGGAGCAACCAGTGTCCAAACTTATCTGGCTTTTCTCTTGGGCGAGGAATATTTAAGTCGAAATGTCGAAAATGAGTTAAGCGTATGAATCTTCATTTGTATAAGCAATTGTTTTGATTAGATAATCGATTAGTCGATTATCGAACTTGACCTAATATTAACTTAGGAAGTTATCAAAATGCTTCATGATTTTATAACAATAAGAACCCCTAGGGAGGAGTATTGGTACAAAACGTCTTTAGCTTTGGCTTACTTCTAAAAGAACCGAAATTGAGTTTACCGAAAATTCATCAGTTGGTTTTAAAGAATCTGGGATCAGTAAGTGTTCTATTTACCAAATACCACTTCAAAACTAGTATACGAGTTCTATGTTTTGGAAGCGGTTGAAGAAAAGGAATCTATGTGGAGATTCGAGGTCTATTCAAGATGCTTGAATCCATGTAGTGATTCGTGATTTGTTCGAGATTTGGGAATCCAATGGGGGATTCATGTTCTATTCGAGTGATGAAGACTTGAGTGAAAGATGTCGAAGGTAACCTTGACATCGGAAATGGCTAAAGACAGAGTAAGATGCATAACCTGGGGTTAGCGACACATGTCAGGATGTTATCAGCTCCATATCTAGAGATACTTATTGATTGTTGGCCAGGAGGAGTTGATGATATTTGGTTCATGTTGTTCATGTTTATGTTTGGACGCTGGGCCACTTGTGTTTACCTTATGGGATATTTTATCTATACGAGCTCAGAAGGTAGTTTCTAATCCTTGTGCATGGAGATTGGATTCGGCTCCCCTGAAGAGATCCCCATGAAAAATCCAATATGCGAACGAACCTTAACGGTTTTAAATGTAACCTAATATATTATAGTGTGACCAATGTAAGCACTACGGCTATTTGATATTATTATATCCCACACCCTAGACATTATCTATCATATCACTATATTAAACCTAATAAATGGTTGGTTTCTTTTGAGGGAAAAACCATTACGAGAATCTGTTTGGTCTCAATAGTCATTGTTACATATATTCATGTATCTCGAGTATTCTCATACCAGACTTATGTCTAACGCTTGGTTTTTGCTTTTTGCCTAAATTCCTCATGTACTCTTTCGAGTAAGCTGAGTATCAGGTTTTACCTTGGATGCTTTAGAGTTTGAAAGACGAGCTGGAGGCTTCGATTATCTATCTATATTCTATTTTAGTTGTTCCGTTTTTGCTATGTGTATATATCTACGTTGTAAGGACGGGCAGTTAAAACTGTTCAGGCTGATGATAGTACTTAGGTTTTGTAACTCTGAAAACCTTGTATTCAGAGTAACCCTTTATACTGTTCTTTTGGTATTATAATTACCGTTCTGTTGTGAGATTCTGATGTTATGTTTGTCCTTTTCTTTTATTTTACCATAACTTTCTGTCTTTCCGGCACTTGGGTGCTCGGCAAATGAATATGTGGATGTATTAGTGTCGACATTCGAAGGTCTAAAAGTTGGGTCGTTACATTTGGTATCAAAGCACAAGGTTGAGCGAACACCTTAGATTTGGTTGGGTATTGCTCATCAAAGATAGGGTAAGCGATACCCTAGAATCAGTCGAGTGTATACGAGAGAGCATATTTGTATTTTCTATAAACCTATACCTCTTTTTCATCTTTCCTTAGGAATAATCTCTTTCTTTGAAATAACTCTAGCCTTTCATATCCTAAATATATTATGCTATGTTCAGGTTGTATATCATGAGTACTAGGGATGTCAATGCTCGAGGAGGTAGAGGTGGTCGAAGTAGTATCGTCACTAATGATGGAGATTGAGCACCAGGGAATGTTACTCCAGTCGGAGAACCATGGGTGGACATTGTAGAGGAGGTCGTACAGGTCAGGCCTCAGGTGAACTTCGCTTCGCTCTGCCACGATTATGAGAGGTTAGGAGGTAAGAGGTTTAGTGGTACGGAGATGATTATAGAAGTCTAGACTTAGATTAAGTTATATGACCGTATATTTAGGGATATGGAGTTAGATGACACGATGAAGCGTCGGTTGGCATCACGACATCTGATGGATGTGGCCATGGATTGGTGAAGTACTATCACTGTAGATGTCCAAGAGAACGACTTCTTTTAGGCCCAATTTAAGGAGGGTTTTGAGATGTAGTTTGTCCTGGAGGCTGGGAAGACTTTGTTGTTTAGGAGCTTCCTCGACTTGAAGTAGTGGGCCATGACAGTGGTAGAGTATGATAACCGATTCACTGCCTTATCTAGATCGGGCCTGGTTTGGTAGATACGCCTTTAAAGAGGAATGAGATTTTCATCGCAGGGATGCGCCCGAAGTTCAAAGGTAATATGACTAATCACATTTTGGGGTCTTATGTGAATCTGGTGACATAGGGTTGAGGTTTGAGAGTTTGGCTCCGAAGCAATTTATTTCTGCTCCAACTGGGGACAACAAGTGGAAGTTTCAACCACCAAGGAATATTTCTGGTTTGACTTGCCATAAGTGTGGAAAGAAAGGGCACTTTGCTGCGAATTGTAGGTCAGGTATGGAAGGGCAAGTGGTGAAGACGCCGTTAGTTAAAGCACCTATTGCTAAGGTAATGAAGATAAAGCCTCAGGTAACCAAGGCACAGTTTGCACCCAAGAGCTGCTACAACTTCCATCTGCCAGGCTATTTTGCTAGGGAGTGTCTAATGCATAAGAAAGGGGAACAGTCTCGAGCTTTTGCACTAGCTCCAGCACCTTCCACTTCCGCCACAACAAAGGGGAGCAAGTTTTAGAAGGTATTCTATCTACTTTTGGCATTCCCATTCATGTCTTATTTGATACTGGTGCTTCTCTTAGTTTAATTTCTCGTACTCTTGTTGATAGATTGAAACTTGAACCAACTATAGCTTCGGATTCTATTTGTGTGTCGAACCCAGTTGGGGGCTCGGCCAATCTTAGTATGATTTGTTTAGGAGTTCTGATTTCTATCTTCGACCAACTCTATTGATATGTATGTTCTGGGTTTTAGAGGTTTTGATATTCTGCTTGGGATAGATTGGTTATCGTTGAATAATGTAGTCTTAGATTGTGATAAGCGAACGGTTTTATTGAAGAAGGGGATGGAAGCTTTGATAGTGGATTGTAAAGGACCTAGCTCACTTATGACTACTTTTCTTTATTCTCTTGATGTGGCGGAGGAGGAATTGGGTTCTATCCCTATTGTTCAGGAATTTGTGGATGTCGTCGAAGAAATGTCAGATTTACCACCCCATAGGGAGATAGAATTTCGCATTGATTTAGTGAAGGATGCGAAACCTATTGTATTGCCAGTTCGTAGACTTGCACCAAAGGAGAGGATGGAGCTAACAAATCAGGTTAGTGATTTATTGCAGAAGGGCTTGATCCGACCAAGTCGTTCGAGTTGGAGAGCGCCTGTCATCTTTGCTACGAAGGCGGATGGTTTCTTAAGATTATGCATAGATTATCGCGAGCTCAATAAGTGTACTGTTAGGAGCAAGTATCCTTTGCCTAGGATAAATGACTTATTCGATTATCTTTATGGAGCTCGAGTATTTTCTCATCTTGACCTTGCTATAAGGTTTCATTAGTTGAGGGTGGCTGAGGAGAGTATACCCTTGACCGATTTTAGATCTGACTAGTTTTATAAGTGGTTAGTTATACCGTTCGACCTAACTAATGCTCCAACATATTTCATGGACTTAATGAATCGAGTTTTCTGAGATGTGTTGAATAAGTTTGTCCTTGTTTTTATCGATGATATTCTGGTCTATTCCAAGACCGAGGAGGAACATTCATACCGTCCAAGGATTGTTTTAGGAATACTAAGAGAGCATGTGTTGAAGGCTAAGTTCTCAAAGTGTCATTTTTGGCATTCAAAAGTTAGGTTCTTAGGTCATGTTGTTTCGGCGGAGAGTATTTCTATTGATCCAGATAAGGTTGTGGCCATTCAGGACTGGAAGAGGCTAGAAAGTGCAATGGATAATAAAAGCTTTCTGGGTCTAGCAAGTTATTATCGGAGATTCATACAGGATTTCTCAAAGATTGCCTCTCGCTTAACGAATTTGACGAAGAAAGATTTCAAATTTGTATGGATGGATAAATGCGAGCAAGCATTCTTAGAGATAAAAGAAAAGCTGACCAGTGCTCCTGTGCTTACTGTTCCAAATGGAGGTGAAGGTTTGATTGTTTACACTGATGCGTGTGGAACAGGTCTTGGTGATGTGTTGATGCAGCATGGGAGGGTGATCGCTTATGTGAGTCGGTAGCTCAGACCGCATGAACTGAGGTATGCAACTCATGAATTGGTGTTGTTAGCGATGGTATTTGCGTTAAAAATGTGGAGGCATCATTTGCTAGGTGAAAGGTTCAAATTATACACGAACCATAACTCTTTGAAGTATCTTTGTACGCAAAAAGACTTGAACATGAGGCAACAGAGGTGGTTTGAGTTTCTTGCGGCCTATGATCTGGATATTTTGTATACTCTGGGAAAAGCCAATGTCGTAGCTGACGTGCTCGGTAGGAGGTATGCCGTTATGGCGAATGTTGAGGTCCGTTCGACTCTGATTAGCCGTATCGAGGGGAATCAGCATAGAGATATTCATTTTGCTAGGATAGCTAAGAATTTAAGTGAGAGTGAGGCACCGAAGAGGTGGTCAGGATTCGAGGTGGATAGCCGTCGCATTTTGAGAATGAACGGTAGGTTATGTGTTCCGAATGTTAATGGGATTAGGCAGGAAGTTCTGGTAGAGAGTCACCATTTTAGGTTGATGATACATCCTGGGATCATTAAGATGTATCAAGATATGAAGAGGATGTTCTGGTGGGAGGGTATGAAGAGGGATGTTTCTATCTTTGTGAGAAGGTGTGCTAACTACCAATCACCTTACAGCATGATAGGGGGTTCTCGCTTCGCAGTTTGGTGGCGAACGGGAGACTCTTACCCCTACATGTCCCTGAGAGGGATGGGTTGGTTAGGCAGAGGCCGTGACAGTCGAGAGGCTGGCCGTAAAAGCAAGTTTGGGGTTCCAGTGTAAGCCACGGTGGGGCTGGGATGGTTGAAAAGCCTACCGGTTGTGACCGCTTCTTTCGGGATGTTACATTTGGTATCAGAGCATATGGTTAAGCCACAACCCTGCTCTGTTGGGTGTTACTCATTAGAGATAGAGTCAGTAGTACTCTAGAATGAGTTTGAGTGTAATAATAGATACGAGTGCGTATTTGTTAGTTATTATATAAAATTGTTTTATATTGTGATGATTGGTTTGTTGAGTGGTATATGGATTCTGGTCGGTATTGTCCGTACAACTCTATCGATAGGGATCTCTAAACACTTGTATAGAACAATTCGGCACAGTATTATTTTTAAATTGGGTAAATGAAATAATTTTACCCAAAACTATTTTTGTATATAAAAGAAATAATTTTCTATGAATTATCATAGTATTTGGATGTTTGGTTGTTAGGAAGTAATAATATTTAATTATTATCAATGAAATTGAATAAGAAATTGAAATCATAACTCCAAAGTTAAGAGATAAATCCATGTACAAATGAAATTTGAGAATATAAATTATAAATGTGATTTGTAATTTAAAACGGAATTCCAGAGAAGTTTTTGGAAATGTTTGAAAAGAATTTGAAAATTTTGGAGATTTGGAAAGTTTAAATTCTTTTTGATTTGAAAATGAATTTCGAAGGTTTTGAAAAATGTTTTGAATGAATGAAAAGCTCTAAACTCTTTTCGGTCGCTGGAAAATAATTCCGATGATGATCGCGACATCACCGATGTTCATTTTCGGGTTTCCAAAAGAGGAATTGCTGCCAAATTGTTTTAAATGGAAGTTGTTTTGAAAATTTGGATTTTGTTTTAGAAAATTCAAAGGATAATTTGAACTGTTTTCAAAAATGGTTTTTGAAATGTTGGTAAACTCTGGAATACTATGTAGAAATATTTATGAAATATTATTAAGTTGATAACTTATACAATTTGAATTGATAGAATAAATTCAATTTAAAGGATGGAGTTAAATTAAATTAAGTATAAGTGAATCAATTAAATAAAGTGAAATGAATTAAATTCGTATGAAATTTGAAATCCAGTTTAATATAAGTGGTTATAAACCAAAATGGTAAATTGAAAATAAATTTTGGGAATGAACGAAAGAATAAAACTGGAATTGAAACTGAATGTTGAAACCAAATTTCGATTGTGTGAAATAAAATGAAGCTTTAAGATTAGTTTGAAGTGAATTAAAGATAATTGATAAATTCAATATCCAGAAGTTAATAGAATCCAAATTAGATTGGAAGTGTAAATTAAATTCAAATAGATTTGAAATGTAAAATTGAATGATATAACTTCAATAATGAACTAAAGATGATATGGAAGTAAGTATCGAAATTTTGTAATTAAATTTGCAAGTTGGTTTGAATATTGTAACTAGATATTATGGCTAGTAGGACATACAGGTGTATAAAGGAGTTGGAAATTTTGATTTCAAAGATAATTTGAATTGCTCGACAAAAAGGTATGTATTTTAAATTATAATATGAGTTTTTGCTGATTTCTTGTCTAGCCGCTTGGTTTTTTCTTTTTCTTTTTGAAATCTGAGTGTCCGTAGGGACGTTTTGTAGTCGTGCCGTATTAGCCGCGCAAAGGAGACGCTGGCGAAATTTTTCGAAAATTTAGGGCGTTAGAAAATTTTTGAGAAAATTTTGAAAGTTAAAATTTGAATTTAAAATAAAATTTGAATTTTGAAGTAAACAATGTTGTTTGAAACTTATAATAGAAGTTGGAAAAAGCTAGTTGAATGATAACGAATCTTTAGTAGAAAGATTTGTTTTGAAAATTTGAGAAAACTATTGAATTGTGAAAAATAGTAGACGAGCTAAGGACCTTTTTTTTTCTAACTTGTAATTTCGAGGACGAAATTCTTTTAAGGGGGGGAGTTTGTAACGACCCTGAATTTTGAACAAATTAAATTGAGAATATTTAATTAATTTTAAATATTTGAATGATAATTTAATTTGAATCCCCGATATAACTCTGAATTTTGCAATTAAACTTTAAAATTTAATCTATTGAATGTTGAATAGAAATTTGAATCTTCAATTTTAAGCTGAAGAAAAATATTTCAAAAGCTTTGAAAATTTATATTAATGATACTGAAGATAATAGAAGCTTCAGAATCGAATTTAAAACTGTTTTGTTCAGTTTTGAAATTTATATCGTTCAACCGATATTTGAAAGTAGCGTTCCGGGGCACAGTCTCGGAATCCGACGAAACCAGTTCCATTGGGTCCGTAATATTGAGTTATTATCGGATTTCAATTTTCGTATTTTTTTGGGTTGTTATGTAACCGTACGGAGAGTAAACGCGTTAAGCTTAAATCGAATTCAATTCAAATTTTAATTTTAAATGAGGTCAAATGCCAGCACGTTCCCTTCCGCAAATTTCGTTGGGAAATCACGATACAAAATCGTGTAAGCACGTATTCCTCTGCAAACCCACGATCTCCTGTCTCCCTCCATCTCTTTTTAAAAAAAGATCACGCAGATCCCTCTTCAGTTTTCAAAAGGCAAAATCAAAATAAAAATGGTCGCTGCCTTCAAAAGTTTTTGACTACGAATTCTTTTCTTCTCCTCCTCAATCGTTCGTAAATCAAAACCCACACCTTCGTTCGAAAACAAATGGCCGCGTGAACCATTTCTTCCTCCCCCATTCCAAATTTAAATCGAGCCTCTCCTTTGTTTCAAAATCAAGTCGAGCGCCTTTCCTCTTTTCTACCGTCAAAAAAAAGAAGGAAAAAAAAACGAAATCAACATCGTTGCGAGTTCAAGCATAGCCGCGAGGGCACTGGAAGGGAGCGCCAGTCGCGCACGCGAGTTCGTTTGCGTGAGGTGGCGGGTCGATGGCGAGTGGAAGCGAACGTCGCAATGGTGAAAAGGGTTGTCGAGCTGGGGAGACTCGATTCGCGAGAAAGGGCAGGGTCGAAGCCTAGGTAATCGGTCGAGATTAGGGTTTTGTGATGTTGGTTGTCGCGGGGTTCGAAGTTTCGAAATCTGGGCAGGTTGGTCGATCAAGCTTTGGTCGATTTAAGGTAATCTTGATGTTATTTTTTTTTATTTTCAATTGAACGAAATCGTTAAGTACATATATATAGTTAAAAGAAAATTTTATACAGAGAAACTTTTTTTTATTATTACAGTAAAGTATAAATGCAGTTTTTTCCTTTTACAGTAAAACAGAAAAAAAAATACTTTATATTGATAAAGTTTGAAAGGGGAAATTAAAATTATTTCTATTTTAAAGATATATATATATATATATGATTTTAAAATGTTATAGGATTTTATAAAAATAGATTTAAAAACCTGTATGGGTTATGTTATCAGTATTTTTAAAAATTCAAAAGGAATTTAATTTAAAGTAAAATTATTAGTTAAAAATTTAAACCTATTAAATGGAAATTTAATTATTCAATTTATTCGGATATTGATAAACTGTGTAATTATTTATACAAGGTCGTAATTTGGAGAAAACAAAACTGGAATGGAAATTGAATTGCAAATAAAAAAGCTAAGGTGAGATTTTTCTCACTCAAAATATAATTTGTATTGCAGTTATTTATTGATTGATGATTTGATTGCCATTGGATGTGATATTAGATATAGTAGGATATATCTATATATATATAGCAATATATACATATTGGCATATGTATATATTGGATTGATGATTTCCCGCCTCGTATAGCGGATGAGACCCTATTGCGCCGTTAGTAAGCGGATTATTTTTATAAAACCCATATACCGCGATATTCCACCTCGAAGTGGAATTGGTATTGTGCTAACGTCTGTGGATGCAGGGAAACAGGTTGGAGGGATCCAACTGGATCCCTCACCAGTAGTTATTTATTTACAGATATTGATGTATATTCTGTTATCATATGTTGATATATGATGTTGTTGTTGTGATTGACTAATTGGTGTTGTTGCATCATCGGATTCAAGTTTTGAACTTTAAAAATAACGACTTTTACTTTAAAAGGATTTTAAAGTAATTTTTGAAAGTAGACGTTTAATTGAATTGTTGAATTGATTTATTTTAAATAAATAAACGTTTAAAATTTTGAAGTTATAAAAGTTAAGATTTTTGTGAATTATGACTGTAAGGTGATTTTTGAAATAAATAGTTTAAGCAATTTATAAAATGGTTTGAACTGAGATTTTCGAACTTTTGTGAACAGTTTATTTAAAAGATTTAAAAAGTTGATATTTATAAATTTAAAATATTGGAATTTTAAAACGAGTTTATAAGTGTTAAAAATGAAATTTATAGAATTATAAATCGTGAAGATATGGAATTTATAGATTTATAAATTGTGAAGTTATAAAATGGATGAAACTGTAGAATAAAAGATTTATAAGAGATTAACTTATAAATTGGATTTTTGCCTTTAAATGGAATATTTATCGAATTATTAATAAAGGAGATTTATTAAATTGAAGTCGTTAGAAATAGAAATAGAATTTATAAATGTTGTTTTATAAATTCGAAATCAATTGAATTTGATAAATTAAATGTAGGAGGTTATTAAAGAAGATATATTCGCGATTTTGGATAGCGAATCTTTATTGAAATAAAAATGTGTAGAAATGATTGAAATTGGGTTAAGTGAATTATATTCACGATTTTGGACAGTGAATATATTGTTAAGTAAAATGGATTTATTTTTGAAAAAGTGATATTTAAAAATGAAGTTAAACATTTTAAAGATGTTTTAAAATGTATTATGAATCGAAAGCATAGATTTCAACGTTCATTGTTGAAATAGGCGTTTTCGAAAATATAAGGAAATGATGGACTATAACACTGTTGTTATAGTAAATGATTTCCGAAAGGAAATGTTTATATAGTATTGGGATTTACATATCTATCTTAAATTCCGAATCCCTATACTAGTGATTTTGAGTCGTCGTAACGATGTTTTACGTAACATTCGTTTTGACTCAAAAAAAAATGTGCTTAAGAGAATGATTTCCTTAAAGAATGAAATGTATACTTAATTTTGATTTAAGTATATTGAATATTTTCAAATGTTGAAAATAAATGATTTGTGAATTACTTATTATTAAATAAGTATGGAAATGCTTTTCCAATATGAAATGAACGTTTTGAGAATTTATCTTCTTAAAGATAAATTGAAATTGAATATTTGAAATCGATTTGAAATCGTATATCAGTAGATATTTTGAAAATATAAATTCACTATGAATTTATAAAGGAAAGGGAAACTGTTTAGAAAAATAAACGTTGATTTATTTTTGAAGTGTGGAAATTTTATATCTAGTAAAGATATTTTGGAAGATAAAATATTTGGGAAAATTATTTGGAATCTGATGATGTTATGCATCTTTATTGATAGTTAAATAACCGACTATCAATAATTACCTTGAATATGGTATTTGTTGTAATTGGATGAAATTGAATGCCACACTTATTTTGAATAATCGCTCACTATTCGGGTTAACCGGGAAAGGACCATGGGGTCGTATAACCCAATGTGATACGTCGTTATGAATTGCATTTGAAGGCCGGTGTTGAAGACCGGATATTTTTGAAAACGGAAGGATTACCGTCGAGTTACTCTACATCGGCTGATCTCCGATTTAGAGGTTTTATCACCCTTAGTGACGGGAAGTCCGGACGTGATTAGAAAATTATCTGGATATGCAAGGGCTTTGTGAGAAGTGCCTTCGGTTCTGTTCGATCCCGGAACATACTTGTATGGATTGTGTGTCTGACGTTACAATTTGAGATATAAAGCTGATTTCTTTCAAATACATTTCTGTTGGTGGCGGAGAATTTATTCTCTTAGCTTAACACCCTTCTCTGAGACGTACGAGCTCAGAGGTTATGTAGTTGAAATTTATCAGCGATATACTCCCAATTTGGTAACGTGGCATACTGAGTGTTGCTGTGAAATGATCAGTGTTTGATCATTTGCGATATGATCATTTGTTTGATCTTATATCTTTGTGATGATAGGTTGATCATTTTTGTTTGACCCGAAGCAGGGCTTTGTAGAAAGCGTAGCTTTGTGGACGAGACTTCGTCGAGCCTCACACCCCGGAAATGGTCAAAACAGGAAGGATGCAGCAAGGTTCTAGGGAGTAGCGCCCCTTAGTGTATGTCATTCCTTCTGGATAGAGGTGGTATCATGGTATGGAGCCCAGATACTTAACCTATGTGGTTGCTGCATTATTATTTTGATGTGGTTTGTTGGAAATCGGGGATCCTCAGGAAGATCGGTTACGATCGGGGGATGGCATACGCGTGTCAGTAGTTACCTATTTTTGCAGAGGTAACCCAGCCTTGTGTTGGCAGAGATCTAACTGTAACGTTAGGTTCTCGGGTCGTCTATTCCAGGGACGTACCCATCGTGGAAAGGAAGTTCCTTAGCCTGACCATTTGTTGGAAATCCAAACTCCAATACGCACCTTGTACGGTATTAGTTGTAGAACCTGCCATTTACGTACGGTGGTCACCACTGTTTAGATGGTAGCTATAATAGGCATACGATACTGGTCGTATGTTGGCTAAGATTAATATTATACTTTCGAAATGTTTTCTACACTATGCACTAATAATAATATCAAAAAAGATTTGATTTTACGTAGTAAGCATCTTTGACTATCATAAGAAGAAATCTCCTCCAAGTCTGCGTTTGCATTGTGTGTGTGGCGGGAGGTCTTATGGTAGTTTCATTTTCCAAAAGCATTGCGAATTTGTTTTATTTTCTTTGTGAAATAATAACTGTTTTACGATCTCACACCAGTCACCATGACTGACTCGGAGTTTATTGTTTCCCTTCTAAACTCTGGGTGCCCACCAATTTCCACACGGGCAGCCTAGAGTTATGTTATCAGGATATTCTGGATATTCTGGAGCTTTGGAAGCAAGCTGGATGGCGAAACGTATCACCTATATTTTTGTATTATTCCGCTGTGTATTCTGTATGAGGACAAGTTATATAACTGTCCATTGTTGTGCTGTGTTGTATTGAGTCATATATTGACTCTGATTGATGTATGTATAAACTGATAAAATTCTTTGTTTAAAAGATTACTGATTTATCTATTATATATTGTTCTGCTGCGAATGTGAGATTCTGATATTGTTTCCGTTTCTATGTTGTTGTCTATTGTTCTGCTTTCTTCTTCTTCTCTTTTTCTTCTACCTCTTCTTTCTAAAACCATCACTATTCGAGTTGTTGTCTGTTGTTCTTTCTTTCTTTTTCTTCTATCTTCTTCTTCTACCTTTTTCTTCTTTTTAAAACCATAACTTTTCGGGTTTCCGGCATTCGATGGCTCGGCAGTCGATAAAGTGAGTATCGATGTCGAATTTTCGAAAGTCGAAAATTTCGCGGTGTTACTCATTAGAGATAGAGTCAGTAGTACTTTAGAATGAGTTGAGTGTAATAATAGATTAGGAATTTAGTTTTAAAATTTAATTTTCAGTTAAATCAATTTATTAAAAAGTGATTGGTTTAGAGAATTAAAGGTATTAGTTTAAGTTAAATCAAATCATTAGAAATTAAATTTAGTAAGTAGAAAATTAATCGTTCAAATTGTTCGAATATTAATTTATTTGTACAATATGTATACAAGGTCTGAAATCGAGTCAAGATGGAAATTGGATGGCAAAATAAAAAGCCAAGGTGAGATTTTTCTCACTCAAATTGAATGTGGAATTTTTGCAGTTATTGATTTGATTGATTACTATTGGATGTGATATTAGATATAGTAGGATATATCTATTATATATAGCAATATATACATATTGGCATATGTATATATTGGATTGATGATTTCCCGCCTCGTATAGCGGATGAGACCCTATTGCGCCGTTAGTAAGCGGATTATTTTTATAAAACCCATATACCGCGATATTCCACCTCGAAGTGGAATTGGTATTGTGCTAACGTCCGTGGATGCAGGGAAACAGGTTGGAGGATCTAACTGGATTCCTCAACTGTATTTATTTATTTACAGATATTGATGTATATTCTGTTATCATGTTGATATATGATATTGAATGTTGTGATTGACTAATTGGTGCTGTTGCATCATCGGATTCAATATTTTGAAGTTTAAAAATAACGATTTTAACTTTAAAAGAGATTTTTAAGTATACGTTTTATTTGAAATTTTGAATTGATTTACTTTAAATAAATAAATGTTATAAATTTAAAGTTATGGAGATTATAATGTTAGTGGAATATAACCAAAGTGTCATTTTTGAAATAAAAATCGATTTATTTATAAAATGGTTTAAGTTGGGATTTTTGAATAACTATAAACGATTTGTATAAAAAGATTTATACAAATTGATATTTATAAATCAAATGTTGGAATTATAAAACGAGTTTTTTTATAAGTGTTAAAATGAAGTATAAATTGGATTTCGGCATTTTAATTGAGATTTTTGAACAAGTATGAATGGTTAATAGATGAGATTTATAAATAGTATAAAAGTAGTTCGGTTATGGTTGAAAATAAGGTTTTAAATGAAATCTTATAAGTAATAAGATTTAAAATCTATGAAGTTTAAAAGAACGATGTCTTTTAAAATAAATGAATTGTAAGTTATTAACTTATAAGATGGACCTTTGGTATATACATTGAGTATAAATTGAATAGGTCATTAAAGAAGATTTATAAATCGAATCGTTAATAAAGGAGATTTATTAAATTGAAGTTGTTAGAAAATAGAAATAGAATTTATAAACGTTGTTTTATAAATTCGAAATCAATTGGATTTGATAAATTAAATATAGAAGGTTGTTAAAGGAGATATATTTGCGATTTTGGATAGCGAATTATTATTGGAATAAATGTGTAGAAAAGATTGAAATTTGGTTAGTGAAATATATTCACGATTTTGGACAGTGAATATATTATTGAATAAAATGCATATGTTTTGGGGAAGTGATTTTAAAAATGGAGTTAATTGTTTTAACGATGTTTTAAAATGATTAAATATCGAAATCATAGATTTCAACATTCATTGTTGAAATAGACGTTTTCGAGGAATAAGGAAATGATGGACCATAACACTGTTATTATAGTAAATGATTTCCGAAAGGAAATGTTTTATATAGTATTGGGATTTATATATCTATCTTAATTCCGAATCCCTATACTATTGATTTCGAGTCGTCGTAACGATGTTTTACGCAACATTCGTTTTGACTCAAATAGATGTTAAAATTAATGATTTCCTTAAAGAATGAATATATACTTAATATTGATTTAAGTATATCGAATATTTTCAAATTCTGAAAATAAATAGATTTGTGAAATACTTATTTTTAAATAAGTATGGAAATGCTTTTCCAATATGAAATGAACTATTTTGAGATTTTATCTTCAAAGATAAAATGAAATGTGGAAATTGATTTGAAATTGTTTTCAAATGGTTAAGTGTGGAAATTTTATATCTAGTAAAGATATTTTTGAAGATAAGATAATTTTGGAAAATTATTTGGAATCTGATGATGTTGCGCATCTTTATTGATAGTTAAATAACCGACTATCAATAATTACCTTAAATGGGTATTTGTTGTAATTGGATGAAATTGAATGCCACACTTATTTTTGAATAATCGCTCACTATTCGGGTTAACCGGGAAAGGACCATGGGGTCGTATAACCCAATGTGATACGTCGTTATGAATTGCATTTGAAGGCCGGTGTTGAAGACCGGATATTTTTGAAAACGGAAGGATTACCGTCGAGTTACTCTACATCGGCTGATCTCCGATTTAGAGGTTTTATCACCCTTAGTGACGGGAAGTCCGGACGTGATTAGAAAATTATCTGGATATGCAAGGGCTTTGTGAGAAGTGCCTTCGGTTCTGTTCGATCCCGGAACAGACTTGTATGGATTGTATGTCTGACGTTACAATTTGAGATATAAAGCTGATTTCTTTCAAATACATTTCTGTTGGTGGCGGAGAATTTATTCTCTTAGCTTAACACCCTTCTCTGAGACGTACGAGCTCAGAGGTTATGTAGTTGAAATTCATCAGCGATATATCCCAATTTGGTAACGTGGCATACTGAGTGTTGCTGTGAAATGATCAGTGTTTGATCATTTGCGATATGATCATTTGTTTGATCTTATATCTTTGTGATCATAGGTTGATCATTTGTTTGACCCGAAGCATGGCTTTGTAGAAAGCATAGCTTTGTGGACGAGACTTCGTCGAGCCTCACACCCCGGAAATGGTCGAAACAGGAAGGATGCAGCAAGGTTCTAGGGAGTAGCGCCCCTTAGTGTATGTCATTCCTTCTGGATAGAGGTGGTATCATGGTATGGAGCCCAGATACTTAACCTATGTGGTTGCTGCATTATTATTTTGATGTGGTTTGTTGGAAATCGGGGATCCTCGGGAAGATCGGTTACGATCGGGGGATGACATACGCGTGTCAGTAGTTACCTACTTTTGCAGAGGTAACCCGGCCTTGTGTTGGTAGAGATCTAACCGTAATGTTAGGTTCTCGGGTCGTCTATTCCAGGGACGTACCCATCGTGGAAAAGGAAGTTCCTTAGCCTGACCATTTGTTGGAAATCCAAACTCCAATACGAACTTTGTACGGTATTAGTTGTAGAACCTGCCATTTACGTACGGTGGTCACCACTGTTTAGATGGTAGCTATAGTAGGCATACGATACTGGTCGTATGTTGGCTAAGATTAATATTATACTTTCAAAATGTTTTCTACACTATGCACTAATAATAATATCAAAAAGAATTTGATTTTGCGTAGTAAGCATCTTTGACTATCATAAGAAGAAATCTCCTCCAATTCTGCGTTTGCATTGTGTGTGTGGTGGGAGGTCTTATGGTAGTTTCATTTTCCAAAAGCATTGCGAATTTGTTTTATTTTCTTTGTGAAAAATAACTGTTTTACGATCTCACACCAGTCACCATGACTGACTCGGAGTTTATTGTTCCCTTCTAAACTCTGGGTGCCCACCAATTTCCACACGGGCAGCCTAGAGTTATGTTATCAGGATATTCTGGATATTCTAGAGCTTTGGAAGCAAGCTGGATGGCGAGACGTAGTATTTGTATCTGAAATTATTTATTCCGCTGTGTATTCTGTATGAGGACAAGTTATATAACTGTCCATTGTTGTATTGAGTCGTATATTGACTTTGAACAAATTAAATTGAGAATATTTAATTAATTTTAAATATTTGAACGATGATTTAATTTGAATCCCGAATATAACTTTGAATTTGGCGATTAAATTATAAAATTTAATCTATTGTAAGTTGAATAAAAACTTGAATCTTCAATTTTAAGCTGAAGAAAAATATTTTGAAAGCTTTTAAAATTCGTATTGATAATACTGAAGATAATTGAAGCTTCAGAATAGAATTTGAAAATGGTTTGTTCAGTTTTGAAAATTATCGTTCGTATCGATATTTAAAAATAGCCGTCCGAGGCGCAGTCTCGGAATTTGACGAAACCAGTTCCATTGGATCCGTAATATTGTATTATTGTCGGATTTCAAATTTCGTAGCATTTGGAATTGTTATGTGGCCATACGGCGAATAAACGCATAGAAATTAAATTGAATTCAATTTAGATTTTTAAATTTAAAACCTTGCCGACATCCACACGTTCATCGCCTTCGATCACGCAAAGAATCACGTAAAGCAATCGTGCCAGCCATACTTCGTTCAATTTTAAATTCCCCTCCCTCTTCATAAAAATCAAACGAAATCTTCGTTCAACAAAAAAAATCGTTCAAAAATAAATAATGGCAGAACAAAATCTCGAGCAGTTTAAAAATGGCCGCCTCTTTCAAAAATCGAGAAAATCAAACTCGAAAACCAGAGAAAAGAAATTGCGAACGAACGGAAACAAAATCAAAAGGAAAGCATATAAAACGCGAACTTCCTTTCTTCCTCACCATTTCAAATTCGAGCCGAGGCACGACTCCTCTTCAATTTATTTTGTTCGAACTCGTTTCAATTGGAAAATGAAAGGGGAAGTTGTTCGAGGTTGGGGTCGCGGCTGTCTACGAGCGACAGTTTGAGGCGATTGCGGGGTGGTGTCGCGATTGGTCGCGTGGGAAGGCTGCAGTGTTGTTCGATCGAGGCAAGGTCGAGAGGCAGCTGGTTTGTGGATGTCTGCGGCGTCGCAGCAGGGTGGAGGAATTGCGTGATGATGGCGACATAGTGGGAAATCGCGATTTGGGGAAGGCTGTCGTTTCGCCTAGCTTGCATGGGTTTCGCCGTTCCCAAAGTAGTCGAGCAAGTTAGCAGAGGGTTGTTCGTGAGCACAAGGTCTGAAATCTCGTCGAAATTCACAATGTCGCGACTTGGGTTTTCGTACTTGTTCCTTTCTCTTTCAGGTTAGTCGAAGGAATGCAGTAAAGTAATTGTTTCATTTTAATTCTTTTAGTTAGATAAATTTTACACATATATAGGATTGCAGAAAAGAAAGTTTAAAATTTAATTCTTTGATATCATTAATTAAAAGTGTATCGTTGGTTAAAATCAAAATTGTTAGATAAAGAAAAAAATACCAAACGAAAATGGGTATTCGATTTATTTGGAATATTAATAAATTTTATATAAATGTTTATATAAGGTTTAAAAATCGGGAACAATTTTTAAATTGATGGAAATTAAATTATTCATTTAAGACCAAATCGTTAATTTAAAATTATCAAGTGAAATTTCAATTGTTTGATTATTTCAAATATTAATGAATTGTGTAAATAATTATACAAGGTCTGAAATGAAGAAATGATCAAAACAGAAATGGGATTGCAATTAAAAGCTAAGGTGAGATTTTTCTCACTCGATTGAAAAGTGGATTTTACAGTTATTAATTTGATTTGATTGCTATATTGGATGTGATATTAGATATAGTAGGATATATCTATATATATAGAAATATATACATATTGGCATATGTATATATTGGATTGATGATTTTTCCCGCCTCGTATAGCGGATGAGACCCTATTGCGCCGTTAGTAAGCGGATTATTTTTATAAAACCTATATACCGCGATATTCCACCTCGAAGTGGAATTGGTATTGTGCTAACGTCTGTGGATGCAGGGAAACAGGTTGGAGGGATCCAACTGGATTCCTCACCAGTAGTTATTTATTTACAGATATTGATGTATATTCTGTTATCATATTGATATATGATGTTTGTTGTTGTGATGGACTAATTGATGCGTTGCATCATCGGATTCAAGTTTTGAAGTTTAAAAATAACGACTTTACTTTAAAAGGATTTTTAAAGTGATTTTTGAAAATATACGTTTTATGGAATTTTTGAATTGATTTATAAACGTTAAAATTTTAAAGTTATAAAAGTTATAATTTTTAGTGGAATATAACCAAAGTGTCATTTTTGAAATAAAAATCGATTTATTTATAAAATGGTCTAAGTTGGGATTTTTGAATAACTATAAACGATTTGTATAAAAAGATTTATACAAATTGATATTTATAAATCAAATGTTGGAATTATAAAACGAGTTTTTTTATAAGTGTTAAAATGAAGTATAAATTGGATTTCGGCATTTTAATTGAGATTTTTGAACAAGTATGAATGGTTAATAGATGAGATTTATAAATAGTATAAAAGTAGTTCGGTTATGGTTGAAAATAAGGTTATAAATGAAATCTTATAAGTAATAAGATTTAAAATCTGTGAAGTTTAAAAGAACGATGTCTTTTAAAATAAATGAATTGTAAGTTATTAACTTATAAGATGGACCTTTGGTATATACATTGAGTATAAATTGAATAGGTCATTAAAGAAGATTTATAAATCGAATTGTTAATAAAGGAGATTTATTAAATTGAAGTTGTTAGAAAATAGAAATAGAATTTATAAACGTTGTTTTGTAAATTTGAGATCAATTGAATTTGATAAATTAAATATAGAAGGTTGTTAAAGGAGATATATTCGCGATTTTGGATAGCGAATTATTATTGAAATAAAACGTGTAGAAAATAGTGAAATGTAATTAGTGAAGTATATTCACGATTTTGGACAGTGAATATATTGTTAAGTAAAATGGATATGGTTTTGGAAAAGTGATAATTGAAATGAAGTAATTGTTTTGAAAGATGTTTTAAAACAGGTTGAATATCGAAATCATAGATTTCAACATTTATTGTTGAAATAGACGTTTTCGAGAAATATAAGGAAATTGTGGACTATAACATTGTTGTTATAGTAAATGATTTCCGAAAGGAAATGTTTTATGTAGTATTGGGATTTATATATCTATCTTAAAATCCGAATTCCTATACTAGTGATTTTGAGTCGTCGTAACGATGTTTTACGTAACATTTGTTTTGACTCAAATGTTTTCCTTAAAGAATGAATATATACTTAATATTGATTTAAGTATATTGAATATTTTCAAATGTTGAAAATAAATAGTTTTGTGAATTACTTATTTTAAATAAGTATGGAATTGCTTTTCCAATATAAAACGAAGGGTTGAAACTTTATCTTTTAAAGATAAATTGAAAAGTGAATATTTGAAATTTGTTTTCAAACGGTTAAGTGTGGAAATTTTATATCTTGTAAAGATATTTTTGGGAAATAAATAATTTGGAAAATTATTTGGAATCTGATGATGTTGCGCATCTTTATTGATAGTTAAATAACCGACTATCAATAATTACCTTGAATATGGTATTTGTTGTGAATTGGATGAATTTGAATGCCACACTTATTTTTGAATAAGCGCTCACTATTCGGGTTAGCCGGGAAAGGACCATGGGGTCGTATAACCCATTCCGAATATGTGATACGTCGTTATGAATTGCATTCGAAGACCGGTGTTGAAGACCATATATTTTTGAAAACGGAAGGATTACCGTCGAGTTACTCTACATCGGCTGATCTCCGGTTTAGAGGTTTTTATCACCCTTAGTGACGGGAAGTCCGGACGTGATTAGAAAATTATCCGGATGTGCAAGGGCTTCGTGAGAAGTGCCTTCGGTTCTGTTCGATCCCGGAACAGACTTGTATGGATTGTGTGTCTGACGTTACAATTTGAGATATAAAGCTGATTTCTTTCAAATACATTTCTGTTGGTGGCGGAGAATTTATTCTCTTAGCTTAACACCCTTCTCTGAGACGTACGAGCTCAGAGGTTATGTAGTTGAAATTTATCAGCGATATACTCCCAATTTGGTAACGTGGCATACTGAGTGTTGCTGTGAAATGATCAGTGTTTGATCATTTGCGATATGATCATTTGTTTGATCTTATATCTTTGTGATCATAGGTTGATCATTTTGTTTGACCCGAAGCATGGCTTTGTAGAAAGCGTAGCTTTGTGGACGAGACTTCGTCGAGCCTCACACCCCGGAAATGGTCAAAACAGGAAGGATGCAGCAAGGTTCTAGGGAGTAGCGCCCCTTAGTGTATGTCATTCCTTCTGGATAAAGGTGGTATCATGGTATGGAGCCCAGATACTTAACCTATGTGGTTGTTGCATTTTTACTATGTGGTTTGTTGCGAATCGGGGATCCTCGGGAAGATCGGTGACGATCGGGGGATGGCATACGCGTGTCAGTAGTTACCTATTTTTGCAGAGGTAACCCGGCCTTGTGTTGGCAGAGATCTAACTGTAACGTTAGGTTCTCGGGTCGTCTATTCCAGGGACGTACCCATCGTGGCATAGGAAGTTCCTTAGCCTGACCATTTGTTGGAAATCCAAACTCCAATACGAACTTTGTACGGTATTAGTTGTAGAACCTGCCATTTACGTACGGTGGTCACCACTGTTTAGATGGTAGCTATAGTAGGCATACGATACTGGTCGTATGTTGGCTAAGATTAATATTATACTTTCGAAATGTTTTCTACACTATGCACTAATAATAATATAAAAAAGAATTTGATTTTGCGTAGTAAGCATCTTTGACTATCATAAGAAGAAATCTCCTCCAATTCTGCGTTTGCATTGTGTGTGTGGTGGGAGGTCTTATGGTAGTTTCATTTTCCAAAAGCATTGCGAATTTGTTTTATTTTCTTTGTGAAAAATAACTGTTTTACGATCTCACACCAGTCACCATGACTGACTCGGAGTTTATTGTTCCCTCCTAAACTCTGGGTGCTCACCAATTTCCACACGGGCAGTCTAGAGTTAGGTTATCAGGATATTCTGGATATTCTGGAGCTTAGAGATAAGCTGGATTACGAGACATAGTATTTGTATCTGATATTATTTATTCCGCTGTGTATTCTGTATGAGGACAAGTTTATATAACTGTCCATTGTTGTATATTGACTCTGATGATTGATGTATGTATAAAATGATATAGTTCTTTGTTTTAAAGATTATTCATTTATCTATTATATATTGTTCCGTTGCGATATGTGAGATTCTGATATTGTTTTCTGTTCTGATGTTGTTCTGTTGTTCTTCTCTTCTTCTCTTTTTCTTCTTCTATCTTTTCTTCTTCCTCTTCTTTTAAAACCCTAAGTATTCGGTTTTTCGGCATTCGTTTGTCGGCAGTGGATACAGTGGACGTATCGATGTCGATATTCAGAAGTTGAAGAAACGGATCCTTACAGCGTGGTATCAGAGCTTATGGTTAAGCGACAACCCTGCTCTGTTGGGTGTTACTCATTAGAGATAGAGTCAGTAGTGCTCTAGAATGAGTTGAGTGTAATAATAGATATGTGCGCGTATTTGTTAGTGAATATGAAATTGTTTTGTATTGTGTTGACTTATCGGTTGATTGTTTATAGATTCTGGT
This sequence comes from Allium fistulosum, assembly GCA_030737815.1. Taxonomy (NCBI): domain Eukaryota; kingdom Viridiplantae; phylum Streptophyta; class Magnoliopsida; order Asparagales; family Amaryllidaceae; genus Allium; species Allium fistulosum. Next base: position 1,185,637,429 of record CM060902.1, read on the forward strand.
CGGTGCAGTCTAGCTAACTGTAATCGATAGGGGTTTCTAAACTCTTAAACAAGATAAACCGACACAGTATTGTTTTAAATAGGGTAAATGAAATAATTTTGCCCAAAACTATTTTTGTATAGAAAAGAAATAATTTTCTGTAAATTATTATGATATATGGATGCATGGTTGTTAGGAAGTAATGATGTTAATTATCCTCATTAATATATATGTGGAAATTGTATATGAAATTGGAATTAAAACAAAGAACCAGGAAATAAATCCATATACAAATGAAATTTAAAGAATGTAAATTATAAATGTGACTTATAATTGGAAGTAGAATTCCAGAGAAGTTTTGGAAATGTTTTGAAAAGAATTTGAAAATTTTGGAGATTTGGAAATTTAAATTTCTTTTTGATTTGAAAATGAATTTCAAGGTTTTGAAAAGTATTTTGGAGAGATGAAAGCTCTAAACTCTTTTCGGTCGCTGGAAAATAATTCCGATGATGATCGCGACATCACCGGTGTTCATTTTCGGGTTTCCAAAAGAGGAATTGCTGCCAAATTGTTTTAAATGGAAGTTGTTTTGGAAAATTTGGGTTTTGTTTTGAAATTCAAAAGATAATTTGATTTGTTTTCAAAAATGATTTTTGAAATGTTGGTAAGACTCGGGAATACCATATTTGTGAAATATTATTAAATTGATAACTTATACAAATTGAATTGAAATGGTAAATTTAATTCAAATGAGAACGTGAAATGCAAAAAATTGAACGAAACTGAATGATGTAACTTCAATAGTGAATTTAAAAAAATATGTATAAGAAGTAAGTATCGAAATTTTGTAAGGGAATTTGCAAAATGGTTTGAATGTTGTAACTAGATATTATGGCTAGTAGGATATACAGGTGTAAAGGAATGGGATTTGATTTTCAAAGATAAATTTGAATTGCTCGACAAAAGGTAAGTATTTCAATTTCAATATGAGATTTGCTGATTTCTTGTCTAGCTGCTTGGCTTTTTCTTTTTCTTTTTGAAATCTGAGAGTCCGTAGGGACGTTTTGTAGTTGTGCCGTATTAGCCGCGCAAAGGAGACGCTGGCGAAATTTTTCGAAAATTCCGAGTGTTAGAAAATTTTTGAGAAATTTTGAAAGTTTAAATTTGAATTTAAATTTGAATTGTTAAGAAAACAATGTTGTTTGAACTTATAATTGAAGTTGGAAAGCTAGTTGAATTGATAACGAATCTTTAATAGAAAGATTTGTTTTGAAAATTTGATAAAACTATTGGATTGTGAAAAATAGTAGACGAGTTAAGGACTTTTTCTTCCTAACTTGTAATTTCGAGGACGAAATTCTTTTAAGGAGGGAAGTTTGTAACGACCCAAAATTTTGAACAAATTAAATTGAGAATATTTAATTAATTTTAAATATTTGAACGATGATTTAATTTGAATCCCGAATATAACTTTGAATTTGGCGATTAAATTATAAAATTTAATCTATTGTAAGTTGAATAAAAACTTGAATCTTCAATTTTAAGCTGAAGAAAAATATTTCGAAAGCTTTTAAAATTCGTATTGATAATACTGAAGATAATTGAAGCTTCAGAATCGAATTTGAAAATGGTTTGTTCAGTTTTGAAAATTATCGTTCGTATCGATATTTAAAAATAGCCGTCCGAGGCGCAGTCTCGGAATTTGACGAAACCAGTTCCATTGGATCCGTAATATTGTATTATTGTCGGATTTCAAATTTCGTAGCATTTGGAATTGTTATGTGGCCATACGGAGAATAAACGCATAGAAATTAAATTGAATTCAATTTAGATTTTTAAATTTAAAACCTTGCCGACATCCACACGTTCATCTCCTTCGATCACGCAAAGAATCACGTAAAGCAATCGTGCCAGCCATACTTCGTTCAATTTTAAATTCCCCTCCCTCTTCATAAAAATCAAACGAAATCTTCGTTCAACAAAAAAAATCGTTCAAAAATAAATAATGGCAGAACAAAATCTCGAGCAGTTTAAAAATGGCCGCCTCTTTCAAAAATCAAGAAAATCAAACACGAAAACCAGAGAAAAGAAATTGCGAACGAACGGAAATGAAATCAAAAGGAAAGCATATAAAACGCGAACTTCCTTTCTTCCTCACCATTTCAAATTCGAGCCGAGGCACGACTCCTCTTCAATTTATTTTGTTCGAACTCGTTTCAATTGGAAAATGAAAGGGGAAGTCGTTCGAGGTTGGGGTCGCGGCTGTCTACGAGCGACAGTTTGAGGCGATTGCGGGGTGGTGTCGCGATTGGTCGCGTGGGAAGGCTGCAGTGTTGTTCGATCGAGGCAAGGTCGAGAGGCAGCTGGTTTGTGGATGTCTGCGGCGTCGCAGCAGGGTGGAGGAATTGCGTGATGATGGCGACATAGTGGGAAATCGCGATTTGGGGAAGGCTGTCGTTTCGCCTAGCTCGCATGGGTTTCGCCGTTCCCAAAGTAGTCGAGCAAGTTAGCAGAGGGTTGTTCGTGAGCACAAGGTCTGAAATCTCGTCGAAATTCACAATGTCGCGACTTGGGTTTTCGTACTTGTTCCTTTCTCTTTCAGGTTAGTCGAAGGAATGCAGTAAAGTAATTGTTTCATTTTAATTCTTTTAGTTAGATAAATTTTACACATATATAGGATTGCAGAAAAGAAAGTTTAAAATTTAATTCTTTGATATCATTAATTAAAAGTGTATCGTTGGTTAAAATCAAAATTGTTAGATAAAGAAAAAAATACCAAACGAAAATGGGTATTCGATTTATTTGGAATATTAATAAATTTTATATAAATGTTTATATAAGGTTTAAAAATCGGGAACAATTTTTAAATTGATGGAAATTAAATTATTCATTTAAGACCAAATCGTTAATTTAAAATTATCAAGTGAAATTTCAATTGTTTGATTATTTCAAATATTAATGAATTGTGTAAATAATTATACAAGGTCTGAAATGAAGAAATGATCAAAACAGAAATGGGATTGCAATTAAAAGCTAAGGTGAGATTTTTCTCACTCGATTGAAAAGTGGATTTTACAGTTATTAATTTGATTTGATTGCTATATTGGATGTGATATTAGATATAGTAGGATATATCTATATATATAGCAATATATACATATTGGCATATGTATATATTGGATTGATGATTTTTCCCGCCTCGTATAGCGGATGAGACCCTATTGCGCCGTTAGTAAGCGGATTATTTTTATAAAACCTATATACCGCGATATTCCACCTCGAAGTGGAATTGGTATTGTGCTAACGTCTGTGGATGCAGGGAAACAGGTTGGAGGGATCCAACTGGATTCCTCACCAGTAGTTATTTATTTACAGATATTGATGTATATTCTGTTATCATATTGATATATGATGTTTGTTGTTGTGATGGACTAATTGATGCGTTGCATCATCGGATTCAAGTTTTGAAGTTTAAAAATAACGACTTTACTTTAAAAGGATTTTTAAAGTGATTTTTGAAAATATACGTTTTATGGAATTTTTGAATTGATTTATAAACGTTAAAATTTTAAAGTTATAAAAGTTATAATTTTTAGTGGAATATAACCAAAGTGTCATTTTTGAAATAAAAATCGATTTATTTATAAAATGGTCTAAGTTGGGATTTTTGAATAACTATAAACGATTTGTATAAAAAGATTTATACAAATTGATATTTATAAATCAAATGTTGGAATTATAAAACGAGTTTTTTTATAAGTGTTAAAATGAAGTATAAATTGGATTTCGGCATTTTAATTGAGATTTTTGAACAAGTATGAATGGTTAATAGATGAGATTTATAAATAGTATAAAAGTAGTTCGGTTATGGTTGAAATTAAGGTTATAAATGAAATCTTATAAGTAATAAGATTTAAAATCTGTGAAGTTTAAAAGAACGATGTCTTTTAAAATAAATGAATTGTAAGTTATTAACTTATAAGATGGACCTTTGGTATATACATTGAGTATAAATTGAATAGGTCATTAAAGAAGATTTATAAATCGAATTGTTAATAAAGGAGATTTATTAAATTGAAGTTGTTAGAAAATAGAAATAGAATTTATAAACGTTGTTTTGTAAATTTGAGATCAATTGAATTTGATAAATTAAATATAGAAGGTTGTTAAAGGAGATATATTCGCGATTTTGGATAGCGAATTATTATTGAAATAAAACGTGTAGAAAATAGTGAAATGTAATTAGTGAAGTATATTCACGATTTTGGACAGTGAATATATTGTTAAGTAAAATGGATATGGTTTTGGAAAAGTGATAATTGAAATGAAGTAATTATTTTGAAAGATGTTTTAAAACAGGTTGAATATCGAAATCATAGATTTCAACATTTATTGTTGAAATAGACGTTTTCGAGAAATATAAGGAAATTGTGGACTATAACATTGTTGTTATAGTAAATGATTTCCGAAAGGAAATGTTTTATGTAGTATTGGGATTTATATATCTATCTTAAAATCCGAATTCCTATACTAGTGATTTTGAGTCGTCGTAACGATGTTTTACGTAACATTTGTTTTGACTCAAATGTTTTCCTTAAAGAATGAATATATACTTAATATTGATTTAAGTATATTGAATATTTTCAAATGTTGAAAATAAATAGTTTTGTGAATTACTTATTTTAAATAAGTATGGAATTGCTTTTCCAATATAAAACGAAGGGTTGAAACTTTATCTTTTAAAGATAAATTGAAAAGTGAATATTTGAAATTTGTTTTCAAACGGTTAAGTGTGGAAATTTTATATCTTGTAAAGATATTTTTGGGAAATAAATAATTTGGAAAATTATTTGGAATCTGATGATGTTGCGCATCTTTATTGATAGTTAAATAACCGACTATCAATAATTACCTTGAATATGGTATTTGTTGTGAATTGGATGAATTTGAATGCCACACTTATTTTTGAATAAGCGCTCACTATTCGGGTTAGCCGGGAAAGGACCATGGGGTCGTATAACCCATTCCGAATATGTGATACGTCGTTATGAATTGCATTCGAAGACCGGTGTTGAAGACCAGATATTTTTGAAAACGGAAGGATTACCGTCGAGTTACTCTACATCGGCTGATCTCCGGTTTAGAGGTTTTTATCACCCTTAGTGACGGGAAGTCCGGACGTGATTAGAAAATTATCCGGATGTGCAAGGGCTTCGTGAGAAGTGCCTTCGGTTCTGTTCGATCCCGGAACAGACTTGTATGGATTGTGTGTCTGACGTTACAATTTGAGATATAAAGCTGATTTCTTTCAAATACATTTCTGTTGGTGGCGGAGAATTTATTCTCTTAGCTTAACACCCTTCTCTGAGACGTACGAGCTCAGAGGTTATGTAGTTGAAATTTATCAGCGATATACTCCCAATTTGGTAACGTGGCATACTGAGTGTTGCTGTGAAATGATCAGTGTTTGATCATTTGTGATATGATCATTTGTTTGATCTTATATCTTTGTGATCATAGGTTGATCATTTTGTTTGACCCGAAGCATGGCTTTGTAGAAAGCGTAGCTTTGTGGACGAGACTTCGTCGAGCCTCACACCCCGGAAATGGTCAAAACAGGAAGGATGCAGCAAGGTTCTAGGGAGTAGCGCCCCTTAGTGTATGTCATTCCTTCTGGATAAAGGTGGTATCATGGTATGAAGCCCAGATACTTAACCTATGTGGTTGCTGCATTTTTACTATGTGGTTTGTTGCGAATCGGGGATCCTCGGGAAGATCGGTGACGATCGGGGGATGGCATACGCGTGTCAGTAGTTACCTATTTTTGCAGAGGTAACCCGGCCTTGTGTTGGCAGAGATCTAACCGTAACGTTAGGTTCTCGGGTCGTCTATTCCAGGGACGTACCCATCGTGGCATAGGAAGTTCCTTAGCCTGACCATTTGTTGGAAATCCAAACTCCAATACGAACTTTGTACGGTATTAGTTGTAGAACCTGCCATTTACGTACGGTGGTCACCACTGTTTAGATGGTAGCTATAGTAGGCATACGATACTGGTCGTATGTTGGCTAAGATTAATATTATACTTTCGAAATGTTTTCTACACTATGCACTAATAATAATATCAAAAAGAATTTGATTTTGCGTAGTAAGCATCTTTGACTATCATAAGAAGAAATCTCCTCCAATTCTGCGTTTGCATTGTGTGTGTGGTGGGAGGTCTTATGGTAGTTTCATTTTCCAAAAGCATTGCGAATTTGTTTTATTTTCTTTGTGAAAAATAACTGTTTTACGATCTCACACCAGTCACCATGACTGACTCGGAGTTTATTGTTCCCTCCTAAACTCTAGGTGCCCACCAATTTCCACACGGGCAGTCTAGAGTTAGGTTATCAGGATATTCTGGATATTCTGGAGCTTGGAGATAAGCTGGATGACGAGACGTAGTATTTGTATCTGATATTATTTATTCCGCTGTGTATTCTGTATGAGGACAAGTTTATATAACTGTCCATTGTTGTATATTGACTCTGATGATTGATGTATGTATAAAATGATATAGTTCTTTGTTTTAAAGATTATTCATTTATCTATTATATATTGTTCCGCTGCGATATGTGAGATTCTAATATTCTTTTCTGTTCTGATGTTGTTCTGTTGTTCTTCTCTTCTTCTCTTTTTTTTCTTCTATCTTTTCTTCTTCCTCTTCTTTTAAAACCCTAAGTATTCGGTTTTTCGGCATTCGTTTGTCGGCAGTGGATACAGTGGACGTATCGATGTCGATATTCGGAAGTTGAAGAAATGGGTCCTTACAGCCGGACTGCTTCAGCCACTTGAGATTCCAAAGTGGAAGTGGGAGCATACTTCAATGGACTTCATCGACGAGTTGCCTAGGTCGAGGAGGGTAACGAAGGTGTGTGGGTTATTGTGGATCGATTGATCAAGAATGCACACTTCTTACCTGTTAAGACTACGAGGACATCTTCTAGTTTGGCTAAGTTATATGTTAAGGAGATCGTTAGGTTACATGGTGTTCCTTGTGATATCGTGAGTGATAGAGATCCGATATTCACAAGCCAGTTCTGGAAGGGTTTGCATGAAGCATTAGGGATCGAGCTTAGTTTGAGTACTGCTTACCATCCACAGACAGATAGGCAAACAGAGAGGGTGAACCGAGTGTTGGAGGACTTGCTTCGATCATGCATTTTAGATTTTGGAGGTTCATGGGAAGAGCACTTACCACTTGTTGATTTTTCATACAACAACAATTATCAGGCCAGTATCGGAATGGCACCATTTGAAGCATTGTATGGAAGGCCTTGCAAATCTTCATCGTATTGGGTAGAATCTGGAGACCGTCTTGCGCTTAGGCCTGATATGATCCGAGAGGCATCGGATAAGGTTATAGAGATTCGGAAGCGAATCAAGGAAGCGCAGAATCGAAAGAAGAGTTATGCAGACGAGAGGCGTAGAGACTTGGAGTTCTCGGTTGGAGACTTTGTATTTGTAAAGGTTTCTCCAATGAGAAGTGTAGTTTGGTTTGGAAGGGCTGGGAAGTTGGCTCCTCGGTATATAGGACCGTTCCTAATTCTCGAGAGGATTGGTACACTCGCATATATAGTCGAGTTACCAATTAGGCTATTGGGTGTGCATAATGTATTTCATGAATCGCATTTGCGTAAGTTTGTGCATGATCCTTCGATGATAGTGGAAGCGTCGCAGCAAGAAGACTTGGAGATTGAGCCAAATTTGACTGTGTTGAGGCAGCATGTTCATATTATTGATAGAGATACAAATCAATTAAGGACTAAGATTGTAAAGTTAGTCAAGGTACAATAGAACGAGGATGCTCGAGATTGTACGTGGGAGACTGAGGATAGTTTGAGGGAATCCTATCCGGATTTGTTCTTAGACTAGAGTTTTCTTATCTCAGTTTGTATTTGAGTTGTAGTTTAGTTGGTATATAGTTTCAGCAGTGCTATATATATCTTGTTCTTTTATCTTCTTTGATTATCGTTCTTGTTGAATTTCGAGGACGAAATGTTCTAAGTGGGGGAGAATGTAGCGACCTAGAAATTCGAACACTTCGACTTCGAATATCGATACATTTTGAGATATGTTTAAGTTTTATAAATATGATTTTATAACCTTATTTAACGTCATTTAATTAATAAATAATGTTAAGAAACGTTTTTTGGAAAGTGTTTACAAAAATATATTCTTCGAAGAAAAATCGATAATGTGACCGAAAATTGATTTATCGATAAACAGCTTTCTGTCGATATCAGTTGTTCGAATTATTGTGCACTTAACTAACAATCAAATGAGCGCATTAGCAACTAATTAACACATTCTCATCTTAATAAAGCATGGAATATTCTAAAAAGTTCTATTAGGATTAGAGATAATATATGAGAAGGGTATAAGAGTAATTAGCCATAAAGGAAAAGTGACATAAAGTTGTCATGATGAGAAGCAATTAATGCATTAGGGTTTTGAGAGCTTTTGGTCTTTTCCCATCACCATTCCTAAGCCTAAATAAGGAGGAGTACACTCTTAGGAAATATATCAAAATATTCCAAATCTTAAGAGCAAATTTCAATGTCATCATCTTCTTCTTCATCTTAAATTCCTAAAGCAAATAATTTGCAAATCAATTCCAAATCACCTCAAATTTGAAGTGAGACCTTAACACCACATAACAACACCTTCTACCTAGTTATATTGTTAAAAATTGAAGCCACACTCCCCCACACATTGAGGCCGTAAGCATCTAGAGAAGGTAGGAGGCTTGGAGCAAAGCAAAGCAAGGAAGAAAGAGGAGGGAAGGAGGTTGCTAGCTTTGGTTTGAACTTGAGTGCTTAAGCGTAGTTGTTTGTTGAGTTTAAGGTGAGCTAACTCAACACTTGGATTGATAATATAACTCATATATGATTATATTTTGTTGTGTTAAAGTTGTTTGAATTGTTAAGTGACATATGTTGAAAACATTGATTTTGATCCTTGTTTTGAGAACAAGTGGCACATAGGATTCATATATGGATGTGGATGGACTTGAACGGACTTATATGACATATTACTAGGCCTTGAACAAAGCACATAGGTTGTACTTGAACATAGGTTGAGATATGACTCGAATTTGAAAGTGTACTTATAGCAATAGTCGTTATGGGTGCAGTTTGGAATTGTCTTGTTTTTGACAATTGTTATGGAACTTTGTAGAGAGATCCATAGGGATTTCTTGCCATATTTGCATTGTTATATATGTATTTTAGTTGCTATTATAAGCTTGAATAGTGAAAAGTTAAGTAACATCTCAAAAACGGCCAAAACATCACCGGTGGAAAACTGCCCCATTTAACCTTGATTTTTGAACTTCAATTGTTTGAAAAAGGACTTTAAGTACAAGCGATTTGTTTCATTCTTTTTAAAAGTATTACCTAAATATTTTTAGAGTATTTTAAAAGTAGTTTGAGATATTTATGAATTTCTAAGTATTATTTATGAGTTTTTAAAGTGAGGAATTTTAGAATAAAACGTGTTCTTTTTCCAAATTTTATTGTTTTTCCAAACTTGTTATTTTTAAGTAATATTATGGATAAATGTTTTAAAACCTATTATAAGTATTTACAAGTAATTTAAATGTTTTCAAAAAGGGGTTAAAATTGCTATGGCCAAATAGTTGATTGTTTAATTAATTATTTGAAAAGTAATTAGCTATGCTTAAAATTAATAAGCTGACGAAGTTATCTTATCTATTTGTGAGAGTTAAGATTGATGTCGAGTAGGGGATGAGCAATAGAGCTCTAACCTACTGGGCTTCACTCTTAACTGAGGAATAGGTAAGTGAAAATGTCGGAAACGTGTTAATTAAGTTGATTCCTTATTATCTATGGAAATCATTACTACTATACTTAACACTAAAAGCCGACGAGGTAGACTTATCTATTTGTGAGATTCAAGACTGAAGTGTCTAGGAAAGGCTTGGAGCAACCAGTGCCCAAACTTACCTGGCTTCGCTCTTGGACGAGGAATAGTTAAGTTGGAATGTCGAAAACGAGTTAAGCGTACGAATCGTGATTTGTATAAGCAATTGTTTTGGTTAGATAACCGATTAGTCGATTATCGAACATGACCTAATATTAACTTAGGAAGTTATCGAAATGCTTCGCGATTTTATACCAATAAGAACCCACGGGGAGGAGTATTGGTACGAAACGTCTCTAGCTTTTTCTTACTTCTGGAAGAACCGGAAATAAGTTTACCGGAAATTCATTGATTGGTTTTGAAGAGTCCGGGATCGATAAGTGTTCTACTTACCGAATACCACTTCAAAACTAGTATACAAGTTCTATGTTTTGGAAGAGGCTGAAGAAAAGGAATCTACGTGGAGATTCGAGATCTGTTCAAGATGCTCGAATCAATGTAGTGATTCGTGATCTATTCGAGACATGGGAATTCAATCAGGGATTTGTGTTCTATTCGAGTGATGAAGACTCAAGTGAAAGATGCCGAATGTAACCTCAACATTGGAAATGGCTAAAGACGGAGTAGGATGCATAACCTAGGGTTAGCGACCCATGTCAGGAAGTTATCAACTCCATATCTAGTGATACTTATCGATTGTTGGACAAGAGAATTTGATGATATTTGGTTCACGTTGTTCATGTTTATGTTCGAACGTTAGACCGCTTTTGTTTACCTTACAGTATATTTTATCTAGAAATATACAACGCTCGAAAGGTGGTTTCTAATCCTTATGCATGGAGATTAGATTCGGCTCCCCCGAAGAGATCCCCGTGGAAAATCCTTTTTGCGAACGAACCTTAGCGGTTTTAAATGTAACCTAATATGTTATGGTGTGACCAATGTAAGCACTACGACTATTTGATATTATTATGTCCTACACCCTAGACATTATCTATCATATCACTATATTAACCTAATAAATGGTTGGTTTCTTTTGAGGGGAAAATTGTTACGAGAATCCATTCGGTCTCAATAGTCACTGTTATGTATCTCGAGTTTTCTCATACCAGACTTATGTCTAACGCTTGGTTTTTGCTTTTTACCTAAATTCCTCACGTACTCTTTTGAGTAAGCCGAGTATCAGGTTTTACCTTGGATGCCTCAGAGTTCAGAAGACGAGCTGGAGGCTTCCATTATCTGTCTATATTCCATTTCAGTTGTTCCATTTTAGCTATGTGCATATATCAGCGTTGTAAAGACACGCAGTTATAACTGTCCAGGCTGATGATAGTACTTAGGTTTTATAACTCTGAAAATCTTGTATTCAGAGTAACCCTTTGTATGGTTCTTTTGATACTATAAATTACTGTTTCGCTATGAGATTCTGATGTTATGTTCTTCTTGTCGTTTTATATTCTTTTATTTTACCCTAACTTTATGTCTTTCTCGCATTTGGGTGCTCGGCACATGGATACGTGGATGTATTAGTGTCGACATTCGAGGGTCGAAAAGTCGAGTCGTTACACCAACTGTTTGAGTCGGTTTGCTTTCGTCGACCCAGCGGGTAGATGGGGCGTACTTGAGTGTGGTTCCACTATCTCAAGCAGCGATTGGATGGTTTTGAGTCAATTTAACCTCGTCGACTCAGCAAGTTACTTTTGTGAACATAGTTTTATTTGTTCAGAAAGCAAAGCAATTTTATTAATAAAAGTTGGACAAGTTTTGCTTATTTACAATGCCTCCGGTATTCCGGGATGGCTTATTTGCGGAAAATAGGAAATACATAAGACAATCATAGATAAAGTAACGACGCAGCGATTCATTGTTCCATGCTCAAAGAATCTGAGTTCCATCTATAGTAGTTAGCTTAAATGTGTCATCCCCTAGCTTCTGGTCGATCACATAAGGCCCTTCCCAGTTTGGTCTGAATGCTCCTGGTATAGGGTAGACCCGTTTGAGGATAAGGTCTCCCACTTTGTAAGTGCAGTTACGGACTTTGGAATTGAAATATCGTGCGACCCTTTTCTGGTGAGCAGCAGATCTTAACTCGGCTTCTTCCCTCTTCTCATCAATCAAATCGAGCGACTTGAGTAGGAGTTGCTTGTTTTGCCTTTGATTGAAGTTTTGTCTTCGATGAGTGAGGACTTTTAGCTCGACCGGGATCATTGATTCTGAACCATACGCCAGGGCAAACAGGGAATTCCTGGTTGAAAATTTGTGCGTTGTCCTGTAAGCCAATAGTGCGTGTGGAAGTTCATTAACCCAATTTCATTTAGCTTGATTAGCTGCTTTTTGAAGGTGGACTTGATGATCTTGTTTACTGCTTCCCCTTGCCTGTTTGCCTGCGGATGCACAACAGCGAAAAAGCTTTTCTCAATTCGAAAGCGTTTGCAAAAGTCTTTGAACTCAACGCTTTCGAATTGGGTCCCATTGTCCGTGATGATCTTTTGTGGCACTCCAAACCTGCAAATAATGTTTTTAGTGAAAAAATTAATAACTTTCTTTGTGGTAATAGTGACCAGCGGTTATGTTTCGACCCATTTGGTGAAATAGTCAACAACAACTATAGCATATTTGGCTCCACCTTTGGCCATTGGTAATATGCCAATCAAATCAATTCCACAGATCGCAAGTGGCCACTGGTTGACCATCTGTTTCAGCTCCGTCGAAGGAGTTCTTTTGACCTTGCCGAATCTTTGGCATTGGTCGCATCGTCTTGCATAATCTGCTATGTCGTGGTTTACTGTCGATAAAAAATACCCATATCGGAGGACTTTCTTTGCAAGGGTTTTCCCCCAGTGTGATCTCTGTTGTCGCTTTCATGAACTTCCCTGAGGATTCTTCGGGCTTCATCGTTGGTCACACACCTGAGCAAGGGGGTAGGGAATCCACTTCGATAGAGCATCCCGTCCTGTACTACAAACTACGGCGCCTTCCGAAGGAGCCTTTTCTGTTGATTCTTGTCTGTAGGGAGTGTTCCTTTGAGTAGGTAACCCTTGATCGGAGTCATCCACATTTCTAGCTCTTCGGTTGTCCTAAAAATCCAATCTATATCCATCTCGCTTATGCTTGGAGCAGTCTGGGTTTCAACTGGGACTAGCCCCAAGGACTGAGCTTCTCCGAAACTGGCCAGTTTGGCTAGATAGTCCGCCTTCATGTTTTGTTCCCTTGGGATATTATTTATGGTGTAGTGTTCGATGTCATTCAGCAATTCTTGTACTTTAGACAGATACGGGGCGAGGTTCTCTCCGCGAGCTTGGTACCCGCCTTTCACCTGACATACGACTAGCCGAGAGTCACTATAGATGTGTACGGACCTTATCCCGAGTTCCTACATAACTTTATGTCCAGCTATCAGTGCTTCATACTCCACTTCATTATTTGTTGTAGGGAATTCCAAGCGTAAGGCATAGCAAACGGACTGCCCTTCGGGAGTTTCGAACACTACTCCAGCCCCTGAGTAGAAGTTGTTAGATGCATCATCGATGAACAATTTCCAACGTGTTTCCACTTCCGGATCTCTTTCTTCTTCATTGTATCATATCATAAACTCGACAATAAAGTCTACAAGCGCCTGCCCGTTGATTGCCCTTCACGGATGGTAAGTAATCTCGTATTGACTCAACTCGATGTTCCATTTGATAACCAACCCCAGAAATCTCAGGGCGGTACAACACTTGATCCAAGCGTTGATCTGCTAGTACTTTGATCGGGTGTGCCTGGAAGTATGGTCATAACTTTCTGGATGCGATCAAGAGGTAATATACCAGTTTTCCCAATTTCGGATAGTTCTTCTCTGCTTCAGTGAACCGTTTACTGATGTAATATACGGGTTGTTGGATCTTGGTTTCTTCTCGTACGAGCACGACACTTAATGCATGGGGAAAGACTGCTAAGTAGATAAACAGGTCTTCCCCGTCTACCGGTATGGACAGGATTGGCGGAGTTTCCATATGTTGCAGTAGCTCTTCGAACGCAGTTTGACAAGCTTGATTCCATTCGAAGTTCTTCTTTCCCTTCTTTAGCACGTCAATGAACGGTATACACTTATCGGTTGCTTTTGAGATGAACCGGCTTAGTGCTGCAACTTTTCATTCAGGCTTCGTAACTCTTTCTTGTTCCTCAAGGCCTCGACCTCCCGTAAAGCGGTAATTTGTTTGGGATTTGCTTCGATGCCTTTGGCACTCACTATGAATCCCAAGAATTTTACAGAAGCAACCCCAAAGTGACATTTAAGTGGATTGAGTTTCATTCCATATTTGCGGAGTATTTCAAATATTTCGACGAGGTTGTCCAAGTGATTTGCAGCTATGCGCAATTTAACCATCATATCGTCTACATAAATTTCCATAATCTTCCTGATCTGCTGTTTGAACATGGCATTCATCAGTCGTTGGTAGGTTGCCCTAGCATTCTTTAAGCCGAATGGCATTACTTTGTAGCAATATAAATCTAGATCAGCGATGAAACTAGTATTTTCCTGGTCTGGTTCATGCATCATGATCTGGTTGTACCCCGAGTAAGCATTCATAAATGATAGTAGTTCATGTCCAGCTATCCCGTACACAAGTTGGTCGATTCTAAGCAGAGGAAAGCTATCCTTTGGGCAAGCTTTGTTTAGGTCCAAATAGTCGATACAAGTTCGCCATTTTCCATTGGACTTCTTTACTAAGACCGAGTTGGATACCCATTCGCGGTATGTTGCATCATGGATAAAACCATTCGCCATTAGCTTATCCTATTCTTCTCTCAGTGCTTTGGACCGTTTGGGTCATAGGCTGCTTCTCTTCTTCTTCACTATTGTATACTTAGGATCAATATTAAATGCATGGCATACAATCTCCGGCGAAACTCCGTACATATCGGAATTTGTCCAAGCGAATACATCCAAGTTGGCGTGAAGGAATTTGACAAATTCCAGTCACATCTTGTTTCCAAGATGTGATCCAATCTTCAGACCCGTGTTGGGTCATCCATATCGACTGGGACAAACACCGTCAATTCTTCCGATGCTGCCCGTTCCTCCCCCGAACTCTTCTTTCTAGGGTCCAAAGCCTTATCGAATAGGCTATGGTCCCCAAGCAAAGGGCGGCTCTGTAGTTGCTATTCGGTTGGTTCGCGAATGTGGAGAGTTCTCCCTACATTCTTTCCCTTTTCTTTTCTTATAGACTCGCATAGTTCCACAATATAGCATTCTCTAGCAGCACTTTGGTCTCCTTTGATAACCCCGACTCCATTCTCTGTCGTAAATTTCATGGTTAGACACCACTGAGCTAAAGCAATCCTGAAATCTACCAAAGCGGGCCCACCTAGGACAGTATTATGGGCGGAAATTTCATCTACGATCACAATGCTTTGGATGAGGATGACTCTTTGGTCACCTTCTTCGAGTTCTACGGGTAAATTGATTATTCCGATGGGCTGTTTAGGTTCACCGGTGAATCCCTAGATCTTTGTTTGGTAAGCGGATGCGTCCTTCATATTGATCTTCATTTGATCAAATGTGTGCTTGAAAAGGATATTCACAAAACTGCCACTGTCTACCAATACTCGTAGGACCACAGCTGGTCTGATTCCTACTGTCATGACCATGGGGTCAAGGGTCGGAGCTTATTTTCCTTCAGTACCTCGATTCCGAAACACTATGTCATCGTTCAGGGTCATCTGCTACTTGGTAGGAGTTCCGTCTTCGATCACTAAACATGAATCTTTCAAAGCTTGTCTTAGCGAGCTCGCATACCGCTCCATTTCTCCATAACTATTTTGCGCAGGATGAGGTCCTCTAGATATTGTTTCGATGATAAGTCTCTGGTCAGTCTGTTTGGATCCCTCTTTGCTGGTTCCAGATTGGTTTCCCTAATCTTTGGGAGCTTGGAGTGCTGCGGGCTGATCAGGATTTTGCGGCTCCCTCACATACTACTGAAGCTTGTTTTCCCGAATCAGTTCTTCAATCAGGTTCTTCAAGTGACGGCACTCAATCGTGTTATGACCATGTGTTTCATAGAAATGCAGTACTTTCCAAAGCGCTTTTGCTGTTCAGTCACTTCCTTTTTAGGCGGCTTCTTGTACTCCTCCGTCCCTTGTGTTGCAAGGTAGATGTTCTCTGGAGTATCATTGAGCGGAGTGTAGTTTTCGGGTCTAAAACCTTTAAGCCACTTGATACTTCCGTTTCGCTTGTTGGAATTCTAATTCTTTCTTTTCTGATACCCGTCCTTTCCCGCGTTTCCGATGGCAGTACCAGAGGTATTTGCGTCTTGGTTTGCCACCATACCATTCTGCCCAAATTGGTTGGTTGCAGGTTAGCAGGTCTTCCTTCCAGCTCTTCTGCTTCTTTATAACCTAGGCCGAAAGGCCAAAACATCCTTTTCGAAACCATTCATAATCTTCCTTTCGAAAATGTTGAAAAACCATTCCTTCAAAAGCATTAAAACCTTAGACATCCTTCTTCGAAACCTTTAAACATTACCTTTCGAATATATTGGAAAACCGTTCCTTTCACATTTCCAAACCATAGGGGAACCACCCCTTCGAAACCATTCTTTAAAACCTTTCGAAAGCAATAAAACATCAAACCTTTCGAAAGCCTTTGGGTTCAAATAAAACATGTGGAAACACCTTTCAAAACCATTAAAAATTAACTCCTTCGAAACCATTTGGGTTCCATCTTCAACAGAGCAAAAGGGTCATAAAACATTTAAGTCGAAAGCACTCTTTCGAAAGCATTTCCTAAGCAAAGAAGTGATGCTGTAGAAACCAACTGTTCGAAAGCATTGGAGAAGCAGCTAAGTTTTAAAGGCAAAGTATACCTTCCGAAACCATTGGCGTCGAAAGGTAGAAAAGCGACAGCTAAGGAGTTTCGACCCCGACGAAAGCATTTACTTAAAACAAGAGGCGCAACCCATTCGAAACTATTCCTTTAAAACATTTGACTCGGCCGAAAGCCAACCAAGTTGAAAACTATACCGTCGAAAGCAAAGCATGCGCATTTTCTTTTAAAAGCAAAGACATGCTTCGACCCCTTCGGAGCCTTTTGGTTTCGACCTAGTGCCTTCCGCCTTAGTCCAACTCACTCTGTACCAAGTTATTGATACTATATGCTTGCTTTCGATGGCATGGAGGCGGTAGTACTTAGTCGGAACCCCTGTGCCGAAAGTGGTGAAACATGCTAAAAGCATGCAAAAACTGATTTTTACTTTAAAAAGGATTTCTTTTCAACTAACCTGCCTTGTTTGTCAAAATATTATTGGTTGCTAATTTTCTTTTCTAAAAGTGCTGCCAATATTTCATAAATAAACAATTTAATTTATTTATAAAATACCCCTTCTCCTTTTATAAAAATATATAAAACATTTAAGTCCTATACCTTAAATAATTTTATATATTCTTGAAAACACTTAGGAAAATTCTACAAAAATTCCAGAAAATCATTTTTAATATGTTTTCTAACATATGTTAATTCCAGGCCCAAAATATTAATTATTTAGTCGTAAATAATTTAAAACCCAAACATCATTTTCTACACTAGAAAATTAATATAAAATTCACATTAATTCAGAAATTATGAAAATTGAAAGCCCTCTCTAAAACATCATTTCTGATCTATATGTAAAATCGCAAGGCATTTGGAAGTCACTAAATAGGGTTTTCACATTAAAACATATCATAAAACCCATATGATTAAACATAAATCATCAACAAGCATATATAAATAATTAATCATTCTAAAACATGGCATAATCATGCAAAATACTTCGGATTCATCTTAAGACCGAAAACAATTAGAAAAATGAGATGTAGTCATTATTCACCTTAGCTTTTGAGATTAAGGATTTGAGATTTGATCTTGACTAAGTTGCTTAAGCTTTTCCTCTTGAAGTCTTCTCTTTGCTTTTCCTAATGGTGGCCGACCTTAGTTTAATTTTTGTTTGTGAATTATAAACGAACGTGAGAATGAAGGCTTAAGGGGTTAAGGGTTTAAGAATGTATCTATTCCTATATTGCCCCTTATCTATTTTACTTAACCATTTTATTTTAGTTCATTTGTTATCAAGGCTTGGCTACCCCTTGTTAATTACAAATCTCAATCCCTTAATTATCACATTATTTTATTTTGTTTAGCTAATTAAATATTCTAAATAATGTTACTAAAATTATAGAGTGTTACAATATCCCCTCCTTAAAGAATTTTGTCCTTGAAATTACGATAAGGTACACAACAAATCAAACGTAAAGGTAAAACATACCATCACACAAATCAGGATAAGCATCTCTAATCCTGCTCTTAGTCTCCCAAGTACAGTCTCTCTCATCGTCACTCCACTGGACTTTCACTAATCTGACTGTCTTGTTTTTTATCCTCTTTTCATCTCTCGCGACTATATGAATCGACTTTCTAACTCTAGTCAAATCTGGTTCTACTACTAAGTCATCTAACACAGTCGGTGCTATAGTAGACTCCGGATCTCTAACACACTTCCTTAGCTGAGAAATATGAAAAACATCGTGGACTCCTGCCAAACTGCTCGGCAACTCTACTCTATATGCGAGTTTCCTGATCCTCTCTACAATAGGGAATGGTCCTACGAATCTCGGTGCCAACTTCCCTGATTTCCTGAATCTAATCACACCCTTCATCGGTGATACCTTAATAAAACATGATCTCCAACAGAGAACTCTAAGTCTTCCCATCTTCTGTCTGCATAACTCTTCTGCTTGAACTGAGCTTCCTTCATCCTAACTCGAATCAACTCAATCTTCTCTACAGCTTCTCTAACCAAATCCGGACCAAGAACTAACATATCCCCGGTCTCTAACCAAAAAACTGGTGATTTGCATGGCCTCCCATAGAAAGCTTCAAATGGTGTCATCCCTATACTAGTTTGATAACTATTGTTATACAAAAACTCGACTAAGTGTAGATGGTCTTCCCATGATCCTCCAAAATCTAACACACAAGCTCTTAACAAATCCTCCAAGACTTGGTTAACTCTTCCCATTTGCTCGTCGGTCTATGGATGGTAAGTGGTACTCATCTTGATCTCGGTTCCTAAAATCTCTTGTAGACTCTTCCAGAACTCGCTAGTGAACAAGGAATCTCTATCACTTACTATACTACTATGAATTCCATGAAGTCAAACTATATTCTTCATAAATAACTTCGCTAATACAGGTGTCGTCCTAGTTGACTTAACTGGAATGAAATGGGCACTCTTGGTTAGTCTATCCACTATGACCCATATACTTTCATTTCCTCTACTAAATCTTGGCAACCCGTCAATAAAATCCATAGAAATAGAATCTCATTTACATATCGGAATATCCAATGGCTGTAGCAACCCACTTGGATACTGATGTTCGGCTTTTACTTGTTGACAGTTCAGAAACTGCTTCACCCATAAGCCAACATCCCTCTTCATACCTTCACAGAAGAAACTTCTCTTCATATCCTGATACATCTTAGTTCCTCCTGGATGAATAGTGAACTTCGAATTATGGCATTCTTCCAAAGATTCCTTCCTAATGTCTCCCACATTCGGAACACACAGCCTTCCTTTCTTTCTCAATCACCCATTCTGGTCAAGACTAAAATCCTTCAAGTTATCGCTCTTTGTTCCTTCCTTCAATTTCTTGATCTGTTCAGCCAACACTAGATCTCCTCCTGTTTGGAAGCACTCCTTTCAATCATTACTGGTCAAACTTCTAAAGAAGATAACACAACAGATCCTTCACTACATCCGGCCTCAGATCTCCACTGAACTCTACAAGTCGACAACGCTTCCAAATCTTTCCACTCTGCTATCATTGCCAACACTGCATTCTGATGCTTTCTGCTAAGTGCGTCTACAACTTTGTTGCCTTTTCCAAGTGTGTAATCAATACCAAACTCATAAGCGGCTAAAAACTTTAACCACCTCTGCTGTCTCACATTCAGCTCCTTCTGAGAGAACAAATACTTCAACGACTTATGATCTGTATAAAGCTCAAACCTATCTCTCAAAAGGTAATGTCTTCACACCTTCAAAGCAAAAATCACTGCAGCCAACTTCAAATCATGCATTGAATATCTAACCTCATGCGGTCTAAGACATCGAGAAGCATAGGCAATCACTTTACCTCTCTGCATCAACACAGCTCCTAATCCAGTTCCACACGCATTTGTATAAATTACCAAATCTTGATTCCCCTCCGGAACAACTAATACAGGTGCATGGGTCAATAAGTGTTTCAAGCTCCGGAATGCTTCCTCACACTTATTGGTCCACACAAACTTCACATCCTTTCACATTAGCTTGGTCATTGGTGCTGCTGTCCATGAAAAATCCTTAATGAACCGTCGATAATATCCAGCTACCGTCTCTGGTCTCTTCCAATTATTAAAAGCTTCCATCTTATATGGATCGACTGACAACCCCTTCTCTGAATCACATGACCAAGAAACTTCACTTTCTTCTTCCTGAAATGACACTTCGAAAACTTCGCCTTTAACTGATTCTGCCTCTAGGTCTCAAGCACAATTCTGAGATGAACATCATGCTCCCTTTCATCTTTAGAGTATATCAAAATATCATCTATAAAAACCAATACAAACCTATCCAAGTACTCTCGGAAAATTCGGTTCATCAAATCCACAAAGAATGCCGGTGCATTAGTTAGTCTGAAAGGCATCACTAACCATTCATACGATCCATATCTAGTTCTAATGCCGTCAAAGGAATATTATCCTCTGCTACTCTAAGCTAATGAAAACCTGTTGTTAAATCCAATTGAAAAAATACCTTGGTTCCACTCAACTTATCGAACAAATCTTCAATTCTAGGCAACGAATATTTATTCTTTATCGTCTCTCATTCAACTTACAATAATCGATACATAAACTCAACGATCCGTCCGGCTTCTTAGCAAACACTGCGGCTGCTCCCTAAGGTGAACTACTAGGTCTGATAAAATTATTACCTTCCAAATCCACCAACTGCACTTTCAACTCTCTCATCTCGGTAGGTGTCATCCTACTTGGCGGTCTACTTAACGGTTTTGCTCCAGGCACCAAATCTATCCGAAACTCAATGGCTCGTTTCGGTGGCAATCCCACTACAGGCTCAAAAACACCCGTGAATTCTCTAACCACGAAAATGTGATTCAACTCATCTTCCAACTCCACAACACCCAACAAAGCATTCACCTCACAATTAGGGATTTCTACGGTATATACAATCTGATCACCACAGTCAGGGTGTCTAGGTGATATCTTCCTATCATGGAAAAATATCCTAGCATCGTACTTACTTAACCAATCCATACCCAATATAATTCCGAACCATACAAAGTCAAACACATGCAAATTACACAAAGGTATGACCTAGCAAATCAAACTCCAAGTGGTCACACTTCATCCCAAGTTTCGCATACCTTCCTATCGGATTTGCAACCCTTAAGGAAGGAACTAAGTAAGTGGGTTCTAGGTTAAGCTTATCTACCAAACAACGAGATATAAAAGAATACGATGCACCAGTATCAAACAAAACAATAACAGATATACCATGAATTTAAAGCATACCTCCCAACACTGTCTTTCCTTTCTCGTGCGCTGTTGGTCCTAATGTAGCTGGTTCCAATGCAAATACCTTGCATCTTCCATCCTTAGCGGGCTCTTTGCATTGATTCTTATAGTGGCCAATATGATCGCAGTTAAAACATCTAATGTTCTTCTTCCCGATCACTTCCTTCTCCTTTCCAGTACGACACTCATTCGCAAAATGCCCCTTTTTGTCGCACTTGAAGCACACAACCTCAGACTTTCCCTTCGTTGTCGCTCCACCTTTTTGAGCACCCTTCTTATGAAAGAACTTCCTCTTCTGGCCTTGCCCAACCTAGACCTCCTTTGCCTTACTCTTCTCCAGACAAGCAAGCGTCTCCTCGTGTCTCAAAGCCATCTCTACAACCACATCACAAGGGTCTCTGATATGAGGTAATGTAGCCCACGCCAACTCAGGCTTCAACCCCCTTATGAACTTCTCATTCCTCTTCAACGCAGTATCCACAGTAGCATACCCATACCTAGCCAACTCCTCAAATCTTCTAGCATACTACAAAACAGACATCTCCCCGTTCTCCAACTCGGCAAACTTCCTGAGCAAAGCAGA
Organism: Allium fistulosum; assembly: GCA_030737815.1. NCBI lineage: Eukaryota > Viridiplantae > Streptophyta > Magnoliopsida > Asparagales > Amaryllidaceae > Allium > Allium fistulosum. The sequence goes on from CM060902.1 coordinate 1,185,659,517, forward strand.
CTGCACCATCACAGACATAAACATCTATTGGTCCACACAAACTTCACATCCTTTCACATTAGCTTGGTCATTGGTGCTGCTATCCGTGAAAAATCCTTAATGAACTGTCGATAATATCCAGCTACCATCTCTGGTCTCTTCCAATTATTAAAAGCTTCCATCTTATCTGGATCGACTGGCAACCCCTTCTCTGAATCACATGACTAAGAAACTTCACTTTCTTCTTCCTGAAATGACACTTCAAAAACTTCGCCTTCAGCTGATTCTACCTCAGCGTCTCAAGCACAATTCTGATATGAACATCATGCTCCCTTTCATCTTTAGAGTATATCAAAATATCATCTATAAAAACCAACACAAACCTATCCAAGTACTCTCGGAAAATTCGGTTCATCAAATCCACAAAGAATGCTGGCGCATTAGTTAGTCCGAAAGGCATCACTAACCATTCATACGATCCATATCTAGTTCTAATGCCATCAAAGGAATATTATCCTCTGCTACTCTAAGCTAATGAAAACATGTTGCTAAATCCAATTGAGAAAATACCTTGGCTCCACTCAACTTATCGAACAAATCGTCAATTCTAGGCAACGAATATTGATTCTTTATCGTCTTCTCATTCAACTTACAATAATCGATACATAAACTCAACGATCCGTCCGGCTTCTTAGCAAACACTACGGCTGCTCCCCAAGGTGAACTACTAGGTCTGATAAAATTATTACCTTCCAAATCCACCAACTGCACCTTCAACTCTCTCATCTCGGTAGGTGTCATCCTACTTGGCGGTCTACTTAACGGTTTTGCTCCAGGCACCAAATCTATCCGAAACTCAATGGCTCATTTCGGTGGCAATCCCACTACAGGCTCAAAAACACCCGTGAATTCTCTAACCACGAAAATGTGATTCAACTCATCTTCCAACTCCACAACACCCAACAAAGCATTCACCTCACAATTAGGGATTTCTACGGTATATACAATCTGATCACTACAGTCAGGGTGTCTAGGCGATATCTTCCTATCATGGAAAAATATCCTAGCATCGTACTTACTTAACCAATCCATACCCAATATAATTCTGAACCATACAAAGTCAAACACATGCAAATTACACAAAGGTATGACCTAGCAAATCAAACTCTAAGTGGTCACACTTCATCCCAAGTGTCGCATACCTTCCTATCGGATTTGCAACCCTTAAGGAAGGAACTAAGTATGTGTGTTCTAGGTTAAGCTTATCTACCAAACAACAAGATATAAAAGAATACGATGCACCGGTATCAAACAAAACACTAATAGATATACCATGAATTTGAAGCATACCTCCCAACACTGTTTTTCCTTTCTCCTGCGTTGTTGGTCCTAATGTAGCTGGTTCCAATGCAAATACCTTGCATCTTCCATCCTTAGCGGACTCTTTGCATTAATTCTTATAGTGGCCAATATGATCGCAGTTAAACATCTAATATTCTTCTTCCTGGTCACTTTTTTCGTCTTTCCAATACGACACTCATTCGTAAAATGCCCCTTTTTGTCGCACTTGAAGCACACAACCACAGACTTTCCATTCATTGCCGCTCCACCTTTTTGAGCACCCTTCTTATGAAAGAACTTCCTCTTCTGGCCTTGCCCAACCTGGACCTCCTTCGCCTTACTCTTCTCTAGACAAGCAAGCATCTCCTCGTGTCTCAAAGCCATCTCTACAACCACATCACAAGGGTCTCTGATATGAGGTAATGTAGCCCACGCCAAATCAGGCTTCAACCCCCTTATGAACTTCTCATTCCTCTTCAACGCAGTATCCACAGTAGCATACCCATACCTAGCCAACTCCTCAAATCTTCTAGCATACTCCAAAACAGACATCTCCCCGTTCTCCAACTCAGCAAACTTCCTGAGAAAAGCAGACTGCACCATCACAGACATAAACATCTCCTGAAACCTTCTCCTGAACTCAGCCCATGTCATCTCCTCTTCATTTACTCCAGCCGTCGCATTATTCCACAAAAATAAAGCTGCTCCCTAAAGCTGTCTTGAAGCAAGCCTCCTTTTCTGCTCATCATTGAGCTCCATGTCTGTAAAGATCCTCTCATAATGCAGCAACCAGTTCTCCACCTCAGTAGCATCCTCAGTTCCAATAAAGGGCTTTGCTCCAAGCCTAGCATAATCTCTGCACAAGGTAGCATAATGGTTGACCACCGGAGCTTCCTGAACTCCTACTCCAGCATTTCCTCTAACAATTTCAACATCAACACCCGCCTGCATCATATTCATGAAAAATTGATACATAGCTCCCATATCCACTTGTGGGACTCCAGCACCAACATTCCCTGCTTGTGCCTAACCTTAGTTTCTCCTGGTATTCGGTCTGACATTTCCATTTGTGGTGGTGCTTTCTCCAAGATTCACTCTTCCACTTCTAGCGTCCATATCTGTATTCAAGCCATGTGAGATATATAAGAATAGCCTAAGAGAGATAGGAAATAAAAGGTATAGCGTATACTTATATACAATGAATACAAGTACGTTACTATAGCGTTATCCCATACCCCAATCTTACTCTAATTCCATAGGATAATGTTTTCAAAAATCATTTTTAGTTAAATTTTTTCATAAACCTATGCTTTGATACCAAGTTGTAACATTCCCTATCTGGAGGCCTGAAGCTAAGCACTACAGATACTGTAGTCATCCATAGTATTAACTTCCGGTGACTAAATACGGTAATATTAATGGTTTTTGTAATATCAGAAGCGCATGAATATGAAACAAAATCACATATTTAAAAAAACAATGTTTTACTGATTACATTTCAAAACACACGTTTCACATTCAAATTACATAATCCCATAATCGTTTCCCAGGTTTAGATAAAATAAAATTATTACATAAATACGCCAAGAGTGACATATGATGATGCCCCCTTGGTTAATCAGAGTACTATATAGACATAACTGTCTTAAATATAACACAGAGAGGAATAAAACAAAATAAAATAGCTATCCGTCAGCCACCTGCTCGTTTCCGGAAGCTTTATTCATCAACCTATTAAAACCTAAAAAACCTCAACCCTCAGCCTACTCAAATCAATTTTGAGCACCCGAGAGTTTAAGGGGAAAAACATAAATTTTGAGTCAGACATAATGCCTGGTGGGGATTGTAACGTCCCGTATTTTGGGGTTATCGAAATTGAATATTTAATTTATTTAAATATTCGAATTTGAATTTAAATTATAATAAAATATACATTTCAAATTTAGACTTGATTTTTGGTGACGTTATTTTAATTTATTTTGTAAAAATTTTCCATAATTGTTAATTGGAAAAATAAAAATATTTTCGTTTGACGCTTTTTGCGGCAAACGTCGGTACTTTTTAAATTTTATAGAATAAGTTAACTTATCTATTTTATTGATGTTTTGTGATCGCGTAACATTTTTGTGCGCGATCATATTTTTATTTCAGTCTTTCGTGGTCCGTACGTAAACGAAATATGGTGGAGCGTCGTACCCTAAATTTTTTTAATAAAATATCTCTGTATCCACACGCTATTGCATTTAATGTCCTCATGGTTGCATTTAATAATTGTACGAATGTTTACTTAGCCATTAAGTTTTTTTTCATATATATTTACAAACGCAGAGAGGGAGGGGGGACACATATTTTTTGCACGCATGAAAACACAAGACTGTACACATTCACATTTTTTTACTACATACAATACGAGCAGCACAAAAGAAGAGGGACAGACAGATAAACACTCACAAGCACTTTCATTTTTTTCCTTTTTCTTTCACAATGAAAATGCATGCATGGGGAAGAGACACACTTCACATTCCATTTTGTTTTCTTTCTTTCTTTTTCCTTTCCTCTTCGTTTCTTTTTCCTTTGCTTGTACATGCATGTGTGTTCAACTGTGTGTGTTCCATATGTATGTGTGTGGATGAGTGCAAACGTGTACATGTGTGTGTTAAGTAAAGGTATGTGTGGGTTCACGTGTGTTTGAGGGCAAGCGAGAGTGAATATGGACATGCGCATGGGCATGAAAAGGCTGTGTGATGCTTTGCTTGTGTAGAGTGTAAATGTGTGGATGAGTGCAAACGTGTATGGTGTGTGTATTGTGCATGGTAGAGGTGTTCATATGTGTGCAGATAAAGAAGAGCAGGCGAATGAGGGTAGGTGCTTGTGCATGGAGGGAAGGAGTTGTGTGGAGAAAATGAGGAACATGCATGAAAAAGAGCGGAGAGATAGAAAAAAAACACACAACATGAAACAAAGTGGACACACAAGAAATGAGAGAGGGGAAGAAGATGCGTGCATGGGAGGTAGGAAAATGAAGGGGGAAACGTGTGCAGATGAAGAGAGAAAGAAGCAAGAGAGTACTATTCATATCAAAAAAATTTCAATTTGGTCCTCCTCATTGTGTTCAATTGCTTGCATACATATGCATATGGGTGAGTGCGGTTCTAGGGTGCGCATGGGTTTGGAGATTTTTGGGCCGTAAGCCTTGCTTTGGAAGTGGTTGAAAGGAAAGAGCTTACGGGTTGGTATGCTGTGCATTTTGCATGGGTAAGAGTTTTTATTAGTTTAGTAAACTAGTTAGTTTAAGCTATTTTATTTAATTTAAATAATTATTTTAGTTTAAATTAGTTAGTTAAGTTGGTTTAATTAATTTGGAAGATGGCTGTTGTTTCGGGTTTGAACATATAGGTGGGTGTGCTTTGCAATAGGTTTGGGTAAGATGATATATATATATATATATATATATATGTTAAATTAATTTTATATAGTTAATGATTAAATTGGCTAAGTTTAAATATGTTTAAACTTTGAAAAATTAATAACTCTCCCATATGAAATCTATTTAACCCACGGATTTCGACGTTAGATTCGTATAAACGAATAGAAAATGTTTAAAGAAGTATAAAATTGGTAAAATATTTATGACATTTTAATAACAGAACAAATCCCCATTCTGCTATCGTAGACTATATAGATTTATTATTATTCGATAATCATTTGATATTAATTGTTAATTATTTAAATAAATAGATGTGTTGCTATGTATTATTGCTGTTGATTGATTATTTGGTTGTTTGGATTGCGCTCGGCCAGTTTATGAGCACTGATTGTTATTCATTGATTGTTGACTTTGCTCGACCAGTTTATGAGCAATTAATTATTCATATTCATGGGCTGGGTAGAAAACGATTGTAGATTAACACCTTGTGATTTATTTCACGATTTGACTAAAATGTGTTTAGCGATAATATTAGTTCATTTAATTGTTACAATTAGTTATAATAATTTGACGTCAATGGAATTGTTTTCAAAGTTGGTTTTCATATATAAAAGTTTATGAAATGTTTAAATAAATAGAAATATTTGGAAATGAATATTTTGAAGTTATATTATATAAAAGTGATTTGTATAATGGTTTTATAAAAATGTTTTCTAAAATGGAAACAATTGCGAGGACTAAACCCGATGGTTTTAAGATGATTTTTGAAAGGATTTGGAAAAGGAAATTATTACAGATTAGAAGTATTTGTAATTATTAGTGTAAATGATTTTATCACTTCGAGATATAAAATGATTTGCTATATTACCGACGATTCGGGTGACCCATAACTAAAAAGTGGACAAGGGAGGTGCAGATGTTATGTGGCCTCAGTATAGTCTGCTCTCGTTGTAGAGGGATATACATATCTATATTTATTTTTCGGAAGGTTGGGACCCAGTTGCCTTGTTATGGCTAGAAACCTCCCGATCAGGTAGCATATAGTTTTGTTAGCTTGTATATTGATATCGTTTCAAAACAGTGATTTGTTTTCAGATCCCGAAGTAAATGACTAGTTTGAATATAAAAGATATATATATATATATATTTCAAAAAATTTGAAATAAGAATTCGGGAATAAAGTCTAAAGAGATTATTTTCGAAAAGAATTATATTTTGAAAATAATAATGTTAATTAGATTTTGAAAATCTAAATTTTAAGATTAAGCCTAAGTGGGTAGTTTTGGGAATTGCATATTGTTTGTGCATCGTAGGCTACATGAGTCCTATTTGCAATAGGAGAACTACGTTGGCTTGATCCTATATCTAATTGTGTACCCAATTAGATAGGGGTATGTAGGCAGTCACAAGTGGTAGTGATGCAGCCCCTATAATAACATAACATTTTTATGTTTATTGTTTGTCATATATCGTGTATTTTTATATCTTCCCTGCTTACTATTTTATTCCGCATTTACATTGATTATTGAGTTTGTAGGTAAGGATATTGTTGTTTCTCATCAGTATTATGCAGCGGTAGATTTACAGTTTATTTGTAGTATTTGATTTTGGGTTTGTATTTAAGCACTATAGAATAAATAATTACTCTGATAACTTGTATAATTGAAAGTTGTATTGTATACATTTAGTAATGTTGAATATTTATCAAATATTAGGTATTAAGTTGGTAGTTATCATTCGTAGTTTTAGAACGGACGGGTTTTTGGCGATTTTGACTGGTCCGAAAACCCGGGTCGTTACATGAATAATACTATACATCTCGGTTATTTGATATTAAGTGAGACCATGCCGCTTAGCAGAATGGGTTTCCCCTCACTAATATCCTTTTAAAACATATCTTTTGCAAACCTTTATCCTGCAACAAAAACTGGTTAAAATTGTAAAGCATTATTATGTAAACATACATATCGGGTAACAAATGAACTATCTGTCTGAACACTATAGTTTTGTTTGGCTAACTACTAACCTTTGGCTGACTCGGACCTATACGACAATATAATCAGAATAATCTAATACCTGTTAGACACTCCTCTTCTGGACGGTCCGTCCTTAACTAATTGTTAAATACTCCTCTTCTAGACGGTCTGACCATAACTTAACATCTTCGAGGGTCACCTATCCTAATGGTTTTGCGGGCTCACTAGTAACCTATCTGTATACAAATATATATTCCCTTCTATGTGTAATCATGATTTTAGTCTTACCTGTGACAAATCCCTACACACTGGAATTTTAGACTAAATTAGCTGGGGCTAATAGCTAATGTATAGGGCGCGACCCTATACCAGTCCCATCTAGTATCCTAATAACTGAGTCATTTTACTTAGGGTAATCTTCCCTTAAATTTTCCTTGAAAACCTTTTCATCTCAAATTGATTTAAAACCTTTAAACCAAACTTAAACAAGGAAAATATATACTCTATGCTTTACTCAAAATCACCTTGCCATGTTATATATACTTTACTCAAATCTTTGCTGATGAAATATTTTAACCTTTGAAAGTACCCCTTTCGGATCCATTGAAAGAGCCCCTTTCGAAACCAAGTAAACTCTTCTTTATAACCTAGGCCGAAAGGCCAAAACATCCCTTTCGAAAGCATTCATAATCTTCTTTTCGAAAACGTTGAAAACCATTCCTTCGAAAGCATTAAAACCTTAGACATCCTTCTTCGAAACCTTTAAACATTACCTTTCGAATACATTGGAAAACCTTTCCTTTCAAACCTTTCGAAACCATTGGAGAACCACCCCTTCGAAACCATTCTTTAAAACCTTTCGAAAGCAATAAAACATCAAACCTTTCGAAAGCCTTTGGGTTCAAGTAAAACATGCGAAAACACCTTTCGAAACCATTAAAAATTAACTCCTTCGAAACCATTTGAGTTCTACCTTCAACAGAGCAAAAGGGTCATAAAACATATAAGTCGAAAGCTCTCTTTTCGAAAGCATTTCCTAAGCAAAGAAGTGATGATGTCGAAACCAACTTTCCGAAAGCATTGGAGAAGCGGCTAAGCTTTAAAAGCAAAGTATACCTTCCGAAACCATTAGCGTCGAAAGGTAGAAAAGCAGCAGCTACCCTAAAGAAAGCATTTACTTAAAACAAGAGGTGCAACCCATTCAAAACATTCCTTTAAAACATTTGACTCATCTGAAAGCCAACCAAGTCGAAAACTATACCGTCAAAAGCAAAGCAGGCACATTTTCATTTAAAAGCAAAGACACGCTTCGACCCCTTCGGAACCTTTTGGTCTCGACCTAGTGCCTTCCGCCTTAGTCCAATTCACTCTGTACCAAGTTATTGGTACTATGTACATTGGTTTCGATGGCATGGAGGCAGTAGTACTTGGTCGGAACCCCTGTGCCAAAAGTGGCGAAACTTGCTAAAAGCATGTAAAAACTGATTTTTACTTTAAAAAGAATTTCTTTTCAACTACCCTGCCTTGTTTGTCAAAATATTATTGGTTGTTAATTTTTTTCTAAAAGTGCTGCCAATATTTCAGAAATAAAAAAATTAATTTATTTATAAAATACCCCTCCTCCTTTTATAAAAATATATAAAACATTTAAGTCACATACCTTAAATAATTTTATATATTCATGAAAACAATTAGGAAAATTCTACAAAATTTCTAGAAAATCATTTTTAATATGTTTTCTAACATATATTAATTCCAGGCCCAAAATATTAATTATTTAGCCGTATATAATTTAAAACCCAAATAATCATTTTCTACACTAGAAAATTAATATAAAATCTACATTAATTCAGATAATTGTGAAAATTGAAACCCGTCTTTAAAATATCATTTCCGATCTATATCTAAAATCGCAAGGCATTTGGATGTCATTAAATAGGGTTTTCACATTAAAACATATCATGAAACCTATATGATTAAGCATAAATCATCAACAAGCATATATAAACAATTAATCATTCAAAAACATGGCATAATCATGCAAAATACTTCAGATTCATCTTAAGACCGAAAACAATTAGAAAAATGAGACGTAGTCATTATTCACCTTAGCTTTTGAGATTAAGGATTTGATATTTGATCTTGGCTAAGTTGCTTAAGCTTTTCCTCTTGAAGTCTTCTCTTTGCTTTTCCTAATGGTGGCCAGACTTAGTTTATATTTTTGTTTGTGAATTATGACTGAACGTGAGAATGAGGGCTTAAGGGGTTTAGGGTTTAAGAATGTATCTATTCCTATATTGCCTCTTATCTATTTTACTTAACCATTTTATTTCAGTTCATTTGTTATCAAGGCACGTCTACCCCTTGTTAATTACAAATCTCAATCCTCTAATCATCATATTATTTTATTTTATTTAGCTAATTAAATATCCTAAATAATGTTACTAGAAATATGGGGTGTTACACATTGATTCTCAACAGCTAATTTTCTAAGCAAAAGATTGATGATCTAACTTCTGAACCTGTATGATCCAAAGTAGATAGCTAGATCTAAGCCTGAGTTCAATTCTCAGTGAAAACACCAAAACGTTAATCCAAAAAATGGATCAACACTCTGGAGTGAGTGTGAAAGCACCGGCCCTGTTTATCAAGGCAAATAAAATAGGAAAAATACTAGTAAATTGTAGAAAAAGTAAAGAGACAAGAGATTTTTATAGTGGTTCGGCTATTAACGAAGCCTGCGTCCACTTTATAGCTTTTATTTGATCAACTGCTGATATAAGAGAGTTTGAATTACAATATGGTTTCTCATCTTCATGTTAGATTAAGCCATCATTGTTAGAAACAAAAGGAGGATCTCAATTGTCTCTTAATGGCAGTTGTGTGGGAGAAGAGGAGTGAAGAAAGAATAGCAGAGCTTCAGCAGAGATCCAGTTAGTAACCCTTTTTCTATTGAAGGTAGGATTGTATTTATAGGACTTAGGGAGCACTTGGGCCAGAACTATTGCACTAGAAGCCTATAGCCGAAAATAAGAAGCAACACAGAAAGTTTGGAGCAATTTTGAGCTAAGTATTTGGATCGGTACCGATCCAATTGGATCGGATAGGTATCAATCCAAATAGTTGTGCAATTTTTGCACAACTTCCATCCGGTTGGATCCTTGCTTGATTGTGATGCCCTCCATGCAACTTCTGAAAATCTATATTATGGTGGATCGATTATACAAATGACAAGTATATAACTAATTTAAACTATAGTGTAACAATAGTAAAGTATGTAAATAAGAATAATCACACCAGGGATTTTATACTGGTTCGGACCTCCTGTCCTACGTCCAGTCCCGAAGCTCCTCTTCGGAATTTCCTTTCACCAAATTACCCTCACTTCACCCAGAGGAATAGGTTTACAATAGCAGAGTTTTCTTTTTCAAGAGTGTGTACTCTATTACACGGATTTTGACTATATAGTACAATTGAACTTCCTATATCTCTTAAATGATTGAATACAATATTGTTTGAGAGAGTATGGAAGTGTATGATCTCAGATTTGCAGATTTGATAGGAAGTAGATGGTTAGAACAAGAGATGATCAAGATAGAGAGTCGAGTAAATTAGTTGATTTTTTTTATCCTTCTTGATTCTTGTTTATATAGTTGTAGAAGGTTGCTTATGGTAGTTACATCTCTTCCCTTTCAGTCTAGAGTCGTCACTGTTCACTGGTGAAGAGTTGTGGAGGAGAGATGGAGTTGTGTCTCTTCGGAGATGACATTTGTAATTTGAATTATCTGCCCCGAGCCCAGTTTCAGACATCTGAATGGTGTTTTCAGATGTCTGAGAACCTTTTATTATTTTTGTTCATCTTCTACGTTCAGACATCTGAAGTTCTGCATTCAGACGTCTGAACCTGTTAAGTGTTGTTCTCCTGGGTTTATTCTTGAGTGTATCTCTCTTCGATCTTCGTGCAACTTTGTAGATGAATCTCTTCGGTGCTTTAGTCATCGTCTTGTCACAGTAGTGGTTTGTCTTGCTTTGTATTCATATCTATATAGTTGTATGGTATATATATGATTTCCATTGTATAGTTGTCATTGTCGAAACCGTAAACTAAGGGTTCTAATATTCTCCCCCTTTTTGATGATGACAACTATATAATGTACTTAGATAATAATTACAGAAAGGTTCTCCCCCTAAATATGATCTCCCCTATAGATGTGCATATATATTTTTCTCCCCCTTTGTCATTATAAAAAATAATTGAAGAATTATAAAAATAATGCAGAACCAAGTATGATGTACATACATAATTATATTACTAACCTAAAAGTTTATGATTACATCATTAAGCACATCAAAAAGAGGAATATTGATAGTGTCTCACCAGAAATTTGATAAGGGAGTTAATTACAAAAATATTTACCTTATGAAGTCAAGGTAGTTCATCACGAGAGGAGTCTAATTTCCCTTTCCCTTTATCGCCGGTTTTTGGCGATGTGTGAGGAGATTGAGAAGGTGTAGACCAGTCAGAAGAAGGTTGATGGACTTGTTGAAGTTCATGATTAAGTTTGGAAACCACTGAAACGAGAGATTCTTCAACTTTGGAAAGCCTTGTGGACAACGTGAGATCAAGCTTCGCTATTTGTTTACCAAGGATAATTTGATTTTTTGATAGGATCACTTGGTTTTGTAAGGTTAAGTGAGCAATATTCTCATTAGCATGAGGCTGAGTTCGTGCTTCCAATATCTCCATATCGGAGTGATATTCAAACGAGGAAGTAGGAGGTGGAGATGGTTGCCTTGGTAGTTCAACATCACCTTCTTGTTGTAGTTGTTGAGGAGGAGGTTGATCTTGTGCATTTTTCCATTCTAGAAAAGTTATATAAGATGGTGGTTCCTCTGGCAAATGCATAAGATTGAAAAATTTTGTTCCACTATATTTGATAGGTAACTCCTCAAAAGCAAAAATGTATGATGGGACGTTTAGTGCTCTGAGAATTCGCATAATATAAGCCGGGTAAATGATTGTATGGCGGGATCTATTCCAAAAACCTTTTAGTTCATCGAAAATGAACTGAGCCCAATTGATCTTAGTTCGACTAAATAGTGCATATAGTGCTTTGTGTTCAAGATCGGTAATTAGTTCATGGCTACCTAATCGAGGGATAATGGTATTTATAAGCATTCGGGTAAGGAGCCTAGCACGTGGCCTAAGGAATTTGGATGAAAATTGAGGCATTTGATTTTCCCATAATTGATGAGTGATAGTATCACGAGGTTTGAATCGCATGTCCTCCATTTCAGATAAATTTTGACCCGTATAAGAGCACTCTAAGAATCGTCCAATTATACCGGGGGTTAACTTGATTGTTTTCCCATAGACACTCGTCCATAACCAATCTTCATCATTCTCAGTAGTCCATACCGATGGACTATCCAGATTAGAGTAAAAAAGATATATAGCTAGTTGATCGATAGAAACATCGTTGGCATTAAAAGTGATAAGGGTTTTCAATTCACCTTGCTCACATATGTCGTCCATATCATATGAAGGAAATTTGATTAGGCTATAGAAAGGTCCTAGATGCATCTTCTTAATCTTCAAGTCGTTAAACCGTCGTATATTTGTTGAATTCTGAAATAACCAATTGTTGATTTGAGTATCAGTCACCATAAATGGTTGAGAGGAAGATCCTTCTCCATGCTTCCTTTTCTTAATTCCCATCGTTTTAGTTCGTGGTGGCATTGATTTGAAGAGAAATTCGATTTTAGAGATTTTGAGAGAAATAATTTTTAATTTGGAAATGAATTGAAGTGGTGAAATAGTGGTTGATGGATCAGGTATAGGGTTTGAAAAAAAAACTATCGTTTCCCATTCCAGACGTCTGAAAAAGTAGATCAGACGTCTGGAGATGTCTAAGTTAGAAACAGAAGTAAAGTTAGACGTCTGGAATCAAAACTCAAACGTCTGGAAAGTTTTAATGTGAGACAGAGAGTGATTTCAAACGTCTGGACTTGAGTTCAGATGTCTGGGAACATATAATTTTTTCCAGATTCTTAGTTCAGACGTCTGGAATCTATTTCAGACGTCTGAAAACTCCAAATTAGCTTTTTCTTGAGAGTATTATGAAGAAAAGAAAAAAAACTTTATTTATTGAATAGAATGTAATATAATATAAACAAATATATATGTATATAATCGTCTCCAAACGTCATAGTTTATTTTTCTTGGTTCCATTCCTGACGATCCCATGAATTCAGTTTTGCCTGGGTATTTTCTTTCGATGCTCGTATTGGTGACCAAGAAGGAGGTATTGGACCGAGTTGTCCTTCAGATGTCCTTCTCCCCATAGTCTTCGTGGAGTTATATGACGAGAACGTGAAGGAGTTTCTGTGAGACGAGGAGAGCATGCATGAACACAATACTTAGTAGGAGAATGTCCATAGATGGCAAGAATGCATTTTTACAGAAAGTTTAAATGTGCTCTCTGGCGTCGTTGTTCGTAATACATTTCTCGTTGTACATCCATCATTTCTTTTTTATAATGATGGATTTCATCTGTTTTTTCCGAAAGAGAGGATGAGGGAAGATTCATATTATGTTTGGCTTTCTTTCCTTTTGGAGAAAAGCATGTATGATATGATGGTGAGGGCATAATGTGGAGAGATGGAGATGATTTTGGAGTTGTTTTGGTAGGAGATGTGTATGTACTCCCAGATGAGGGGGATGAAAAATCGATGGTAGAGTAAGTGGAATTGTGATCAGATGACATGTTTTAGGATTTTGATTAATATATTGCAGAAGAAGTTTGTACTGTGGTTTTGTTTGAAAATTATATGTATATATAAGAGTAAGAATTTGCTATTTTAATCATTCCATTTGTTTTAGTTTATTAAATTTCTTGTGGTGTTTAGAGAAAGTGTCTGATCCATAGATTATGAGAGGTATAAAATAAATATTATTTTGTTTTATAATTTTATTCATGTTTCTATACAGTTAGTTCATGGATTAAAATTGGTTAACCAATGAAATGAAAATTTAGTATTAGTTGTTAAGATCATTAAGAGAACATATTCCTAAATCGCGTCGAAGTTTAACAAACGTCTGTTCATTTAGTGGTTTTGTGAATATATCTGCTATTTGATTCTCAGTATTTACATATTCTAATGTAATAGTTCCTTTTTCGACATTATCTCTTAAGAAATGATGTCTTATATCTATATGTTTAATTCTAGAGTGATTTACCGGATTTTTAGATAGATTGATTGCGCTAGTTTTATCACAATAAATCGGAGATTTTTCAATTATTTTTCCAAAATATTTTAAGGTTTGTTGCATGTAAATTACTTGTGCACATGCTAATGCCGCTGAAATATATTCGGCTTCACAAGTGGATAGAGAAACACAATTTTGTTTTTTACTAAACCATGAGACGAGAGATTGTCCAATGAAGTGACATGTTCCACTAGTACTTTTTCTATCTGTTTTGCATCCTCCAAAATCCGCATCGCTATATGATACAAGTGCGAAGGAAGATCCTTTTGGATATAATAGTCCATAGTTTTTCGTGTTAGATAAATATCTCAAAATATGTTTAACGACTTTTTGATGAGATTCTTTTGGTTTTGCTTGAAAACGTGCGCAAAGACAAACACTCATCATTATATCGGGTCGACTTGCGGTTAAATATAATAACGAACCAATCATACTCCTATATAATTTTTCTTCAAAATTTTCTCTGTTTTCATCTTTATCAAGATGAACCGTAGTACTCATAGGAGTAGGTTTACTAGATGTTTTATCCATACCGAAACGTTTTAATAGTTCATTGCAATATTTTTCTTGATGTATAAAGATACCATTTTCTAGTTGTTTTATTTGTAATCCTAAAAAGAAATTTAATTCTCCCATGTGTGACATTTCTAATTCATTTTTCATTATATTAAAAAATTGTACACATAAATTTTCATTAGTTGATCCAAATATGATATCATCGACGTAAATTTTAATAACTAAAATATCATTATTTTCTCTTTTAATAAATAAAGTCGTGTCAATTTTACCAATTTGAAATCCTGATGAGATTAAATGAGTTTTAAGCCTATCTTACCATGCTCTAGGGGCTTGTTTTAACCCATATAATGCTTTATTTAATTTAAAACATGATTTGGAAATTTTTCATGTTAAAATAATAGTGGTTGTTCAACATAAACATTTTCTTTGATAAAACAATTCAAAAATGCACTTTTGACATTCATTTGATATAATTTAAAATTTTTATGACAAGCAAAAGCGAGTAGAGTTCGTATAGCTTCTAATCTAGCTACATGTGCAAAAGTTTCATCGTAATCGATTCCTTCTTCTTGATTATACCCTTGTGCTACTAAACGTGCTTTATTTCGAACTATATTTCCAGTTTCATCGGCTTTATTTTTAAATACCCATTTAGTTCCTATGACGGATTGATCTTCCGGTCTTGGAACGAGTTCCCAAACATTATTTCGTTCGAACTGATTTAATTCTTCTTGCATAGCTTATATCCAAAAATTGTCTTTAGAAGCTTCTTTATAGTTCTTTGGTTCAAAATTTGAAATGAATGCAACATGACTTATTTGATTAAGTTGATTTTGAGTTACTCTAGAATTTAAATCTCCAATAATGTTATCTATAGGATGATTCTTTAAAATCCTAGGAGGTGAAGCTAGAGTATTATTTTGATCAATAACTTCATTATTATTGTGAGGTGTGTTAGAAGAATCATTTGGATGTATTTCTTCTTCATCATTAATTTGTGTGGTTACAAAATTTTCATCAAAAGAAACATGTAAACTTTCTTCTATAATATTTGTCCTTTTGCTATAAATTCAATAAGCTTTGCTACGATCCGAATAGCCAACAAATATTCCTTCATCGGCCTTAGGATCAAATTTTTCTAGATTGTCTTTAGTATTTAATATGAAACATTTTGATCCAAATGTTCTAAAATATGATACTTTAGGTTTCTTACAAAGAAATATTTCATAACAAGTGTTTTTTGTCATTGGTCGTAGTGTCACTCTGTTCAAAACATAACAAGCCGTGGCAATAGCTTCAGCCCAAAAATGTTTTGGAAGTTACTACTGTTTAATATTGTTCTTGCACATTCTTGTAATGTTCGATTTTTCCGTTCAACTACACCGTTTTGTTGTGGTGTACGTGGAATTGAAAAATTATGATTAATTCCCTTTTTATTGCAAAAATTTGTAAAAAGTTCATTTTCGAATTCTCCTCCGTGATCACTGCGAATATT
The DNA here is from genome assembly GCA_030737815.1 of Allium fistulosum. NCBI lineage: Eukaryota > Viridiplantae > Streptophyta > Magnoliopsida > Asparagales > Amaryllidaceae > Allium > Allium fistulosum. Next base: position 1,185,675,524 of record CM060902.1, read on the forward strand.
TTTAATTTTAAAATTCATTTGATTTTTAATTCTTTTTTCAAAAATTTTAAACATACCAGTGTCACTTTTATGTTTTAAAAACAAAGTCCATGTATATCTTGAAAAATCATCAACAATTACAAAAACATACTGGTTATGATTTATTGATCTTACTTGAGTAGGACCAAATAAATCTAAGTGCGACAATTCTAATGGTTGTTTTGTTGAAATATTATTTTTAGATTTAAAAGAACTCCTTTTTAATTTTTCAATTTGACATGCATCACACAAATTGTCTATTTTATAATTTATTTTTGGTAAACCTCTAACTAGTTCATGTTTTGATAATTTATTTATAAATTTGAAATTCATGTGACAAAATTGTTTATGCCATAGCCATGGATCATCAAGTTTAGCGGTCAAGCATAAATCGGAATTTTGTTTTATATTCATATTCAAAATATAAATATTTTTATTTCTAAATCCTTCAAATAATAAATTTTTATTATTATCAAATATGTTGCATTGATTTTTCTTGAAATTTATTTGAAAACCTTTATCACATAATTGACTAATGCTAAGTAAATTATGTTTTAAATTTTCTACTAATAAAACATTAGAAATAATAGGAGAGTTAGATATACCGATGTTTATGACTTCTCCAATTCCAATGACATATCCTTTTGAGTTGTCTCCAAAGGTTACGGTGCCTCCATCGACATATTTTATATTTGAGAGCATCTTGGCATTCCCGGTCATATGTTTTGAGCAGCCACTATCGAGTATCCATTTCTCCTTGCTTTTATTTTTAGGTACCTACAAAACAAAAAATTATTCAAATGGTACCCACTTCTTTTATTAGGGTCCTAAATGTTAGGAGAGGAGGGTAGCCATACCCAAGTGGGTTTGGGTCCTTTAAAAACATAATTATTATTAAATACTACACTTGATAAAAAAACTATCAATATGTTTTTGTCTAATTAACTTATTATTAGACTTTGGTATCTAAATTTTTAAATTTTTATATTTTACATCTTTACTTAACTTTGGTGTCTTTTTGAAACTTTGATACAAGATACTTTGCTTTTATAGTATTAACTTTTTTCTTTTGTGAATTCTTTTCAAATCCCAAACCATTTTGATTACCAAAAGGTTTTGAAATTTTAATTAAATTATCAAGATCTTGTTTACCTTTGTTAAACTTTGAAACATTATTAGTAATTTTTTCTAGTTTATCCTTTAATTCACAAATTTCAGTTTTTGAAATTTCTATACTACTTTTTAGTTCAATATTTTCTTTAATCAAATTATTATTCTCAAGTTTTAACCTATCTATTTCACTAAGTTGTGTATCATATTCGATAGACTTTTTACACTTTTCTTGTGAAATCTCCAATTCTTCTTCTAAAATAACTTTTTCATCCTTTAATAATCCAATTTCTAGTTCTAATCGATTTATTTTGGCTAGGTGTTCTTTATTCAATTTTTTGATTTGTCTAAACTTATCATCAAATTCCATACTTAATTCTAATAGTTCATTATAGCTAAGTTCATGACATACCTCATCAGTGTTAGTCATAAAACATACATTAGCTTGTTCTCCATCGCTATCACTATCAGAAGATGATGATGAATCGGAATCCTCCCAAGTGACTTTAAAAGCTCTTTTCTTCTTAAATTTCTCAAATTTGTTCTTTTTCTCATTGTTGCGTTTAGGACAATCCTTCTTCATGTGTCTGTATTGATCTCATTCATAGCACTTGATTTGAGATAGATTTGTTGTATTGGACTTCCCTTCTTTTTGGAATTTGGTCATTTTTCTAAATTTTCTTGAATTTGTTGTAATTCTTGGCAATGAAAACTATCTCTTCTTCATCCAAATTTGAGTCATTATTCTTTGCTTGAAATGCTATGTTCTTCTTTTCAACATTTTGTTCTTTTCTTGCCTGTAAGTTAGCTTCATAGGACATTAAATTTCCTATCAACTCTTCAACCTTGAGAGTAGAAAGATCATTAGCTTCTTCAATAGCTAATACCTTCCTTTCCCAATCCGATGTTAAAGAGTTGAGTATTCGAGAAACTAAATCAAAATCAGTCAACTTAACTCCTAATGCCATAAGATCATGTTGAATAGTCTGAAATCTAGAATACATGTCAACAATAGTCTCATTTTGCTTCATTTTGAATGAGGAGAATTGGTTTTGCAAAATTGAAATCTTAGTTTGTTTGACCTTTGTTGTACCTTCGTGTGTAATTTGTAAGGTACGCCAAATGTCAAACGCAGTGGTACATAACATGACACGTGAAAATTCATTTTTATCTAGAGTGCAAAATAAAACATTCATAGCTTTAGCATTGTTTGAGGCTAAGGTCTTTTGTGCATCGGTCCATGTGCTCATAGCAGTGTCAGGTGCTTCATATTTATTTTGTGTAGCAGACCATATTTCTAGACCATTGGCTTCCATAAAAATACGCATACGGGTTGACCAATATGCATAGTTGGAGCCATTAAATAGAGGGGGACGTGCGGTAGATTGACCTTCTTGAAAGATACTTGCCATATTAGTGATTCAAAAACTTGTTACGGTACTTTTGATCAAACCAAGCTCTAATACCAATTGAAAGTCTATATTATGGTGGATCGATTATACAAATGACAAGTATATAACTAATTTAAACTATAGTGTAACAATAGTAAAGTATGTAAATAAGAATAATCATACCAGGGATTTTATACTGGTTCGGACCTCCCGTCCTACGTCCAGTCCCGAAGCTCCTCTTCGGAATTTCCTTTCACCAAATAACGCTCACTTCACCCGGAGGAACAGGTTTACAATAGCAGAGTTTTCTTTTTCAAGAGTGTGTACTCTATTACACGGATTTTGACTATATAGTACAATTGAACTTCATATCTCCTGAATGATTGAATACAATATTGTTCGAGAGAGTATGGAAGTGTATGATCTCAGATTTGCAGATTTGATAGCAAGTAGATGGTTAGAATAAGAGATGATCAAGATAGAGAGTCGAGTAAATTAGTTGAGTTTTTTTATCCTTCTTGATTCTTGTTTATATAGTTGTAGAAGGTTGCTTCTAGTAGTTACATCTCTTCCCTTTCAGTCTAGAGTCGTCATTGTTCACTGGTGAAGAGTTGTGGAGGAGAGATGGAGTTGTTTCTCTTCGGAGATGACAATTGTAATTTGAATTATCTGCCTCGAGCCCAGTTTCAGACGTCTGAATGGTGTTTTCAGACGTCTGAGAACCTTTTATTAGTTTTGTTCATCTTCTACGTTCAGACATCTGAACCTGTTAAGTGATGTTCTCCTGGGTTTATTCTTAAGTGTATCTCTCTTCGATCTTCGTGCAACTTTGTAAATGAATCTCTTCAGTGCTTTAGTCATCATCTTGTCACAGTAGTGGTTTGTCTTTCTTTGTATTCGTATTTTTATAGTTGTATGGTATATATATGATTTCCATTGTATAGTTGTCATCGTCGAAATCGTAAACTAAGAGTTCTAACAATTTCAAGCTTGTTGACTTGTTTTGATGACAATTCACGGATGGACTTGATTGAATTGTAATCTAAATTAGATAAGTCTTTGCTTTTTGAACTTGGGTGCTTGGAATACCACCAAACTTGGTAGATAGGCTTAGAAGGGATATAAGATCATGATGCAAGTGGCTAGGAGAAACCACAACCCAACTTTTTGGATCGGTACCGATCCAAAAAGTTTGTGTATTTTTGGCTTAAACTTCTTATGTTCCTTTGTCTTGTCCTTTTAGGTCTTCCGGTCAAGTTTCGACACATTCTGGATTAATCAGAATGCTCTAACTTCTTTTGAATTTTGCTAGGTTAAAAACTCAGTTAACACTATCCCAATTCAAGTTTTGAATTTGCAAATTCCAATATATTTTTCTCATAAACAATTAACAAACATTATTATAAACAAATTGTATTCTACATTTATGCAAAGACTTTAAATGAAGTACAAATAATAAATTGAGAGATTTTATTTCATGTACATTTTTAATGTTTTTATGTTAGCTTTTATTAATAGAATTCGACATATGTTTTATGAGGTATTTTTTTTCTAATAAATTGAGCATGATCAAAAATAATGTAACTTGCATGTTTTTTATTCTATTGTTTTTATTTTATTTTAGTTTCTCTTCTTCTTTTTTATAGGCACTGCAAATTAAATTCAATTGCTGATTTAACTATTTTGCATGAAGAGCTGAATAAAAATGAAGAGTTGATTGAATCGAAAAATGGATCGTTTTTGAACTTGATTTATATGCCTAAGTAATATAATATTTAATTATTGCATAAGATTTAATGTCATTAATGTTTTCTTATTTTTCTTTAATAAAAAAGAATACGATGTTTATGTTCTTTTTCAACCATTTGTAATAGAGCCAGAATTTTTTCTGAATTCCATCCCGATCCTCACCAAAATGAGGATGGGATTACTGAAACTACAATGTGCTAGGCGGAATTTTGAACCGAAGTAAGAACACAATTACAACAAACAATTTTATAGCTAGAGATTGCAATAGATGTTAATTTAATAGCAACACATAATTTCACAGTTGTTTATATAATTTGAATTACAAAGGCAAAGAATATGTTGATATTTATATATGATTATATTAATAAAAAAACAAAGTGGATCTAGTAACACCATAATTTGTTTGCTATCTATAATCTATGCAAGATTTATTAGCAACAATGTTTTTGCCGTCTATGTTTACATGGTAGTTGGCAAGACAAAAAGGTGATACATCGACACATTAACATTGCTTGTTCTTTTCAGAAAAATTGCAACGAGATTATAACAGCGATAGAAAATTTTCATTTCAAATATTTATTAAATGTTACTTACAATATCTGATTGCAATAAAATAACATTTTAACCATAAAATGCAAATGGAGATAAAGAAGGCACATTAGAAACCTTTCGCGGAGGCAAAGAGTAATAGAAGAACTTACCTTTCGCTGACACCGAAACGTTTGCATAACACCCGAGGAAAAGAAGCGCATGGTAACTTCAGAGGAGGGGCTTTCGCAGGTATAAAAAGGAAAATAGTTATAAGGCCGCTTGACATAATGAATAGATGAAAGGAAAGAAGAGCGCCCCCAGCCGTTTAAATAAAAAGGAAGGAATGCAAGAAACAAGTTTGTCGCAAATCTAAACTCTTCGAAGCAAACAAAGGGATTCATCACTCGTTATTTAAAGCAAATGTCTTCCAAGAAAGGTAGAAAGAATAAGACCAGAATAGATAACATGGTTGACAACCATTTCGGAAGCATATGAGCCTTCCTAACCGGTTGAAGTACGTGTCCAGTATCTCTCAACAGTATCGAAAGGTTTACATAAAGATGGTATTCATAATTCAAAAAAAAAGGCCACCTGCCAACAACATTCGGTAAAGGCACGGCTCTCGGCAATAATTACACAAGGAAGCAACCTTCCGACAAGATCGGAAGGTTCATAGTGTCTCATAAGGAACCAACCTTGCAGGAAGATGACGAGCGAATATATACAATAAGAAACACAAGGCCATCTATGACGCTCAGCGGCCCATGATGATGTGTGAAGAATAAACCTTCCATTAAAACCGAAAGGTTCACAACTGCATAGAAGAAGGAACCTTCCGTCCAGACGAAAGCATAGGGCCGAAGGGGGGCCAACTACATCTATAAATAAGACCATAGGTCAGATCTTCTTCTAATTTCATCTACTCAACAATCTCTACTGCCACCGCTCAATACATTGTAACTCTAATTTTGAAATCAAATTGGGGGCTATCTTCTTAAATTTTGTATCAGACTCCATTAGGGAGAAATAAAGAGAATTGTGGCTTGCGATTAACTCGGGATTTGGGGATAATCATGATCAGGCGTTAATTTTACATTAACGGCTGATCTCAAATGATTTATTTCTTATTTTCTTTGTCCAAATCGAGAATATGCTGTGAAATTGTCAACAGACAACCTCATAAGTTTCCTTCTCCTCAATTTAAATATCGATCAAAAGATGGGGGAACGAAACTTGTGGGACAGTCCCGAATATAAGTTTCATGACATATTGACTCAACTCTTGTTATTGCCCTGAAATATTTGAATCATGCATTCTTTTCGAATGGTTTTCATAAGTGGAGTGCCAACCTAGGAGGCCAAAAGTATCAAAAGAAGGGAAAATAAAGCAATCTCATCATTTGATGTCCCCGAATGGTTTCTTAACCTTCCGATGGGTTTAATGGTTTGCTAAACCTTCCGATCTTTTGGAAGGTTTAATATAACCATCAAGATATGAGGATCACTTTCGGTTTCTTAGGGAAATGTAACGAAATGATAAGGATGAAGATCAATTGATCTAAATGAGCTGACCGAAGGGTTTAACTGGTTTTCTAAACCTTCCAATCCATCGGAAAGGTTTAATAAAACTATCAATCTGGTCACGTCGCGAGGTTCAAAATGCACTGAAATCCTCTGATAGGGGCTAAGTGACTTCTTGAGCTTCTAAGAAACCTTCCGGATTACTGAAAGGTTTAGCAACATTATGGGACCCGTCCAGTTGAAATGTCTAGGTCATCCTTAAACCTTTCGGTAAGGCCGAAAGTAAGATGATTCTTTCCCCAACTCTACATAAGAGATAACACTTGCTTAAACCCTTCCAGAATCAATCCCCTCTTGTTAGGGTTAGAATGGTGATCACAAAACCTTCTGACTTAGTCATTTTACTTAAGTAATGAAAAATCCACTCAATCGAAAGGTTGAATTCATATGAAACAGTCCTATGAAATGTATCGGGGATGTTGACAAAAAATCTTGTTTACATTTTTGGCGCTAGAAGAAGGGCTCGGACCTCCGACCTTGTGGTTAATATAACTAATTATGAAATCTAATTTGTTGTAGGAAAATGAAATCAAAAGGACCTCTTACCATTAGCAAAAGGAATGATCAGGTTACTTCTCTGGAGGAAAACATATCACATTCTTTCAATCTTGGAAATAGAGAGCATGGGCAACCTTCCACCCCACCTCAATCGACTCCACCTCCAGTTCAGGTTCAGGTGTCCCCACAACTGGGTCCAACTCAAGATCTTCAACCAGAAGAACATGTGGCTAAAATCGCATATCTAGAACGCCAGATGGTAGAAATAAAAGATCTTTTGAACGAAGTGTTATCTCACCGATCGTCAATGAAAGCTACCACTGTAGGGGAAGAAGTCGAGTCTCCAAAAAGAAATCTGAAAACCAATGCAGGTGCTATCAAAGGTAAAGCTCACATTTCTCTGTCAAGACAGAAGGAGGGTCTTCCACCGAAGGAAAATTATCAGGGAAGAGTTCATGCGGAAGATAAAGACTGTTCCGCGAGTTCAACTTCAGATGGCTACCAACCTAATCAAAGAGACTACATGAACAATGAAGCCTATCTTAAGGATGTGGCGGAAAAGGCTATGAAAGACCTGCTAAACGCTAAGTGCAAAAGAACTGAAGACGAAAGAGTGAACAACAATGAAAGGGTTGCACCCTTCATCGATGAAATTATGTCAGCTCTAATACCATCTCACGTGAAGGTCCCCACTATGAAATATCATGGGACAACCGACCCGGATGACCATCTGACGGTGTTTGATAGCCAGATGGATTTATATAACGCTTATGGTGCTGTGAGGTGTTGACTTTTTCTAGTCACGTTACAAGGGGCTGCAGCTAAATGGTACCGGCAATATCGTGAGAATACAATATATCCTTAGAAGGAGTTCTCATACGAATTCTCTGCTCAATTCTGCATATGTAAAGATCCTTCTATGGATTATACCGTGCTTGCTAACATCAGGCAAAATCATGGAGAGTCCTTAGGGGATTATCTAAAGAGATTTAATACAGAAGCATTGAAGGCCAAAGGCATGAACGACAAAGATAAACTCATCGTTGTCCACTCAGGACTCATAGTTAATTCTCCTTTCTGGAAGGAGCTTTTCATTCATGGATGTCGAGATCTTCAAGATTTCTGTAACAGCCCGCATATTTTACGATTGTATATTTAAATGTTTTATTTAAATATAGCATCGTTAGTTGGATTTAAGTACGAAATGTCACTTTTTGCAAACAGTCGAATTAGGACTCGAGACCACTTCCATTGAGTCCAAAATGGCATTTGCGACTTTTTTGAGTATAAACATCGATATGTTTGGAGTGAGTGAAATTTTGATATTTTCATTTGGGGCTTTGGGTTTGGGTTTGGGTTTCAGCCCACTAACCCAACTCATCTAATATCCTAACACCACCCCCTCTCCTCTTCATTCATTCTATTATTTTCCTAACACTTAAACTAAAGAAAAATGGGGGAAGAGAAAAGAAAACAAAATTCCTAAGCCTTTGTTTCCTTTGCAAATTCAAGTTCTAGCTCCAAAATCTAAGAGAAGCTTAGGTAAGCATCCTCTCCATCTTCTCCATATCAATCTCTCTTCAATTTTCAGAATTTCCGATAACCTAACTTAGGGAAAACTTCATCTTTGATAATAGATTGAAGATTCTAGAGGTGTAGAGAAGAGGAATTGATCTTGCCTTGTTTTAAAAGCTTCTCCTTCATTGTTTTGGGGTTTAAAGGTGAGTTCTTTAACTCGCATCTACGTCTATAGCTTTCATTGTTGTTAGGTATGAATTCCTAACATCTATTCATGTTCATTTACTTTTGATTTGGATTGATTTGGGGAATTTTCCAATTTTTGGCTTTTGAAGTCCAATTTTGCGAAAATCCTTTTATGGATGTTTAAACATGTTTATTGAGGTGTATCGAAGAGCATATAAGGCTGGGTTGTCTCTTGGCATAAATCCCTAGTCGCCATTGCTCGATCGATCGTTTCTGGTAGGATTTCGCCCTTCATAGGGGCAAGGCTGAGAATACTGCAAATCGCAGTTCAGTCGACTGAACTGTAGGTTCAGTCGACTGAATCTGGGGGCAGAAAATTCCTGTCCCTATATCAATCGACTGATCTCTGTGTTCAGTCGACTGAAACTGGGGATAGAAGATTCTTGTCCCTGTATCAGTCGACTGAACCTGGAAGCCGAAAGTTTCCAGGCATAGAATCAGTCGACTGATCACTAAGTTCAGTCGACTGAACCTGCTTATCTCAGCCAATTTTGCCATTTTGTGTGGATTTCCAATTTTTAAATCGATTCTCGTTTCTCCGATTAGCTGTTATCGTTTTTGTTGACTTGGATAATTCTTGTTCGGGATTTTTAGGAATATCCATTTTGATGGATTTGGTATCGATTTCTTTGGATTTAATTCATGTCTTCGAATGTGAATTTCTGGCGATTGATTGTTTTTACAATCATTTTTATGGTTTGTCACTTTAAAATGCAAAGGTATCTATACTAGTAGTAAATATCAAAAATCTTTCACCAAAACGATTTCAACTCTATTTTTATTACAAATCTCGTTTATAAAATTGTTTTTCCAATCTATTAGTATATATAAACTTTTACCTCATTCGTATGAGAAATCTAATTAAACGACTTAGTAAAACAAGTGGTATGAAACGCCTGCGTTTACTTCGTCGGTTAATTCTTGGACTTGTTCGATTGAACTCTTGTGACAATTTTCGAGTGGAAGTCTACAATTTGTTAGTAAATATTTAAGTTAAGCCAGTGGTTATGGGACATGAAGCTAAACTCATCTATTTACTATCTTAGTGGAATTGACACTTTTTATTGATCGATGATGATCATTTTTTGATTTACACTAGCGATGTGCGACGTCTCTTTGTTTGTGTGGGGGTTAAATCCCGTTTGTGGAGTTTCAACTCAAAATTGGTGGGGTAGCGACCCATGGTCTTCGGGCCATTTGTGGAGCTTCGGCTCAAAATTGATTGTTAACGACCATGGAATAGCGTTCTGTTTGTGATACACGTGTTGGTGAGTTTTCATGCTCCCGTTTGTGATAGGCCTCCCCCCCTTTGTGATTTTTGGATTTCTAATTGATGATTTCTAGAATTTGTGTTTCACCAATTTTCGTGGATTGCATTGATAAGCTCTATCAATATTTGTGTTTGGTGAATAATTTAAAGAATATGTGATTCTTTTTGGTGTTTGAGAATATTTGAGATATTGTATGATTTTTGTTGTTATTTGATGTATACTTGTCATGGTATGGCATTATTATTATCATATGTTTTCATGATATCTCTTACTATATCTCATTTTATCTGATATTTATAGCTAGACTGATTCGTTTATTATTTTCTTAAATAATACTCGGGTCAGACCGAGGTATTTCAGGTGCTCGTGCTTGACTTCTTATCAGGGTTTGTCACCTGACTTTTGGCTAACTACTTTAGCATAGTAGTTTTTGTTAGTATACATTTGAGATAGAGAATCCTTGATGTATACTTATTCTTTTGTCTAGCACTTGTATCTGTTCATTTGTGATGTAGTGGGTCTTGTATGACCACTATTTTGATGTACACTTTTATGTGATATAATCATATCTGATTCCTCCTTTGTGATATGAATATCTGTGACTGATTTGTGTTATGCTTATTTCTATATTTGTTTCCGAAGGCCTCATAGCCACTGTGTGGTAGCTTTGAGTTTGTATTCGATATGTCGGATTTCCTCTTGAAATGAAATGTAAGTTATATTATCTGACATATCGGTACTCGCACAAATAAATTACACAGATGGTCGCTCCTCAACAGCCTTATTCTTCGTGCTAGTCGACGGCATTATCCCGCAGTGTCCTTGGCTAGCGTGAGTATAGAGGTGGGGCGCCACAGCTTGGTATCAGAGCCAAACTTTGGAACAATGTAGAATAATCTAGCAAGGATCATTGTCCTAAGTCTTTCTTAGGAATCGTGCCATAGGATTTAATTCGAGTCTTCGTACCATTCTATCCTATTTCTTTTTATGATGCATTGTTTTATCAATCAAGTTTGTTTGATATTCATTCTGTGAATAACCTTTTTCCTCATTTTTCTTTCTTAAAGAAGAGAAATGGTTTGACCAGGCCGCCCCAGCGCCGTCAATCCAGTGCTACTCCTCAGGACGGAGTATTTATGTCTGCTCAGCAACTTTTAGATCTTGTGAAAAATGCACAAGCTATCGGACCCATTCTATAGCCTACTCATCCTAAATCTAGGTTTGCACGCTTGTGCAGTGATTACACCAGCTTGGGTGGAAAGCCTTTCAAGGGTTCGGAGAGCGTTATAGAAGTCCAAGTTTGGCTTAGAACATGCGATCGCATCTTTTCACGCATGAATCTTATTGATATACACCAAGTCCAAGTGGCTTCTAGCATGATCCAGGAGAGAGCATTAGATTGGTATGAGCTTCTGATCTCCGAAATTATTGAAGCGGATCTTACTTGGGAGCAATTATGGGAAAGATTCGAGTTAAAATTTGTGCCAAAAGCTGAAAAAGTATCTCTAGCTCGACGCTTCATTGACCTTGTTCAAGGTGAATCTTCTGTGATGGATTACGTCGCATCTTTTGAATCTCTTTCTAAGTATGGGGTCGAGTATATTAATACCCCATTGAAGAAAAATCAGAGATTTGTCTATGGGTTGAATAAGAATCTCAAGAAGTCATTATTTCTGAAACTGGAAGTTTCTTTCGATCAGCTTGTTGATATCGCTCTTCGACTCGAAGAGGCCGATAAAGAAAGTGATGTTGAAGTCAAACAAAACATCAATAAGAAGAGGCCTTTTAAGTTCAAGCCTAATCCCAACAAGAAAGGGAAGCAAGCAACTTCGGTAGCAAAAACTCCTACCTCTAGTCGTGGAGAATGTTACAATTGTGGTTCTAAGGACCATTATGCGAACAAGTGTCCGAAGTCTCATACTTGTCGCTATTGCAAGAGTTCGGGTCATACTATATCTTTGTGTCATAAACTTCAAAGCAAGAAGGAAAGCAAGCTAAATGTTGTACAAGCCCCTACTAACACTTCTCGTGGTCAAGGTATTTCTTATTCTATCCTTGATGGCATTATTATATTTCGTGATCTTCCTATTCGAGTTCTTTTTGATACGGGTGCATCTCACTCTTTTATATCAAAAGAACTTGTTGATGCTTTGTCTTTGAATGTTATTGGCTTGATGACTTCATTGAGAATTGCGAATCCGGTTGGTGGATCCGCAACACTCAGTTTACTATGTAAAGATGTCGAGATTATTTTATGTGATTATTCTTTCCGAGCCGATTTGCATGTTATGCGTTACCTTGGTCTCGGAATGATTTTGGGGATGGATTGGCTTAACCGATATGAAGCCCATATCTTATGTCCTGAGCGGACTATATATCTTTGACATCCTCAATCTCTTAAGCAGATATCTCTTGTTCTTAAAGATTCAGATTCCAATTCGAAAGCATCCTTGTATTCTCTAAATCCTCATGATGACGATAATGATGATGAGGAAGATGTTATTTCTCTCATTCACATTGTTCGTGAATTTCCCAACATATTTGAGCCCGTTTTAGGATTACGCCCTAAGCGAGCAATTGAGTTCAGAATTAATCTAATCCCTGGAGCTCTACCTATCACTCGTCCTCCTTATCATACGTCCAATAAGGAAAATGAGGAGATGCGTAAACAATTATCCGAATTAGAAGCGAAGCAATTTGTTCGATCTAGTTCCTCTCCATGGGGAGCTTCAGCTATTTTTGTGAAGAAATCTGATAGTACACTTAGGCTTTGCGTTGACTACCGCAAGCTTAATGATCTCACCATCAAGAATAAATATCCCTTACCTCAGATTGATGATCTATTCGATCAACTTAGTGGTGCTAAAGTCTTTTCACAGTTAGACTTAACAACCGGCTTTCATCAGCTCCGCATTACAGAGGATAGCATTCCTTTGACATCGTTCCGTACTCGTTATGGATCTTATGAATGGCTTGTTATGCCATTTGGTTTAACGAATGCTCCAGCTTATTTCGTTGACCTTATGAATCGAGTTTTCAAAGACTTCCTCGATCGATTTGTTCTCATCTTTATAGATGATATTCTTATTTATTCTAAAACCGAGGAAGAGCATGAAAATCATATTCCACTGCAAGAAATTTTATTTTTTGTGGCGCTCAAAAAACGCTACAAAAACTTTCGGTGGCGTTTTGATAAACGCCGCGAGAAAACATGCGACTAAAAATCCATGATTTTTTGTTGCATTTATTTTAACGCCACTATAAATGCATTTTTGGCAGCGTTTTTCAAACGCCACCATAAATCTTTTTGTAGCGTTTAAAAAACGCCACCAAAAGATTTTTTGGCACTACTAATAGAATTTCCAACTTTACCCCTATTTTACGGTTGCATTTACTCAACGCCACTATATATATTTCGGTAGCGTTTTTGAAACGCTACTAAAAGTTGTTTATTATTTTACACCATTTTTCATGCTATTATTTCCTGTTAATGGTCTATTTTGGTTCTATTATATCAATCAACAATCACTCACATAATCATCATATTCAAATAAGTTAAAAAACACATTAACCATATAATCAAATAAAATATCCATAACCATTCCAATACAATAGTTTTTCGACAAAATGACCTACTCACATACAATAACCATTTGTATACAAATTTACACATCGGGTACTAATAAATGTTATATCTAACTAGTGTTAACAAAACGTTTGATTACCTATAATTCTTTGTTGCATACACAAGTGAAAGCTAGCATCATCAAGTCCAAATTTGCTCTCTTCAAAAGTCCGATGCCTACACAAGTGAAAGCACAACAGATAGTCAAACAATTACGTTAACTCGTAGGACTTCAAATATGAGATCAAACATCTACAACATTATACAAGTATATCCTACTATAAATGATGTCATATAAATTATCAAATTTATAAAAAAAAATGAAATATTGGCCCTTAAGAATTAAGATTGTATACTTGTTCTTGTAAACAATTTACAAATTGTAGTAAACTATCATGAACTGCAAGTGTTATATTCCCCGTACATAAAATATTATGTTACGAATTATTTCATAGAGCCCTGGACATTTATGTATCTCATTGGTCTTTCAGTGGTGCAAAAAAATGTTGAGCTCATAAAGCCCGAAGTATAAAGCTTAAGAACTATATTTTTTATTCCATACGGTATATGGTGTCGGTAAAGGTCAATAGTTACTATGACCTCACGTAAGACAAAAAGATCATTTTTTAAACAATTACCACTATTATAATGAATATCGTCAATTAAACAAACAAAAGATTGTGTGATATTAGTGAAATACCTGTTTGAAATTATCATGGAAAATAGAAATAATAAGATACTCATGAAGCACGATCATAGGAACTAAGAATGCCTTTATGAGGCGAAGGATAGCTTAGGCATGCTAGACCATGCTCTGCTTCATCGACAGATGCAACGGTACCAAAGCTCAAAATTCCAAACACACCAACTCCAATAACTGCCAAGGCTCTTATGGACTTCACACCAGCAGATGCAGATGCCTCTTGTTCTTACTTTGAGGCAATTGATGCCTGTAATTGAAGAAATTATCAATATAACAATGAAACAGAATAACCTATTAAATCATTTTACTTGAATTAGAGGCATTGAAAATAGCTCCATATAACTTTATTAGAGGCATTTTGTTTTCTCTTATGCTTACAAGTGGATGTAAAAAGTTAGGTAGCTGACATATCAATGGGTTTAATGTCTAACAAATTAATAAAGTGTTTAGGTATACATGTTGTAGCTTATAATAACCTACAGAAAAACTGTCATCTAAAATACAAGGTTGAATATAGCTCTTACAATGACACTTGATCCCAATGTTTCATATATATATATACAGTATTGATTAAGTGTTTGACTCAGTTTGACCTTTGTGTTTCTTTTGCTAACCACTCTTCTCAATTCATGAAACAAATATTTGTGTTATACCATGGAGAGTTATCTTCAGTTTTCTAAAATTCAAAACACAGAACTCTATATAGTATCAAAAAATATTCAAATATAATTCTTTTAAAAATACGGAAAGCCAATTTGAGATTTTGGTTAAGAACAAGCGAGCTTGCACCTAAAGCGACTAGAAAGTCTGAACTTGATGAAACTTCTCATTAACAATTTTGTGGGAAAATCACATAAGATGGTGACAGATATCAAATTGCAACAAAATAATGATCATTTGTAATACTCACCATCGTCTTTCTTTTTCGTGAGATTCCTAGCAAATAGAAGGCAAATGACAAGAAACCCTACACCTGCTGCCCCTCCTACAACAATGGCCACCGTTTTACCTGTTTGTCCTCCTCCTCCTCCTAGTTTAAAACGGAAGGGGGAAAAAATATGTTAGAACATTTTCTATTACACATGAGATCATCTATCCTTAATTTTTGTGTGCTCTATTGTCCTCTTGAATTTCAACCATTCATTTTCTATTTATTAACTATAATAGTTCATTTAAACAAATGAATGGACATGATATAATGGGCATGTGAGAACATGATAGTTTATGGACAGGATATCTGAACTCCCACCGGTACGAGCAAAAGTTATTAGAGTATAAAAGTTGTAAAATAAATCTGCACATAATAACAGGTCTATACCAATACTTCTATATACGAATTTTAAATAAACTACCTATTGTCAGTATTTGATTTTCAATTTAAAATATGTAAGCTATTTCATAATTTACGCACAACTATCAGTCGGTTTCTTAAAATGAAATAGGTTCGGTAGATATGGAATCTTTCGAGATTTCACACAGTCGGTGGAAGTAGAACATACACTTGCTGACTTCCTAATTTCAATCAAGATGAATTCAAAACTCAACTTGCTTTGATAGAAATGCAGATGTTATAAATTATCTGAACTCATTCTACAAATGGTACATTGAATTAAATAAACAGATCTGGTACCTTCATTACATGTCTGCGCTACAGTCAAACTGCAAAAAATAAACAGAAGTATATGTAGAAGATCGGTAGCATGTTATTAACTATTGTACATATAAGTACAATGACCGCACATACCAAAGTTAAACCAAAGAGTTTCTTACAATGCATTTTCTGAGACTAATGTAAAAACCACACACCTAAAATGACATATCTAACTGACGTACACTACATTTTCTGATGGTTGTTCAGATGACATTATCCTTTTTACAATTCATGTCCACTTCACAAATTATTTTGGTAATATCTCAAAAAACTTTAGTTTATAGAACGTCGGTACATATTAAAATAAAAAATATTGGTAAAGTTACCGGTAAGCGGAATTGAGTAACTACATGGAAAAGTGGCAGATTCAATCACATGAAGTCCACCTCCATAACGCCCTTACTCCATCTGACAAAACACGGTAAACCTGAAAGACATAATCAAATACAAATCATTCCAAATGGAATACATATACTGAATCGAGTATTAAAAATCATACCAAATAGAATACCATTATTGAACAAGAGTTTAAATCACTTTTCATACCTATACTTCATGCAGGCTATCTTCCAACTGCCTCACCATAATTGCAACCATCATGTCCTACCTTGCGATGCCAGCCTATATCGATACAATACCTGATTCATTGTTTTAAACGATGAACTGCAGATAGAACCATAATTACGAACGCTTCTAATGGCGAACACTAGCATAATGGCCAATCCAGATGCACAGCCCCTAACCCTACAGTTCTGCCATGATATAATGGGTAATGCTACTATTTGTCTGTTAGTATTAGATGAATGAAGGAAAAATGGTAGGCTATTTGTTTATGAATGGCAACATAATGAAGGTTTAAATTTATAGGAAAACCTTAGCAAATAATATCAACCTAATAGACTGGTTGGACTGTGATGAGTTTGAAATAGTAATGAACTGTATTTTGAGACTAAAATCTATGAATTCATTTGTATAAATTAAGACTGGTTTATGTATTAGCATCCCTGCATCTAAACTGCCACTGGCAAAACTGCCTGCAGACCCATGCAAGGAGAATAGAAGCTGATAGGAATGCTAGTTGCAAATACTCTCACGTGGAAAATGTTGACGTGTGCCCTCAGGCACTATATTTTAATTACCCTAGTAATTCCCCAGAATTTCACATATTTATCTTTAAGCATAAAATTGGTATTTTGAAATATTTCTGTGTCATTTAGTATGAAATTAATCATTGCTATCATGGCATGATAACAACATCCATATTATTTATCTGTTTGATCAATTTGTATTATATAATATACGGTTATTTCCAATATTGCAAATTTATGCAGGAGTCCTCTACGTACTGAAATGTATTCGTTTGTTTTAGAGATTATATATGCTCACTTTGTTAGCGTGCAAAGTCTGGAAAATGAAATGTGAGATCAAAATATCAACGAAGTAGCAATATTTTAATGATATCTATTTTTGCATTAATTGTCACTTATTCCTGATGATTCATTATCAGTTGGATTAGTCTTTCTCGTAGCCATCCTTGATTATTTCATCTCTTGAATTGTTTTTTCCTCATTTTCTTGAAAAAGTCGCATACTCCCAATTGTGATCGCATCACAACATGATATAACTAGCACCCCATTTTTATAGTAATTGGGTCTTTACTATAAGATATGTTTCAATCAATGAAACAGAAGTTCGGAATATTTGAACCATACTATGAGAGCATCTCCAACAGCTTCAATTTTCTCAAATCCGCACCCAAATTCCTTCCCAACAGAGCGCGAGAAAATGTAATAGTGTGGAAAGGGGGGCCTTCGGGCAGAGAATGTGGGATGGGTTGAGACGCCTGTTGAACAGGCGCCTGTTGCCAGGCGCCTGTTCAACAGGCGCCTGGCAACAGGCGCCTGTTGCAAGTAGGCGCCTGTTTAACAGGCGCCTACTATCCTCCAACGGCCATTTCCCAACGGTCATTTTCCATCTTTAAATAATACTCCCCCCTCTTCTTTCATTCAAACCAATTTCCTTCTTTGTAATTTTTTTCTGCCACTGATCTCAACTGAAAATGTACTCCGATTTCGACGATGTTGCTGCAAGGGCCAGTTTTGAAGAATACGACTTGCAAGACGCTACGATTCCTATTGGGGGGGAAGTAACTAATGCAAGTTGGAGCGCTGCGGAAGACTACGATCTTTGCTACATTTACTGTGCACTATCAGTCGATCCTATTCGAGAGACCGATCAAAGTGGTGAATCTTTTTGGGGCAAAATTACTAATTGCTATAATCGGAAGAACATGAATCGAAAAAGAACGCTATCTTCGGTCAAAGGTCATTATGGAAAAATAAATCGTCAAACGCAAACGTTCGATTCTCAAATGTTCAAATTGAAGCAAACGAATCCTAGTGGCTTTGGGAATGAAACGCATTTAGTAAGCTTCAATGTAATTTCATTGTATTTTTTTTATCTTAGTTCTCTAAGTTTACCAGTTATTTTTTGAACAGAGAATGGCCGCAAACAAGTTGTTCAAACAAATCTATAAACCTGATAGTAAACAAGCACCACATTTTTATCAGTTCATGCACGTGTATGACATGTTGGTCGAGCATGTTAAATGGAAATCATCGCTTCAGAAGACCGTTCAACAAGTTCAATCAAACAGCGGTCGGGGTAAAACGCCTAGAGTTGGAGAAACCTCCAGTCCTATGGAATCCCAAGGAAGCTTCGGTTTAGGATCAGAAGAAGGCCCATCCCCAACTGAAGATCATTTTGTTAGGCCACAGGGAGCAAAAGCGGCCAAAAAGAAGCAGACTGCCGCAGCGGATCAAGATGGAATTAAAAAACTCATGCTTGAATCTGAAGAAAGATTTAACCGGGCAATGGACACTCGAGCAATGCAACACCAAGAAAAGTTATCAAGAATGGATCAACTTATTGCTGGAAACCGCCAAAGAGATGAAGATGCAATCATGTTCATGGATACGTCACATATGTCTGCAGAACAACTGCAGTATACGGAGCAAAGAAGGAGAGAAATTATGAGGCGTAGACTTGAAGAGGATTATTAAATGAATTACCGTTTCTACAACCATTGTATCTTTAAGTACCGTTATTTGTATTGTGTTCTTAATGCAAGCAATTAGTAATATAAGTTTTTTCATTTAAATTGCATTACACTAAAAAATGATTTTAACAACATTAGCTTAATTATACAGAAACAGATTACAATAACCTTAATATGAAACAACATAAACAATAGTAGAAAACGTAAGAATAGAAATAGAGTTTCACTGATTTCCAGAAAACCCCCAAAGATGATCTATGAGATCATTTTGTAGTCTTCGATGAAGTTGAGCACTACGGTATGACATTTGGCTTTCTACATGAAACTCGAGTTCAAGTGCGCTTCCAATCATATCGTTGCGCCAAACATGCGGTGGTGTAGGAGCACCCTCGTACACGTAATCTTCTTCCATGTCTTTTTCATCCTCTATAATCATATTATGTAAAATAATACAAGTGTATATTATTTTTGTCATTTTAACTGGTGACCAAAGTCTGCATGGATTACTGACTATGGCAAATCTAGACTGAAGAACCCCAAATGCTCTTTCAACATCCTTCCTCTGGCCTTCTTGCATCGCTGCAAACTTTGCTTGTTTATTGTTTTGTGGGTTAGAAATTGTCTTGACAATGGTACTTCATTTCAGATATATACCATCACCTAGATAAATATCCATGATCGTACGTGTTACCTCCCAAAGTAAATGTATAAGGAGTAGATCTTCCGTTTGCTAAATCATTGAACAACGTAGATCGTTCGACTACGTTAAGATCATTGTTCGAACCTGGCATTCCAAAAAATGCATGCCATATCCATAAGTCATACGACGCTACAGCTTCAAGAATAATAGAGGACCTATGAGATTTACCCTGATAAGCTCCAGCATACGCCTTTGGACAATTCTTCCACTCCCAATGCATGCAGTCTATACTGCCTAACATTCCGGGCCAACCTCTACTACCATGCATATTTAATAAGTTAATTATATCGGCCTCGTTAGGTCGGCGTAAGTATTGATCACCGTAAATGTCCACGATAGCTTGATAGAAATGTTCCAAACACTCTAATACCGTGCTTTCCGCCACTTTCAAATTTTCGTCAAGTGCGTCCGCCGGTCCTGCATATGCAAGCATTCTGAGTGCAGCTGTCATTTTTTGAATTCCAGTCAAACCCATTGTACGAGATGCATTGGGTTTGAAGATAAAGTATTTGTCATGCTGCTTGATACATTGGAGGATTCTAAGAAATAGAGGACGCCGCATGCGGAATCTTCTTCTAAAATCAGCATCTGTGTAAGTAGGATTTGGAACAAAGTAGTCTTCCATCAGTCTGTCGTTGTGCCATGAATGTCTACGATTTTTATACCGACGACCAACAACTGATCCACCGTGTTGCCTGCTCGATTGACCAACCTGTAGCGCAGCCATACTTAGTAGTTCCTTTTTGCGGCGAAAATGATCTTCCATCATTTCATCAAATTCGTCGTCACTATCATCAAAAAATATATAATCTGTAACGACCCGAAATTTTGGACCATTCGCGTCCATTATAAGTGAATAGGTAGACACTCATGCCGGAGTTGAATTGCTCAAAATACCGCGTTGTTAATTTAAATTGGCAAAACTGAACATATACAGTAAATAGATATAATCACAGATCACAGACACAGAGTAATAAATGCAGCGGAAATAAAAGAGATAGTAGTTCATGAAGCTACTATATGAATATATAAAAATACATCAGAGTTTACAACAGAAGAGTAATATGATACATCAGATACAAATCAGAATACATCACTGGAATCATCGAATACTGAAAGCAGAATAGATGGCTGGATCTTCAAGCAAAGCTCCAACTCCAAAGGTGAGTCTCGAATACTGGTACACTCAGTCTGACCCGAGCGTAAAGCAAAACACAAGACACTCGAGTCAGGATTAACATTCTTATATTAATAAATCCAACTCAAGTGAAATAGCAATTGAAATACAAGTAACTCAAAGGATGTTTGGAATAACCATCCTTTAAGGATCCGTTAAACTATCTACTAGGTAGTAATGTACGCTAAGTAGATAATGTCTATCAGTAATATAAAGATATCAAAGTAGGGTTAAGCAGGGCCCATACACCTCTTAACCTGTTTATTCCCAAAAGCATATACAAGACCGTAGTTTCCCCAAAACCGGAAGTCACCAGAGGGCAATCCATATACTCAAGGTACAAATCAAAATCGTAGTGGTCGCGAATAGGATAATCAGTATGACAAGGTACATGAGGCGATACCAACTAGGATACTAGTAGTTGCGTGATCCGGACTGATGTTGGGCATAGCAGCTACTATCCCAACACCGCGAAACAACACTCCCAAAATCGAGGGGTGCACCCAAATCGAATCACAAAAGTAATAGATATGGTAACGAAGAAGTGTGTCCGCTAGAGGTGGCGAACCTCAATGGCCCGGCGCGGCTCCTGTTTTAGTCATGTCAGGGGTCATCCAAAATCGTTCTCTTTCTTCAGTCAACGCGTACATCATTCCATCCACTTCATTCTGGATCATCACTCCACGTATAGTTTTTAAAGTGGTTTTCGGTTTAGATAGAGAGTATATCCATAACCGAATTCCGGTCTCTTTAATAACTTCCGAAATTATTTACACCGATTGGTCGTTTATATATTTCAAAAACCAAATCAATTTCAATTTCAAATAGAATTCGTAAATCAACATTACATTTGTCTTTCTAAAACAATTTCCAAATTTTCGTTCCAAAACTTCCAATTTTCCGTTTCAAAATCTTATAACGCAATTTCAATTTCTATTTAAAACAATTCAAATATTGATTCAAGTTCATATATAAGTTTCATTCTGAAATCATTTAAATAAATTCTATTTAACATTCAAAACAATTTAAACTCATTTATCGATTTCATTCAATATTCGTTACGTTACTTTATCATTCAAAACAATTTCTATTAAATTTCCAATTCATTTAATCAATTCTTAAGCTCAACTTCATTAAAACAACTTATAATTTTGAATTAAACTAAATTCGTCAAATCAATTCTCCAATTACAAGTCTTACATTAATTCCAAAAATATCACATTTCATTTTTGTTAAAGAAATCCAATTTCACTTATTTACTTCCTTAAATAATTTTCCAAAACTTAATTAATAAAGAAACTCAATTTCAATTCTTTACGAAGTAAAATTCACTTATTCAAAAGTTCAATTTTTCTTATTAAAGAATTTCAATTCAATTTAATCATTTAATAATTCATTATTAAATAGCTCAAAACTTAATTATTAAATAATTTCAAAGTTTAATAATTTCAAACTTAATTATAATTTCAAACTTAATTATTAAATCATTTCAAACTTAATTCAATCATTTCTCAAATTAAACAACATTCTTTCATTGATTACATTGTTAATCTTTTGTTTCAGATTATTAAATATTACCATTTTCTTTTCATCAAAAATTCAAATTTCAACTTCATTTCAAAACCATATTTTTTTATTCAAATAAAATCTTCGTTTATTCTCAAATTAAATTATTGACCAATCGGGTTTTTATTTAATTTTCTATCCTAAGTCAAAGTTCAATTTGGGTATTTATCATTTCAACCCGATTCCAATTCAATTCAAAATCAAAACATATCAAAGGGAACTTGCAGTGTGATAACTGGGATGGTGTCAAAGTAAATAAACAAGCAATAACACAATCAATATCAATCCAATAATCAATTCAAATAATCCCGAAATAACCGTATTAATTCGCATTGTTATTTGTACGAATTAATATAATTATTTCTAGAATCTACACTATCATTTCATGTAGATTAAAGATTATTACATTACGGTTTTCACTTGTCGTCTATTTACAATTTCATACATCATCGATTTAACAACATACATTCAGTGGTTCAAAATGTAATTAAACAAATCCTACGTGTCAATAAATTCAACAGTTAAAGGGGGTCATATTATACAAATGTCAGTTAATCAAATTTAACATTTAATTATCCTATATCAAGTTCAATTTCATACTATTTATCATTTTAACATTAACAATTTAACGTCCAATATAAACATCAGCAATCAATCAATTATCAGCCAAACTGTATTATCATCGCATAAATAATTAACAGATAATGGTGTCAGATGTCACAGGTGAACTGATACAGGCAATAGCATATATAACAGTGTAATTAACTAACAGCAGCATATTTCAATTGTCGTTTCAATTGAAATCAAATTTAATAAATAAAAGAACGTTAATCGTGAGTGATTGCTCACCTTCCGAGGCTAGATAGAACGGGAGATGACACGAATACGCACACTGATACGGATACTGAAATTGAGTTACGAACCGAAGCAAAGAGAAATCGGCACAAATAAAGCTGATAATAAGAATAGACAAAATCCAATCAGAACAGGGTCGATGAAGAAAATCGGAATAAGCGACTTATATATATATATATATATATAACTATATATATAACAAGTCATATTTAAAATCCAAACGTATAATAAAATAAATATATATACATATATTTATGTGCTTTTCAAAAATCATAGTTTTAAACTGAAACTCCTATAAAAAAATCAAACATATATATAGATTATATCTTGAAATAAATACATACCTTTACCCCTTTTTGAATAAATATTATTAAATGCATTCAAAATCAATACCACTATCATACATAGTAAACAGGAACTTGCGCACCTTATATACCTATTCTATATATGTCATTTCTAGCTTTAAGAGACAACACAGGTAAATGAATACATGAAAAATATAACTAGACATGTATCTCTACATATCCAGGCAATATGCAGACCATATACTTTAGATTTTTTTTTTTTATAACCTATATACACTATGTACAATTTCTCTATAAAGTGCATCTCAAATCACTTAAACTTGGCAAACATATACCGTAAAACAAATAAAACTTAGTTACTTCAGACAAAAACATACAATCATATCATACAACATATACTTTATACATATACTCAGAATATGAACAACTTATCAGGTATAACATATATCACAAAACTTATTATTATTATTATTTTTTTTTTTTAAAACAGACCATATACAAATAGACTATTGTAAGCATGACAATCCAACAGCCTTAATATAAACATATGCCTTATATAAGTTTTGACCACATATCATACGACGTACATAAATTGTATATAAAAGCAATAGGTATCGGTACACCTAAAAATGATGTAACTCATTTTTTTTTCAAAACAAAATTAACAAATGCTAACAAGGTTTTTCCTTTAAAAAAAAAATTCATATACGCTATCCTATATATACTGGGCATATATAACGAATAATACCTTATATATATATAAAGAAGAGGTGGCCGTGATCTCGGGTTGCTGACAGTTGTAGGCGAGGTCAGGGAAGGCCGCGATGTAGGGAGATCTGGTGCTCGGTGCTACGGAGGTGTGGAAGGCGGTGTTCGCTGGTTGGTCGTGGGCGAGTTCGTGGCCGAGATGGGTAGGATGGAGGCCGCGTGAGGCTGGAGGGGAACGGGAAAAGGTGGTGAACGGAAAGACGTTCCGATCAGAAGGTGGGGTGATGCCGATTGGGTTTGGGTTTAAGGGAAGGCGGTTCTGTGCTTTGATGCATGGGTTCAAAATGGAGGGGTGCAAGGTGCCGAGTGTTGTGGCTGATGGAGAAGCCTGGCTGCTAGTGAGGTTCGGCGATGTGTGTGATCGGAGGGGAGAGAGGCTGCTATGCGTGTGAGGGACAGTGGACTTGGATCGATAGAGAGGAGGAAATATGAAGAGGTCATAAACGAAATTGGAGATGGAAGAAGATGTTTGTGAATTGGCAATTTGCAAAAAAAGAAATGTGGCCTTTCGTATTATAGGCAACTTGTCTTATAAATTTTATTTTATACTATGTAAAAGCAAGTAGAAAATGAACAACCAGAGAAATTGATGAAACATTGGAATGAATAACAAAGGTCAAGGCTGAATACAATTTTGTTGATGACTGTTTGAATTCAAGAAATAAATGCTAGCTACCGTTGGAATTTACACAGTGGAAATTGAATAGCCAACGGAAACCAAAAAGGTACGAAACCGGTACCGATACGGTAACCGTCTCTATGGATTTCGCTGCGAACCGGACACCAAATCGTAGAAATAAATATACTGCGAAGATCAGCACGACGAGACGGTCAAAACGATATATAGATATCAGTGGTACGATCATCCGATAAAAATCGATATCGGTACCAGAATACTGCTATTTTGCAGAAAATAAGAACGACGGAGCAATAGATGTCCAAATTTTAAAAAACGACAAACTGACATCTTGCTCAGAAGATGGTTTAGAATTTTTCTATGTAAAAATATTTAGGTTTTGAAAATGTTTTATTTTCAACGCTTTTTAACTGATTAAATTGAAGTGAATTTACGCGCGAAATAAATTTTCATATTTTCGGACGAAAATTTACCAGTCGCTATGTTTAACTAGACGTATTCCAAATATTAAATTTTTATTTCGAAATTTTATCGTTTAAAATTTCACAAAATTTCAACTAACTACGTTATTAAAAATAGTTGAAATTTACGGGTCGTTACATAATCTTCGGCCGCCATTTGTTATATTTGAAATTGTATGAAATAAGAATGAGCAATAATACTTGTCAACATCTAGCAAGCCTTTTATAGCTTAATTCCCGATACTGTTGCCATCCCATCATACAACTGTAGCCATCCCATGTTTAAGCAACTATTGTATGTAGGAGCAGTTTTGAATGGTTCTTATCGTACAACTGTAGCAATATTACTTTATGTAGGAGCAGTGATCTTATCATACAACTGTAGCCATCCCATCATACAACTGTAGCCATTTTCTTAACGCAATAATACAGAAAGAAACAAGCCAATGTTACTGAAACAGCCAACAGTAATACAACCAACAAAAAATACCACTACTAGGAATAGGAACTTACACTAACAAACTCAACGAGAATACACTCAACTTAAGGATATCCAAATCGTTCTAGCCAATTTTGACGTACGATATAAGCCTCATGTCCAGTGAATGTGCTGTGATATTTGAGAAAGTAACGACCTTCAAAGGTGGAACGGGTTGGTTCGAATACATTTTCAAATATAACTTCATTGATAACTGTACTGTACCGCGTACAGGCGTTGCAGAAGTTCCCATACGTAGTCCTCAACTCTACCTTTGTACGTCTAGTTCTACACTCAACATTGTTATTGTATAGTTCAGCAATGGTGTCCCAAAACTGAGTTGCCATTATCTCTCCATCGTCGCACATCTGATCAGTTTGTATAAAAACATTTACTAACTGTTTCAATTCCGTAGCCGAAAATATTATGTTACTCATTGATTGAATTTACCGAACTTTTAAATGTTGTGACATAAGAGTACAAAACTTTCTCTTAAATAAACAAGTCGTGATCCGCGTACAATAAAATGAAGC
The DNA here is from genome assembly GCA_030737815.1 of Allium fistulosum. NCBI lineage: Eukaryota > Viridiplantae > Streptophyta > Magnoliopsida > Asparagales > Amaryllidaceae > Allium > Allium fistulosum. The sequence goes on from CM060902.1 coordinate 1,185,701,953, forward strand.
ATGAGATTAAAGTCCACGTGTCAAACATCCATAAACTGTTTGACAAACAAACACAAATGTGTTTGTTACATCAAAATCTTCACAATTCTAGTACATATACGCTCAATAATAACCAAGCATAAATTAGCATCATCACCAACATATAGACAGTCACATAATAACACAGTCTAAAACATCTAAATGCAGCACATCAGTCTATGTGATCAGAACCGCTATCAATCTCCTCATCGTCTCCACTATCGTCGTCACTGTCGTCGTTGACGTCATCAAAGTCGTGCGGCTGGGGTCCCGCATGGAGCTGCTCTTGAAGCTGCTGAATCTGGGTCTGTAATCCCTGTATCTGTGCATCATACTGAGTCTGCTGTTGTTGGACCGCGGTCTGGTAACTCTGATACATCATCCCTGTATAATCGAGCGTCATATGCTCAAATGCAGCAATCATCCGTCTATCATAATCCATGTACTGAGAAAACTGATATGCGCACAAGAAAAATTATACACAGGTGGATAATATAATGACAAGTAAATTAAGGAAATTAAAAAATAATACAGACCTGATGAGGCTGGTACAATCCGGCGGATGGTATACCCGTAATAGTGTCGTCTGTAGGATACTGCAAGGGATACTCCACAACCTGACCGTGTACATCATACGCTCTAAACGAATGAGGTGGTGGGTCGAAAGTAGGAGGCTGCGTGTACTGAGATGATGTAGGCTCAAAGGTGGCAGGCGGTAGTGGAACTCTACCAGAAGAGGTACGCGGCCCAATATGATCGGAGTTCAAACCCCAAATATAATCAGGTAAAGCGTAAGCACGTGGGGCTACTCGAGCCCAATATGAATCAAAGTCTCCCAAAACTGTAAATGGCTCACCATCCACCCAACCCGCACCCCTCATCGCATGAATATAAGCTGGTCCAACCCGAATATCACCATACATATCATCCCATGGTAGCGGATCTAATGGAATGCGAACTATACCATACAACTGTAGCCAACACCGATCCCCTAAATACCATATGAATGGACATGTAGCAACCTGAAAGCAAATCCTACGTCGCGACATGGATAAATGAAAAGTGAGTGGATGGTCAGGACCGGGCTCTAGGAACTGTAAGTACTGATCCCATGGACGAATGATAATGTTACCACGCCGCCTCATATCCATCTGCTGTCTAGCCTCCATCAACTCATTGTGCACCCCTTGTGCAACACGGGACAAATGCATAGGAGGACCCCAACGACGCATTCTGGGAAAGTAAATATAAGGTGTGGCATTCGCCTCTACAATAAGTCGGGGGTGCATATTGGCAGTATACTCGTAGTACCAAAATGGAAGAATGTACCAAAAGCCATACATCTGTCTAGACTGCTGAAGCGCATATGTATCTAATGCTACGTACAAATAACCAATAATAGCAGTACCGTAATCATATATATGGAGTCCATCCACATCTACTAACCAAGTCTAATAGTACCCTTATTGTTACTAAAAAATGTAGACCCAAAAAGGTATAGTATGAATGCACGGATAACGGGAGTGTGCATATCCTCAACGGCCATGTACTCTACTATATAACGCTGCAAACAAGGGAGAGTAACAGCTCCTCCTCTAACCTCCTCATCGGCCATAGTCGGTAAATAAGCTGAATATGACTCGAACTCCTCAAATGAACTATCAAATGGAACAGGGAGACGGTCAGGTCGACCAACCTCTATGCCAGTGAGCATATAAAAATCTAGAGGAGTCAGTCCTAACTCAAAATCAGGAAAATGAAATGTGTGAGTGGTAGGCCACCATCTCTCGGTAAGGGCCTCTACCAAACAACGATCTACATGTGCAAATCTAGGTAAAGCAAGAAATTCACCAAAAGGTGATGCATGTAGCTTATCCAAAATCGGCTCCGGTAACTGATCAAAATATTCAGACATACACTTATACCAACTACCTCGCATCGCTACATGACGAACCTAAATATATGATTATTTAATGTTAAAGTAAATAAGGAATTATTATACATTTATATTTACATGGTCGTTTATTAAGCAATAAATAAATAAACGTATACATGTGGCGTCGCTATAGCTGCAGTAAGTCGATGCGAAACAGTAGGGGGCAAGTCGTGCAAAGATCGAAGATCGGCTGGAGTCACGGTAGCATCGGGAGGGATATGAACAGGTCCGATATTGGCATCAGTCGTATATCGAACGGTGTGTCTACCAGTTTTGACCGGACGGGGCGGCATTTGGACGTGAAGTTGGTTTGAAAATGGGGTTGAGAAGAGGGAGGAATGAGAGGAAATGGGGGAAAATGCGCCTGATATAGGCGCATTAACCAGGCGCCTGATGTCCAGGCGCCTGTTCAACAGGCGCCTGCCCTCATTTCTGTTGTAGAAATGAGGGCTCCAACATTTTAGAGTGCGGAAAATCGAATTTCCACACTCCAAACTGTTGGAGATGCTCTGATGATCGAGTAAACTGACCAGTAAAGTCTTGAATGGAATATACAAGGAGAGGAGAATAGAAGCTGTAGAGTGAACAGCAAGCAAATAGATGCAGAAAGAACAACACGTGGGAGTGACAGATAGGTAACACGTGGGGGTATTATGATTAAAACGCAAACAAAATGACTGAATTCAGAAGTGGTGCAGAGCAGTTCTCAAGTGGAGTTGCTGCTTTAACAAAGGCCAAATTATGTTGGTTGTTATGGATCAAAGTCTTAAAATATGAAATCCTATAGAGGACTAATTTAAATGCTTAAACTTTAAATTTCTAATCACGTTAAGTTAAAACGAAGATAGCCTAAATATAAAACGGTATGTGTTTAAAGTGAAGGGGACATTGAAAACATCGTATTACCTTCTCAATTCATTTATCAAAAATGGTAGAACTTGTGATACTATAAAAGCATATTCCATTTGATAAAAGAGTACTCATAAGTAAATAAGTAAACTAGTAATTAAGTAAATATTACTTTGTCCTGAAGTTCTTGAAAAGAGTAACGTGTTATCAGATTGTTAAAAATATAATTAGAATCAGAAAAAGGCCTAAATATTACAGCCACTCTACATTACCTCTACCACTACCCCTGCACACCATTCTCCTTCAAATTGCCATTTACCTCTACATACTGCTGCCATCATCCTTTGCATGTACACTCCTAAAAACCTGCAACACAAAATCCTACACCACCCAATTTCGTTCCTCCCCGTTCACTTGAACACTGGAACACCAAATCGCAATTGCCAAGAACCACCATTCGACCTCAAATCAACTTGCAAGAAACTCCACCACTGGCCAATCAAGCCTCAATCGTCGAATCAAACCCATCATACCCACCTTGAATCACCAATTCAAATTCCATTCGCGACCAGATGCAATTCACGATCTTTTTTTGATTATTTTGGGTTTCTTTCTTATAAATGTAAAAGATGCATTTTTATTTGCTTTTTGTTTTGACAGAAGAGAAGCACAACAAGATTCCTACCCAATACTAACATCATACTATTAATGGTTTAGCTTGAATTTAAACAAAAATTAATAACTAAAAGCATTACCTTTTCAATTTGAATAAAATCAACTGCTTCAACTTTCCTACTAAATAATTTTTAACCGTGTAGGTGCGAGAGCGAGATTCGTTGGAGACTTAGTGATAGGTTATGCTAGATCTGAGCGGCACCGACGAGTTGAGCGATGGGATTGTAGGTGAAGAGAGATGATTTTTTAGTTATGGATCTAGGGTTTTAATTGGAAATATAGATTTGTAGTTTTGAGAGAAGTATAATGAGAATAAGAAAATTTGAAACATAGAAAATTTGAGAGAAGAGAGAGTTAGAATTTTTGGCTGGGAGGGACTTTTAAATTTTTGGCGAAAAGTTTTGGCGGGTTAACGAAATATTAATCGTTGCGTTTTCCGCATAAAGAAAAACAAACCCAAGTATTTAGGGTGGCATTTAGTTACAAACGCTGCCAATATATGCAACTAAAAATTGGTTTTCTTGTAGTGTTCGGATTGTGTTGGAAACTCTTAGGAGCAACCAATTGAAAGCAAAATTTTCTAAATGCCACTTTTGGCAATCTCGTGTGAAATTTTTGGGGCATATTATTTCTGAATCCGGAATTTCCATGGATCCTTCAAAGATTGAAGCGATTCAAAATTGGAAGAGACCGGAGAGTGTGACGGGAATTCGTAGCTTTCTCGGATTGGCGGGCTATTATCGCCGATTCATAAAGGACTTTTCTAAAATTTCCGTACCTCTCACTAGTTTGACAAAGAAGGGAGTTAAATACATTTGGTCAGACAAATGTGAAGCAGCTTTTCAGAAATTAAAAGAACTCCTTTCCAATGCTCCTATTCTTGTGATTCCCGAAGGGAACCAAGACTTCATTGTTTATACCGATGCTAGTCATGTTGGATTGGGTGTCGTTCTCATGCAAAGGGAACGTGTTATCGCTTATGCTTCTAGGCAATTGAAGCCTGCCGAGACTAGATATGCCACTCATGATTTAGAGCTCGCAGCTATTGTTTTCGCCCTTAGAATTTGGCATCATTATCTTTTGGGAGAGAAATTTGTTCTCTACACTGATCATAAATCTTTGAAGTATTTATTTTCTCAAAAGGAACTCAACTTGCGTCAACAACGTTGGCTCGAATTCCTTGCATCTTATGATCTTGATATTCTTTATACTCCTGGAAAGGGAAATCGTGTTGCCGACGCCCTTAGCCGAAAGCAACAAGCGGTTGTTTCCATGATGATATCCGAATGGAATGATCTCGAGACTTTGTCCACTTGTGAGATTCGAGATCGTGAATCCAATTCATGTTCATCCCTTGTTTTGTGTAGCCTTGAGGCTCATCCTTCTCTTTTAGACCACATTCTTGAAGCTCAAAAGCATGATCCCGAATTGGTTCTTCTTAGCCAAAGTTGTAGGGATAAAATTGATATTGAAGGTTTGAAAGACTTTGATATTGATGCTCGTGGCGGTATTCGAAAATTTGGTAGACTTATTATGCCAAATATTATTAATCTTCGTAAAGACATTTTAGAAGATTCTCATAGTTCTAAATTTACCATTCATCCCGGTAGTAGTAAAATGTACGCGGACTTGAAGCGACTTTATTATTGGGATGGAATGAAATCTGACATTGTTAACTTTATTAAGCATTGCATGACTTGCCAACTCATAAAGGCCGAGCATCAAAGGCCCGGTGGGTTATTGCAACCTTTGGAAATTCCAATATGGAAATGCGATCAAATTTCCATGGACTTTATTGACGGTCTTCCCTGTTCTCGTTCGGGTCATGACAGTTTATGGGTGATAGTAGATAGACTTACAAAATCTGCCCATTTTCTTCCCGTTCGGTCCAATCGGACCGTACCTATTTTGGCTAAACTCTATGTCAAGGAAATTGTTAAATTGCATGGAGTCCCTACTTCTATTATTAGCGATCATGATCCATTGTTTACTAGTGGATTTTGGAAAGGTCTTTAAAAATCTTTGGGAACGAAGCTTAATTTTAGCACCGCTTATCATCCTCAGTCCGTTGGACAAACTGAGCGTGTGAATCAAACACTTGAAGATCTTCTTCGTACATGTGTTCTTGATTTTGGTGGAAGTTGGGAAGATCATATTTCTCTTGTTGAGTTTTCCTATAATAATAGCTTCCAATCTAGTATTGGTATGGTGCCTTCCGAGGCACTATATGAAAGGCCATGCCGATCTCCTTCGTGTTGGCTTGAAGCCGGTGAGAAGCTGGTTTTAGGTCCAGATTTTATTTGTGATGCCACAGAAAAGATTGAATTTATTCGTCATAGGATGAAAGAAGCTCAAAGTAGACAAAAATCCTATGCCGATAACCGAAGAAGGAAATTAGAATTTTCTGTGGGAGATTTTGTGTTTATTCGTGTTTCACCTATGAAGGGTGTTGTGCGTTTCAGTCGATCGGGGAAATTAGCACCTCGATATATCGGTCCCTTTCCCATCACCGAACGCATTGATTCCGTGGCTTATCGCCTTTTATTACTGGCTCAATTTTCTACTATTCATGACGTGTTCCACGTATCTCAACTACGGAAATGCCTTCGAGGTTCTGATTCTATTCTTGAGCCCGGTGTTATTGAAGAAATTGAAGTTTCGCCTAATTTGACTTATGAGCAACATCCTATTCGTATCATTGCTTTGGAGGTTAAACGCCTTCGAAATAAAGATGTTCCTCTTGTGAAAGTTCAATGGTCCTCAAATCTTAAGGATTGCTCTTGGGAATCTAGAGAATTCATCGAGCGAACACATCCGGACTTACTCTCTCGTGCTCCTTAAGGTGAACTTCTCATTTTAAAATTTCTTCTTTTTGTGTTGTTGTGCATTTGTATGGTTGTTACTTTTTATTTCTTTTTCTTAAGTATTGCGAGGACGCAATTTCTTTAAAGAGGGGAGTCTGTAACAACCCGCATATTTTACGATTGTATATTTAAATGTTTTATTTAAATATAGCATCGTTAGTCGGATTTAAGTCCGAAATGTCACTTTTTGCAAACAGTCGAATTAGGACTCGAGACTACTTCCATTGAGTCCAAAAATAGCGTTTGCGACTTTTTTGAGTATAAACATCGATATGTTTGGAGTGAGTAAAATTTTGATATTTTCATTTGAGGCTTTGGGTTTGGGTTTTAGCCCACTAACCCAAATCATCTAATATCCTAACACCACCCCTCTCCTCTTCATTCATTCTATTATTTTCCTAACACTTAAACTAAAGAAAAATGGGGGAAGAGAAAAGAAAACAAAATTCCCAAGCCCTGGTTTCCTTTGCAAATTCAAGTTCTAGCTCCAAAATCTAAGAGAAGCTTAGGTAAGCATCCTCTCCATCTTCTCCATCTCAATCCCTCTTCAATTTTCAAAATTTCCTATAACCTAACTTAGGGAAAACTTCACCTTTGATAATAGATTAAAGATTCTAGAGGTGTAGAAAAGAGGAATTGATCTTGCCTTGTTTTAAAAGCTTATCCTTCATTGCTTTTGGGTTTAAAGGTGAGTTCTTTAACTCACATCTACGTCTATAACTTTCATTGTTGTTAGGTATGAATTGCTAACATCTATTCATGTTCATTTGCTTTTGATTTGGATTGATTTGGGAAATATTCCAATTTTTGGTTTTTGAAGTCCAATTTTGTGAAAATCCTTTTATGCATGTTTGAACATATTTACCAGGGTGTATCGAATAGCCTATAAGGCTGGGTTGTCGCTTGGCATAAATCCCTAGTCGCCGTTGCTCGATCGATCGTTTCTGGTAGGATTTCGCCCTTCATAGGGGCAAGGCTGAGAATATTGCAAATCGCAGTTCAGTCGACTGAACTGTAGGTTCAGTCGACTGAATCTGGGGGCAGAAAATTCCTGTCCCTGTATCATTCGACTGACCTCTGTGTTTAGTCGAGTGAAACTAAGGACAGAAGATTCTTGTCCCTGTATCAGTCGATTGACCTTTGTGTTCAGTCGACTGAACCTGGAAGCCGAAAGTTTCCAGGCATAGAATCAGTCGACTGATCATTGAGTTCAGTTGACTGAACCTGCTTATCTCAGCCAATTTTGCCGTTTTTTGTGGATTTCCAATTTTTAAATCGATTCTCGTTTCTCCGATTAGATGTTATCGTCTTTGTTGACTTGGATAATTTCTTGTTCGGGAATTTTGGGAATATCCATTTTGATGGATTTGGTATCGATTTCTTTGGATTTAATTCACGTCTTCGAATGTGAATTTCTGGTGATTGATTGTTTCTACAAACATTTTTATGGTTTCTCACTTTAAAATGCAAAGGTATCTATACTAGTAGTAAATATCAAAACTCTTTCATCAAAACGATTTCAACTCTATTTTTAATACAAATCTCGTTTATAAAACCGTTTTTCCAATCTATTAGTATATATAAACCTTTACCTCATTCGTATGAGAAATCTAATGAAACGACTTAGTAAAATAAGTGGTATGAAACGCTTGCGTTTACTTCGTCGGTTAATTCTTGGACTTGTTCGATTGAACTCTTGTGACAATTTTCGAGTGGAAGTCTACAATTTGTTAGTAAATATTTAAGTTAAGCCAATGGTTATGGGACATGAAGCTAAACTCATCTATTTACTAGCTTAGTGTAATTCACACTTTTTATTGATCGATGATGATCATTTTGTGATTTAGACTAGCGATGTGCGACGTCTCTTTGTTTGTGTGGGGGTTAAACCCCGTTTGTGGAGTTTCAACTCAATGGTGGGGTAGCGACCCATGGTCTTCGGGCCGTTTGTGGAGCTTCGGCTCAAAATTGATGGTTAACGACCATGGAATAGCGTTTCGTTTGTGATACATGTGTTGGTGAGTTTTCATGCTCCCGTTTGTGATAGGCCTCTCCCCTTTGTGATTTCTGGATTTCTAATTGATGATTTCTAGAATTTGTGTTTCACCAATTTTCGTGGATTGCATTGATAAGCTCTATCAATATTTGTGTTTGGTGAATAATTTAAAGAATATGTGATTCTTTTTGGTGTTTGAGAATATTTGAGATATTGCATGATTTTTGTTGTTATTTGATGTATACTTGTCATGGTATGGCATTATTGTTATCATATGTTTTCGTGATATCTCTTATCTTATCTCATTTTATCTGATATTTATAGCTAGACTGATCCGTTTATTATTTTCTTCTTAAATAATACTCGGGTCAGACCGAGGTATTTCAGGTGCTCCTGCTTGACTTCTTATCAAGGTCTGTCACTTGACTTTTGGCTAACTACTTTAGTATAGTAGTTTTTGTTAGTATACATTTGAGATAGAGAATCCTTGATGTATACTTATTCTTTTGTCTAGCACTTGTATCTATTCATTTGTGATGTAGTGGGTCTTGTATGACCACTATTTTGATGTACACTTTTATGTGATATATTCATATCTGATTCTGCCTTTGTGATATGAATATTTGTGACTGATTTGTGTTATGCTTATTTCTATATTTGTTTCCGAAGGCCTCATAGCCACTGTGTGGTAGCTTTGAGTTTGTATTTGATATGTAGGATTTCCTCTTGAAATGAAATGTAAGTTATATTATCTGACATATCGGTACTCGCACAAAGCAATTGCACAGATGGTCGCTCCTCAACAGCCTTATTCTTCATGCTAGTCGACGGTATTACCCCGTAGTGTCCTTGGCTAGCGTGAGTATAGAGGTGGGGCGTCACAATTTCCATTTTCAAGCCGACAAGTTAATCCGAATGGACGAATTGTATTTCTCGAAAAAGAAATTTGGTCATAAGAAGGACAGCGGTAGATTTGGCCCGGAGAGAATTCCCAAGAGAGCTAGGTGGGAGGATATCAATACTAACGCGGTGGCATTAAATCGAACAATCTCCTACATTTATGCGATGACCCAAGATAAGGTCAACTTCCCCACTTTATTTAAGGCCCGAAATTATCCTGAGTAGAAAAAAGGAGACAAATACTGTGCCTACCACAAAGCTAATGGCCACAAAACTAATGAGTGTAAGGTTCTGGCTGGGATAATTCAGAAGTTGATTCGAGAGGGGCAGTTGAAAGAATTCGTGAAAAACCTACAACAAACTCTCCCGACAAACACTGGTGCAAGGAAGCCTGCAGGAAATGCCATAAATGTAATCGAGGAAGATGACCTGCTAAGCTTAAGTCCACCCCAGAACAGGATTGATGTCATATATGGAGGACCACATCCAGCTGGTACAAGTCAAAGTGCCCGAAGCCAATACATTCGAGAAGCTAAAAAGGGTGTATTCTCTATACAGAAAGAGTCGCCGTTGAAAAGTCTGAAACACAACATTAATATGCATACACTGGTGATTAACCCACAGGAGCTATGGAGGGGGATTCATCATCCCCACAATGATCCTTTAATGATCACAGCCCAAATAGGATCTTCAGTGGTCACGAAAATCCTGGTTGACACGGGAAGCGATGTGAATGTGATATTCCGCCATGCATTTGATCAAATGGGGATTTCCAAAGATAGACTTGAACCTAGTTCCGAGGCAATCTTTGGGTTCAACAATAAGGGGACAACTCTGCTTGGGCAGGTGAAGCTTTTTGTCCAACTGGGACTTTCCTCATGCTCCTGAGTCTTTGAAAGGACCTTCGTAATCATAGATCAGCCGTCATTCTATAATGGCTTATTTGGACGGTCGGCGCTGGATGAGGTGGATGCATTCGTCTCACCGAAATATCTAATGCTTAAATTCCTCACTAAAAGCGGTTGGGGAACTATCCGGGGTGAAACAATTCGCATCTCGAGAAATGTACTTTGCAATCTTAGAACAATACAACAGGGAGTTTACTTGTTACTTTGATTCTTCTATTACTCTGCAGCCTTCGAAAGATGGGTTTCTACATCCATCATTCAAAGCAAAGAATATATATGATAAAACTAATAAACGTATTGCTGCAAGGTGTTTTGCAGTTTATGGAAAAAGAAAGAGGGCAGATTCCAACTCAATCGAAGAAAGTGAAATCGTTACAGAATTAGATTATCAAGGAGAGGTGGAAAGAGTTAAGCCAGTCGAAGAAACTGAAGAGGTTCTACTAGATTCTGCCGATTCCACCAAAATAGTCAGAGTTGGAAAAGGTCTTGAGGAACCTCTAAAGTCAAGATTGACAGGATTCTTAAAAGACAATAAGGACATTTTTGCTTGGACCCACTCTGACATGGTTGGAATTAGTCCCACGGTCATGAACCATGCCCTGAATATCAATCCAAACATTCCCTCGGTTCGGCAAAAGAAAAGGCAGTTTGATAAGGTTAGGGCTGACGCCTTGAAGGAAGAAGTCAAGAAGTTGTAACAAAATGGGTTTATCCGGGAAGTCCGATATTCCAAATGGTTGGCAAATCCGGTTTTGGTAAAGAAATCCAACGGAAAGTGGCGTACTTGTATAGGCTACACAGATTTGAATAAAGCTGGTCCAAAAGATTTTTACCCGTTGACAAGGATAGACCAGTTGGTCGACTCTACCAGTGGACATAAGCTTCTTTCCCTAATGGATGCATATTCTGGGTACAATTAGATTCCTATGTTTAAACCCGACGAGGAACATACTAGCTTCATTACAGACGAAGGAACCTATTGTTATAAGGTAATGCCATTCGGATTGAAGAATACAGGAGCAACTTATCAACGGTTGGTTAACCGAATGTTCAAAGAACAAATTGGGAGGAATATGGAAGTTTATGTTGACGACATGTTGGTGAAATCTCAAGAGGCGGAAGATCACCTTGAAGACCTGAATGAAATGTTTAAAGTGCTCCGCAAGTATCAAATGAAGCTCAACCCCTAAAAATGCAACTTTGGAGTCCATTCCGGAAAATTTCTTGGATATATCGTGAGTGCACAAGGGATTGAGGCTAGCCCAGAACAGATTGAGGCTATTAAGAATATGGCAGAACCGAGGACAAATAAAGATGTTATGAGTTTGAATGACAAAGTGGCGGCACTAAGCAGGTTCATATCAAAAGCCACTGATAAGTGCATACCGTTCTTTGAAGTGATTAAGAAAAAGAAGAATTTCGAATGGAACGAAGATTGTAAAAAGGCATTTCAAGAACTGAAGCTTCACTTGGAAAAGCCACCAATCTTATCTAGCCCCGAAGAGGGGGAATATCTATTCTTATATATGGCAATTTTTGAACATGCGGTGAGCTCGGTATTGATTAGAAATAGCGAGGGATTGCAACTACCAGTTTACTACGTAAGCAGAAGATTAAAGGATGCAGAGTTCTGATACCCAGTTATCGAAAAGCTAGCGTACTGTTTAATTCTGACAGCTCGAAAACTAAGGCCTGATTTTCAAGCACATCCAGTAAAAGTGTTGACCAACTTCACATTGAAGCAAGTCTTTGGCAAGCCCGAAACTTCTGGAAGGTTAATTAAGTGGGGAATTGAACTAAGTCCGTATGATATAGCATATCAGCCTAGAACGGCTGGAAAAGGTCAAGCATTAGCCGATCTCATCAATGAATGTACAGGGTTCATTTCAGAGCAATCCAAAAAGGAAAAAGATACAAAACCCAAGTGGCAACTATTTGTGGATGGTGCATCAAATGAGCAAGGAGCGGGCAGGATATGTGATAATTACCCCCAAATGGGCACAAGTTATACTATGCTATGAAGTTGGGATTCTCAGTGACTAACAATGTAGTAGAGTATGAATTTATGGTTGCTGGATTAACCCTTGCTTTGCAACTTAAAATCCCAAGAATCCAGGTATTTAGTGATTCTCAATTAATGGTTAACCAGATCAAGCAGGTATATCAAACCAAGGATCCTAAAATAGGCCAGTATGTGAAGAAAGTTTTGAAGATGCTCGCACTTTTTGAAGATTTCTCCGTACATCAAATACCAAGAGGAGAAAACTCTTAGGCAGATTCACTGGCTAAGTTGACAAGCTCAAGAGGAGCTCCTGAAACTCGAATTGTACCGGTAGGATTTCAGGCCAATCCCAGCATTGAGGAAAACAGACAAGAAAAAGCTGCGGAAATACTAGTATTAACCTGATCACAGGCATTGGCATCGGAATCAGAAGAGATTGACCGAGAAATATTGAATCAAGAATCTGTAGCTCCGATAGCAGAAGAAAGTTATGAAAACACTTGGATGGCACCAATCGTAGATTATATAATCAATGGAAAATTGCCCGTAGATAAAGTAGAAGCGTGGAGGCTAAAATGGCAAGCTCAGAGCTTTACCGTTATGGTTGGAATTCTTTACAAGAAAGGGTATGCCCTTACCTATTTGCGGTGTGTGAAACCTGAAAACGGATTGAAAATAATAAGGGAAGCACACGAAGGATTTTGTGGGGATCAAACTCTAATGGAATAAAACTAGCCAAGAAGATAATGAGGCAAGGGTTTTACTGGCTACATCTAACTAACCAAGCTATGGAGTATGTTAAAAGGTGTGAGAAATGTCAGCGTTATTCCAAGATACCACGTCTCCCGTCAAGTCAACTACTCCTATTACTACCCCATGGCCATTTGACGTTTGGGGAATCGACTTAATTGGACCGCTTCCAATCTCCAAAGGAGGAGCAAAATATGTTGTGGTGGCAATAGATTATTTCACGAAATGGGTTGAAGCAGAACCACTCCCGAAGATTACCTCAGGGAAAGTGTTGAGATTTGTCATCAAAAACATTGTCACAAGATTTGGGATACCTTACAAGATAATATTCAACAATGGGACTCAATTTGAGAGTGAAGAGTTTTCACTGTTTTGCCACAAGAATGGGATAATAAAAAGCTTCTCCTCGGTCGCTCATCCGAAGGCCAATGAAGCCGTCGAAGCGGCTAACAAAACAATCAAAACCATCTTGAAAAAGAGGATAAACAAAGCAAAAGGAAATTAAGTAGAAGAGTTGCCCTTAGTTCTGTGGGCTTATAGAACTTCAACTAGAACTGCAACGATTCATACCCCATACTCTCTAATATATGGATGTGAAGCAATGCTACCTGTAGAAATTGAGGTACCTTCTCATAGAAGAATTGCCTATGCCCTTAATCCGAACCAGGAATTGAGAAAGGAATCACTCGATCTGATTCATGGATTAAGAGATGAAGCAGCCTTGAGAACGACTGAATATCAAAGGAGGATATCAAGATATTACAACTCAAAGGTAAAAGCCAGGTCATTCAGAAAAGGGGATTTAGTACTTCGAAGGGTAATGGACAATACTAAAAACCCATCGGATTGACCACTGGGACCTAATTGGGAAGGTCCGTTGGTAATCTTCAAAGAAATTCCTTCAGGAGCCTACAAGCTATGCGACCCTACTGGGAATATGGTGCCAAGAACATGGAACGCGGAACATTTGAGACTATATTTTCCAACTATGAATGAATCATGGTTTTAAATCTCCTATGTATCGCCCGAGATCTCCTTTTCATACTTAAACGAGACGAGACATCAAATCTCCTCCATATCTCCCTTGATACTCATCTCGTCCAAAATATTCAAATCTCACCCGAAATATGGATCAAAATCTTAATTCGAGATCTCACCCGAAATTATACATTTTTCTTATTTTCCATAATATTTTTTATTTTCATATTGATTCAGAAGAAACTACTCAATCCAATTATAGTTTACCAACTTCTTGAACATATTCTTTACTTTTTATATCAATGAGTCATAGCGAAAGGTTTCACTTCTTTATTATGTTCAAATAAAAGGATATTATTCAATCATTACCAAATCAATTAAGCTAATCAAGCTACTACTCTTCTAAAAATATTCCTTTTTCCATGTAAATCAAGTATGTTACCATTTTTATTTTTACTAAGAAAGTTATAAGCATTAAATAAATTTTGGACACATCAATTTTAGACGCATAAGTACATCCGAGATATTCCCCAGATGCATTATAAGACCCGAGATGTCAATCCGAGATGCACACTCGATATGTACTCATCTCGTCCGAGATCTCCCCCGATACGAGATAACTTGTGTAAAAATTCCGAGACGAAATGTGACCGAAATCTGATATTTAAAACCTTGGAATGAATAAAGCGTTTCCAAGAACACCTCTACTATGATCTAGAAAAGAAAATCTACATGGTTGGGAATAAAATTCTCCTTATCCCTAAGATGGTAGGCTACCAATAATGGAGAAAGCCCTTGGCCGCGCCAAGAAGGCTAGGTCAAGGCACCTCCTAGAGGGAGGGCGTAAGCCTTTATCCGCGCCAAAACCAGAAATGGCCAGGTTAATGCAGCACAAGCCCTTATCCGCGTCACGCTATGGTCAGGATAAGGCACCTCTTGGAGGGAGGATGGATAATCCCTTGGTCCCGCCACGCTATAGCCTGGCTAAAGTTCCGAACAAGCCCTTAACTGCGTCACGCTATGATCAGGCTAAGGCGCCTCCTAAGGGAGGTCGGGTAAGTCCTCGGGCCCTGTTTCAGGAAAAGCTAGCCGACCGCACTAGAAATCCGGATGAAATGTCCGGCGGACTAAGAAAAGTCCATGCATGAAACAGGCACTACCAGAAATTGGCATAGCTTAAAATAGCAACCACCAAAAAAGGTTGGTACTGTCAGATATGACAAGTAGGCTCTTGCTTAAATAAGCACAAAATCGGACAAAAGAGTCCGTGCATGAAATAGGCCAGAATAAATGATAAATAGACAAAGAAAACGCGGGCCTGAGAAAGCAATATATGCAAAGCACAAACATAGCCGAAAGATGGCATATACAACAAGAAAATCAGAGGGAAGTCACTTACTTCTTCTCGCGAACATTTTCCAGACGGGAGTTCTAGGCTCCTATTGCAAGAGATAATATCCCAATCTTCTATTACTTGACACTGGAAAGGGTATTCTGGTCTTCAATCAATTATTACCAGCAATGGTATTCTGGTCTTCAATTATCAATCGCCAGCAACGGTATTCCGGTCTTCAACTATTAGTTACCCGTGATGGTATTCTGTTCTTCTATTGTTAATTACCAAAATTGGTATTTTGGTCATCTATTATTAATTCCCGAAATTGGTAATCTGGACTTCTATCATTAACTATTGGAAGAGATCTTCCGGCCTTCCATTATCAATTATCGGAAATGACATTTTGGAATTCCTGTTAGAAGTTGTCAGAAAATGGTGTCCCAAAAGTGGCATCCTGGACTTCAAGGGCTCATGTTATCAACGTTAACTCGGGTCCTCTGGTCTTCGGTTATTCATTATCAACCGGAAGAATGCAGGGATAGTTCTGTGACTCAGAATCTTTGTCGTAAAGAACAAAAGCCTTCTTTATACAAAGGGGGGCTAAATGTTAACCATCAAATGCAAATGGAGATAAAGAAGACACGTTAGAAACCTTCCGCAGAGGCAAAGAGTAATAGAAGAAGTTACCTTTCGGTGACACCGAAAGGTTTGCATAACACCCGAGGAAAAGAAGCGCACGGTAACTTCAGAGGAGGGGCTTTCGCAGGTATAAAAAGGAAAATAGTTATAAGGCCGCTTGACGTAATGAACAGATGAAAGGAAAGAAGAGCGCCCCAAGCCTTTTAAATAAAAAGGAAGGAATGCAATAAAAAGGAACAAGTTTGCCGCAAATCTAAACCCATCGGAGCAGACAAAGGGATTCATCACTCGTCATTCAAAGCAAATGTCTTCCAAGAAAGGTAGAAAGAATAGGACCAGAATAGATAACACGGTTGACAACAATTTCGGAAGCATAATGAGCTTTTCTAACCGGTTGAAGTACGTGTCCAGTACTCAACAGTATCGAAAGGTTTACATAAAGATGGCATTCATAATTCAACAAAAAGGCCACCTGCGGACAGCATTCGGGAAAGGCGCGGCTGTCGGCAATAATTACACAAGGAAGCGACCTTCCGACAAGATCGGAAGGTTCATAGTGTCTCATAAGGAACCAACCTTGCAGGAAGATGAAGAGCGTATAGATACATTAAGAAACACAAGGCCATCTACGACGCCCAGCGACCCATGATGGTGTGTGAAGAATAAACCTTCTGTTAAAACCGAAAGGTTCGCAACTGCATAGAAGAAGGAACCTTCCGTCCAGACGAAAGCATAGGGCCGAAAGGAGGGTCACCTACATCTATAAATAAGACCCTAGGGGTCCGGTCTCGGGATCGGATCTTTTTCTCATTTCATCTACTCAACAATTTCTACTGCCACCGCTCAACACATTGTAACCCTAATTTTGAAATCAAATTGGGGGCTATCTTCTTAAATTTTGTATCAGGCTCCATTAGGGAGAAATAAAGAGAATTGTGGCTTGCGATTAACTTAGGATTTGGGGATAATCATGATCAAGCGTTAATTTTACATTAATGGCTGATCTCAAATGATTTATTTCTTATGTTATTTGTCCAAATCGAGAATATGCTATGAAATTTTCAACAGACAACCTCATAAGTTTCCTTCTCCTCAATTTAAATATCGATCAAAAGAAGGGGGAACGAAACTTGTGGGACAGTCCCGAATATAAGTTTCATGGCATATTGACTCAGCTCTTGTTATTCCCCTGAAATATTTGAATCATGCATTCTTTTCGAATGGTTTTCATAAGTGGAGTGCCAACGTAGGAGGCCAAAAGTATCAAAAGAAGGGAAAATAAAGCAGTCTCATCATCTGATGTCCCCGAATGGTTTTTTAACCTTTCGATGGGTTTAATGGTTTGCTAAACCTTTCGATCTTTTGGAAGGTTTAATACAACCGTCAAGATATGAGGATCACTTTTGGTTTCTTAGGGAAATGTAACGAAATGATAAGGATGAAGATCAATTGATCTAAATGAGCTGACCGAAGGGTTTAACTGGTTTTCTAAACCTTCCAATCCATCGGAAAGGTTTAATAAAACTATCAATCTGGTCACATCGCGAGGTTCAAAATGCACTGAAATCCTCTGATAGGGGCTAAGTGACTTCTTGAGCTTCTAAGAAACCTTCCGGATTACCGAAAGGTTTAGCAACATTATGGAACCCGTCCAGTTGAAATGTTTAGGTCATCCTTAAACCTTTCGGTAAGGCCGAAAGTAAGATGATTCTTTCCCCAACTCTACATAAGAGATAAACACTTGCTTAAAACCTTTCGAAATCAATCCCCTCTTGTTAGGGTTAGAATGGTGATCGCAAAACCTTCTGACTTAGCCATTTCACTCAAGTAATGAAAAATCCACTCAATCGAAAGGTTGAATTCATATGAAACAGTCCTATGAAATGCATCGGGGATGTTGACAAGAAATCTTGTTAACAAGCACTATGATACTAAACAATGTTGCTTTATGAGAAGAGTACCAATATCATCTCCACAACGTCTTTCAAATGTAACGACCACAGTCACCATCATTCAGTCCATCACCACCAGCTTGTCTACTATCAGTTTTTAACAAATTAGTCAGAAATCACTACATTATCGCCAAAAAACAAAACCTCTGTTACTTCAAAGAAAAGGGCAAAAGCCCAGAATTTGGAAAGCATGAAATGCAGGATTGGCGCCGGCTAGGTCTTAGTTGTAGGGTATAAGTGAAATGAGCAACATAGACGACACTGATTAATCTCAATGAACGGGATCAAAGATTCTTGTGCACTTTGAAGTGCAAACCAAGAATTCAAAATCATTTCAATTTGAACCAAAAGATTGTGATATATAACCGACGTTACTTCTCATGTTAGATTGTTATTATTTTATCTTATTCTTGGTAGAGCGTGAATTAGAAAAATAAACATGGTAGAAAAGATAAAAATAAAAACACAGAGTGATTATTTAATGAGGCAGCCCTCGTTTAAAGCTTTTGAATTGTCCAAAATACCATGCATGCCTATATAACTATTTTTTTACTAGATAGAACGATTAATATTTTCCATGGCATACAACCATTGAATTTGCTTGTAGTTCTATTTACACAGCTCAAACGTACTAGTATATATACATACAGTACCATCAACCAATCATTTGCCCATCCAACAGAAACTACATTTTTTTTCCCCAAAATAACATCTGACGCAAAATAGAAGAAAACAAGATAATTTTGTAGCATTATCTTCAGATTTAGATAACCGTGAGATGTCTTCTTTATTTATGTTGCTTCTTAAACTCATGGTTGCTTTGACATCATAATATTCTAGTCCACGAGCCTAAGAATGGAAATACTGCTATCAAGAGTCTCAAAAACAACGGTTGATCTTTATATATTTTTCTTTTAGACATCTTACCACTATTCGATCCCACAAATTTTGTATCAGATTCTTTTCCTATTGGCCGGTTTTGATCATTTAGTTCATCCCATCCTCCAAATTTTGACCTTTTTGATCCCTTAGCTGAGCCCATTGAACCCCATGATTCGTACCCAGCCTTTTCTTTCTCTTCATTGCTTGCTTCTTCATTTTCTTTGTTTCTGAAATCTGTATATGAGCTTTCTGAAAATGGTTTTCTTCTATTATCAGTCCTACTTCTGGATGCTTCTTCATATGAACTGCCCCATAACTTATCGACTGCTAAAGAAATGGTAGACTGTACTAACGGCAATGCTAGCGCCATGATGAAAGTTTGTGGACCCGTGCCAAAAACCATGGATGCGATAATGGCAGGCAGCATGTATCCATATGACCTGAATATCTGCATAAAAGAACGTCTACAAATTAACATCGATATTACAAAGCCAAAAGAGCTTTAGGCGCAATTTTATTCAGAACAATTCTGAATTATAAATAAATATTTAGTGCCCTAATTTTATTCAGAGCAGTAGAAATCGACAAATACAATTCGTTGGGTTTAGAACTAAATCAAAAAAGTGCCAGAAGCTAGAGAGGACAACAGATTTAAGTGTTTAAAATAAGCAATGGTATGTTCTTAGTTTTAATTAGAATCGTTTGACTTCTGCTAACCAAGAAGAAAGTTCATGAACAAGTAGTATACGGGTGCAGACACATCATCCGCTTTATGGACCAACAAACAAGTATTGAACAAACATTTAACACTGCAATCTATGACAATTGTACAGACATCAGTCATAAAAGAGTAGGTGTCAATGGACTTGCATCCTGAGTAGTAGTCGATAGATTTAAATGTTCAAAGTGGGCATGGATCGCAATAGATATCCAAGGATGGACATCCGACATGACATGCTTGGAGTATAGCATCATCAAAGCAAAAAATGAGGTGAAAGATCAAGAATAATGTTTTGTTTTACTTATGGCTGAATGAACATGATTAGTTTGATTGAAAAACAAGTAAAACAATGCAGTTTACAGCAATTAATGCAGAAGTCTACTTGATTGTATAGAATTACGACTTGTCAATATAAAAACATAACTAAAACAGATCTGAAACACAAACACACACACAGAGAGTAAAATGTCTTTATTTACCACTTTGCATTGGTACAAAAATTGAGATCTAAGCCCGTACAAGACCATGCTGCCAAAAAGAGCACAAGAGAAACAAATTACAAAAAATGTTTATTTCCTGCCCTTCTTCGGCTTCTTAAGCGACGTTTCTTTGGACGGAGATGTTTGATTTATATAATAAGGTATGATTTATATTATAATTTCTGTATTTGATACATGAATATAAATGCAATGTAATAACTGTCTTGGTCCGGTTAAAGTGTTTGTATCCAAAAAATGCTGGCATGTACCAATTGATCAGATGCTGCACTTTGATTTGGGGCAAACGATGTCCTAGATGCGCATGCATGCTATATATGATGTATGGTATGCCGTAATGTGATATATATTTTTGTAAAAATTAGGATCCGCTCCTTATTTTCAAGTTTCATAGGCGAAAAACCTTCTTCAAAAGCATATTTTAAATTACACCACAATTTTTATTTCGATAAAAAAAAATGTGTTTAATTCTAAACTTAATCACATGTTTCTACAGTGAAAACTATTTTTTAAAATTTTCTTTCAAAAAGTGCAAATATTTAAAGTTTTTTCTGCAAATATGCTGAAATAAAAAACAATGACGTTTTTTTTAAAACTTGTTTTTGAGAAAAACAACTGTGTATTTTGAAACTTAAAAGAGTGTTTTACAAATGTTCCCTATTTTAATAATAATAGTGATACTTAATTTAAATGGAACTCTCATTTTGATGTCTCGAAATATTGAACCCAAGACCTCTAAAACCATAATATAAACATTTTACCATTTGGGCTATTGATCATTGACGGTATGCAGTAATGCAATAATAACATGGATGCTCCTTGACGGATTTAGAACTAAACCAAAAAAGTGCCAGAAGCTAGAGAGGATGGCAGATTTAAGTGTTTAAAATAAGCAATAGTATGTTTTTAAATTAGAACCATTGGACTTCTGTTAACCAAGAAGAAAGTTCATGAACAAGTAGTGCATACGGGTACAGACGCATCATGCGCCTTATGGATCAACAAACATTTAACACTGCAATCAACGACAATTGTACAGACATCAGTCATAAAAGAGTACGTGTCAATGGACCTGAACACCCAGAGTAGTAGTCGATGGATTTAGATGTCCAAAGTGGGAAAGGACGGAAATAGATATCCAAAGATGGACACCCAACATGACATATGTTGGAGTTTATAGCGTCATCAAAGCAAAAATGATGTAAAAGATCAAGAATAATGTTTTGTGTTACTTATGTCTAGTTTGATTGAAAAATAAGTAAAATAATGCAGTTTACAGCAATTAATACAAAGGTCTACTTGACTGTATAGAGCTACAACTTGTGAATGTAAAAACTTAACTAAAACAGATAAGATAACACATGCATGCACGCACACACACATATAATGTCTTTGTTTATCACTTTGCATTGGTGCAAAAATCGAGATCTGAGCCCGTACAAGACCATGCCGCCAAAAAGAGCACAAGAGAAACAAAATACAAAAAATGTTTATTTCCTGCCTTTCTTCGGCTTCTTAAGCGACATTTCTTTGGGCGGAGATGTTTGAGAACCCGACAATGAAGCTTTGCGCTTTCGCTTCTCTTCGCGTTCGATGGCCATCGTACTCTTTGTTGGAGGAGCTTTGGATTTTGCAACCACGAGTTCATCTGCCCACTCCTGTTTCACTTGGAGTAGGGTGACTTCTCCGGGAGTAAAAAATGTGGCAGTGGTAGTGCTTCTTTCCAAGTGCGTGACTGGTCTTCGCGTCGCCTTCATCCTCGATCTCGATGACATTTAATATATGTATATTTATATATCATATAATACGAAGGAACCCTTGTCCTTTTGGCATTGCATTGTTTTTGACATTTCTGTTTTCGAATTCTGATTGTAGTCGTTAAGGGAACTTTGTTATATGGTTTCCCCTAGTTAATTGTATCGAGAATTTGTATGTCTCGCATCATTAATTTTATAGTAACTTAGTTCAAAAGCGTTATAGCCGACACTTTCGGGTCTAAACGAGATCACTACATTACCTTAGGATGCTCTATGCCCCCTAGTACTTTGCCCTTTTTGGGAAAAAATTACCTGATAAAGTTTCGCGCATTACCGCATTCGTTCTAATAGCCTAATAGGTCTTATGGTGTTTGTTGTCTGGCATCTTAGTCATATTACGATTGCATATAAGCTTTCAAATATTGCCATTTAGGTAGGTTTATGGCATTTGTTATTTGACGTTTTAGCTGTATCTTAATAAGGTCCCGAGTCTTACGAAGCCTTTTCTTGAATGTTTGTTACCAATTCTATGGCCTGAATTGGGAGCATACCCAATGTTTCTGAGGGTTTAGAACTGCTATTTAAGACTTATTTTGATGGGGAATCTACCCATTAAGTATCTGGATCTGAACACCAATGGTTTTATTTGGATGGGACTCTACCCACTAGTACTTGGGACTTCTCACCAAGATTTCTCTTAATGCATGGTACTACTTGATCAGGGCTCTCTCTTGATGCACGGTACTACTTTTTTTTTTGAAAAGAATGCATGGTACTACTTGACCATGGCTCTCTCTTGCATGCATTGTCGGCCATTTTATGATCCGTCGGGTGATATGACCTCTTATTGGTGGTGATAAGAGTTTTTTCGATGGCGCATCACAGTGGGGTGTGTGGATAACGGATCCCTCCAGAGGTCCTCCCTCTCTTCACCGAGATCACCCAACCGATTTTATGACTGGGTAAAAAGACTTGGGACCGTGGAAGTACTTATGAAAATATTATGATAATGAAAGATATCCACTTATGATGTGGATTAACCTTTTAAATAATTTGTATCTGATATGTAGTAGATTTCGACGGAGTAAAGTTGTTGACTAATTTCCTAACCATCGGAATGAGACTAATGTGTTATGAAGAGCAAATATTACTTGCTAATCACTAGGCTTAAAATGGAAAATGAAAAGTTAAACATGCAATTGAAGGAATAACACAAGATATAAAATGATTCAGTAAAGTTGCCTACATCCGTTGTGAAATTCTCTTACTATATATTTCTCTTACAACTACAAGAGAATAATAAGAAAACACCAAGCAGTTAAGACTAATACAGCTGTGTAATCTTAAGAACTTTCGATACCAAAAATCATGAATTGCGTATAGCAACCGGTTCAACTAGAATCCAACCGGTTCAACTAGAATCCAACCCTTTTGCAGTACCACTGCATGAGGTATTTATAGTAACTAGAATGAGTCGTGTATGGCTGAGATTGTGCTGTGCAAAAAGGTGGAAATCAAGCTCGACCGTTGATCTCACTATAGAGGTGGACAGTCGATAGTTGTAAAGCAGGTTTGAAGATAGGCGGTGGATGAGAAAGCACTCATCACCCCCTTTGTACAAGCGTGGGTTTGCATTAAATGTGCATTTAATGCTGATGGTAAACCCCATTAGATTAGCCGTTCCACCGGTGATGCTCTAACGAGATGGATTAACAGCTCTGCCTTTCACTTGATTACTCACATGGCCTACTTGGCCGACCAAATGTTGGCTATACGGAAGAGTTTTGAAATTTAGTTAAGGATCATGTGGGGAGGGCAGGCAATGGATCGGGCGCGAGACATCCAGGAGGAAGACCTGGTGACGGTTGGATCTGACTGTATAGAACTCAAGTCCAAGGACGGACCATTCTTCCCTGAAGTGCTGCTTGTCGAGCTGGCATTAGATAGGGGTCGGACGTCAGTTGATGTGAGTCGGGCGAACCGCGATGGTCTTTAGCTGCTGCAGGAAGTCCAATGTAGAGGAGCCGAGCAGGACTGGACCGAGCACAGTCTTGGTCTTAGGTATGTGAAGGTCACTTGAAGAGGCCGGGCTATTCCATGCTGCATTGCTGGGTTGAAGGGCTGTTTGAAACTATAGGCTTGGGTCGGCATTTGATAGGACCAGATTGTCTTTAATTGGGCTTGCTAGTTACTTGCGGATAATATGAGCAACATTCTACCTCCAAGTCCGTATCTGATTATGGATGCGAGCTTGAAATAAATGTCTATATATATCTTTTCGAATGACAACTCTACAACGCATTAAATATGCCTTCTAAGTGGGATTGGTATTTTTTTATGTTGTATTAACATCTGTGGATGCAGGGAAACAGGTTGGAGGATTCCTCAAATATATTGTTTATTTTTCATATATAGTGATATATGATGTGAGTAGGTAATCTGTTATAGATTATGGTTGAAATTGAAATTATTGGATGCTATTGTAACACTGGTCTGAATTTTGATATATTAAATACCATAAATATATTTTTAAAATGGAAGGAATTAAAGGGAATTTTGATATAAAATTATTTATGTTGGAATTAGGTTATTTTAAAGAAAATTAAATTAGAAAAATATATTTTATTTTTTGTTATACTTAACTATAGTGAATTATTAAATGGAGATTTTAAAAATGAATTATATAAGAGAATTTATAAATGATATTCTGGAAATATAAAAAGGAGTTAAAACTAATATTAAAAATAGATTGGAAGTATAAATGGAATTTACAAGAAATGAATTTATACAATGGAATTTTATAAATAAGATTTGTTTTATAAACAGGTAAAACCAAAGGGGTTATAAAATTGAACAACGATGTTTATAAATAAGTTAAGCGATATCAGTGGATATATTGGAAAAATAAATAAATTCGTAGGGTAAATTTATATTAGAATATGGAAACAGGGTTGAGAAAAATAGTATATTCTATTTTTGAAATGAGAATGGTTAGGGAATCGATAATGAATCGATATGGTGTGAAATCGAGAGGAAGTTATAAATTAAATTAGTTATTGAGATTTTAAAATATGCTTTTATTTTTAAGAAGTTAAGTTCGTTTTTCAAAGGAAAAACTTTATTATTTAAACTATGAAATTTTAAACTAGTTGGTATTGGAATACTTCGAAAAATGGATTTTTAAATATTTAATATTTATTGAAATGAAATTTTAAATTTTTATAATCAGCTTTGTAAATTGATTTGTTTTATTTAGATGAGTTATTGATGGTTTATTAAAAGTGTTTAATATTTTAAATAATAACTTAAAACATATTTTTTTTAAATAATAATAAATTACTATTCTTTAAAAATGCTCATTATATATATATAGTTTGGAATGATTGAAAATTTATTTATAAAATTCTCTCGAGATGTGTAAACAGGTTTTAATTTAAGGATGAGATTTTATAAGAGAAATCCTATAAATGGAATTCTAGAGACTTAAGAAATTTTCCAATGTTTAGATGCGATAACTTCGGAAAGAATTTGAATTAATTTAAAGAAGTTATAAATGGTTGGTTGGAATTATAAATAAGTATAATCGGTTTGGAAATCGTAGGAAGCATTTTAAAAAATTCCAAAGACTTATAAGATAAGTTACGAAGTATTTCCAAGTTTAATATTAAGATGGTTTTGGAAATTATACGTATAAATATTTTCCTAAGTATTGAAAGGAGGGTTTTGGAAACACTTTTAGTGGGAAATGATTTGAAATAGAAATATTTTCTAAGTGTTATAAAAATGGCGAATTGGTATGGTACATACCATAACATATGAACAGTAAGAACTAGAATTCTTATCGATACTGGAACTCATAGGGAAGAAAATGTTGTTATGGATGAAATCAAATATGCAGTATTTACAGAAAAAAGTATTCGATAACTAGAGAGCTTCTCTGGTCCTTCACTAATTAAAACTCCGGAAATTACAAATGCCAAAATAGGAATAGCACCCGATATTATTAGAAATGCCCAGAAAATATAAATCCGAAGGCTCATTTTGATGGAAATTTTTTGTAGATGGAGTTAACCACTTTGACAATAGATCAGGATCTAGTCCACCAAAATCAATTCCGATTGATCCAATCAATAAAGTAAATAATACCAATATAAGCATGGGAAATAACATAGTATTGTCCGACTCGTGAGGATAGAAATCACGCTTGGAAAGGGTGGACAATTAGCTAGAGCGGCGGGCGCTGTAGCGAAACTGATCGCAAAAGAGGGTAAATCAGCCACGTTAAGATTACCATCCGGGGAGGTCCGTTTGATATCCAAAAACTGCTTAGCAACAGTCAGACAAGTGGGTAATGTTGGGGTGAATCAACAAAGTTTGGGTAGAGCCGGATCGAAGTGTTGGATAGGCAAGCGTCCTGTAGTAAGAGGAGTGAAATGATATATAAAGTTAGGAATCAACTTATGTAATGATATGCAAGTGAAACAAGTCCTTGCTAATGGTAAAAAAAGATCTTTGAACGTGGGGGCTGTTCTTATTTTACCCGAGGGATTCGAATTAGCCCCCACCGATCGTATTTCTCCCAAGGTGAAAGTATCTATTTATATACGCTCGAATGACCCCTTCTCATAATAAGAATGTACATAACCATATTCCGGTCTGGTCCGGTATGGAATGAACTTATAATCTGATGATCGAGTCGATTCCATGATTATAAGTTCATAACCCCAGTCCATTTGAGCGGAACAGATCTACTAATTCTTTTATTCCAGTTAGTAAGAGAGATCTTGAACTAAGAAATAGGCCTAGAAGCTAAAGGAGGGTATCCTGAAGATAAGATAAAACTTTAATTTTATTTCTTGTTTTTCATCTCAAAAAGTCATTGATTGAACAATTAATGGATGATCCGCGTAGTTATATGATAACTTCTTCGGATTTGGAAAAGAGGTTAGAGTAAACCTGGTCGTTTTTCATGTTTAAACAGAACATAAGATGAGTCAAAAAAGTATAATTTCTAGAAGTTTAAAACAAATGTGAAATGTGTGATATGTAAATACGTTGCGTTGGTAACTCAAATTCTTCTATAACAAAAAATGATTAATCGGACGAGAATAAAGAGAGAGTCTCGTTCTACATGTCAATAGCGACAACAATGAAATTTGATTGTCTGATAATGAGCAAGGAATATCCGTCTTTCTGCTAAACAGAATCTATTGAACTCGTAATTCATTAGATACTTTTTCTGAATGTCAACTAAGTATCGTAAGTAAATTGATCCCGGTTGTTCAATCATTTGATAACCCGAGTCATTCTTTGATAAACGAATCACTGTTCGCGACCCAGGATTCCATTTTATCATCAATCCAATCACCGTTCACATTTTTTCTTTTTCATATCAATGAATAGATCTCTTCTTGTACGACTTAGATGTCTCGTATTTCTCGAAAAAGTGATTCGAGTGATGGAATTTGGTATGATACTTATGAGATCGATGAGATTTATATTCAAATATTTCTTCTTAGAACATATTGATTTGACCCCATAAGTGGGACCACCACCCAATAGCATGTTGCCACCAAAAGCAGAACCCCGTAAATATTTCTAAGTATTGAAAATGGTGAAATATCCTGTTATGGATACAAGTGTTGAAATTGTTTTCAAAATATAGAAATATTGAGAGAGATTGAGCATATATCTCGGTAAAGATATTTTGAAGTAAATGTTTTGAAGGTTTATAAAATTGGGCCTAGTGACTGCTTATGGATGTTTTATTGATAGTTAAATAACCGACTATCAATATTGGCCAATTTCGTTAATCGTTTCGAAGAGACCGGGATCGGACTTAATTATCCGAAAACCAAGATCCGGTTTGAACGTTATGAATGAATACCGTGAAGATGATGAAGACGGTGATTCGGTTTGTCCAAACCCAGGACAACTTGTATGGACGAATGCTATCAGAACATCGTCATTGGAGGACGAGCATTCTAAAAAGAATTGTTTTTTGAAAGGTAACGCTTAGCCTCGAGCCTCATCAACCGAAAATGACTAAAACAGGGAAGATGCAGCAAGGCTAAGTGGGTCGCACCCAAGTAGGGTATGTTATCACCTTTCTAGATGTCCTCGGAAACCTATATATTATGGATATGGTTGTGCATGAAAGAAGGAGTACTCGATTGTAAGGGTGGGAACACCCGGGGTGATAACATATTCGATCTATCCAAGTTAGGGGTAGGCCGGTCTTGTGTAATAGGGGATCCCGGCAGTACTCGGTACATTGTTCTAGAAGTGTACTGCGATGGACGGTACCCCAGTGGCCAAGTCATTCGTATGGAATCTATTCTCCAATACGAGCCTCACGGTTTTGTTGGTAGAGCCTAGCATGCTGGAATTTAATTAATGTAACAATTTCGACTATTTGATTAAGTATTTGTGTTTGGACACTATTATAATATCAGAGGATTTTCTATAAAATTGTTTTGGTTATCGTAAGGTAAAAAACCTGTCATGTTTATGTGTGACGCGGTCTTACGAGATACCTTTGTTTTTCAAAGGATTTTGATAACTCTAATAATTCAAATTGAGTGTGTTTTCTCACGTTGGTTTTCCAGACTGACTCGGGTGTTATTTTATTATAATGCTCGGGTCAGACCGAGTATTACAGATTCAGATTAGAATCGCCGTGGAGCTCAGGGGACGAGCCGGATGATAGAGACGTATCTCCGTACTTGTTTACATTTCCGCTGTGTGAGGACAAGTTATTATAACTATCCATTTGAGGTATTGAATTATTGTACTCTGATGAATGTAAGTATATAAACTGTTACAGATTCTTTTGTATAAAAATCTGTTATTATATATTATATTTTGTTCCGCTGCGTTTGTGAGATTCTATGTTTTGTTGTTCTATTTTCTTTTATCTCTCTCTTCTTCACCCTAGTTATTCGCACTTTCCTACAATTTGGGTTGAACATGAGTGGATTATTATCAATTCAAAGGGTACGGAACTGCGGGTCGCTACACGTTGGCTTAATCATCTCTTTCCTTTCCAAACGTCTTTGCTCGTATGTCTTTTTATCAAATTTAGTTGGGATGTCGAGAGAAGAGAAAACACTTTGGTGTCTGAATTGCCTCTTGTTGTTTGTATCTTAAACCATTGGCTGGAAACTTCTGCTTGAGGCAGACAATGCCTTGTTATTTGGCTTGGACCCATGCCTGCAGGCTATGGTCCTGGTATTGGGTGGAAGTCGGTTTCAGACTAATGATCCAGGTGAAGCTAGGGTGCTTCCTGAGGCTTTGATGCTCTTGGTTTCAAGTCGGTTTGGATGCTTCTACGCTTCTGCTTCTTCTGCCATGATTGAAATCTTGGTCTGCTCCTTAACGAGGTTGTCCGGAAGCTTCCCATGGCCCATTAAAAGAGAAGACGTTGGATTTGATAGCACACTTCCCCTTCTTCAACAAGTTCTGGATCGGTCGAAGTATTTGAAGTGCTTCGAGGACGGGAGCTTGCTCGGTTTTCTTCAGCAAATTCTTGATCGTTTAAAGTGCTTCTCCGGCGATGCCAGGTGCTTTCTAGGTGGTGATAAGAGTGCGGGCTGGCCTGTCATGGAAGAGCTGTTGACGCGCTTCTTCTGCTCTCTTTTTTCTTTTTAACTCATTAGTCATGAGAATATTACTGTATGCCCAGCGGGGCGGTATTATGCCTTCCCGTTTTTGAACTGAAAAAAAAATACATATGGCACAATTTTGATTTAAGAAATTTGTTGTGTTCCTTAGTAATATGTGCAACTTATTGGGCAGAATACCCTGAGTATCCACTAATCCTTGTCTTTATGCTGCAATTTTTTTCCTTTTAGGATTACGCCCGTTATTAGTGTAACAATAAGATTGGTCGGGTACAACCGCTAATATAGCCAAGTGATGGCTGGATGTAGAGTGGCGGAATACCCGACTGCATGAGCCATGGATTTCTCCCAGGTGACACGTTGGTGAGTACGAGACGATTGTTGATCCCGAAGCGAAAGCTTTGAAGTGGACAAATGATGGTCGGATGTAGAGTGTCGGTTTGCACCGGCATGAGTTAAAACACAAGTTTGCTCGCAAGTTCTCTTGAGCTTCAAGCAATCAAATGTGAGTGGCAGATGAGCACAGGTTCGAACCCAAGCGCATGAGCTGTGGGGTTTTCCTGTGTGACACATTGTCGGGTACGAAGCAACCATTGATCCCGAGTCGAAATGAGCGTACTGGTTGCTCACTCTAGTATGGGAGGTGTGATGGCGAGGCGAGCTGTACGCTGTCAACCTTAAAGATTTGTAGAATGAAAACAAACATACATACATAGCTTTTCATATCACAATTAAAAACTTATTTATAATGAAGGATCGGAGTTGAGATAAAGAAGATGCCCCCGACTCTCGGGTAAGTCAGCCAACTATGAGAAAGTGAAAGTTGCCGCCATCGTTTCGGGGTTGGGGTGGCCTTGGATAAAGCCAAAGCGTTGATCGACCCGCAGGATTTGTTAAGAAACCCACTGTTGATTGTTGGATGCTCTTGCTGTAGCATGAGAACTCCTTTCTTTGTCTAAGGGAAGCTCTGTAACATTCTCTTGCCTTCTGCTAGTTGCCTCTGATCTCACCGACCCTGTCTTGGATGGGGTACTTTATGACAAGGCGGTTGTAGTAAACGATGGCATCCAACTCAATAAATGTCGATTGTCCTATTAATAGGTTATAAGCAGATGTGCAATCAACTACTATAAATTTTACCTGGATCTTCGCAACGAGGAACTCTTGGCCAAATGTTGTTATGAGCGAGGTTGTGCCTATCGGAACAATGCCTACAATCTAAAGCCAAAAACGGGCAAGACGCATGAGGCGACGCAGGAGGCAGGGCTTGGACATTTGTGTTGTTGGATTGAGGGGGCCGGTTTGGCCGTTCTTCACGTTCGCACTTTGCTCGACCTGATGACGAATAAATTCCAAAAGTATGCTTTCCCTGATGAGTCTTTCGATCTCATCCTTAAGCACACGACGGCCTATTATGGAGCGGCCGTTAACTCGATGGAACTCGCAGTACTTGCTGTTGCAACGAGGTTCCTCTTGTTTTCTGTCTCTGACAAGGTAGTCAACATAGCACAAGGTTTGCGTTATGCGCTATTGTGTTATGCGCTATAGTGCGCGCTATTTTGTTCGCTTTTTTAAATTTTGCATATTTTTACGATTAATCAAATATATTACGGCTATTCGAAATTTAACGTTATTTTTTGTAGATTTTGTGTCATATCCATACCGTTCAAGACTCCAAATATAAACACTACCATACTACATGCCTGTATTAAAAAAAATTGATATAAAATGCAATTATTAGAAAAAAGACGATGATTCCATGTTGTACATTCAAAATAATTGATAGATATAACATATTTGTGCCTTAAAGGATTTGAAATTTATTCTTATATTTGTGAGTTGTGAATATGTGATGAGAAAAAAATTTGTAAAAAATGCATGGAAAATTTGATTTTGCATAAAAAGCATAAGATTTTCTATTGGCAAGAACTAAGAAAAAATATAAATAAGAAAAATCACAAATTGAAAATATGAAGGTCAAGCGAATCTACAATGACAAGATTCAAATAAACTAAGTCAAACATGATTTAAGTCTACGATAACAAAACTTAGAAATTATATTATACTTCTAAGTTTCTAAAGCCTAATCACTAACGTCATCCAAATCGCAACTATCATCATTATCTAAATCGTCCTCAATTTCTTCTTCGTCTTTCGAGTCATAATCTACGTTGTCTTCCTCCGAATCACCTTCAAAGTTGTCTCTTCTACATCATCAACATACATAGGCCTTGAACTAGAAGCTAAAACCTTTCCTTTTCATTCCACATATATATATATACATATACAGATACATCACAGAGTATACAAAATGATACATGTCAAGTTGTTGTATTTTGTTCTGATAGATCATATAGCCACCTATGCCTTTTTATTAAGTATTTATTGGATATGTCGATCCACTTGAGATAGAAAATTAAAAAAAAGTATGGCATTTGTCGACGTATTCAATAGATATTTAAGACAAGGCTATAGATGGTCGCTCCTATTCAACCTTATTCTCTGCATTAGCAGACAGTATTACCTAGTAATACTCTTTGTTAATGTAGGTCTCGGGGTGGGGCGTCACAGATGTATATATATATGTGATGATTTACTGTTCTGTGATGTGTTTTACATTCAAGTTGTTGTATTTTGTTCTGATAGATCCTATAGTCACCTATGCCTTTTTATTAAGTATTTATTCGATCCACTTGAGATAGAAATTTAAAAAAAAAGTATGGCATTTGTCGACGTATTCAATAGATATTTAAGACAAGGCTATAGATGGTCGCTCCTATCCAGCCCTATTCTCTGCATTAACAGACAGTATTACCTAGTAATACTCTTTGTTAATGTAGGTCTCGGGGTGGGGCGTCACAACTTGGTGTTGTCTAGTCTTGTGTACTCTTTCTCCAGCTCTTGACATACGTGTTACATTACCCCAAGTCGGTGTATAATTCTCAAAAACCAACTCATCTTCTACGTCTAACTTATCCCCTTTCATGAAATCGGTCATCCACTCATTTGAACCGTTTATATCTTCTAAAGAAATAGGATTCACCACATCCCTTCGCTTGAAATGAATTTTCAAAGTTTGATTGTACTTGACAAAGACAAGGTTTTGTAGTCTTTTATGTTCAAGCATATTCCTTCTCTTGCTATAGATCTAGTTCAAAAACATATTTTGGACCAGTGTTGGGCTTTATTCACTATACATACCTAAAAGGAAAAAAACAAAATATCGCGCTATTTTGCGCTTTGACAAAATAGCGCGCTATTTTGCACTGTATATGACATATGAGCTATTATAAGTCAAATAACGCACACCCTACGCTATAGTGCATAGCGCACGCTATGATAACTATGGTATCTGATGGTGGCGGGTCTTTGATACCGCATCCGGTTCCTGGTGGAGAGGTAGATGGTAGCGATGTCGTTGTTCAAGAAGAATAATTATGATATTTGGACTTTAGGGAGGGTCGTTCTCTGAACACTTTCGGGCTTCCACCAAAGTAGTTAAGGCGCTAAGGCGCAAAAGGACGCGAGCCTTGAGCCTTAGGCTTTTTCGAGCCTTGAGCCTTTTTGCGTGTCTTTTATACAACTTTGATCTACTATTTTACTAACTACAAATAAAATTATAAATCATATTTTATTATTCATTCAACTATTTAAATATTTTATTAACTAAAATTTAAATTTTAAACCATATTTTATAATTCATTTAATTATTTAACTATTTTGTAAACTAAAATGTAAATTTTGCAAAAATGCACCTCAAACTGCAAAAGACGCACTCAAACTGCAAAAAGGTTCACAACGTGCGCTGAGCCTTTTTTGAGTCTAGACGCCGGCCTTGATAACACTGGGCCGGCCTGACGACCGCTATTGCAACGATTGTTGCTGCTGCAAAGATTGGTCTTGGCGGGACGCCTCACCCCGTTGTCGTTGTTTGAAAGATCTACGTCTTCCATCCTCATCATGTCATTCGCCCGATGATAGAAGTTGGTTAGGAATTGTTGTTTCTGGAGTTCCCTCCACATCTTGGATTTGTATCGGACCCCTGAACATAGGGCCACAACCAAACCGTTGACGTCTGCACTCCTAGCCCGGGTGGAATCTTTGTTGAAGCGACTGACATAAGACTGTAGGCTCTCAGAAGGACACTTCCTGATATTGCCCAGCTCGCTGGCTAACATTACATGTGTGCGGGACTTTGAAGAAACGAGTTTTGAAATCCGTGCATAATTGAACCCAGGAGTGGATGCAGCCTGATCATAGATGCAAGAACCCGCGGGAGGCAGGTCCTGCAAGGGTAGAGGGGAAGAGTAGACACTTGGCGGACCAGAGAGCTATCCGACGCGGGTGATGGAGTTGAATGTTGTGATGTGGTCGGACGGGTCTATACTTTCATCGTACTTGTCAATTGACGACAAGGCATATCGCCGATGGATGTAAGTATCCAGGATTTTATGCGAGAACGGTTCTTTATTCTCGTCATCTGAGATGTCTCGTCCCTAGTGTCGTGGGCTTGCATTCTGTTGAGCTGTTGGCGGAGGGCATGCATTTCCTCCCTAAGGCAGGCGTCGGGCTGTTGCGGGATTCTCTGGCCAACTATATGACAAGGGTTAAGTCTACGAGGGCAAAGTAGGAGGTCGACGACGAAACGAAGAATGGCGTGGAAGAGCCAAGGATCTCCCTCTATGCACTGTGAGGAATCTGGAACGCGTGGCCCGCTCTCTCTTTTGCCTGCTTTTAGTCACATCCCTGTGAGATTGGAAGTGTGCCGAGGGGCCCATGTGTGCTCTATTGATGGTAGAGAGGCCATCATCGAGACAGTCAAATGCAAAAGTTCGCATTTGAGCAGGATCTAGTGACTGATATGCTAAGGGGAAACGACGACGGCTTGGTCTAACTGGTGAAGCCACGTCCGAGGAGAGATAAATTCGACTAGGCACACATGCGGCGTACCTTCTAGAATTGATGTGGATGTTCATCGATGGAGTTTCTAGCACCACCCTCTCCTGGACCTCGGCTGTGTTTGGAGATCGTAGCGCCATGAGGCACCTGTCTGCGAGCAGTAGATTGACCAAGTCGATTGTTTGAGGAGCTTGTGGGACAAGGTTGACGGTGGCTTGAGCGTCCAACCGTGTCCTCAAGCCATTGACATCACGGGCTAACTGACCCACGTTTGACAGTTGTAGCATCACAACATGCCATCTTCCTTCGTCAGAGCCCGGGTTGGGCTAGACAGTACTAGTGAGATTGTTGTCGTTGGTTTCGTACCCATTGGAGTTGTTACCTTCAAACGGCGAAAGATTGTCTATGATAACAAGTTAGACCAGACCTTTTCAGAGTAGAAAAAATGCGGACAAGGAAGCTTTTAGGGGGAGACTCTCCTTCTAGCGTTAAAATATTGACTAGTTTCTTAGCCAATCTCGAGATGAGATTAGTGCATTATGAAGAGAAAATATTAGTCGCAAATCACTAGGCTTAAAATAAAAAATGAAGAGTTAAATACGCAACTGAAGAGTTAATAACACAAGATATAGAGCGGTTCAGCGAAGCTGCCTACATCCACTGTGAATATTATACATCTCTCTTACAGCTGCAGGCAATCACAAGAGAATAATAAGAAAACATGAATCACTCAAGACTAATACAGCTGCGTAATCTTAAGAACTTGCAATATCAAGAGTCATGACTTGTGTGTAGCAACCAGTTCAATTAGAATCCAACTAGAATCCACCCCCTTTGTAGTATCACTGCATTGGATATTTATAGTAGTTGGGGTATTTATAGTAGCTGAAATGAGTAATGTATTGAGATTGTGTTGTAAGAGAAGACGAAAACCGGGCTCGATCATTGATCGAACTATAGAGGTGGATGGTCGACTGTTGTAAAGCAGGTTTGAAGATAGACGGTGGATGATAAATCACTCATCACCCATCTGTACAAAGCATACAAGGCATGAGCTTGCATTATATGTGCATTTAATGATGATGGTAAGATCCATTAGATC
Organism: Allium fistulosum; assembly: GCA_030737815.1. Classification (NCBI taxonomy): domain Eukaryota; kingdom Viridiplantae; phylum Streptophyta; class Magnoliopsida; order Asparagales; family Amaryllidaceae; genus Allium; species Allium fistulosum. The sequence continues at coordinate 1,185,737,236 of CM060902.1, forward strand.
AGTTGTCCCACGGGTGGTGCTCTGATGGGATGGATTGACAGCTTTGTCTTTTAATTAAGTACCCACATGGCCTAGTTGGCCGATCGGATTTCGACAACACGAAAGAGGTTTGGGATTTAGCTATGACCATGTAAGGAAGGCGTGCAATGGATCGAACGTGGGGCGTTCGGGAGGAAGGCCAAATAACGGCTGGATCTGGTTGAATGGGAGCCATTCCCGAGGGCGGGCTATTCTTTCCTGAAGCATTGCTTGCCGAGCTTATATAGGGGTCGGGCATCAACTAATGTGGAATTGGACGAACCGCGGTGGTCTTTAGTTGTGTTGGAAGTCTAATGTAGAGGAGCTGAACGGGACTGGTTCAATCCTGGTTTAGCATATGTGAAGGTTGCTGAAAAAGGTCAGACTTTACCATGATGCCTTACTGGGTTGAAGGGCTAGTTTGAGACCATGGACTTAGGCCAAACTTTGACTGGGCCATAGTTACATAAACAAATATGAGCAACACATTTTTTGCTACCATGCTGCACCGAAATGAAAAATGTTTTGTTTTCCAAAGAAATGTTCCTTTGGTGGAAAAGTCGTCTTAATTCTCTTCTTTTGAAAAGTCAATACAACAGTACTGCGTAGTACTTTTAAAACATTTTTATTTTTTGAAATCTTTTTGGGTTGATGTCATTTTGATGTACTTCTTGTAATTAAGATCAAAGCTCTTATTTCACAAGAAATTTTATAAAGTAGTTGCACGAAACAAAGCTCATGGCTAACCATAAAACGAAAATAATAGTGATTAGAAGGTGGGACAATGCCCGTATAGTTTGAAATTTTAAGATGGGTACTTCAAGAAACCTGAAGGTTCAATGAACAAACTCTAGCGGATCCCTCCAAGTATAAACCTGGTAGAAAGGACGATTGCTGAAGGAAATATTTAGAAGTCCGGGATTCTGAAGGCTAATATATGAAATCAAATATGTGCCCTCAAGTATAAACTCGGTAGAAAAGGCAATTACCGAAGGCAATATTAAGAAATTCATGAATTCTGAAGGCTAATATAAGAAATCCAATAGCGCCTCCAAGTATAAACCTAGCAGAAACGGCAATTGCCAAGGACAATATTTAAAAGTCCAAAATTTTTGACATTCGGACATTCGTCGGTCTTATGTCTGTTTGCGAGATGATAGATGCAATACTTTTCACGGTTCAGACTTTCTCTTTTCAATGGAAGGTAATTTGGGTAGAGGAGTCTTTCATAAGTTTTGCAAAAGATCTGAGACAGGCTCTAATTAACTGGAGTTAGGATGTTGTCCTTGAGTTTCTTTCGAGGCTCATTGGGTGGAGTTACAGAAAGAGACCTCTTAATAGATTGAGATAGATCTTCGTCTGTCATTAATTCAATACTCATGTCTCCAACTTCGTCATTCATGGCTTTGAACATTTTTCTGAGTTAGGCTAATTTCTAAAGAAAATGATGAAGATGTCCCAAAGTTGCATAATCTGGAGAGCTTGAAGTTCAAAGACAAAGTCATATTCTTCACCTTTATCATTCTCGCAACTAAATGACGAGACACTCAAATAAGTCTTCTTCGATGAGTTGGATCCGAACGTTAACAAATAGTTCCGAGTTAAATTTTGCACTATTACTTTCGTTGTTGGCGTCAGACATGGCTATTTTGGAAGAACGGTTGATTTATGAAATGGGGGAATAAGGAAGGAAGGTTCGAGGCCATCCTTCTAACATAAAAAATTTAGTGTGATTTTTCGTCACACACCAACACCCCAAAGATCGAAGGGAAAGCTTCAACCATGGAGGTTTACAAGTGCTTTGATAGGATGATAACCGAAAGCTTTTGGGTAAATGCTGGAAGTTAGATTAAATTCCTACTGGTTAATACCAAGAGTTTATGAATTTTGACTAAGCTGAGACCAAATGCGGCAAGTAAAACTAAAGTAAAGATACTGAAAGTAAAGACACCGAAAATTATAGTGGTTCGGGCTAAAATCTCTACGTCTACTATCATTTCCTCCGTTAGAGTTCTACTATATAGCCGAGAGGCTGCTGCAATGATGAGTTGGCCAAGTCCGTCCTTAATGAGTTTTGATAACAACTCTAATATAAGAAAGTACAATGTTTATTTAGTATCTGAATTATATGCAGATACCGAAAAGAAGATCCTTGATACATTAGGATCAACGCATATTTATAGAAATCTTGTTGTATCGCTATTGGTGGAGAGCTTTCTCCTAGATGGCTGACTGAGCTTGTTTGTAGGGCTAGGATTTAGCCATGTGCATTCATCTGGTTGCTTCCAAATTGACGTGGATTAATGACTTGTCATCTTATATATCACTTACGGATATGGCAATCCATGTGTACTGTAGATACTTTGGATTATATGAACCGTCAATCATGATTATTTGGCATTAGCTTTCGGTTGATACCTCTTTGGGAGCCTAGTTCTTTGGTGTCTAGTCGGCTGAGTAACCACTCCTTTTGGATATTGTATATACTTCGACATATGGATTTACACATCGGTTTGATGTGCTGATGAGTGCTACGTAAAAGTATATACTATATATCCACTGATGCTTACTATTCATGGGAAGATTGATACAGAGCATAGCTTATATGGTTTAGAAGTGGGATATAATTGAGTAAAAATTATGGTGCAACAATACAGTTACAAAAGGAATGGATACAAAACTCATGAATGATAAGGTGCAAAGAATTGCAATATGGCACAAAGGAAGAAAGCTTAAGAAATTGGTTAAATATCATCGGTTGATACCAACCAATTAGTACGAAACGGCACCGATCGATTAGTTGGAGGAATTCTAGCTAGCACTTGATGAAATTTAATATTGAATTGTGGTATGAAGCCAAGGCATAAAGCTATAATGGATATCTAGCCAAGAAGAACCGTTTTGGAGCAAAATAAGGAGGACATGCACAGGTCGATCGATTGATATCGATAAATAAAATCCTAGTACTAGAAGCAAGGTCAACGCAACCTTATTCTCTTATTTTTTTGGATCTTGACTGCGTCTTTCTTGACCAACTATATGGAGATATTCAAAGTGAATAAAGGCTCTAAATATCCTTTTAACGCATATAAATACAACATCAAAGCAGCAACAAAGGAGATTGATTCTATTTTTTTCCATGGGAGATTCTGCCAAATTGCTAGCTCGGATATGTTAGTTGAAATCTCTTTGGAAACTACTTAAAAACAACAATAAGAATCTATTAAAATGGACAATAGGCATACCTAAACCATTATAAATCGTGTGCTCTCTTTTTATTTCTTCTTTTTTTCCTTTTTATCATATTTTGATCTGAGATCTAAATAGGTTGAACTCTACTCGAACGAACCAAAGGTCATAATCCACATACAAACCTAAATCAACCATCACTGGATTGTTGGTTCTACACGGCCTCAACAAGGTGTTAGACCAATTTTTGACTAACAAATACCATAAAGTAACCTGAGAGGTGCATATTCAAAAAACATTAAAATTATTCACTCAAACTCATGTTGACCAATATAAATAGATTTTTTTCTTAAAATAGAAAAAAATAGTTCAAAATGATTTAACGGCGTAACATGAGATTCCCCTAATATGCATTTCGTTTTTTTAACTATATTCATATCCTAGGATTGCTCCGACCTTTAAATTTGATAACAACAAGGCAGGGTGGACTAACTTACTAGATAAATGGTGCAAATATTCACCCATTAATTCTAATATAACACATGACCAATATTTGTCCGGTGGTTTAGCTTATTCATTCTTTACCAAAGGTCATGAGTTCAATTTCGCATTTTGTCATCTTAATTTGTGTATTTTCTTTTGTTTTCTTTTTCCCGAGAAATATAAATTTGTAATGCATTATACCTCTAACAACTATATCATTCAGATATCTTTTTCCTTGAATGTGAGGGTTATGAACGAAATACTCCTACGAGTTACGGAGAGCAAGAGAAGAGCGATGATTAGAATGGTGATAATGTCGAGGTGTGAAGAACAGCAACGCAATGACACAAAGCGGCGTCTGGAGTGGTACGACCCGAATCCCCTCGAAGATTGTGGGCGACAAGAATAGGTCCGAAGAAGAGCCTCGTCAACGACAAGTGAAATCATGGCTACTAGGACGACCTTTAAGAGAAGGAAACATTTGGCTTCTTTCATATCTTGTATGACCCATTTCACGTGCACATTAAGGGGAGTGATTTAGAAACTGATACATGAATTAGAAAAAGATACAGTATGCATATATATGCAAGTGAATGGAAGCAGTTCTATATGACATGTGCAACGCAGTTTTACGTGTACTACGAACCAGGTGGTGTGGTAAACTCGGAGGGATGGCACCACTCCCGATGGTGTATGTGGTTCAATGAGATTTGTTTCCGCAAGAAGATTCTCACAAGCGTCAAGGTTTGAAAAATCAAAGTTGAATTCGGAAAGGTCAACCGAAAGTGGGTTGTAAGGTGGACCAACGACCTCTTCGTCTTATGGTGCCATTAGACTTCCACTTTCTGTGCGATTGGAGGTTGAGCTAAGAGCGACGTCATCAATCCATCTCCTCAAGCGTTTGAACTAGGGGATCGAGATATCAAAGTCGAAATCTTAATCATTGATGTTATCGTTAGTGGACTCCATGAGTGAGTCCTTCCTCTTTTTTTGTTTCTTCTTCCTCTTATTACTCTTATCCTTCTTTTACAACTCTCGCTTGTACTTGCGGAGCTGGGAAGCATCTCCTCTTCTAATTTCTGGAGGCAGGCATTCATAATGAATGGATCAATCAGTTTGGATCAGATAATGTTGCCATAACTTAAATCTGTTTGAAGAACTGTCTCGACGTTCGGCTTTAGGGAAGGCTATCAACTGGGTGGCCATAAGTCACAAAACATTGTTCATGACCCTAGTTGAGATACTTATGGAGTAAGGTGGCATGTTAAGAAGGTGGATCGACGGAAGATCGACGTCATAAACTTCGGACGTGAGAATAGGTACTTACATCTAGAAAGCCAGATGCAGGAACAACCAGATTGGTCTCTCACGAAGAAATAAAGGCCCCAAATGGTGATGCTCTTAATATGAATGTCTAGGATAATTTGGTAGGTACGGCGTGCTTCAAGGAATATGAAAAGGGAGTTTTCTCTTCTAAATTTAATGTGATACAAGAATCGAAGCTCCGTTATGTTAGTTGTGTGATCAAATAGTTGCCTCAAGAGCTTTACATGCACTTGTACTGATGGAGCCGCTATCAATGTGGTAAAGACACAACAATGAATATATAAAAATAGGAAAAGATGCCCGCAAAACACATGAATCGACTGCAGGTGGTATAACCCTCAGGTGGCTTGTGACCTCACTTCCAAAGGCACGGGAAGCCTAACTACATTCCCTAGGATGTGATGCATTTGGCACATGCAAAAAATCAACAACAAAAAGTCTTGGAAGGCGGAGAATTATGAGGAATATGTAGAATAATGCAGGGACCAGGTTCTCACCTAAGTTTAGCACCTCCGATGGAGGAGCGATAACCTCAGTAGCTAGAGCCATAATAACAGATGTGATGAGGGTAATAGAAGGACCAGCGGCGGTTGTTGCTGGCATAGAGGAAAAACAGCCACACGAGAGTGGTGGAGGCGAAAGCATGCATGGTGTCCTATGTTGCAGCGGGGGCATAATAGGTGACGAAGTGGTCATGGAAATAAGTTTGGAAGATCGTCGTCTATGATCCATTCCTTGTATCTATAAGCTAAACACAAAATCATGAAGAACATCATATAAGGAATGATTTATATTATAATTCATGTATATAGTACACAAATATAAATGTGATGTAGTAATTGTCTTGGTTCGATTAACATGTTGTATCCAACAGATGTTGGCATGTACCGATCGATCAGATATTGCACTTTGATTAGGGGAAAACAATGTCTTACACGCGCATGCGTGTTATAGTGATGTATGGTATGTTGTAATGTGATATATATTTTGTGGAAAATAGGATTTATCCCTTATTTTCAAGTTTCATAGGCGTAAAACCTTCCTAAAAAATATGTTTTAAATTACACCACAATTTTTATTTTCGATAAAAAAAATTAATTCCAAACTTATATGCATATTTCTATAATCAAAACTTTTTTTTTGAAAAAGCGCAAATATTTGCAGTTCTCTCGGCAATGTTTGCAATCTTTTCTGTAAATATGTTGAAATTAAAAACAACGGTGTTTTTTCAAATTTGCTTTTTAGAAGGGGCAATTGTGTATTTTGAGACTTAAAGAGTGTCTTACATAAGTTCTCAATTTAATAATAAGAGTGATACCTAATTTAAGCAGAAAATTTATTTTGATGTCCCGAGAGATCGAACCCAAGATCTCTAGAACCACAATCTAAACATTTTATCACCTGAGTTATTGGTCATTGATGGTATGCAGTAATGCGATATGTAACATGAATTCTCCTTGACGGTATGCAGTAATGCAATATGCAACATGAATGCTCATTTGTGCTTGAAAACAAGGAACGAAATGTGGATAGATGCACAAACTTCCAATACGGTATGTACTGATCCAAGTTTCCAATATGCGACAAAGTTGCGTGTATAACACGATTATTAACATAGGAACTACGTTAATAATCCAAGACCAAGACTAACTGGTATGGGGAAGAAGTCATGTTCTTGACCATGTTTTTTCTCAATGAGGGTTATATCTTCCGGGAGTCAAGGATTTCAGAGTCGACGGCGATGAATTGTAGTGCAATGTATAGCAATGAAGCATCAAACACCTAAAGTGGCAAAGCTCAAACTCAACCCCACGAATCAGTATAAAAAAAACTAAGGTTTAGGGGAATCGTTGCAAATCAATGGAAAACAATATGGAATTGAATCCAACACATTGTAGGGAAGCCCTAAAGCCCACCGTAATCACCATCTCAACCCAAAAATCGAAAACTCATTATTAGAGTATTAATCGGCTCTTTTAGGGCTTGGCCAAATTGATGGCAAAATCAATGAATTTTTGATGTAGATAAATACAAAAATCAATGGAAGATCATTACCCAGATTGATTTGTGAAGTTGGTGAAGATTTAAGCTAATTTGAGACGATTCAAATCGAGTGTAGACTGGGTTCGTCGAGGTTGATAGTTGTTGGAGTAAAGAAGGTGAATTTTTTTTCAGTATTTCGTATATAGTTTAAGGCATTGATCGGTACCGATTGATCCTTTGTGGGTCGTACCAATCAATCCTACTATGCATCATCGTACAAATTTCTTTAAATTACTTTATCTGGTGGAGTTTGCAACTGAATTTTAACAGCTTATGGATTATAAGTTACTTATGAATGGATGAAATTCTTTATCGTGATTCATGAAGACAAATTTTCCAATGGTAAAGATTTGGTATTTATCCTAACCGGTTAGATGTGACTCAACAATTGTGCGAAGTTAAAGCATTCTTTGAAAAATACAACTTCCATGGAAAAGGTCCGAGCAACAAATGCGTCATATCAAGTCACGGTTCAAGATGTTGACTCAAAACAAAGAACGCTTTGTACTCACAAAAGCGTAGGGGTAAGTATTACCAAGCAAGATTCGATGTTGGTACAAAGGAATGGATCAAAACTCATGGATGATAAGGTGCAAAGAATTGCAATATAGTACAAAGAAAGAAAGCTCAAGAAATTGGCTAAGTACCATCGATCGATACCGATCAATAGTATGGTTCGGTATCGATCAATGGGTTTGGAGGAATTTTAGCTAGTACTAGATGGAATTTGATCTTGAATCGTGGTATGAAGCAAAATAAAGAGGATAAGCTCAAGTCTATCAATCAATACCGATCAATAAGATCCTAGTACTACAAGCTGAGTAAACACAACCCTATTCTCTTATTTATTTTTGTGGATCTTAACTGCATCTTTCTTGGTTGACTTTTTTAAGATATTCTAAGCGAATAAAGGCCTTAAACATCCCTTTAACGCTAGTGTTATTAAGAAGCGCGCCTAGTTGCACCTAAGGCGCAAAAAGGCTCAGGCGCAACAATTGCTTCTTTTTGGAAGTTGACGCCATCAAGCTATTACGCTCAAAAAGCACGCCTTTTGCTAAGACGACGAAACCCCAAGATGTCTAAAAAGCGCGGCTCAACTAGGATTTGGTTCTTAGGTTGGAAAATGAGTACTTCCACCGGTCCAATTTATTTTGAATTCATTCTCAATCCTAAATTAAGTCGAAACTTAAGGGACTCTACCACAAATCGAGCTTCAACCTGTCGTCCGCCATCACCGCAAATTCCTGCCCAACATCACAGTCATGTTTGTAGCTCCTTTTGCCTCGTCTTCTCGGCTCAAACACTCTTTTTTTTGTGTATTTAACTAAGTAAAATTTAAGTTAGTATTTTAGAAGTAAATGGCGTTTAAAAGTTAAATTTAAGTCAAGTTAAATTAAACGTTTAAATTAAGTTAAACTTAAGTTACTGATTAAAAGTAATTAGTTTAATTTTAACTTAAATTCTAAATTTAATGTAAAAGGTTTAGTTAATTTTAATTTAAAGTTCAATTAACATTAATTTAATTTTGATTTTAATTTTAGTTAATTTTAATTTGCATTTACAGTTCAGTTAATTTTTATTTGAAGTTCATTAAGTTTAGGTAATGTATATTTAATTCTAATTTTAGTTAATTCTAGTTTGAATTTAAAGTTTAGTTAAATTAAAATTGGGTATTAGAGATTAGAAGTTGAATTAAATTTCAAGTGTCTTGTTAAACGCTTGAACTTTAACTAATTGTAATTTAATTTTAGTTAAAAGTTTACTTGATGTTAATTTAATTTTAATTTTAGTTAGTTTGAATTTAAAGGTTTAGTTGATTCCAAATTTAATTCAAAATTTGATTAATTTTAATTAGATTTTTATTTAATGTTTAGGTAATGTTAACTTGATTCTAATTTTAGTTAACTCTAGTTTGAATTTAAAGTTTAGTTAAATTAAAATTGAGCATTAGTGGTTAGAAGTTGAATTAAATATCAAGTGTCGTGTCAAACGCTTGAACTTGAATATCTTTATGATTTCTAGTTTTTTTGTTATAATTTCTATGTTTTGGCTGTTAGGTGGAATTTGACATCGTTTTGGTCAAGGTTATCATTTGTGACTTCGTACCTAATACCGGGTGCTTTCTTATTTGCAAAAAAATTGTTTACAAATATGTTTAACACCGAAATTATCATCTTTAAGGTTAATTAATAGTGCAATTTGTTTTAGAGTAGAAAAAAACGCCAAATCGTATAAAAGACACACAAAAAGGCTTAAAGCACAAAAAACCCCAGGCGCAAGCATAGTAGTTAAGGCGCAAAAAGGCGCAAGCCTTGGGCCTTTTTGCGTGTCTTTTATACAAGTTTGATCTGCTATTTTACTAACTACAAATTAAATTTTAAACCATATTTTATAATTCATTCAACTATTTGAATATTTTATTATCTAAAATTTAAATTTTAAACCATATTTTTAATTCATTTAACTATTTTAATTTTTTATTTAACTATTTTGCAAACTAAAATTTAAAATTTGCAAAAAGACGCCTTAAACTGCAAAAAGGCGCACTCAAGCTGCAAAAAGTCGCACAACATGCGCTTGAGCCTTTTTTGAGCCTAGACATGCCTAGGCGCACGCCTTGATAACTATGGACGCAAGTTTGGCGTCTTTTTGCATCTTAGCCCCTTGACTACCTTGTTTAACGCATATAAATACAACATCAAAGCAGCAACAAAATGGAAAGATTCTATTTTTTACCAAGGGGAGACTCTGTCAGATTGCTAACTTAGATATGTTAATCGTACTCTCTTTGGAAACAACTTTAAAACAACAATAAGAATCCATTAAAGTGGACATAGGCATAACTAAATCATAATAAATCTTGTGTTCTCTCTTTTTTTTCCTTTTTTTTCTTATATCATATTTTGGTCTAAGATCTAAATAGGTTGAACTCTACTCAAACGAACCAAAGGTCATAATCCACAAACAAACCTAAATCAGCGATCACATTCTGGCCCATTGGTTCTACACGGCCTCACTAAGGTTTTAGACCAAATTTTCGGTTAATTAGACCATAAAATAGCTTGAGAGAGACATATTCGAAACATGTGAAATTTATTCACTCAAACTCATCTTGACCAATATAAATAGATATTTTTCACAAAATAGAAAAAAAAAGAGTTTAAAATAATTTTACGATGTAACATGAGATTCATCTAATATGCATTTCGTTTTTTAACTATATCCATATCATTGGGATTGCTCATACCTTTAAATTTGATAACAATAAGGTAGGGTGGACCAAATTACTAGATAAATGAAGCAAATATTTACCCATTAATTCTAATATAATACATAACCAACTTTTGTCTAGTGTTTTTGCTTGTTCATCCTTTACCGGAGGTCATGACTCGTGAGTTCAATTTCAAATTTTGTCATCTTAACTTTTATATTTTCTTTTGTTTTCTCTTCCCCAAGAATAGTAAATTTGTAATCTGTTATACCTCCAACATCTACATCATTCAAATATCTTTTTCCTTGACTTAATTTCTCGTGAATTTACTATTATGCATTTCAATTTTCAAATATATTAACCATTAAACGAATATGATTCGCCTTTTTTTTAAACCAAAGTTCATTTTGAAAAAAAAAATTGACATGCTCTTGCCACAAGGGTGCACAAATGTGAATGTTTTCAACACTATACAGCTTATATTCTTTGCTAAGAACAACTTATATTCTCTGATACGAACAACGTAATAGCAAAATTTTAAATATTTGATTAGAAAGTTGGAATAGAGATGCAAAAGGAGCAAATTTAATAGATAAAAGGAAACATGATCTATTAAATTGGGCAAAATACTTAAACCTAGGTAGTTACAAATATTTTACTGTTTTGACAAAAAGGTTTAACTGTAATTTTAGAACTAAGGTTCAATTTACCCACTCTAACTGCAGAAGCACTTCTTCAAATATGCTAGTAGAGTTTCTTGTTCTAGCAAGTGAGTTTTGGGTAGGTGAAGGAAGTGTGTTCTGGGCAGATGAGATGGATACTAAACATTAGTGGAAGCACACTTAAATGGATAAGTTTATTTGGCCTCTTAAGTATGAAGGAATAAGGCTGTAAAACTGAACCAACACTTGCTAAATCAGGACAATAAATCACAAGATGATATGTAGATTGACTCATTAAATACGCAACTGATGTAGCTGTTCAAATTAATACCTTGAAAAACCAGAAGTTATCCAAAAAATCTTCGTCGTCTTCGTTTTCTACACCAAACTCATCAAAAACATCGTCGGGACCATCATTCAATTCATCAGACCACCATTTACGACTGCTTGTTCTTTTAAACTGTCCACGATCATCGTCCCGAAATCTGAAACGATATGACTCAGCATTCGAGTCCCACTCTGACTCGCCGCTACCTCGATGGCAGTGGCTGATGATTTCTCGACGAATATTGGGTGCTGAAAAATTAGGGTTTAAGATCGGGGTGGAAAGAGGATTATGCGTAGCTATCACGAGGAACATGGAAAGCTAATAATGTGCGGTTGAAACTACAGTCGAGTCTAAACGACACGAAACACGAAATGTAGTACAATCATCCGGCAAAAGGCAAGCAACGGGGCGTTTTTTTCTTTTTTAAGTGAACGGGGAATGCGTACCGACACACAGAATCTTCTGCGAGCATGGACAAAAGTTAGTACGCAAGAAGCCCGCACTCAATTTTACAAATTATATGTGTTTAACATATTCAAAAGAAATGATTTTCATGAACATTTAGATGTGTTTTTGCATTGAAATCATTTGTAGTTAGTTTGTATTTCTATTTCTTAGTTGGAACATTTAATTTTTTGTTAGATTAAATTTTTGTTTATATTATTAATTTACAAAGAGCGAAAATGTATAGGAAGTTTAATTTTTAAATTATATTTTTAAGTAATATTAAATTTGGTAATATACGTAAGAGAGCGTTTTGAATTTGTAAAAAAAAAATTGCTAGATTATATTTTTAAGTGATATTAACATTTGGTAATATCTATAAAGAGGCGTTTGAGGAAGTTCACGCTGGTAGTGAAAAAATGTTATACCAAAGCTATTATATTTTAGTCATATTGGTACGGCGTGTGCATCTAAATAGTACAAACGACATATATTTCAGAAATGCAAGAATATATATGTAATAGAAAAATACATGATTTGCGAGTGCAAATTGACATACAAATGGTATGCACGGAAGCGTACTTTTAAATGTAAAATAATCAATAAAATGAAGATTTATTTCATCGCTGAATATTGTTGTTCTATAAGCTTGTACTATTTAAAAAAACAACTAAAAATAAAAATTGTGAATTATGTGTCAAACATCACAAAATGAAATAACTAATGAAAAAAGATATCAAATTTATCATTTTGAAGATATTAGCACATCCTTGTACACAACATTTCTAGTGTAGGTTCCGGATTGTCCTTGAACTTCACTGTTTTTTACTAAAACTTTGGTGTTTTTCATTGAAATTTCTATTGATAATGCAACATAAAGTTAACCATGGCTGAATACATCTTGGGGTAAGTAAATTCCAACATTTGGAATTGTTTACCTTTGAGCTTTGTTAATAGTTAAAGCAAAACTTGGTCTTATAGGGAATTGTTTACGTAATAAAGTAAATGGTAAACGGATATCTTCATAGGCTTCATAGGTATTTTAGGTAAGAAAACTCGAGTTCCAGCAAAGTGATCGATCACAATCTCTGCATCTATGATGTTTCTGTGAAGTTTACGGCATATAAGTCGTGCACCATTGCATAATACATTTTTTGGATCGAGGTTCTTTAGTAACATAATTGGTGCACCTTTCTTCAAGACTAATTTATGTAGGGGTAAACACTCAAATTTATTGAATTCAAATATTCAAGCTGGTATAGATTTCTTATATCATCTTTTACAGAATCGAAAGAGTAGTGGACATGGTGATCGCCAGGAAAAGGATTTATAACTTGATCATTTAACATGTCCACATTTTCATTAAGTGGAGTGATCAAAGTCCTTGTAACCATATATTTTGTATTGAATGCATTAACGTATAAATTTGGAAAAGTTGAATTTATTAGAGTAGTTATTGATTTTTCATCTCCCTATGGTATAACCATTTCGTCTGGGATTCTTATCACGTTCTCGCGTATATGTGGTCATTTCCATCATCAACTCGTAGTAGGAAATCCGCATAGAATGGATCTTCTTTTATCCTCATATTTTGAGTGAGATGTATCACTTCTACATGTTTCCATAATGACGATTTAACTATGCACGCATCAATTATTTCTTATATTGTACCATTTTGTACAACTGGTAAGACTTGTCTAAAATCCCCTCCGATGATTATAACTTTACCTCCAAATGGCATGTCGTTTCCCAATATATCTTTTAAAGTTCTATTCGGTCTTCAAAAGAATATTTGTGGGTCATTGGTGCTTCATCCCAAATAAGAATGGCCGATAATCTCATAAGTTCAGCCACTTCAGGCTGTTTATGTATCGTACACATTGATGTTTAAGTTGGATTGATTGGAATTTTAAACCGCGAATGTGTTGTTCGACCACCTGGTAAGATTGTTGCGGCTATCCCCGATGTAGTCGTTGCAAGTGCAATTAAACCATCTTGCCTAAGTTTTGCAAGTAATGCTCTATAAAGAAAGGTCTTTCCTGTCCCACCAGGGCCATCTATAAAATAGATTTTGCTCTTCTTATGGTAAACCGCATTAGTAATTATAGTATATGTATTTTTGACATTCATTTAACTTTTCGTTAAATGTAAAGTCCTTTTTAGGCGCTACAATTAAATATTGTTTCTCTATCAATTTTGAAGCGAGGGAATTATCATTTATATCATTCCTAATACTTGGAAGATCAAAATCAGATATTAGTTTATAATGGTTAGTTAATAGATCATTAAGATCACGTAGAAGACGAGTTTGAAGTATAGGTCGAGCCATTGCACTTGAACTTGGATAATCTTCAATCATATGATTGAAGAATTCTTCCCATGATTTTCTCACTCTGTTGGTGCATAATAAATTAAGATCATTACAAATAATCTTCTTAAAGATGACGACATTCGCATGTTTGATGCTTCAACCAACATGCTCTTACTCTTTGGTCTTGTTCAAGTAATCTCATCTTTTTCGCTACTTGCCAAAACATTGGGTATTTGATACCATAGATGGTTAGAAAATAATCAAATGATGTTGGTCCTTTTACATGATTCAAAAGAATTCGCAAGAAGTAACGTTCTCCTTTTGGCGGAGAAACATTGTAAATTCATCCTATGACTTTTTTATGTGATGCTCTTCGTCGCCCCTTTTTAATATCTGATATCTAGGTGTATTTCTCTGGAAATTCACGGTATAAAAATGTCTTGTTTCTGAATCTTGTGAGTTTGTGTTGAAGAGTTCAATTAACATTGACGTGGAGAGGTTCTCATCCAATAAAACATCAGACACGGTTTGGTTAGCATGATAAGTCACTTGTTGCCTGTTTGGAAGGTGTATATGTAGACGTTGAACTGAAGGATATACTGTATGTAATGAGAATTCAAAAATTCTCCCAAAGGCCTCTTCGGGATATATCCACCTTGCGTTTAAAAGCTTTTGAATCTCATCATTTTCAAATGAATGAATTTCCACTGTCACACAATCCGGACCTTTGTACACTTATTTGTATAAATATTTGACAGATTTGATACTACTACAAACTTCAACATTTATGTGACAATCATACTTTTTCAACGGCCATGGGTTATATGGAACAACCTAACGATTATCCATTATAAAATCACCATCATTGTCTAGTGTGATGTTTATTCCATTATCTCGCCTTCGACAAATAGGATATAAATCATTACCTTGAATAGTACATGATGAAAATTGCTTAGGATGTTTTTTTTGCAATTTCCGTCTTTCATACATGGAGCATTTAGTCGTTGTCTTCCACATGGCCCATGAAGCATCCATTTATTGACAGCATTGTACAACTCTGGTTCTTCATCACAATTCGGGATTTCAGCTCTTACAACTAGGCCTGTCAATGGTACGAGTTTCGGCCCGAGACCGGCCCGAACCCGCCCTATTAATGCGGATAAGGGTTTTGCATTTTACTACCCAAGCCCGACACGGGCCCGACCCGGGTCGGGTACGGTTTTATCAAAACCCGGTCTAGTTAGGGCTCGATCCGACTATTAGTTTTCTGTCGTATCAAAACATGAGTGTGTATGTTATTAATTTATCATTTTATTTGTTTACATGTACATATTTTTGCATGCTTTTGTTGTTAAATTGACTACATCACCGTCCACTTTATATGTTAACACTGTTTGTATATAAATTTTACCAAAGTTGCAGCTTTAAAATATGGATTTAACATAAATATTATGAGTTAGGTATACGGTTTTTACCCAACGGGCCTAAAAAGCTCGATGGGCCGGACTCGGATATTGGGTTGAAATACCTTACGGGTTCGGGCAGGGCTCGGGTTTTAATTATTGTAATCGGACTCGGGTCCGGGTTTTATAATACCCGGACCGAACCCGGCCCATTGACATGCCTACTTACAACGGCGTCATAATCATCTGGGCTATGCAATTTATCTTCGTTGTCTATAATAATAAGCATATGAGCATGGGTAGTCCACTTTTTTGAAATTTGATGACATGAACATGTGCTGCAACCAATCCAAGAACTTTTTTGTCATAGATATCATGCTTTAATTTTTCATATTTGGAACGAAAAATTCTAGTAGTAAGATCTAGAGATTCTGGGATGTTTGTCCATGTGTTAGTTCTGATGTGATTTTGTCCCATGTAGGATTGCATGTCATTGTAATGAACAAATCAGGCATTCCAAACTTTTATACTAAAGCCATTGCATCTTGATGATGTTGGTACATATTACGTTGACTTCCATTAAACGAGGAGGGTAATATTACTCTTCTTTATATGTTACCTATATCAAAAAAATTAATTTGATATAAAATTATATATATGTATGTATGTGCGTGTATATGCACATGTATATATTGTAAATAGACCAAAGAGAAGGGAAAAGTGTCATACTTGCATTATTTTCTACAGCATTTAATGCATCTTGAAGTCCCACATACAATTCTGATCTAATATGATGTTGTTGTTGACGAAACCACCTCATTTTACCACTTTCAATTTTCACATAATCATCCACGACATATTGTTGTAATAAACGCCCTCCATGTAATAAAAGAGAAGTATCTTTATGTCGAATCTAAAGTTTAAGTTGATTAGAAATAGCAAATAGAATATATATATATATATATATAATTACTTAAGTTGATTAAAACTACTAGATCTTGATGCCTATTTTACTTATGTTTGACTTCTAGTGTGAATCTAAAGAATGAAATCCATTGTGTTATCAATTGTATTTAAATTTATGACCAATAATTAATCATTTTTATCATATGATGATGCTAGCTACAAATTTATAATTTTATTAATGTAAAACTACTTCGTACCTGCAAAATATAAGTATAGTACTCACGACATGTAACAGGAGTTCCATTTATATTATGGATGTTAAGGTCCCAATCATAACTTCCATAAGGTAGTACGAGAGGATACTGCAGAGGGTCATAACAACCATGTGTTTCTGGAATTCTCATAAGCTGATCCGTTGTCGTATGTAGAATAATATCCTTACCATTTATAAGACTTGTCTCATCTTGACCAACTATCATTGCGAAAACTTGTGAAGATGTGGGCAGCATATATTGTTGGTGCAATGGTTTTTCTTTAATTATAAATTTATAATCATAGATCTTAGGAAGTTGTGAAACTCGACGAAGTATTGAGTAAAATCATTATTCTCATCCAATATACATTGTATTCTTTCCAATATTCCTCTATTCAAGTCTTCATTTTCAGCCATTCGATTTTCAATTTCATGATCAGTATCATATTTATATAGTTGTATAAATCTTGGTCTATCTCCTTCTTTAAGAAGTAGGCTTCCAATATTGTGATATATACATCCTTGAGCATGGAAAGTATAAATACCAGCTCTTCCACTTGTTAGGTTTTCATCGATATGCACTCCCATTGAAGTGAAGGAAAAAACATTGTTATATAATCGAATATTTCTTTTGAAATGTATACCACAACACCTGTATCCTTGTAGAGCTCCGAGAGCTCATTTGGTGAATGCACTAGGGGGGGTATGGTTCTTCCATTTGAAAAACACAATGATCCACTCTCATGTTGAAATAATTTTGCCGAACAATGTTGATAAAATGTTGGCTGTTTCAATAAATGCTTTCGAAATCCAGTATGATCTTTGAAATTTTTTACAACATTGTGAGTTCTAACATTTCTTCGCATAGTTTGACGCCTTTGTAGTTGATTATTATTTTGTGATGGTCGTCTCTGCTCTTGGTTAGATTGTGGTATGTCATTTATAATATATTCTCTTTCCTCAATGGATGCGGTTCATATTTGTTCTCTTTGTATTATTGGGTTTCTGACTTGTTGGTAATTATAAGATTCATTGCTTATAGTATTTATATTTCTTCCTAAAGATGCATTTTGGGATCTTTCTCTTCTTTGTCGATACATCTCACGAAACGAGCTAGATAATTTTCTCTTTGTTCTTGAGTCATAGCTCTCCTTCGTTCTCTATCTCTCATACGACGCATTTCTCTTTGTTCGTCATCTAAAGTATTTGTTCTTCTACTTTGTCTCCTTTGAGTATTCATCTTTGATATATAGTCGGATGAAAAATAAATATGATTAGGTTATTAATTTTTTTAATCTTAAATACTTTGTTTCACATAGCAGTTGATAGTACTTGTTAACGTAACGATAACTATAACAGTAAAATTATTAGAATGAAACTGAATTCCAACACAACATAAAAGATAAGGTAAATATACTATTTGCAAACATTAATATAAATCAAAATTTTATTTCAAAATTGGAATACATAAAAGTAGAGAATATATAGTGATTTCCTTATTAATAATAAGGGCCGCAACACAAAAATGTACCATTAATAAACGTTAATTTTTTTATTCCTACACAGTGACTTTTTATTCAAATTTATTCATAATCATCACCATTCATTTTCCTCCATAAATTTTACCGGCAAAAACATGAAAAGAAAACTGATAAGACAATAAAATTTAATTATATTATTTTTTTTCAAAATTTTTGATTGATATATCACTTACCACTTTAGAAGTAAATTTATCATCCCAAAACCAAAAATCATCTGTTGAGAGAGATTTTTTATCATCATTTGTCGATTGTTGGACATGTGCAATTCCTTCATTGAAGATGCTTTTGGAGATATATCATCGTTTTGAGTTGACTTTTGCTTATCACGGTGTTTAGTATCCATTGTTTGGTCGATAAATCGTGTTGTATGCTCTATTTAATGTAAGGATGATAATGATTTTGTTATGGATATATGTAAATAACTTTTGTAAATAAAAACATTATCTAATTTGAATGATATGGCCAAGCATATATTAATATTTTTTAAAATAATTTGAAAATAAACTACCTTATTGTGGAGGAAGATGTCAAATATGATGCAGTTGCCTAGAAAAAATAAGTTACCATGTTGAATAGAATATACTGTCATGTTAATTTAGATTTCAAATAAACATGTATAAAAGTTGATGCTGGTGTTGAAGAGCATACTACTTAGCTTTTGAATATTTTTGTACGTGATAAATAAAGCTATCTACAAATCAGTATCTAGAACTTTAGATATACGGGCTCAATTTCCTCAATATTTGGGGTGGGGTGTGTGTGTGTGTGTATGAAGCAACAATTAATAATATATTTTAACTGACATGTGATAGAGTTATATATCAATTTCGATTTATCCCCATATAGAGAATCAAAAAAATGTACCACAGCCATCTTTACTAAAAAGAAGAAATAATACGGCATTTAACATTGAAAGTTATTATATTTTTTCAATTAATACATACTTTTAATGGCCGTGCATAGAACTCAACTATCATTAAATCTGCTAATACACCATAAACATTTAGTAGCACACACTTCAAAAACAATTTCATATGTTCCATCAAAAAGAAAAGTTTGTCCTAAAAAGAACTCCATGAAATTTTTATATACTGACACATTTTTACAAACTAAGCATTAGCAAAAATAATATACTACCACATTGACAGCCATCTTTACTAAAAAGAACACTGACAGCCATCTTTACTAAAAAGAAGAAATAATACAACATTTAACATTGAACGTTATTTTATTTTTTTCAATTAATACGTACTTTTAATGGTCGTGCATAGAACTCAACTATCCTGAAATCTGCCAACAAAGCATAAATGTTTAGCAGCACACGCTTCAAAAACAATTTCGTACGTTTCATAAAAAGAAAAGCTTGTCCTACAACGAACTCCATGAAATTTTTATATACTGACACATTTTTACACACTAAACATTAGCAAAAATAATACACTGCCACAAGCTGTAATTGATGCAAATTTTTCATACCATGATTGATGCTGGTGTTGAAGAGCTTATCGCTTATATTTTAAATATTTTTTGCGTGATAAATAAAGCTAGTTGATTAGTCGGCATTTGTGTAATTACTGTACACATTTTTGAATCTTGACCTGATGTACTTGCCTCATTTGCTTGCATATTTTTTGCACCAAATAGTCACCGGTGAGTGGTATGCTTTTGCCATAACATGTTATTTACCTCATTTACTTGGATTTGCCTTTTATTTTGATAATTCAATTTTATAAAATGGTGTATAGTATTTAAGGTCAGTTTGTTTATGCTTCTTCCGTACTCCACCCCTCACTGTTCCCATCTCTTATTTCATCCCCTCCCCACTTATTTCTAATGCTTATTATGATACACAAATTCTTGTACATATGTATTTCAAGTAGTTTATTTTGTAATAATGAGTGAATGGAACGACTGAGCATGGGCCCTATGACAACTAATAGCATATGATATACTCATGAAGATCTAATACAGAGTGCGCAAGTCGGGTTACACCTCCTACATTGAAACGATAACTTCTTGAAGGGCCATTACACTTTTTCATTTGGAGGTAAGTGATGGTTATAAGTAAACATTACCGTAGAGATATTTAGATGTGTGCAATGTCACAATATGACTTGCATGGACTTTTACTTACGATGACAGAAAATGCTGTGATTAATTTAATATATTCCTCTATATTCCCGTCTAGTCGTAATATAGTATACATCCAGCGTTGTATTGATTTAGATGATAGTACATGCACATGCTTACTCTATAATTTCAAATACAATATTGAGTTAATGGTTATGGACCAATTGAAACCATCTTCTATGTTTTGTGGTTATTTTTGTACATGGGGATAATCGAAAACTGAAGAAAATTATGCATTTCAATATGATCACTCATATGAAAGGGACGTAAGGGATACTTAAGTTAGTAATTAATGAGTTGCTACCGTCTCTAATTATTTAATTTGCCATAACTCTACTGCAATATAGAAATGCAAGATATATGATACTGAAGGCATATATATATATATATATATATTAATGCAACAAAGCTTTACAAAACTAAGCATGAAGACTAACCTGACGCTTTGAAAGT
This sequence comes from Allium fistulosum, assembly GCA_030737815.1. Lineage (NCBI taxonomy): Eukaryota > Viridiplantae > Streptophyta > Magnoliopsida > Asparagales > Amaryllidaceae > Allium > Allium fistulosum. The sequence goes on from CM060902.1 coordinate 1,185,757,937, forward strand.
TATATGATGTCGGAGGCCAACAGCGGATGGCGAGTAATAGTGAACAACAGAGAGTGGCGTAGAGAGATGGAGTGAATGTGAATGGATAGAGAGTGATATTTAAAGGGGTCAATAGGGTTTTATTTATTGCACTGTCGTACGTGATGGAGGAACGTTGTAAGTATCCTTGCCTTTCTTTATTGTGTTATCGTACGTCTCGTCCAACTATCTAGATTTGGAGGAATATTGTAACAACCCATAATTTATGGTCGTTTGATTTTAAATGATTAATTAATTTTAATATTTAAATAGTTGGATTTTATAATTTAATAGCTTGTAATTCAAAATACAGGGAATGTTTAAATATTTGAATTGTGAATTAAATCTCAATTAAACGGATTTAATAATTTTAATTAACTCCTTTTAACTAATAAAGAATATTGGTGATTCAATTTGTAAATTTATTTACAAATATAAATAGATCGGATAAATATTGATAATTAAATATAAAACGATATTTAAATTTGTAAAATTAGCCTTTCGGGGCACATTCTCGGATTTCGACAAAACACCAGTTTCATTGGATCTGTAATAATGAATTATAATATGCAGTCGAATTTCATGGCGATCAGACGTATCGTTTGGTCGTGCAAGATCGAAACGCGTTGAAAATTAATTTGGAAATTTAATATAATAATTGGGTTTGAAAAGCTATTTTCTACATATGATCGAAATAGAGCTCAAGACTAGTTCCATCGCGTTCGAATTTTGGGTATAACATGTAGAACGCCAGGCGGTACGTCTCGTTTGAAGTTCGATATTTTTGGTTATGTTTTGTTGAATAATTTAAAATTTAAAATAATATATACAAATAATATATGTTGACCATGCTTTAGCCCATGCCTAACACCCTAGCCCATACCAGACCATGCCCTCTCCTTCTTTATGTATGTCACGTTTTCTTACATTAGAAAATTCGTTCTCTTTCTTTCTTTTTTTTGAATTTAAAACCATGGCCAACCCAACGGCCATTACTGCGTTGGACCACCATAGGCTATTTTAGGCCGAACGTCCAACTAGGAAACTGTAGAGCTCGACTCAACGAAGGGATTCAACGGAGGGATCGTTAAATTTTGCTCCATGGTAGCCGTTATTGAGCCGTGTTCGCCGGCATTGGTGGTCGATTTAGGGCTCAACGGCGGCGAATCAGGGGGAGTTACGAGGTCGGCGGCGGTGTCGTGGCATGGGCACACGCAGTACAGCAGTGGACGGTGGCGTAGCGGTGATGATGGCTATACTCAGCTGATTTTGTTCATTGGTGCCTGGGTCTTGGTTGGAGGAGATGGGTTAAGTTAATTTGAATAATTAAGAATGTAATTATAAAAAGATTAATTTTATTATTTAATTCGATAACTTATTAAATCACAAACTATTTCATACGACGTCGAAATCGAGCGCCATTTATTGCGTTGCACTCGTATGGACATTATCTTTGTTTTGGAGTTGGACTGAACGAGATTGGAGATTGTTGGAATTTAGGCTAAATTCGAACAGCCCTTCAGTTTTAGTCCAAATCGGAACGTTTCGACGGAAACGAAAATCAATGTGAGTTATAGCAATTTCGCTATATCATCATTTATTAAGTTTCATCTCCAAAACCTGTCGTATATTTTTGAATTTGAGCTTGTATTTTCACTAAACAGGATGTTAAAATTCGTTAATCATTTTGATTAATAATAATTTAAATTAATTTATCATTTTAACTAATGATTTTGAGATTTGTTAACCAATTTAATAAATGATGTTTAAGATTGGTTTATCTTTGATTTAAATGAGATAAATTTAATTAATCATTTTTAACTAATTATTTCTTGAGTTTAATTAATTATTTCAGTTAATGATAAATGAAATTAATAATCATTTTAATGTGATATTTAAAAGTAATTAATCATTTTAAATAATAATATTTGAATTTAGTTAATCATTTGATTAATGATTGTTTAAATTTTAACTAATTGTTTTAACTAATGATATTTGGAATTTAGTTAAATCATTTTAATTAATGATGTTTGATAGTTAAGTAAATCATTTTAACAAAATTAATCGTTTTAACTAATGAGATTTGAATTTAATTAATCCAATTAATTTATGATTATTTGAACTTAATTAATTATTTTAATTAATGGTATGTAAAATTTACTTATCATTTTAATTAATGATGTTTGAGGTGAATTATTCTTTTTAACTAACGATTATTTGAATTGAATAAATCTTTTTAATTAATGATATTTAAAGTTAATTAATTGATTTAATAAAAAGTGAATTAAGTAAACTAACTAATATAATAAAAATGGTTTAAAGTGATAAAGGTTTAAAGTTAATTTACTGATAATATAAAAGTGTTTGGAAATAATTATCTATTTTATTAAAGATAATGGATTTGTTTACTTGAAAGAGATTATAAAATGTGATTAATTATCCTTCGGGATAATTAATATTGTTTTAAATTTATAAAGGTGTTTAAATTGCTTTATTATCTTCTGGGATAATAAATATTGTTTGAAATTTATAAATAATGGTTTATAGATGAGAAAATCCTCTAAAAGGGATTATTTATAAATAAAGCTAAGTGTGAATTATTTTGGGTTTACAGTAAACGATGTTTTAACAACATTTGTTTTTGACCCTTGTTTTAATACACTTAATATTATAAATTTTGTCCTATAAAAGAACGTTTTGAAAGAGTATTTCTAAAAGTGTTTTACCAATACTATAATATGGAAATCAAGCAGAAGTTCAGTTTTTAAAAGTTAAAGTTCGATTTCGGTTATGGAAAAATAGTTTTGTAATCAATATCGCTTATATGGAAATGATTTATTTGTATAATTAGCACCAAACATCGAAGAAGTAGACTTTTTGCTATTTCGAAAGTTAAGAATAATCGTGAGAAATGACTTTGAGGTAACACTACCTTGACTTGTCTGGTATTATTGTTAACCAAGAAATAGTACAAGTTTGAATTCGATGGGTAGTGGTAAGTATACAAGACTTAATTTCCATATACAATCATTTTATATCTCCGATAGTCGGTTTCTCTGCTGTCGGTTACTTTAGCTTCTTTATTATCGTCATTCTAAAACGATTTATTGCTCCATCGAGCGTTGATATCCTTTGTTGGAAATGACTGAACCGAAAGCGTGAGAGGAAGCTAAGCTACGTGGAGTTGCTCCCATTAGGGTATTTTCAAATCTCATCTAGTTTGGATTTGGTTGTGCACTTAGATGTGGAAATATTCGAATACTCGGTATGGTCTGGCGGGGTCTGGCTTGGTATTGTCCGAGAAGTGTCACAGAGTAAATGAGCTTCTCAGAAGTATATTACTAGAGGTATACTTCAAGGGGGTGCACCTTCCTAGTCATTTGTTGGAAATTTTCCTTTCCTTATTTGATTCGAAAACCTTGAATCTGTTTATTATTAAATTGCCACGAGAAGAGTCAACCACTCTTCACGGCGTTTAAGTATTGATTTAGTCCATTCTATCAAGTTTGGCTTGTTATCTTATTTTGTCCATTCTATCAAGTTTGGGCCACCACTTTTTTTTGTCCATTCAATCAAATTTGGACCGTTTACTTGTTTTATCCATTCTGTCCAGTTGGATTTTACTCGGGTTATTTTCATTCTTTCAAGTCTGGTGTCAATATTATTTTATGCCATTCTTATTTGGATTTATTTTCTGATATTTATTTCTGCTCTTGCTTGTATGGATATTGTTCTTGTGAGGTAAAAACTCATTCCGCGTTAGCGGCGTGGTCTCACAATTTTTTTATATGTTCCCCATTATTCGAGATATCTCACGCTGGTATTTCCAGACTGATCCGGGTGTTATTTTATTATAATGCTCGGGTCAGACCGAGTATTTTTCTAGGTTGGCTTTGGTGTTATGGAGATCTTGGAGGGGAGCTGGCGATTCACCTATCGTGGTGTTTTATTTCCCCTGTATTATATAGTATCCCTATCAGCATTTGCAAGGTCAGGATTTTATAACTGTCCAACTGATAAGGTTTGTTTTTAACTCTGATATACTTTGTATTTTTAGAGTGACAGTTTCTACCGTCCTTGTTATACTATATGTTGTCGATTCCACTATGAGATTCTGTTTTCCTCTGTTCTCTATTCTGTTCTTTTTAATTACCCTAACAATCTGCCCTTTTATCGATTAGATGTGTGACATTTAAACACAGTGGTAGTGTTCAGTGTCAACTTTCGATGGTCAAAAAGGTGGGTCATTACAAAGTGGTATCAGAGCGCGAGGTTAAGCGAGAACCTTGGCTTTGGTAGGGTTTGGCTCATTGGAGATAGGGTAAGCGACACCCTAGAATGAGCTTGAGAGTATTGCATATAAGAGAGCGTAATTGTTAATGTTATAAAAATGTATTATGTTAATTGGTCTATTGAGTTTTTATAAATTATGGTCGAGACGCGGGAAGCCACGATATCGATAGGGGTTTCTAAACACTCGACCAAGGCCAACAGACATGGTATTGAAATTTTTGAAAATTTTGGCAAATTAAATATTTTGCCTAAGATTATATTTTATATATAAGGGAATGATTTTCAAAACTTTATATAGTTATAGAATGTGTTTGTTTAAAAGTGATAATAATTATTTATTATCACTATTGTTTGTTCAGTTATGCTTATTTAAATGAGAAGCATTGACTGTTGTTTGCTAGTTGCTAAATTGTGCTCGGTTTATTTAGGAGCATTTATCGCTTTGATTTAAAACAAACCTTTTGTGAATTAAATTTCACAATTTGACTATAAGGTGTTCAGAGAATATGTTAAGTTAAAATTCACTTTTTAATAATGGTGGGTTAAGGATTAAACTTTTAATAAAAAGTTGTTAATATAATCTAAATAGTGGGATAAGATATTTAGAGAATAAATATTCGAGATAATTCTATTATAATAAAGAAGGATTATTATAATATGAAATGATTTTTATATAAAGGATTTTTTATATAAATTAAGTTTGCAAAACATGTTTTAAAAAGGATTTTTGAATCTAAATCTCGGAATTTTTGAAAACAATTTCGAAAGGATTTTGATAAATGAAATAGTAGTATTTTTGGAAGTAATTGAAAGTAAAAAAATATTGGGAAGTAGAATTTTAAATGGAATGCATTTTCTTTGGGATAATTAGGAAGAAATCCTTTCGATTATATTTGTGGTAATATGAATAATCTTCTAAGTGACGATTAGACGTTTGCTTAGACGAATGTTGTGGAGTACTTAGTAAATTATACTCTTTATCATTATGTGATCGAATGAGTTCAAATCCGAATAAACCCAAAGTAAGTTTTAATAAATAAATCGTTTAAAGTTATTCGATATAAAATATATGTAGTATTTTTCAAAGATGAGTTTTGAAATTAAAACCAGGTATCTAATTTTTAAGTTCCCTAAAAGGGAATTGGTTTCAAAACAAAAGGTATTTCTGATAAGAGATTATTTTAATAGATAAGGTTTTTCCCTTAGATAAGATAGGTGAGAATTTAACACAGGTAAATTGGGTTAAATTAAATAAGAAGGTTTTGATAAACATTGTTTTATTAAAACCATATAGTTGTTTAAAACATCTAAGTAGTGTAAACTATTTATAGTTATTAGGTCAACCCATGAGACATCATTCATTTTAATACTCTATGTTAAAGAGGTTAATAAGTTGACTTGTCTTTAAGAAACCATAATTTGATTTGACCTCCATCTGGATCTTTTAAAAAGTTAAAATAAATTTTGTATGTACTCTTAGGATGTAGAAGAGTATTATACAAGTAAATAAAGTGGAATACAAGTGATTTAGATAATCATCTGAGTATCACTTTAGAATTTTTTTAAAAGTAATTAAGAAAATAATAAAATTTAGAGTATAACTTTCTATTATGTCTGAGTGAGTTTGGATAATCTTCTGAGAAATAACCAAAGGCTAATGAGCAAAATAGTACGCTTAGATAATTATCAATATTTTTGGACAATCAAGAAGGTTTTCAACCTAAGTTGAGATTTGTTTGTCAGTCATTTGACATTTTGAAACAATGTTAAGTGATAAGTTTTCCCTTATGGAATTTAATCGACTATTAGAGTTAGTTATTCCTTAATGGAATTTGATTGATTTGATTTGATTGAAATTGATTGACTGATTTTGTGATTTCATATACCATTGTCTATAAAGTGTAAATTTATAGACAAAGGATTTTGAATTGTTGTTATTATGACCTAAATCTTGGTGATTTTGAAAAAGAGATTTTTAAAGATTTTGGGAAAGGAATGATACTTAATCACTCTAGTTGATGTTTTTTTGGAGGAACTGGAATACCACTGGATGCTCCATGCTGTTTTGATTCTAGAGTTTCACCATACTTTATTAGGAGGAGTTGTAACATCCCCCTATTTGGAGGCCCAAACTAACGGCTACGGATGTTGCAGTCATCAATAATTATTAATCCTCGGCAACCAAATACGACAAAGTTAGATACATTGATATACAGAAACACATGAATATGGAAAAAAAATTACACATTCCATTTCAAAACATTGCAAATTCATTACATAATCCCAGTATGCAGACCACGTTCAGATAACATATAATTAATACAAAGTACGCTAAGAGCGACATATGAAGATGCCCCCTTGGATGATCAGAGTATACAATAAGGCAATAAAACAGATTTGCCTTTACAACCAAAACACACAATGGAGAAAGAATTCTAAGTAGCTAGCATGCCTCATGTTCGTCACCGGAAGCTTTATTCGTCTAAAAGAACACCTGGAAACCCTAAACCTCAAACTATCCAAAATCAATTGAGTACCCGAGAGTTTAAGGGGAAAACAAAATTTTCGAGTCAGACATAAAGCCTGGTATGAATAATAATCTATCATCTCAAACTATTTAGATATCTAGTGAGACCACGTCACTTAGCGCAACGGGGTTTCCCTCACTAGTATCTTAAAACCTTTATAAAACCATATATTGTGCTCCTGCATCCACGATGGTTAAAACAATTCAAAATAATATGATATGATATGATGATATGCAAAACAAGTGAATCAATTCTGAATTACCCATCCCCATTCATTTTGACTATTTGTCTCAGTTATAGTTTTTAGGGTTACTATTAACCTAATAGTTTTCATGGGCTCACTAATAACCTGTTTAATACTTATGGACTACCTGTCCGATTTCATATTTTTCATGGGATTACTAAGAACCTATTGGTAACTCCAATATCCTTTCTCTTATCCTAGTTTTCATGGGCTAACTAGGAACCTATTGACTAACTGTCAATATTTTAATTCGAATATAGTTTTCATGGGCAAAGTATAAAACCTATTGGCTCTGCCAATATCAAATCATAGTTTTCATGGGCTTACTCTAAACCTATTGGCCCCTACCAATTTCTTTTGCTATACGCAGTTTTCATGGGCTTACCATGAACCTATTGGCCTATGCCAATATCTTTAATTAGGATTTTAATATTTCTTAAGTTATATTCACTACCGGGTCAACCTAGCTGATTATTCTGTCCTTCCCCAAAGTACCATTATGGATTACTACAATGTGAATAAATATATGAAGAAGCAATAATAATAATACCAACCCCTGTGGTTTAATGTCCTTGGAATCATTTTATATAAAACTTGTTTAAACCCTTTAACATGTTAATCAAGGAAAACTTCTTCTATTTCAAAACTCTTTAATTCATTCATGCCATGGTTTTTCCTTAAAAATGAGATTGGGTTATTTGTATTGAAAACCATAAAACATCACTTTCGAAACCCCTGGATAACCTCCTTCGAAAGCAAAGAAAACTCCTTTTCAAACCACCATGTATATACCTTTCGAAGCCCTTTTAAAATATCTCTTTCAAAACCCAAATATACCTTTCGATTGTGTCAAAGCATTGCTTAATAATATTTAGAAACTTAGCTTCAAAACCAATGAAAGTACTCCTTTCGAAAGCATTGGGTTTTACTTCTAAAAACACCCTTTAGGTAAAAGTGGTTATCTACGGAAGTATCTCTTTCGAAACACTTAATACTATTGTTTGGGGGAAAATTTGATGGTGTCGGCACCATCTATTCGAAAGCTCAAAACTTTTGAGTAAAACTTTGAAGGATAACATCGAAACCCTCTTTCGACACAATTGTCTTCGAAACCCCTGAACCCTTTCAAAAGCATTTAGGAAGTGACTTAGCTTAAGTTTAAAACAAAGAGAACCCTTCGAAAGCATTGATGGCTGAAATACATTCGAAAGGTAAAAGAATATCGACTGGGTTTCGACCAGGTCGAAAACACTACTTTCGAAAGCATTCTTTTATAAATAAGGTAACCACTTCGAAAGCCTGTACCTTTAAAACATAAAATGGAAACCTCCTTTGAAAGCTATTTAGAAAAAACCCCTTTCGAAAACATATGCTTCGACTACGTCGAAAGCTTTAAGTAAAACAAAGCAGGCACTTAACATTTGAAAACAAAACCAAGGTTTCGACCCCATCGGAAGCATTGCTTTCGACACCATGGCTTTCGCCTTTCCTCCAATCCACTACGTACCATCTAAGTAATATCTTGTGTATTAGTTTCGACTAGGTGGGTTTCGGTTGGGTTGGTTTCGAATGAGTTGGAGCGGAAGCATTAGAGTCGAAAGGCACTACTATAGGAGGCGGAACCAACTTTTCTGAATAAAGGCTGAAATTATGTTACTTTTAGTAATTGCTTTATAACTACCTACCTATTTATAATCCTTTGATTGGCTTCCTAAAACTTTTCAAATACTTTACGAAATAACTGCCGCATTTATCAGATCTAAATCAAGAAAAAATTAACGTTTAAGCCCTTTCATTAAGAAAAACCAATATTGCAAATAAGTCATTCTTTTAAAATAATTTATTTTCCATAGCAAATCAATTAGGAAAAATCCCTAAAAATAATAGAAATTCACTTTCATCATGTTATCAAACATATTAAAATTTCAGACCCAATTTCTTCCTAAAATAATCGAAATAAATTTTAAATCGAAAATATATCAATTTTTCTTTTAGAAATTCATAATAAATTTTTCATAGCTTGGAAAATTATGAAAATTGAAACCCATATCTAAAATCATGTTTTACCTAATATATAATTTTTCCATAGCATTCTAAAATCAATAACAATTGGTTTTTCCCTAAAACCGTGCAAATGCATATGTAAATGAATTGGATTAAATCAAACATATAATAGTTCAAGCATATCATCATCCAACACATCATGAAAACGAATTTAATCTTAAACCGAAAACATATGATTATAAAAACAAAATAGAGATGGAATGAATTATTATTCACCTTAAATATGATAAGAGCTTTGAGATTTGATTTAAGATTAATCCCCTTGCTTTAATTCCTCAGCTTGATTTAATCTTCCCCTCTTTTCTTCCTCGTAATGGCCGGCTTTCTTAGGTTTACGTTTGTTTTGTTTTTGAGAAATAAAATGAACAGGAGAAAATGAAAGGATACATGAATAGGTGGGTTACAGAAATGAAGGCGGTTATTCCCTAATAGTCCTTTATGTAAATTAATAACATATTAGTCAATTTAAGCCCATTTATAACTATTAAGCACGGCCTTAAATTTTATTTTCAAATATCAATCCCCTTATCATTTTAATTCTTACATTATTCTATTTTATTTATCTAATTAAATCTCCTGAATAATGTTATCAAAAAATAGGGATGTTACAGGCTCCCTTCCTTAAAGAATTTCGTCCTCGAAATTCAGTAAGGACTAAATACTAAACATAGCAATCATCTATAACAACTCCTAACAACCATACTAGCCTATCTGACTAGCAACTATTTATATAAATCTAATATAGACATATCCTTAAAGTAGATCAGGATAAGTATCTCTAATCCTGCCTTCTGTCTTCCAAGTACAGTCCTTCTCGTTGTCGCTCCACTGAACTTTCACAAACCTAACCGTCTTGTTCCTCAATCTTTTCTCATCTCTCGCTACAACCCAAACTGGTTGTCTAAAAAGTCAAATTAGGCTCTACTATCAAGTCTTCCAACCCTGTCGGAGGAATAGTAGTCTCTGGGTCATGCACATACTTGCGAATATAGGACACATGAAATACATTGTGGACACCTGCCATACTGCTTGGCAACTCTACTCTGTATGCAAGCTTTCCAATTCTCTCTATAATCTAGAATGGACCAACATATCTTGGGGATAACTTCCTTGACTTTCCAAATCGCACCACACCAATCATCGGTGATACCTTGTTGAAAACCTTATCTCCAACTGAGAATTCTAGGTCTTTATGCCTCTTGTCCGTGTAACTCTTCTGTCTGGACTGAGCTTTCTTCATCCTTTCTCGGATCAAATCAATCTTCTCTAACGCCTCCCTAACCAAATCTGGACCTAAGACTAATCTGTCTCCAATCTCCAACCAACATGCGGGTGATTTGCATGGCCTTCCATACAAAGCTTTAAAAGGCGATATTCCTATACTATTCCGGTAACTATTATTATAGGAAAACTCAACCAAATGTAAGTGGTCTTCCAAAGATCCACCAAAGTCCAATACACAAGCTCTCAGTAAATCCTCGAGTACCTTATTGACTCCCTCTGTCTACCCATTCGTCTGAGGGTGATATACAGTACTCATATTAAGCTTGGTACCCAATACTTCATGTAGACTCTTCAAGAATTCACTAGTGAATAAGGCATTTCTGTCACTGGCTATACTACTAGGAACTCCATGTAGTCTAACTACGTTCTTCATGAACAACTTAGCTATAACAGGTGTCGTTTTGGTTGACTTAACTGGAATGAAATGGGCACTCTTGGTCAACCTGTCAACTATAACCCATATACTTTCATTACCTCTATTTGACCTTGGAAACCCGTCTATAAAATCCTTGGATATTGAATCCCATTTTCAAACTGGAATCTCTAAAGGTTGAAGCAACCCACTCGGCTTCTGATGTTCGGCTTTCACTTGTTGACAGTTTGCACACTGCCTAACCCACAAGCCAACATCCTTCTTCATACCTTCCCAATGGAAGCTCCTCTTCATATCCTGATACATCTTGGTCCCTCCAGGATGAATCGTAAACTTGGACCGATGACATTCTCCAAGAACTTCTTTCCTCAAGTCTTCCACATTCGAAACACACAATCGTCCCTTCTTCCTCAACCACCCTCTTTGGTCAAGACTAAATTCCTTTAGATCATCGATCTCTTTTCCAACCTCAAGCCTATCAATCCTCTCGGCTAATACTAAATCCTCCTTCTACTTAGAAGCAATTCTTTCGATCAACACTGGTCGAACTTCTAAACATGACAACATGGCGGTACTCTGACTAGAACTAGCAGTCGATCTTAACTGCACACCACAACAGACCAAAGCTTCTAAATCCTTCCACTCCGCCACATAGATAATACCACATTCTGATGTCTTTGGCTAAGAGCATCCGCTACCTTATTTCCTTTCCTAGGAGTATACTCTATACCAAAATTATAAGCATCTAAAATCTCCAGCCACCTCTACTGTCTCATATTCAATTCCTTCTGAGAGAATAAATACTTTAAAGACTTATGATCGGTATAAAGCTCAAACCTCTTCCCTACGAGATAGTGTCTCCAAATCTTCAATGCAAAGATCACCGCAGCTAACTCCAAATCGTGAGTAGGATACCTCACTTCATGCGGTCTAAGCTGTCTGGATGTGTAGGCAATAACTTTACCCTTCTACATCAACACTGCTTCTAATCCAGTTCTGCATGCATCAGTATACACCACGTCACCACCAACCCCTGGTTTCTGTCTGGAACTACTAACACTAGTGCATTGGTCAACAAATGATTTAACTTAAGGAATGCTTCCTCACATTTGTCAGATCAGACAAACTTCACCTCATTCCTGGTTAACTTAGTCAAAGGTGCTGCTATCCACGAGAAATCCTTGATGAATCGCCAGTAGTAGCCGGCAAGTCCAAGAAAACTTCTAATCTCAGTCACCGTCTCTAGTCTCTTCCAATTATTCACCGCTTCGATCTTATTTGGATCAACTGACAATCCTTCCTCTGAAACCACGTGACCAATAAACTTAACCTCTTTCTTCCAAAAATAACACTTGGTAAACTTTGCCTTCAGCTGATTCTACCTCAGCGTCTCCTGCACCACTCTAAGATGATCCTCATGCTCTCTCTCATCCTTAGAGTATACTAAAATGTCATCTATAAAAACCAGCACAAACCTATCTAAGTACTCTCAGAAAACTCGATTCATCAAATCCACAAAGAAAGCAGGTGCATTCGTTAATCCAAATGGCATCACTAACCACTCATACGAACCATACCTAGTCCGAAATGTTGTCAAAGGAATACTGTCCTCTGCCACTCTTAACTGATGGAAACCTGTCGCCAAATCCAACTGGGAAAACACTCTGGCTCTACTCAATTGATCGAATAGATCGTCTATTCTTGGCAAATAATACTTATTCTTAATCGTCCTTTTGTTCAACTTACGATAGTCGATACACATTCTCAATGACCCATCTAGTTTCTTTACAAACACCGCGGCCGCTCCCCAAGGCGAACTGCTTGGTCTAATAAAATTCCTTCCTTCTAGATCCACTAGCTACACCTTCAATTCCTTTATCTCGGTCGATGTCATCCTGCTAGGTGGTCTACTCACAGGTTCAGCTTCTAGCACAAGATCTATCCAAAACTCAACAGCTCATCTCGGTGGTAGCCCTGTGGCCGGCTCAAAGACAACTGCAAACTCTCTAGCTACCCGAACATGACTTAGCTCTTCTCCTATCTCCATAGCACTAAGAAAAGTACTAACACTCCGGTTAGAATTCTCCACTGAAAATATTACTCGGTTATGACTATCCGGGTGTCTCAGTGATATCTCTCTATCTTGGCAAAATATTCTAGCCTCATACCTACCCAACCAATCCATACCCAGAATGATTCCGAAATCAACGAAATCGAAAACATAGAGACTACATGCAAACTTATGACCTAACAAATCAAGTTCTAACTGGTCATATTTCAACTCTAGAGTTGCATATCTTCCTATTGGATTCACAACCCTTATGGAAGTAACAAGGTAGGTGGGTTCTAAACATAATCTATCAACCAAACACTGAGATATAAATGAATGTGATGCACCGATATCAAAAAGCACCCTAACTGGTATACTCTGAATCAAAAGCATACCTTCCGTCATAGTCTTTCCTTTATCAACTGTAGTAGGCCTAGCTGGTCCAATAACAAAAATCTTTCATTTGTCTACCTTGACTGGCTCTGGACACTGATTCTTGTAATGCCCAACTTGATCACAATTGAAGGACTTCACATTCTTGTTATTTGCAGTCTTCTTTCCATTACTTGACCGACACTGCATAATGACCCTTCTTATCACACTTATAGCAAACTAACTCCGCCTTTGCCTTCTTGGCAGTATCTACCTTCTGGGCTCCCTTCTTCTTAAAGAACTTTCTCTTCTTTCCCTGAGAACCCTAAATTTCCATTGGCTTCTCTCTAGCACAATTAGCAAGCATCTCCTCATGGAGAATGGCCATCTCCACAACTAAATTACTAGGATCACGAAGATGTGGTAGGGTCGTCCTAGCAATCTCGGGCCTCGGTCCCCTAATGAACTTCTCGTTCCTTCCGATGACTGTGTCTATAGTATTATGTCCATAACGATACAGCTCCTCAAACTTAGCAGCATACTCAACAACTGACATCTCTCCCTGCTCCAGATCCATAAACTTCCTCATCAGCTCTGACTTAGCAAACTCAGACACAAACTTCTGCTCAAATCTCCTTTTAAAATCTGCCCAAGTCAACTGCTCTTCCGGAGCTCCGGCAGTAGCACTATTCCACTAATGAAGCGCTGTCCCTTGTAACTGCCTAGAGGCCAACCTTCACTTTTGTCTGTCATCTAAACCCAAATCAGTAAATATACGCTCACAATGCAACAACCAATTCTCTACCTCAATAGCATTCTCCGTCCCTATGAATGGCTTCCCACCCAAATTGGTGTAGTCCTTACTTAGCTTAGCATAATTATTCCCAACCGAAGCTACAGGATTAGCTCCTCCTACATTTCCAGCAACTCCAGCAACAACTCCTACTTGCATCATACTGATGAAAAACTGATACATCGCCCCCATATCTACTGGTGGATTTCTAGCACCCACATTGGCATCGACATTTTGGTTATTAGCATTAGCCGGTCGAATCGGATTCCTTTTGGTGGTGGGTCGAGCATTTCCATTAGTTGTGGTGCTTCCTCTACCGAAATGTCCTCTTCCGTTTCCTGCTTCCATACCTCATTTCTGGTAAATCTGCATACGCCTAATCAAAATACAGAAGAACGGTCTAAGAGAGCGAGGAATACGTACTTATATATATATATAACTATATATCAAATACAAATACGTTACTATAGCGTTAACCCAAACCCTAATCTTGTTATCCGATTCATTGGATTAAGATTTGAAAAATCTTTTAGGTTTAAATTTCTTTTAAAGTTTCATAAACCTATGCTTTGATACCAACTTGTAACATCCCCTTATTTGGAGGGCCAAAACTAACGGCTACGAATGCCACAGTCATCTATAGTTATTAATCTTCGACGACCAAATACGACAATGTTAGATACATTGATATACAAAAAAACATTAATATGGAAAAAACTTAAACAGCAAACAAATTACACATTCCATTTCAAAACATTGCAAATTCATTACATAATCCCAGTACGCAGACCAAGTTCATATAACATATAATTAATACAAAATACGCCAAGAGTGACATATGAAGATGCCCTCTTGGATGATCAGAGTATATAATAAGGCAATAAAACAAATTTGCCTTTACAACCAAATCACACAGCAAAAAAAGAATTCTAAGTAGCTAGCATGCCTCTTGAAGCTTTATTCATCTAAAAGAACACCTAGAAACCCTAAACCTCGAACTACTCAAAATCAATTGAGTACCCGAGGGTTTAAGGGGAAAACAAAAACTTCGAGTCAGACATAAAGCCTGGTATGAATAATAATCTACCATCTCAAACCATTTAGATATCTAGTGAGACCACGCCGCTTAGCACAACGGGTTTTTCCCTCACTAGTATCTTAAAACCTTTATAAAACCATATATTGTGCTCCTGCATCCACAATGGTTAAAAAAATTCAAAATAATATGATATGATATGATGATATGAAAAATAAGTGAATCAATTCCGGATTACTCATCCCCATTCATTTTGACTATCTGTCTCAGCTATAGTTTCTAGGGTTACTATTAACCTAATAGTTTTCATGGGCTCACTAATAACCTGTTAAATACTTATGGATTACATGTCTGATTTCATAGTTTTCATGGGATTACTAAGAACTTATTGGTAACTCCAATATCCTTTCTTTTATCCTAGTTTTCATGGGCTGACTAGGAACCAATTGACTAACTGTCAATGCCAATATCTTAATCCGGATATAGTTTTCATGGGCTAACCATAAACCTATTGGTCCCTGCCAATATCAAATCATAGTTTTCATGGGCTTACTCTGAACCTATTGGCCCCTGCCGGTATCTTTTGCTATACATAGTTTTCATGGGCTTACTGTGAACCTGTTGGCCCATGCCAATATCTTTAATTAGGATTTTAACATCTCTTAAGTTATATTCACTACTGGGTCAATCTAGCTGGTTATTCTGCCCTTCCCCAAAGTACCATTATGGGTTACTACAACGTGAATAAATATATGAAGAAGCAATCATAATAATACCAACCCCTGTGGTTTAATGTCCTTGGAATCATTTTATATAAAACTTGTTTAAACCCTTTAACCTGTTAATCAAGGAAAACTTCTATTTCAAAACCCTTTAATTTATTTATGCCATGGTTTTTCCTTAAAAACAAGATTGTGTTATTTGTTTTGAAAACCATAAAGAATCACTTTCGAAACCCCTAGATAACCTCCTTCGAAACAAAGAAAACTCCTTTTCAAAACACTATGTATATACCTTTCGAAGCCCTTTTAAAACATCTCTTTCGAAACCCAAATATACCTTTCGATTGTGTCAAAACATTGCTTAATAATCTTTAGAAACTTAGCTTCGAAATCAATGAAAGTACCCCTTCCGAAAGCATTGGGTTTTACTTCTAAAAACATCTTTTGGGTCAAAGCGGTTATCTACGAAAGTATCTCTTTCGAAACCCTTAATACTATTATTTGGGGGGAAATTTTATGGTGTCGGAACCATCTATTCGAAAGCTCAAAACCTTTGAGTAAAACTTTGAAGGATAACATCGAAACCCCCTTTCGACACAATTGCCTTCGAAACCCCTAAACCCTTTCGAGAGCATTTAGGAAGTGACTTTGCTTAAGTTTAAAATTAAGAGAACCCTTTGAAAGCATTGATGGCTGCAATACATTCGAAAGGTAAAAGAGTAGCGCTGGGTTTCGACCAGGTCGAAAACACTACTTTCGAAAGCATTCTTTTATAAATAAGGTAACCCCTTCGAAAGTGTGACGCCCCACCTCTATGCTCATAATAACAAAGAGTATTAAAAGAAATACTGTCTATTATTACGAAGAATAAGGCTGGATAGGAGCGACCATCCGTAATTGGCCTTACACTAATATTGGTTATCTCGATAGGAGTGGTATATACTTTTTTATTTTTCTTCTATTATTTATTCACTCCCATCGACATATCCAATTATCAGTATAAAACAAACTACGACGGTTCATAATAGTTTAGGACATTAGATATAACAATAACACAGATAATATAAATACGGAACACAGATAAAACAAAAGTCTCGTATATATATAACTGATGTCAGTTAATACATAGTTGACACAATACATATGATACAACTACAACTATCGACTCTAGAAGTTATATATACAAGTACATTATCGACTAATATACATGAATACATATCGTTCTATACAATGACACGACTACTACAAAATGACATTGACAACTTCAGAAGATGTGAAAAGTCTTCATATCCTGAACAGCAACTCAAAGAAGAAAATCTACAACCTGAAATAACTCGGGTCTGACCCGAGTATTACATTCAAAAGAAAATAATACACGGGTCAGTCTAATTCAAACTCAGTTATTAGTGCATAGAAGCAATAATAGTCAAATAATCAGATAGACGACAGTCGCAGAAATCTCGTATATCCGACTCCTCGATAAGAGAATCGGATATCAGCAGATATAACACTAAACAGTGTTAAACAACATATCAGCAAATCCAAATCATCAACAAAGATAGATAAAAAGATTATCATTGAAGATAATTTTAGAAAACAACAGAATTGCTTAAATAGCAATTAACAACCAAATCCAATTATTAAATAAATACTTAGAAAATCTCAAAATGGTTAAATCACACAAAACTCTATGTGGCTGCAGTACACGCACGCGTGTACTGCCTCGCCACCACAATAATGCAAGTGAAACACGATGAAAGTTTACATCCGAATACACGGTCGAACCCAAGTCTTTAAGACTGGATTCAACTCAATGTACGCATCATAATACAACACTGTTTGTAACAATTGTCGTCTAGAAAGCAAGGACCAAGGAGTAAAATAAACTGACGGCAACTTCGACTTAAACCACTAAGAGGCAAAACAAACGAGTACGCATGTACACAATGCTAAGCGCACATGTACCCAATGCCACACCTACGACTGATACAAGTATTATCAGTTTTGTGATGCTCAAACCCAGGAACTAACAATTACACGAAAACCAAGTAACCAAAGAAAGGTGCAACCGAACATGCCTGCCACAGTGGGATGACTAAAAGTAACAAAACATGAAGACTTCAAGATACCACAATACCACTGAAATGCAGACTGCCTTACAGAGTGAAAATCAAGGCCGGACAAGTTCAAGACTGGAAACACATATATAAACTGGCTCGAGTACTCAAAAATGCAGGCTACACGAATGTACAGAGGCAATAACAAGAATGGCCAGAGTCAAGTATGCAACAGGTTATAAAACGACCAATTTGCAAACATAAGTTGCCAAACTAAATTACAACTTTGTTTTCTAAACTTTATGGGGAAATATGCACAAACATAAATACTCAAGTGTATCTGCATATTAAACATGCAAACTGAAGTTGCAGTGAGTCTACCAAAATGCTCAAGTCCAAAACACAGTACACGACAGTGCCCGAAGTACAGAATACACTACACACAATTTGCATCCACCAAAACAATAGTGCATCACTGACCATACCAAAACAAGCTCACTGGACAGTATAGATGTAACTCAATGCAGTCTCGACCCAAAATCAAAAAGAAACAAATGCAACTCAATATTCAAACAAATGCACTGCATCATGTATACAAGGTACGGGCACCAGTGGAACAAAATATCACAAAATATACATAACTCATAAGCAACTACAAAGATACATGTAGATGAAGGCAACTGGCGCAACTGGAATGCAATTTATCTCACACATGATACAGTGAAGATACACACAGAAAATGTAAAGCCAAGGTCATCAGGATTTCACAAAAATAGTTCAATATCAAATAAACAGATTAAAGACAGAGCCGAGAAATCAAGGAGCAACTAAGTCAGAAAAGGTCAAAGCCGTGGTCACCCCAGAGACCAAACTCAAAACAAAGTCAACACCGTATAATTAGGCATGAAGTCGAGGTGAACTATGTCAGTGTCGTAGTCGGAGAAGCATACCAATTTATCAATCAGAGAAAATCACGAAATCAAAAATCAATTGTCACAAGTTCAAGCCGACACATATATACAAAAATCAATATCAATCCAACCAAGAAATCATAGCATATACGAATGGCCAGAGAAAACGATGGACGAATTCAAACATAAATATACGAACTAGAAAACAGGGGTTCACACCCGGCAACTTACGAATTGAACAAGATGTGAGTAATTTAATTACTCACCTTAGCATTCGAAGCGAAGACGACTCGATCAATCGAGGAGCTGCTACACACGATCGCAAGCGATGGACATATCACGAAGCCCCAATTTGAGAACGAGACGAGCTTGCCCTAATTTCTTTTGAAGAAAAGGGGAACGAAGAAGGAAGCCACCATTTATTTTCGTTTGTTTTCTTACGTTTAGGGTTAAAGCGAAAAAATGAATGAAAAGGGGGCGGGTCGATTTATTTGTATAAGGGAACGACATTCCTTTTGGTAATTAACCCAGCAAAGCAACTAAAGAAATATGGGCAACCATATTAAATTTTTAAAGTCTGCATATCTCCTTTATAAACTTTCAAAAGAATCTCAAATCGATTTAAACTGCAATAGCGATTGACAACGATTTAATCGTCTAATGACGAAGATAAATTAACAACAAAACCCCGGGTTGTTACAGAAAGCCTGTACCTTTAAAACATAAAATGGAAACCTCCTTTGAAAGCTATTTAGAAAAACCCCTTTCGAAAACATATGCTTCGACTATGTCGAAAGCTTTAAGTAAAACAAAGCAAGCACTTAACATTTGAAAACAAAACTAAGGTTTTGACCCCATTGGAAGCATTGCTTTCGACACCATGGCTTTCGCCTTTCCTCCAATCCACTACGTACCATCTAAGTGATACCCTGTGCATTGGTTTTGACTAGGTGAGTTTCGGCTGGTTTGGTTTCGACTGAGTTGGAGCGGAAGCATTGGAGTCGAAAGGCACTACTATAGGAGGCGGAACCAACTTTTCTGAATAAAGGTTGAAATTATGCTACTTTTAGTAATTGGTTTATAACTACCTGCCTATTTGTAATCCTTTGATTGGTTGCCTTAAAACTTTTCAAATACTTTACAAAATAACTGTCGCATTTATCAGATCTAAATCAAGGGAAAAATTAACATTTAAGCCCTTCCATTAAGCAAAACCAATATTGCAAATAAGTCATTCTTTTAAAATAATTTATTTTCCATAGCAAATCAATTAGGAAAATCCCTAAAAATCACAAAAATTCACTTTCATCATGTTATCAAACATATTAAAATTTCAGACCCAATTTCTTCCTGAAATAATCGAAATAAATTTTAAACCCAAAGTATATCATATTTTCCTTTAGAAATTCATAATAAATTTTCTATACCTTGGAAAATTATGAAAATTGAAACCCATCTCTAAAATCATGTTTTACCTAACATATAATTTTTCCCTGGCATTCTAAAATCAATAACAATCGATTTTGCCCTAAAACCGTGCAAATTCATATGTAAATGAATTGGTTTAAATCAAACATTTAATAGTTCAAGCATGTCATCATCCAACACATCATGAAAATGAATTTAATTTTAAATCCGAAAACATATGATTATAAAAATAAAATTGAGACAGAATGAATTATTATTCACCTTAATTATGATAAGTGCTTTGAGATTTGATTTAAGATTAATCCCCTTGCTTTAATTCCTTAGCTTGATTTAATCTTCCCGTCTTTTCTTCCTTGTAATGGCCGACCATCTTAGGTTTACGTTTGTTTTGTTTTTGAGAAATAAAACAAACGTGAGAAAATGAAAGGATACGTGAATAGGTGGGTTATGAAGGCGGTTATTCCCTAATATGCCTTTATGTAAATTAATAACATATTAGTCAATTTAAGCCCATTTATAACTATTAAGAACGACCTTAAATTTTATTTTCAAATCTCAATCCCCTTATCATTTTAATTCTTACGTTATTCTATTTAATTTATCTAATTAAATCTTCCAAATAATGTTATCAAAAATTAGGGATGTTACAAGAGTTCGTTTCTTGTCATTTTGATTTTTGATTTTTCTCGTCTGAGAAATTTGAAAATAAATTTTTGGATTGAAAAGCCCCGGTATTTAGATCTGAATTTATCATTTGAAAATTTTGGATGCATGGCATCTATTACAGAATATTCTATGTATTTTGGTCGCATATGATTGAGATACGGTTGTTGATTTTAGTCAGATTTATATCAGACAAGTTTTTGCATGTAGAGTTACATCATATTGCTTTAGTCAGCATGATTTTCTTTTAGATTTCGTAAGTACAAGTATGCAAGAGATTGTTATTTGACTTTGCACACCTGCATTTGCATAGAGATAAAACCTGCCAAAATATAAATCAAACGCAAAAAGGTAGGCAATAAATTTAAAAAAATTAAATTTCTTGATGATTTTATGTCCTAGATATGGGAGGCCACTTGGCTTTTGTTTTCTTTGATTGGTTTGGAGCACGTAGAGGCGATTTGTAGTTGTTCCGATCGAGCCGCGCAGAGGAGATGCTGGCGAAATTTTCCGTAAATTTAAGAGTTGGAATTTTTTTGAGAATTTTGGAAAATCTTCGATAACTAAAATTTAATTTTCAAATTATAACGTAGAATGAATGAATGAAAGGGAATTAGTTGGCATAGGTCGGTGAATTTAAAAGATTTAGAAATTTAGAATCTATTCCAGCTAATTGGTTTTGAAAAGTTAATAACTTTAATAACTCATCTTAATTTATAGTTTTAAACTTAAGGGTTTGGGAACATTTTCTTCCTTATGAATTTCAAGGACGAAATTCATTTAAAGGGGGGAAGAATGTAACAACCCATAATTTATGGTCATTTGATTTTAAATGTTAATTAATTTTAACTATTTAAATAATTGGATTTTAGAATTTAATAACTTATAATTCAAAATATAGGGAATGTTTAAATATTTGATCTGTGAATTAAATCTTAATTAAATGGATTTATAATTTTATTCAACTTCTTTTTAACTAAAAAATAATATTGGTGATTCAATTTGTAAATTTATTTACAAATATAAATAGATTAGATAAATATCGATAATTAAATATAAAACAATATTTAAATTTATAAAATTAGCCTTTCGGGGCACAGTCTCAGATTTCGACGAAACTAGTTTCATTGGATCCGTAATAATAAATTATAGTACGCTGTCGAATTTCATGACGATCAGACATATCGTTTGGTCGTGCGAGATCGAAACGGGTTGAAAATTAATTCGAAAATTTACATAATAATTGGATTTGAAAAGCTATCTTCTGCATATGATCTAATTAGAGCTCGAGACTAGTCTCATCGTGTTCGGAATAGAAGTATAACATATAGAACGCCAGACGGTACGTCTCGTTTGGAGTTGGAGATTTTTGGTTATGTTTTGTTGAATAATTTAAAATTTAAAATAATATATATAAATAATATATGTTGACCATGCTTTAGCCCATGCCTAACACCCTAGCCCATACCAGGCCATGCCCTCTCCTTCTTTATGTATGTCGCGTTTTCTTACATCAGAGAATTCGTTCTCATTCTTTTTTTATGAATTTAAAACCATGGCCAATCCAATGGACATTATTGCGTTAGACCACCATAAGCCGTTTCAGGCCGAATGTCCAACTAGGAAACTGTATAGCTCGACTCAATGAAGGGATTAGATGGAGGGACCGTCAAATTTCGCTCCATGGTGGCCATTATTGAGCCGTGTTCGCTGGCATTGGTGGGTACGATTTTGGTCAATTTGGGGCTCGACGGTGGCAAATAAGGGGGAATCGCGAGGTCGACGGCGGTGTCACGGCATGGGCGGGCACAATAGAGCAACGGACGGTGGCGCGGCGGTGATGATTGCTATGCTCGGTCGATTTTGTTCGTTGGTGCCTGGGTCTTGGTTGGTGGAGATGGGTTAAGTTAATTTGAATAATTAAGAATGTAATTATAAAAAAATTAATTTTATTATTTAATTCGATAACTTATTAAATCGATAACTATTTCATACGAGGTCGAAATCGAGCACCGTTTGTTGCGTTGCACTCGTATGGACATTATCTTCGTTTTGGAGTTGGATTGAACGAGATTGGAGCTTGTTGGAATTTAGGGTAAAATCCAACAGCCGTTCGGTTTTAGTCCAAATCGGAACGTTTCAACGGAAATGAACATCAATGTGAGTTTAACTCACATTTAATTTTATCATATCATATCTATGATGTGATAAACGTTTATTGATTGTTTGGATGTTAGTTAAATTGTTTGATTGCTTATTTGGTTGAATTTCCGTTTGGAAAATGGATGACATATTAATCGATCGTTATGAACCAAATGATTATATATATGTATATTATCCATAACCATTGTTTTGCTGGGAAAATCTGTAGAGAGACGCTGAGGGGTTTCTCGCCAATAATTATTTATGTACATCCTTATGTTGTTATATTGATGGTAATTGAAATAAAATGCTGAAATTTCATTTTATTTGTAAAGTGTCGTTATAGCAATTCACTATATCATCATCTATTAAATTTCATCCCTGAAACCTTGTCGTATGTTTTTGAACTTGAGCTTGTGTTTTCACTAAACATGATGTTAAAATTCATTAATCATTTTGATTAATGATAATTTAAATTAATTTATCATTTTAACTAATGATTTTGAGATTAATTAACCAATTTAATAAATGATGTTTAAGATTGGTTTATCTTTGATTTAAATGAGATAAGATTTAATTAATCATTTTTAACTAATGATTTCTTTAGTTTAATTAACTATTTAAATTAATGACAATTGAAATTAATAATCATTTTAATTCATGATATTTAAAAGTAATTAATCATTTTAAATAATGATATTTGAATTCAATTAATCATTTGATTAATGATTGTTAAAATTTAGCTAATTTTTTTAACTAATGATATTTTGAATTTAGTTAGATCATTTTAATTAATGATGTTTTAAAGTCAAGTAAATCATTTTAATAAATGATGTTTTAATTAATCTTTTTAACTAATGAAGTTTGAATTTAATTAATCCAATTAATTTATGATTATTTGAACTTAATTAATTGTTTTAATTAATGGTATTTAAAATTTACTTATCATTTTAATTAATGATGTTTGAGGTGAATTATTCTTTTTAACTAACAATTATTTGAATTGAATAAATCTTTTTAGCTAATGATATTTAAATTTAATTAATTGATTTAATAAAAAGTGAATTAAGTAAATTAACTAATATAATAAAAATGTTTTAAAGTAATAAAGGTTTAAAAGTCAATTTAATGATAATATAAAAGTGTTTGGAAATAAATTAAAGATAATGGATTTGTTTACTTTAAAGAGATTATAAATGTGATTAATTATCCTTCGAGATAATTAATATTGTTTTAAATTTATAAAGATATTTAAATTGGGATAATAAATATTGTTTGAAATTTATAAATAATGGTTTATAAATGAGAAAATCCTCTAAAAGGGATTATTTATAAATAAAGCTAAGTGTGAATTGTCTTTGGGTTTATAGCAAACAATGTTTTAATGACATTTGTTTTTTACCCTTGTTTTAATACACTTAATATTATAAATTTTGTCCTATAAAAGACTTAATTTCCATATACGATCGTTTTATATCTCTAATAGTTGGTTTCTTTGCTATAGGTTACTTCGCCTTCTTTATTATCGTCATTCTAAGACGATTTACTGCTCCGTTGAGTGTTGATATCCTTTGTCGGAAATGACTGAACCAAAAGCGCGATAGAAAGCCAAGCTATGTGGGGTTGCTCCCATTATGGTATTTTCACATCTCATCTAGTTCGGATTCGGTTATGCACTTTGATGTGGAAATATTCGGATACTCGGTAAGGTTCGGCGGGGTCGGACTTGGTATTGTCCGAGAAGTGTCACAAAGTAAATGAGCTTCTCAGAAGTATATTACTAGAGGTATACTTCAAGGGGGGTGCACCTTCCTAGTCATTTGTTGGAAAATTTCCTTTCCTTATTTGATTCGAAAGCCTTGAATCTGTTTATCATTAAATTGCCATGAGAAAAGTCAACCACTCTTCACGGCGTTTAAATATTGATTTAGTCCATTCTATCAAGTTTGGACCGTTACCTTATTCTGTCCATTCAATCAAGTTTGGACCGTCACATTATTTTGTCCATTCAATCAAATTTGGACTATTTCCTTATTTTATCCATTCCGTCCAGTTGGATTTTACTCGGGTTATTTTCATTCTTTCAAGTTCGGTTCCAATATTATTTTATGCCATTCTTATTTGGATTTGTTTTCTGATATTTATTTCTGCTCTTGCCTGTGTGGATGTTATTCTTGTGAGGTTAAAACCCGTTCCATGTTAGCAGCGTGGTCTCATAGAATTTTTATATATTCCCCATTATTCGATTTATCTCGCGTTGGTATTTCCAAAATGACGGGTGTTATTTTATTATAATGCTCGGCTTAGATCGAGTACTTTTCCAGGTTGGCTTTCCTATTATGGAGATCTTGAGGGAAGTTGGAGATTCACCTATCATAGTGTTTTATTTTCCACTGTATTTTATAGTATCCCCATCAGCATTTGTAAGGTCAGGATTTTATAACTGTCCAACCGATAAGGTTTGTTTTTAACTCTGTTATACTCTGTATTTTTGGAGTGACAGTTTCTACCGTCCTTGTTATATTATATGTTGTCGATTCCACTATGAGATTCTTTTTTCCTCTGTTCTCTATTCTTTTCTTTTTAATTACCCTAACAATCTGCCTTTTTGTCGATTGGATGTGCGACATTTGAACACAGTGGTAGTGTTCGGTGTCCACTTTCGATGGTCAAAAAGGCAGGTCGTCACAAACATGGTTTTTATCGTGACGAAATTGTAAAGAGGTTGTTCGTCACCATTCATCATCTCCTTGAACACAATCTTGTTCAACCGACCAAACATCCCTTGATGTTTGTAGTAGATCGTTATATAATGACCAAGTACGCTTCATATTATCAAAATTTTTCATCTGCTTGCCAGTGAAAGAAGCTCTTAAGCGTTGGTTGAACTTATTCGCAACATCA